>JAMLFY010000016.1:11405150-12047407 GCA_030441495.1 Dalbergia oliveri
CCCTCGAGCATGAACAGTACTTACAAAATTACGCCTTTCATTTTAACCCCATTTTTAAAACCTCAATCGGCTCCCTCCCCATTAGAAGCAAAAACCAAAGCTTCACCCCTAAAACCCTCATTCTCTCTCTCTTCTTCCTCAATCTCACTAATTTAGCTTCCTTAAATCATCAAGGTATGTATATGTTGCTAGATTATGTCTCCATTCTCTCTATTCTTTCATGATCTTGAGTTGAGATTTGTTATTTCTCTCATTATTGTCAAGTGGGGTTGCTTGATAGCTCTGCGTGTTGCTATCAAAATAGTCTAAGCCCCTTATTTGTAGTATAAGGTAACTCAGGTCATTCTTCCTTAGGACACACAGGTTATGTTATCAAACTGAAATTGCTAAATACAACAAGTGGGGGGGGGGTTTGTGATTTTCAGAATGTAAAAATAGAAAATAGGAATGAAATGCTATTGATCAAAGAATCAATCCCGAAGACATCACGATTATTGGCAGAATTCATCATGGTTTAAAAGAGTTCATTCACTATTGTTAACCCAAATTTACTATATGATCATATAGTTATCATTCAACAACCTTCAAATCACAATCGTAATTTAAATGAATGTTGAATTACATGCAGTTGGATTAACCTGATAACTAATCAGTTACTTAGCCTTACTCTGATTTACAACAAATTCTGTCTATATTTAATCAAATATAATTCAAACATAATCATGTTCAATAACTGAATTCATATTTGAAATTGAAGTTGAGAAAGGAAAGCATACATACAAAATGGAAAATTACAAAACAATAAACTCGAATTCAAACCAATTATCTATGATGTCCAGGATTGAAAAGAGTTTAGCCTTCCATGGATATCTCCATTGAAAGCTTTTCTATGACACCTTAGATACAAATGAAAAATAAGAAGACAAGTAGAGAGAGATAAGAGATTCTGATGTGTGTTCTTTGAATGAACAACTTAGGCTTAAATAGAAAATGAAAAGATAAGATAAAGCTAAAAAATCTAAAAAGAAGGATTTCCTTCCAATAAAGTGTCCTCTTGGATTACATCTTATCCAGATGTTATCTATCAAAATAATTCCAGATTTTCGAAATCTGATCTGGATAAGATAATCCTCTATGAAAAGCTTTCCATACATATTATATGACTCATTTGGACCAGAAATGAGTGAGATATGCCCAATTATGTGAGGAAAGGTCTTGGACCGGCGTCAGCATAAGCTCCTGTTTTGCAGCCCAATTAGGCCATGAATCGGGCCGAATTTGATGAAGCTTGTGAAACCCAAAATTGTAGATCTCGGTCTTAGCTTTCAGGAGACACCAAAATCACAAAAATCCAATGCCTATAGAGCCCAAAATGATCGTGACATGGAAAGGTCATAGTGAGTGTAAAATCCGAGATTAACCAAGTTTTGACAATTAAATCTAATGAAGCCCAATTATGAAAAACTCAATTAAATCATCAAAATTAAACACATGTAGAAACCAATTAGGCCAAGTATGTAACCATAATAGGTGCCTTAAAATTTCTCTATCAAATTCCCCCACACTTAGTCTTTTGCACTCCTGGGCAAAATCCATAAGTTGAATCCTAGGGACCTCAAAAATGTATGATTGGGAACAAGGAACAAACACTTTATGCACAAGAATTCAGAACACATATGAATATTTCTTAACATCTCCAGTGAACAAGAAGACAAATCCAATCAAAAGATGAACCAAGAGTAATAGAATCTCACTAAGAAAACTCTTAAGTGTTTAGGCTTGTATTTACCCTCATAACACATCATGAATGTTAACACTACCATAAGCTTGACAAACCTCTAACATCAACATTTGAAACACATGCACATAAAGATCAAAAGGACTTTTCAGGTTGTAGCGGGGTTAAGGTATGGGAGGATATAAGAAAGGATACTAGCTATCAACCTAAGAGACTAAAAGAGCAATGAAGAATGACTTCACATAAACATGCAAAGTTATCTTAAGAGATACAATGCAACACCAATGAACTCCATTTTGCCTCTCATCAACCAAATTTTCTTTTTCAAACTCACCAACATGCACATCTATAGTATTTACAAATAAACACAACTATTTTTTTTTTCAACATTTTTTTTTTCTTCTTTTTTTTTTTTATTTTTTTTATTTTTTATTTTTATTATTATTATTTTTTTTTTGAAATAAAAGATACACCTTTACACTTATTTAAGAACTCATTCCAAAGCTCTTTACTCCCTAAGGTTAGGGTGAATCATTGTTTTTCTCTTCATAAGCTTGCAATGAGTTATAAAACAAAGGATAGTTTAAAATAGGCTCAAATAGGTAAACAATAGAATCAGTGCAAGGTAGGCTAATTTGGCAAGTAGCACAAAAATAAAAATGGCCTAAATCATCTCATTACATGCATGTGAATCAAAAGCTTCAACAAGAGTCAAGTCAAGTTCTAGAAACCAGGCAAACATGAGTGAAAACACACTAGCAAGGAAAAATAGTCATTCATATGTTGAAGGCTCAAAGACTTCAAGGGATAAATCTAACACAAATGGTCCATCAATTTATCATCAATGCTCACTAAAAATGCCAAGAATCCATCCATATCATGTCATGAAACTTGAGCACAAAGCCAAAATAAATTTTTATTTTATTTTATAAAGACTTAGAAAGATAAATTCCTAACTCTAAAACACTCCCCCACACTTAAATCACACATTGTCCTCAATGAAATCACAAAACAAAAGATAAAGAAACATGTGTAATTAAAGAGCAAAGGAGGAAGAACTCCCTTATTATGGTGGAAAAATTTGCACTTGAGGGTAAGTGGGCTTATCCAAGGATACCTCCTCAAGTTGCTCCCCTACCAATGTTGGGTTCTCATGAAAATGCTTAGACGATGACCATTTACCTTGAAACTCTTGTCACTAGATTCACTTTTGATCTCCACTTCACCATAAGGAAAAATGTTAGTTATAACAAAAGGGCCATCCCATCTTGAACGAAGCTACCGGGCATTAGTTAAGACGAGAATTGAACAAAAGCACTTTTTGGCCAAGAGAATTCTTTTCTAGAAATCATCTTGTCATGAAATATCTTGGTTTTCTCCTTATAAAACTTAGAATTCTCATAAGCCTCCAAACGAAGCTCCTTAATTGAAGTTTTCTTTCCACACCTGCTTTGTCAAAATCCATATTACAACACTTCACTCGCCCAATATGCACGATGCTCAATCTCCACTGGAAGGTGGCACGCTTTACCAAAACAACACGGAAGGGGACATCCCTATAGGTGTTTTGTAAGTCCTTGAGCCCAAAGAGCATCCTCAAGCCTACGGCTCCAATCTTCCCTTGTTGAACTACCTTTTGCAAAATTTTCTTGATCTCTCTATAAAAACCTCAACCTGCCCATTAGTTTGTGGATGATAGGGCTGGAAACTCTATGAACAACCCCATACTTCCGAAGCAAAGCTTCTATGGTCCTATTGGAGAAATGACTCCCTTGGTCACTTGATGATAGCACGAGGCACACCAAACCTGCAAAATATGTTAGACTTGACAAAATCCTAACAACACGTGCGTCATTAGTCTTGGTGGCCTTGGCCTCCACCCATTTGGATACATAATCAAACAGCAAGACATATGTAAATCCAAAAGAGTTAGGAAAAGGGCCCATAAAATCAATACCCCATACATCAAAAACCTCACAAAAGAGAATAGGTTGAGGTTTGTCTACGAGTAATGGCTTATCCTCTTGGCACGCCTCACAAGTTGTAAAAACTCGATGTGCATCCCGAAAATGGTAGGCCAATAGAAACCAGAGTCTAACATTTTCCTACCTGTCGCGTGGTCCAAAGTGCCCTCCAACAGGAGGCATGAGAAAATGAAGAATCTACCGATCTCATGATTCTGTATGCACTTTAAATTACCTGGTCACTACAAAATTTCCATAAATATGGATCATCCCACACATAGTATTTGGAATCACTTTTTAATTTAGCAATCTGTGACCTAGATGCATGTTGGGGTAAAAGATGCAACCAAGAAATTAACTAAATCAGCAAACCAAAGGGAAGGGTTGGTATCATGCAGGCTTGCATAAGCGTCCATCAGGAAAATCATCTCTGATAGGCAAAGGGTCAAGGATCCCGCCCTCAATTGCTAAGTGATCGCTACCAAATTCGTGCACCGCTCCTATCTTTGATCTCTATATCAAACTCCTGAAGTAATAACATCCAACGAATCGCCGTGGCTTTGCATCTGGCTTTTTCAATAAGAACTTCAATGCTGCATGATCTAAAAAGACAATCACTTTAGATCCAAGTAAATAAGAGCGAAACTTGTCTAATGCAAAAACAATAGCCAAAAGTTCTTTCTCAGTGGTAGTATAGTTAGCTTGAGCTGTTCCAATGTCCGTGAAGCATAGGCTATAACATGAGACATCTTATCAATTCTTTGAGCTAAGACAGCTCCAAGTGCAAGATTAGAGGCATCGCATCGAGCTAAAAGGGAAATTCCCAATTAGGTGGTTGGATGATGGGGACGTAGTGAGTCGTCTTTAACTCATCAAATGCCGCTGACAAGGTAGATCAAAAACAAACTCTACTTCCTTCTGGAAACAATCCGAGAGAGGCAAAGCTATCTTGCTTGAAATCCTGGATAATCTCCTAAAAACCTGCATGGCCAAGAAAAGAACGCACTTCCCGCACAAGATATCCTGGGTAAGGAGAAGCAATAACATCTATCTTGGCCCTATCAGCTTCAATGCCTCTCCTAGATACTAAATGCCCCAAGACTATCCCTCGTCACCATAAAATGACATTTCTCAAAATTCAGCACAAGATTAGTCTCAATGCACCTATCCAAGACTCTAGACAAACTCTCTAAACATGCATCAAATGAGGTCTAAACAGTGAAATCATCCATAAACACTTCCATGCAACTCTCTAAAAGATCTAGAAAATACTCATCATGCACCTTCGAAAAGTACCTGGAGCGTTGCACAGACGAATGGCATCCTTGTAGGCAAAAGTGCCAAATGGACAAGTAAAAGTAGTCTTATGCTGGTCTTTTGGTGCAATATGGATTTGAAGGTAACCTGAGAATCCATCCAAGAAGCAATAATGAGAATTTCCTGCAAGCCTTTCTAACACCTGATCAATGAATGGAAGAGGGAAATGGTTTTCGAGTGGCTTGATTTAGCTTCCTGAATCTACGCACACTCTCCAACTCATCTGACTCTAGTTGGAATCAATTCATTATCCTGATTCTTCACAAACATGCCAGTCTTCTAGGAACCACTTGCAAAGGACTAACCCACTCACTATCTATATAGGATATAATCCCGCCTGCAGTAACTTGCTGACTTCACTACCTCCAAAATGGTAGGATTTAACCGCCTCTGGCGCTTTACAGTTCGGGCATCATCCTCTAACAATATCCATGCATACAAGTGGAAGGACTAATCCCTGAATGTCACTAAAGACCAGCCAATAGCTTTCTTGTGATCTCAACATCTCAAGCAACTTATCTTCTTGATCTGGTTGGAGATCATTTGCCACAATAACTAGTTTATCATTAGCCTCTAGGTAAGCATATTTCAGGTGTGAAGGTAGAGCCTTCAACTCTAAAGTTGGTGGCGCAGAATGGATGGTAGTGGTGGTCCCTTTAAATCTCATAAACATTTTCTACAAGCATTTAGAATTAATCTCATCACATTTGAACTCTTCACAATCAGCAAAATCATCAAAATCATCATATTCAGAGCTAAATCTGCATAATCATCAACTAGAAAATCAATGACATCAAGATAGAAAAGAGAATGCTCTTCTGAAGGATGTTTCATTGCATCAAAAATGTTGAACTGCACAACATCATCACCAAACTCCATAGAAAGAGTTCCTGCATCCACATCTATCTTGGTCTTTGCCGTTTTCAGAAAGGGTCTCCCAAAATCAATGTGGGTCCATTGCTAGATGTCTCATCCTCCATTTCTAGATATAGAAATCAGCTGGGAAAATTAACTCATTCACCTGAACAAGCACATCTTCAGTATCTCCTATTGGATGTGTAGTGCTCCTGTTGGCTAATTGGATTACCACACCAGTTGGTTTCAAATCTCCAAGCTTCAATGATCTATAAACTGATGTAGGCATGACATTTATGGAGGCACCTAAATCAGCATTGCATTCCCAAAGTTGGAGTTACCTATGGTGCAAGGGATTGTAAAAGTACCTGGATCTTTGCACTTCTTAGGTATGTTGGGCTGAATTAATGTAGAACATTTCTGCCCATGCTCACCTTTTCATGACCTTTCAGCTTCCTCTTATGAGTGCACAACTCCTTAAGAAACTTTGCATATTTGGGGATCTGCTTTATGGCATCCAAAAGGGAATGTTGACCTCCACTTTCCTAAAAGTGTCAAACAACTCCTTATCTACTTCAGCTGATTTCCTTGTTTGAGCTATTCGTTGGGAAGGAATGGAGGTATCAAATTATAATCGCAATACTTACAATTATTGTAATTTATATTTTTATATTTTCATTTTTTTTGGATTTATTTTTTTAAGTTTCATAAATTAGCAAATAAATTTTTAATTTCTAATAATTTCTTAAACTTAAAAAATTAATAGCACTCAATTCCCTATTTGGATTGATATGATAAAGAAAAATTTTTTATTAATTTTATACATAAAGATAAATCAAAGGGGAGCATAACAAAATAATTTCATGATGTTGCAATAAAAATATAAATTAATATTTAAATTAATAGTTGAAAAATACATAGTTTTTATGTTTAAAAATAATTAATATAAATCTAACGGACATATTGATCTTATTCGCCGCATATTTATTTTATAAATATATGCCAATATTATTGTTTGATTTGGAAATCTCCTGTTTTAATATTTTTTAATTATACTTATTATTTTCTTAATATAAAATAATAATTTATATGTATAAGTCAATATTTTATATTATCATAAATCACACATACTTTATTTTTATATATATATACACACACACACAATTGGTTGACTATATAACACAAAACAATAAAGAAAAATGCACAAAGATGATGAACTACTTAATATTCTTGTAAAGTAAGACAAATCAGGTATAACTGACTAAAATGAAACAACATCACTCATACTTTTGCTCGAATATTGATATGCTGACTTGATTTGCTGGTGCTGTAAAGCATATATTTAACAATAGAAGTAAGCTCTCATATTATTTCCCACACCTTTATTTCTTGGCCCATGTGCAACTTTTCTCCTGCTTGTTTGCTTCAAAGGACTCATGGATCCAAATTGCTCTTGCCGCTATGTTAGCAATTAGATCTGTTTTCAGGTGTTTGTCATCAATGCTGCACCACTTGCTTCATAATCATATTTCTATCATTTCAACCTTCATATTCTTATTGGATGAGAAGCTTATCTTTACCTGTGTTGAGGACATGTTGCACCTCGCTTTCTCCATTTCTAACAAAACATCTTCTGTTTATTTAGTACACCCAACTAATGGCCCCAAATATCTTTTCTTGGATGTTTTCCAATTGAGATAAACAATAGTTTCTTTAATTTTTGACAATTCTTTTCATTTCATGCCATTTCTTAACAGAACCTGGATGAAGGTAATACAACCAATCCTTTGCTTAGAAATTAGATAAAAAATGTTTCAACTTGATACTTAGGGCACTCTCAAGGAGGTCAACATTAGTTGGGAAAAGTGGGGATCCTTAAGATATTATTAGGATTTCTTAAAAGTTAATGAAACTTGGAAGAATGAATTAGAGGACTTAAGTTCAAATTATCGTTGACTAAATATTAAAGCACAAAGGTGGCTATGAAATAAATTATTGAAAATTCTACTATGTGATCAGCCATGTTGACCAATGCAAATAACTAATAAACAAGATCAAGGCTATGAAATCACATTGATTTAATGAACAATTGATATACCTTGAGTATTATGGAAAGTTAATTTTAATGTTCTCTATTCAATAAACCAAAAGATCTATCATTTATGCCCAAAATTTCCATAAATAATTCGCCAATTTATTATCCAATAAAGATTATGCATCACACAAACATTATAGATAGAAATTGTAGAACATTAAGAAAATATGCATTTAATATCAAAAAAAATAAATATTAAAAATCATCTACAATTTTTACAAAAAAAAGAAATAAATAACAACAGTAATTACAAAATGATGTTAAGCTCACCAATTTTTTCCATTTTTAAAATAGCAGAAAATAGTAAAAAATAAAAAATGGCCTAAGAATTTGGGAAAAATAAGCATAAAAGAGAAACACTAAGGTAATTATTTTTTCCTGATTTTTATGAATTTTTTAGGGTAATACAAGAAATAAAAATTACTATTTCAGCTAGAGCCAAAGTATAGCCTCAAAACCACTATTAGTGACAAACAAGGAAATTATTCAACAGTACTTGTACTAACAAGATGGATAACATTTATGTGTATCCTCCGGAACCTGCCAAATTTTGATAGCTCTGCTTTTGCTTCAAAAAGTCCAAGTTCCCACTTATTTGTAGTATCCAAGGTAACCTAGCACAATTCTTCCAAAGGACACAGGTTATGTTATCAAACTGAAATTACTAAATACAACAAAGTCCTTTGTAATTTCATCAATAAACTAATAGAACATAGTCAAAATGCTATTGATCAAGGAATCAATGCCCAAGACATTGAATTATTGCAAATTCATCATGGTTAAAACATCCAAATTAATGCTACTCTTTTACCCAAATTTACTATATGATCATAATTTATCATTCACAAATTTCAAATCACCATCTTAATTTATTTGAATGTTGAATTACATTCCTTCATATTGAACCTATAAATAATCTTGATTTTTCTTACTCTTGATTTTAATAACTTTTCAACTTTTGTCTTCATCTCTTCAATCCTTATAATTCAACCAATAATCTCCTTCAACCTACTTCCTTCTTCTTTAATTTTAAGAATGGCAAAGAAATCTTGTAATACCTAGTGTACAATTATAAACAGAAACTTTCAAATTCCCAATTCTCCATGATTCCAGGATTGAAAAAATTTAGCCTCCGGTGGACATCTCCTTGAAGGGCTATATCTGATGAACACCTTAGATCAAATGAAGTCTAAGAAGACAAGTTGAGAGGATAAGAATTCTGAAGTGTGTTCTTTAATGAACAACTTAGGCTTAAATAGAAATTGAAAGATTAAGATAAATTTAAAAAATCTAAAAAAAGGATTTCCTTCCAATAAAAGTGTCAAATCGGATTAACTTATCCAGATGTTATTATGAAAATAATTTTGATTTTTTAATATCTGATTTGGTTAAGATAATCCTCTCTAAATAACTTTAATAAGAGATGTTAGGTAACTGATTTACCAGAAGTGAGTGAGGTATCCAATTATGTGAGGAAAGGATCTTGGGCGCGTCAGCATAGTGCTAAAGCCCAATTAGTGTCATGAATTGGCGAATTTGATGAAGTTGTGTACACCTATAGTTGTATGATCAGCGGTTGTTTCAGGAGACACCAATATCACAAAAATCCAATGCATATAAGCCCAAAATGATCTTTTCAACATGAAAGGTCATAGTGAGTTAAAACCAAGATTAACCAAGCTTCACAATTAAATCTAATCTAGCAATTCCTCAAAACTCATTAAATCATCTTCCTTAAACATTAATGTATGAAATCAATTTCTCAATTCTCTATTCCATCTTGAGTTGAGATTTGTTATTTCTCTCATTATTATCAAGTTGTCCCCCAAAGTTGTTGGTGTATGTTTAGTAATCTAGAGTTTTCCATAGGTTGTTTATAAGTTTTGTTATTTCAATGGTACATTGGTGCTATTCCTTCTCCCCAAGTTACCAGAGTTGTTCCTTTGTTCCACCCCTCCAGGTGAGTGGGTTTACCCCATAGCCTTAGTTTCATAATTACGAATATGTTTCTTGCATGATGATTATTAAGCATGGAATTTGAAACAAGAATAAGTATAGAATATGATTTTACATGATTATGTCAAGCTAGAAAAATTACGATTTATGATGATAGCATAAAAAATGAATTTTAGAAAATGCATAGGACCATGATTGCTATGTTGTGTGTTATAGGAAATATTTTTTATGTTTGAGAATGGTTTTATTAAGAAAATATTTATTGTAGCAAGATGACTATTTTATTAAAATATGTTTTTATGAGTTTCTCAATATCACTATGTATTCAAATTTTAAGATTTCAAGTTATGTTTTAGAATATTGAGTTAAAATATTTATAAATGTTAAGAGAAATGTGAAATAAGAGTATGACTAGTTTTATGAATAAATATATTATATGATTTCTAAGTTTTATGATTGTGAAGTGTATTAAACTATGATTTTAGATTTATCAAATATATGAAAAGATATGTTAGTTTAAGTTTTGAACTTAGAACTTTAGCATATGGTACAAAGAAGTATGGAATTCAAAATTATTCCTAGCAACTCCAGACATACTCCATGGGCTTGAAATCAAAATGCCTACAAGCGGGTGATCCCTTGGGCATGATTTCATAGCAACGGTTATGAAGTCAGATTGTTAGAGTTGTATGAATTAGAACTTCCAAAGTACTTATAATTAGAGCTCGCATTCGTGATAAATGGAGTGCCCACCCTTTAGTTTTAGTTTTCTTTTGTCAAACTAGTTTAGATGGTAGAAGAAGAACAGGCAGTTAGTTAATGGCGTTATGAGTTTGTTAACCTTGGTACCAAGTTCTTCGTCAAAGGACAATATCTCCCCCAGAGTTACAGAAATGGGACCTAGTCGTACCTAGCTTGTCCGCAGGACTATTATGATTTCATGGGACCATTATTATTAACATGGTTTTATTAAAAAGCTAAAGTATGATTATGATTCGATTTGGAGAATTTATGAATTACCACAAGGATTTCAAGAGTGAATTAATTATGTATTATAGAGTTTTATGACAGAGAAAATCCCATAATAGAGTTTTAGAGAAAATGACATGTTTTATTAATTAGAGGCTAAATTGTAGCTATAGAGAATAGACAATGAGTTAACGACTTAACCCTAATCGTTAATCTTAATATCAAATTGTCCTTAAAGGACAATCTCATAGAAGTAGAATGAAACCAGTTATGATCCAATTTGGATCCTAGAGGATTGAAGAGATTAAAGAAATTGTTATGTCATAGTTGACATGCATAACCAGATAATTTATATTTTGTTATGTAAGGCATAACCAGATATCCCTATTTCTATAGTAGAGTACTATTATTTATGTTTTTTATTATTGATGTCTTTCAAAGAATAATTTATTTAAGAACTAATATGTACATGTAATGAAATGATTTTGAGAAATTGCATTAACCGGTTTTGATGAATTTATATATGTATGTATTTATATCTTTGTTGTTGTCTCATGAGAAGGTTATGGGTGAGAGCCTATCACTTGCATTTAGACTAAAACTCACCCCTCTCCTTCTTCCATTAGAAATACTTTACCTTTGCGGGTCCTCTCATTCACCTCCTCCCAGGAGTAGAGATTTCTAGTTTTGAGCTTCACTTTGGGGTGAAGTATTCTTTCTACATTTTGTATGGTGATAGAGTACTCCAATATGCATTGTGGGGAGGGTCCGGAACTATAGATGTATTATAATGGATTTTGCACCATGATTCAGAGTATTTGTATTTTACATGCTTATAGTTTTCATGGTTTATTTTGTATAGAGAACAACTCATATATTGTATAATGACTTAGATTTCCAGAGTTTGGTTATGAAATGATTTGTCTTAGAGTTTATTGATGATGAACTTGTTGTAAGAGAGCTAAAGTTTATTAGAGATGAAATAATGTTTTATAAATGGATTTTAGTATTGAATTATGAATATAGAGAAATTCAAAGGTCACGAGACTTATGTGGGAATGAGATTCCTTACGTGCCCATCACGATCCAAGTTGGGTCATGACAAATAGTTTTCAAGAAAAAGTTCACTTTATTTTTAACAATATTTTAGGATTTACCACTCATAGTCTTTACTTTTCCTCTCATTCTCATAGGCTAATCTCTTCACGCCACTCTTTCTCACACACATTTTAGTTTGCAAGTTTGGCTCCCTGATTGAAAATTATCTCTTATGTTGTCATTCTATTCCATATGAACCATGAGGAAAACATTCATACATGGAACAAGTTTTCCTACTTCAACCAATTTTAATATTGTCATTAAAATTCTGTTTTCTTCTTTTTCAACTTTCATGGCTTGACCACAATGTGTTAAAATTTTATTTCCAAGGAAGTTTTTGGGGGAAGTATGCAAACACCATCATATTTTTCAATTTTCACCACTTGAATTTTGACTACCTATAAATTTGGAGGAACACACTCAAAACACTATCAAATCCTGAAATTGTCCTAGTTTTCAAGACAAGGTTCCTTTTTTTTTTTGACAGAATTTAACAATATTTTAGGATTTACCCATTCTCTGACTCTTCCTCTCATTCTCAAAGACTAAGTCCTCTTTATGTCTCTCTCTTCTTTAGTCAGCCAAGTTTCACCTCCTCTCTAGTTGAAAATTACAACCTCTTATGTTGTCTTTCTATTCCATATAGACCATGATGAAAAAATTCATGCATAGAACCAGTTTTCTACTTCAATCAATTTTAATATTGTATTAAAACTCTTTTCTTCATCTTTTTCAACTTTCATGGCATTACCCCATAGTGTTGCATTAAAATTTATTATCAAGGAATTGTTTTGGGGGAAGCATTCGTACACCATCATATTTTTCAATTTTCACACTTGAATTTTGACTACCTATAAATTTGAAGTAACACACTTAAAACACTATCATATCCAATAAATTCTCCTTCAATGTTTTCAAGAAAAAGTTCCTTTTATTTTTTACAATATTTAACAATATTTTAGGATTTACTCATTGTCTCGACTTTTCCTCTCATTCTTAAAGACTAAATCCTCTTTAAGTCTCTCTCTCACTTTAGTTTGCAAGTTCGCCTTCCTGAGTTGAAATTACAACCCTTATGTTGTCTTTCTATTCCTATAAACCATGATGAAAAAATTATGCATAGAGCTAGTTTTCTACTTCAATCAATTTTAATATTGTCATTAAAACTCTTTTCTTCATCTTTCAACTTTCATGGCTTACCCATAGTGTTGTAATTATTTTTTTTTATAAGGAACAATTCCTGGGGGAACCATTCAACACCAGCAATTTTTCAATTTTCAGAATTAAACGTTTTGATGATCAAGGTAAATTTTTTTTAATTCGGCTCAAAATGACCAAAATACCATAAATGTCCCCAATGTTTTAAGAAAAAGTTCATTTTATTTTCTAGTAATGATTTAACAATATTTAGTGATTTATGCAAAATTACCTTTGCCCTGAAATAGTGCATGAATCCGACTAATTAAGGAAACCTAAGCAATATTAGGCTTAATTCGATTAATTAATTTGAATTAATCTAGAGTCAAAATAATTTATTAAGGTTGATTAGAACCTATTGCTAGATACACTTCAATCTTTGTCTTAAAAGTCAATATTCCATGTCATGGAATTTTGAATAGTATTTTCTCTCCAATTCTTTAAATTAAGGAATTATTGAGAATAGTAAAAATATAAAATGAGTTTTGATTTCACTAATGAAGCAAGACAACTCCTTAATCATGTCTTGACATCCTTAATATCCATTACCTTACCTAAACACTTACTTATAACCCATAACCTAATCAAATCAACTTCTAAACACACACATAAACCATCATTAAAATGAGATCCCCCTAATTTTCCTTAATAGAACTAGCCACTCCCCCCCCCCCAAATTCATCCATCACATGTTGAAATTCAATAAAAATATGCTTAAAGAATCATGTTTTCCCATACCTTGAACCATACCTAGTCATACCTAAAGTCATACCATGCAAAAGATATTATTTTTTTTTCCCACAAGGCTCAACCTTCCTTCCCCAAATACACCTCCATGTGTTTCATTTTCTATAAATAGGCATCCAAGGAAAGCTTGTAACATTTTGCTCATTTTCACAACTTCCAAGTTCTCAAGCTTAGAATTCTCTTCTTCTTCTTCTTCCTCATTCCCAAGAACCACCATCCTCCACTATTTGCTAAACACAAACCACCACACAACCACCATAGATATTCCTCTAAACACATAACCCCTATTTCCAAGATCAAAAACACAAGACCAATCTTTCTTCCTTTCTTTCTCTTGGCAAACCTCTTTAACACCAAGGAGGATTTGTCTTCTCATCTAAAGAACCAAGTTTCCTTCCTCATTGCAAGAAAAACCATTTTTGTAAGAGTTGTTTTAAAGTTTGCTTTTCTTTTCTTTGTTTTAAATGTTACAATGTTGAAATCTTCCTTTTTCCTCTACATTTGGTTTCTTCCTTTCTCTTTCTTTTCCTTAAATTTCGGCCTTAGTGAGAATAGTATAAATATAAAATGAGTTTTGATTTCACTCTGAAGCAAGACCACTTTTAATTGTTTGACATGTTAATGTTATCAATTACCTTACTTAAAAATGCTTATAACTATATTTCAAGTCTTAACACAAATTAATTTAAGCCTTGCACTTTCATAAACCATCATTAAAATGAAGCCCCCCCATTTTTCCTTATAAATGGGCTAACTCTCCCCCCCCCCCCCAAAAAAATCATCCTCAATGTTGAAATTCAATAAAAATATGCTTTAGATTTATATTTCCTTACCTAGAACATTTCAAGTTATACCTAAACTTAAAGATTAAAACAATATTTCATTTTCATTTCACCAAAATCTCAGCCTACATTTCAAATAAAGTTAATGTGTTTAGAGTAAATATAAATAGGCATTCCAAGAAGAATTGTTACATTTTGTCTCATTTCACTTTTCAAGTCACCTAAAACTTAAAGATGTAAAAATTAGAGCTTGCATTCTTCTTTTCCTTAAGCTTCATAGATATTTATCTTCCCAACTATTCTAAACAAAAACTTGCATTATATGTTTAAACACATGCCCCTTAATTTAAGATCAAAACACAAGACCAATTTCTTCCCAAAATGTAGTTATAGTGTAACCTAACACCAAGGAAATTTTGTTCTTTCATCTCAAAAAATTTCTTCCTTTTCAAGAAAAAATTTTTGGAAGGGTTGTTTTAAAGTTTGCTTTTCTTTTTTGTTTTAAGATGTTACAATGTTGAAATCTTCCTTTTCCTAAATATTTTGCTTAACCTTTCCTTTCCTTTTCTTTTCTCTGATTTCCGCCAGTGGCCATATGATGAAGGCATAGTTGATATGAGGATCTTGGGTGTTGGTTGAAAACCACCATTTATTGATCTCCAAAGCTTGAAAATTCACTTTTAAGAAAGTTTTTAGCAAGTGTTAATGAATGTGGAATTGAGCCTAGGACTTAAAGAAAAAGCATTCATAAAGAAATTTCAAATCCGTGCATCACATATTTATATGTAAGGGCCTTACTTTCCATGGAGAGTCTCACAATCAATTATGTAGAAATTAATTACAAAAATTGAGAAGAACTCATTAAACCTTAATAGTTGAAAGTATTCTAGAAGGAGAGCCTAGAGAGAGAAAAGAAAGAATTGAACTTCCCATTCAAATATTTCCTCCTAGCATACCTATTTTAAAAATAAAACCAAAAACTTAAAAATTAAACAAGAGCTTGCATTTTCATGTCCCTAAATGATTAATCTCAAAGCCTACCTATTTCAACCTTAAACTTGACTTGTGATTAGAGAAATGCTCCCATCGCCTAGGAAAACAAATTGAACTTGTCATGCATTGAAAATCCTTGTTGTCCAGCAAAAAAACTCTAAAAATAGATCAAAAGCATAAAGAACTTCCAAGGTGTAAGAATGTACTAAAAGCTATGCTAACGGCTACAAAATTAATTAAAAATGCATATTGAGAACAAGGTGCAAATTATTTAAGTGTCGATTAAGAGCAATTCAAATGCAAAGTATTTAGAGTTAGGATATAAAATGGATGCATAAATGCAATCCATGTTTACAATTATGCCATCACTAAAATTAACCTAGCGCTCAAGACTCACTATTTCAACTTACATAAGAAACTTTGACTTGGAACATATATATGTTATCAAATAATGATATATTTTATTTTTCTAAAGATTAGTTATTATGCCAAGGTGATGAAAAATTATGTATAAGGACAAGTTAGAGTTAGAAGATGTGAAATGACTAGTTGCTAAAGAATGTTATAGTTTTCCATATATTTGAGTTATGTGGAATTGAGGTCTTACATGTTTGGGTTATTTGATTATTGAATGGATATGGTATGTTATGATCTTACTTAAATATTGTAAAGTTGCATGTGAGAAAAAGTAAAGTATATGATATGGTTGTGGCCTTGCATCTTAACATGATATGTTTGATGATAATCTATGATTTCATGCTCATATTGCACAAATGATATGCTAATATAAAGGTGACATAAAAGATATGGAAATGATCTTCCAGGACTCCCAAATTAAAGATTATGAAAGGTGATCCAAATAGGAAGTGATCCTTTGGATTTTGAATTAAAGGTTATGAAAGGTGATCCTAATGCCCCTAACCCCACTCTAGAAGTCGGGAATTTAACTTATCAAAAAGGATAAGGTTACGCTAGTGATGATTAGTGAGGTATGAACTCATAACCTAGAACTCTCAAATGGAGAGTATTAGGGTAGCCCCAAGGAAAAGAGAATAAAAGTTTAAGTCACCTAAAGAATGAGTTATGTTAAGACATGTTGTGATTATGTTGTATTTTCACTTATATCTTGCATATAGTATGGACATACATTTCATGATAAAGTATGTTGCATTCATATCCAAGATGCATACTAAAATGGATGTACCTCTGTACATTACACTTTAGAACCTTAAAAATTGGAACTTATGCATGTTCACTTTTTATAAATAAAGAAAACCCGAGGTTCAGGAGGGCGATGTCGATGATCTTTATTGACATGCCGGTGTGGAGGTGCACTCTGTCCTGGACCACCATTCTTACCACTTCGAGGGTCGGTGTGCCATCTGTACTTTTGCATATATGGGACGCCCTTTTGCTTATCCAGTTCCAGCTTCAGGTTCACCCCCACATCCCCCTACGATGATGATTTGATCTTCCAGCGCTCAACCCGTACGAGCAGACTCCCATTCTCCTTTCGCTTCCGATCGTGACTACCCAGTATATCCCCGTACGAGGCATTTAGAGACCAACCCATCCGAGGACCCCCCCCCACACACATCTACTTGTAGGGTTTTGCACCTACGGCACCCATGGACATGTAGAGAGCAATCAGGACGCAGGGACCGGCCCAGGCTAGCCCAATGACCAGAGATGCGTCTACGTCGCGGAGGTCATGTTTGTCCCCCATTATGCCTCATACACCCAAGGAGCTTGCCCAATTCATTGGGTGTACCCCCCTCGCCGAAGGATCAATTCCGCCGACCAGATGAGACCTAAGTGCCGAGTTGTCACGAGGATCCCCTTTCTTGTTGCACCTTTGACTTTTTGGTTAAGCACTCATGGGTCTAGGGAGGGGGAGTTGTAGTTGGTTTTTAGTGTTTTGCATTTCTATGTATTTCTTGCTTTCCTGATTTTCCTTCTATTATTTACTTATGTATGAAAGCTTAGCCCATTATGTATGGGTGTGACTTTGTCCCTTTTAATTCTCGTGTATTGTGAACTATGTTCCTTATGATATGTAATATAAGTTTGTTTCCTGTTCATGAATTCTATGCTTGAAATGTATATATGCATGGTTTATATATCCCTCGTTTAATTTGATGGCACTTAACGTTCTGTTAAGCTCAGCATGCGCAGCACGTTTTGCTTTATGTTTTCCAAAAAAAAAATTTACCCATATCTTTTGCTAAGTATTTTAATAAAAATGAATTTAAAGAATGAAACAAAAGAGTAATAGCTAATAATTAATCTCAATATGTCCTAAGTGTGTTAGATTAAATATTAGGTGTTACAGTTTGCATTAAAATTTTATTATCAAGGAACTATTTTAGGGGAAGTATTCAAACACCATCAAAATTTTCAATTTTCACACTTGAATTTTGACTCCTATAAATTTGAAGTAACACACTTAAAACACTATCAAATCTAGTAAATATTGGAATAATTTTGTGGACTAACATAAATCAATGTTGAATTTAATTTTGGACCCAAATAAATTTGATGTCAAACAATTAGAGTTTATTATTTAAGCCCAATAATTTGTGATCATTAATGTTGCTATTGGACTAATTATTGTTAAGCATTATTTATTATGGGTATGTTTACGAGTCCTTGTGTATGAGCTTCATTGTGATGGGTTGCTTAGCCCAACACTTTACTAACACAAAGAGAGGCCTCCTCCTAGCCAATATATAAGGTGTTTGGTTGCCCATTAACACCATGACACATAAACGTATCATGGAATAGGAGGAGTAAATCTCTTAAAATTCTCTATTGGGTTTCTCTCTAATATCTTATTTTTTTGTGTTTTGTATGTCAAGTTAGGCAATGTTATGAATTGTTGTTTTCATCCTCAAACCTTTCAAGTAACTTTAACCTAATCTTCTAATTGTTATTGCACATGCTATATTCAAGATTAAATTAGTTTTTGGGATATATGGATTTCATTTGTTGTTTATATCATCTAATATATTTGAAATTCCTTCAAGTGGTATCAAAGCCATATTTAATCTCTAATTATGGCTGTGAATTTTTTTTTAATTAGAAGATTGGGTGTTCATGAAAATCAAGTTCTCGTGCAGGATGAACCCTAAAACATTTTGATTTGGTTTTTTTCTTATTTGGCTGATTAAATCCAAAATTTATTGAGGATGTTTATTATCTAGTGTAACCTCACCTCATCGCCATGTAGGGCATGTAAAAGGGTTTTGTTTCGAGGCTGAAATGGCAATTTGTCTTGATAATAATAATAATAATAATAATATTTCCCTTTTCAGGACTTTCAGCTTTTACGAAACATGAAGGCAGTTGGTTTTCTAACACTACCTATATGATTTTTTTCTAATTCCATTTTGGGCACTACTTATAATCTTATATGCTATATGTTACGTGAAGTAAGGAATAAGTGTTGAAATCTTGATGATTCATATAAAGACAATTGTCACAAAATGTCCAAGTGTCTATTTGGAATTTACTTTGCAACTTGGAATGCTTTGCGTTATCATGCCCTGGGTTATTATATTTGGGTGTTAGTGAAGTTTATGCTTTGATAATGCTACTGGCGTGGTAGAATGAATGAGGTTAATTTAGTCAAATTGAAAGGGATTGAGTTGGCCTTTGTTGAGCAAATTCTTTCTCTGAATGATCACGACTTAATTTGCTTCCCACATTAATAGGTTATGATTTAGCTAATTCCCATATATTTGGTGGCCATATTCTTATGATGTGCATGGCGTCAATCCTATTTTTACATGATGAGTGTAATTGGTTGCCATGTGATATAATGGGCAATTATTGTTATTAATTTTGAAGTAATGAGAAGGCACCCTTGCTAAATGATGAGGAGGTTAAGCGTGGTTGCAATTTTCATCCTTTATTATTACGGAATATACATTTAACCTTATATTGTTATTTAAACTCGTTATATTTATAATCTTTGACATATCTAGTGCCCAAAACAAATATCTTTCATAAGTTTATGTGACCAAGATTGGGTCTAGGAGATCCAATCACAATAAGGTATTAATGTTGTCTAACGTACTGTGTTGTCAATGAGAAATATTTATGACATTTCTAGTCATGCTATAAGCTGTATATTCTTGAAGTTGGTATCTTTAGCTATTGAAATAATATAGGCACACCTTTTATATTGATGTTAATATTAATTTTGAAAGTTATCAATGTTGCTATTATATAATTTTATTATGACAGTTGTAGATTGTGAAAATTTTTGCTCCATATATATATTGGGCATATTGTCTTGAGTACTCTTAGAGTCAATATCTTTTGTTTATTAAATTAATTTTGGCTCTCCTTTGTACTTAATTTTATGCATGATAATTGTAAAAATTTTATTGTTGTCAAACACAATATTATTGAGATTTTCTTTAAAACCTTTTGATATGTATGCCCTTATGTAAAGCAAGTTTCTGATTCTCCAATTTGGTATTGTTTCAAGCAATGTGATAGTATTATTGGGATCTATTTTAATAGATGATGATCACTGGTGTATACGATTGTGTCATTATTACTAGAGCAACAAGTGCTCTATAAGTGTTTTTTTTTAAAGCTTAAATAATTGAATATAAATTATTGGGAACCTTATTTGAAATATACTCTCA
Organism: Dalbergia oliveri; assembly: GCA_030441495.1. Lineage (NCBI taxonomy): Eukaryota > Viridiplantae > Streptophyta > Magnoliopsida > Fabales > Fabaceae > Dalbergia > Dalbergia oliveri. The sequence continues at coordinate 11,425,520 of JAMLFY010000016.1, forward strand.
AAGTTTATTTTGATTTACTCATTAAGATAATTTTGTGGTATTTATATTCAACATATTGCACATCAAATTGTAAAGTGTTATTATTATGAAAACTGTGCAATATTCTTTGAGAGCTTCTATTAAAGAAATAATGAGATACTCTATACATTTTGATTTGAGAGAATCACATTGAAAATTTTGTTATTTGTGTTTATTGTGTGGTTGGGTACATTACAATTTTCACAATCTCAAAAATATTATATTTTGATATTTTGTCTTTATATGTATATAATATTGTGTATAAAATTTTTCTAATTATGTACAGGAATGTTCTAGAGTTATCGCTCAAGAAATTTTGAGATATTTTATTTTGTTATTGAACTTTACACAATATTATTCTGAAGTCTTGCCTATAATCTTTTGAAACTATTGTTAGACATCTTTTATTATTGTGAGGTCGCCTTCGCTGGACCAAAGTGCTATTTATAAAAATTGTGTATTATGCAATTTTGGAAATTATGAATTATCTTATCTGATATTTTATATCATGTTCTATATGGGAAAATATAATTGCATATTATAGTTTTATGGGAAACTATAATTGTTTGATTTGGTTTAATATTGTTTTAAGTTTAGGAACATGATTAAACTTTTTTTTCTCACATATTATATGGAATAATTCTTTTGTAAAATTTTGTCATCTAATTTATGCAGTTGAAGTGGGAGAATATTTGATTTTGTGTGGATTGTATGGATTTGCATAAATTAGTATTGGATTTAATTTGAAAATCCAAAATTATTGAGTTTTGGTTGTCTCGCCGCTTACGCAAAATTTGTTATAGTCATACTTGACATAAAGAGAGTTTTTTTGAGGAACGTTATGCACCATTATAAAATAAGAAAATAATTATGAGTTTGAAAAATCTCTTTATGTTTCATTTTACAGCCATTGTTGATTTATTTTTAGGGAAGTTTAGCTTACAATTTTATACTTGTTTTTATTGTGTACTCTTCTAAATATTGTGAGTATTTTCTTAGATATATTTAATTTTTTGTTTTCCTTCATTTTGGTTGTATTGTTTTACTTGTGATGGCTAATTTAAGATTATTTCCTTTGAATAATATTGTAACTATTGTAGCATTATTAAGAGTTATATTGATAATGAACTTACCATTCGGTTTGTCTTTATTGTATAATTCTTATGAGTTTATAATCATGGTTTTAGAGTTTTCAGGATCTTCTTGGACTACCTCTAACGGCATGATTTTGTTGTGTATGAGCATTAGCTTCTAAATAATATTAGGAGTAATTACTTGTTCATTGGGAAATTTTGTAGCAATCCAATATTTTATAAATCTTTTGCAAATATTGTTGGATTATGTAGATAATGGACATACCCTTCATTGTGACATTATCTGATATAATTTTGTGTTGGATTGCAAATATTGTTGGGTTATGTAGATAATGGACATGTCTTTCAGTGTGACATTATTTGACATAATCATAGGATGATAGAGAAAATAATTTGAATTAAATTGTTTAAGAATTTTATATTATTGTTATTTTTTTCTCCATCACGTTGGAGAGTTTTGTATATTGTGATATGGGACCCTTCAGCGGATTGCAATGATACAAGAACTCTAGTTCAATTAATCGCTCAATTAATTGAACATGAGAAAACCAAATTAATTTTTTGCTTATTATAATATTCTGTTGTATGGTTTTCTCTTTCCCTTATTGTTCTATCATCATTGTGTTGTGTAAAACCTATATAAAGGACATTGTTGAGTCTCTTGGATTATCTCATGATATTGCTCCCATTAGTGATGAAATTTTGTTGTAGTGGGAGTTAAGGACTTTATGTTTTGTTATTTTTTACTGTTGGTTTCTAGGTCTAAAATACCTTCGCTGCAACTTACTTTTATGCTCAAATGAGCGTTTGATTATTAGTTTGCGATGACAAAGAGGAAATATTTGTTGTACAATGTCAATTGCACATTGATGATCTCTTCAAATTATTTTGGCAGAGTATGTTAAATAATTTTGTGAGATCAGATTCGTTATAAGCATAAATGATTGCACTTTGTGTCTCTCTATTTTGTACTTTTGTTGTAAGAGAGAGTAATGATAAGTCCAAATTTACATTGAGTAATCTACTATAAAGTTATCATTGATTCCACTACTATTTATTGTACCATTAGAGTATTTTGAAATTTTATGACCTCTAATGGGAATGTTTATGATGTTTTTTGATGTATTGGATTAGTGGGAGAAGTGTGCACTATTATTATCATTATGTTGTTGTCTCAAGATTACTTTGGCAAGTTGTGATAAACGATTTCGAGTTATGCAGAACTTATTGTTGTTTATCCCCTAACCAAATGCTAGCCATTAAAGTTTATTGTTGGTTACATAACCCGTATGGATATATTGAGGTCTCCTTGGTATTTTGGGTTAGTGAGAGCTAGTTCTATATATTTATTGTGACCTCATATGTTATTGTCATTTAAGCCGTGCTAAATTATCGATATAATTGGTATAATGGCAAATTGTTTGAATATTTTGGACACATTTTCAAATTGTTGTCATCCTAGATATTTTGTTAAATCTCAAAGCATCTTGGCTGATGCTTATGCTGTCATATTTTATGGTTGTTGTTGCGTATTAATGATGTTACTGTTGCCGTTGTGTTGCTATTATTTGTTGTTGGTGATGGTGTTGTGCATACTCTTATATTAATATAGCACATTATGAGATATTTTGGATCCAGTCTCATTTTGTTATTGTGCTAAGATTTGTTAGATCTCATTTAGCATCTTGGGTGGATGCTTATACTGTCATATTTTGTGGTTGTTGTTGCTACTATTAATGATGTTACTGTTGCCGTTGTGTTGCTATTATTTGTTGTTGGTGATGGTGTTGTGCATACTCTTATATTAATATAGCACATTATGAGACATTTGGACCAAATCTCATTTTGTTATTGTGTTGAGATTTGTTAGATCTCATTTAGCATCTTGGGCGGATACTAGGCCATTTGATTGGGAATTACATTTGGATCATATGTTGATATATAATTTTGTTATGCATCCCCATTTACCCTATATACCACATTTATTGAGTCACTTGGACATGAACATCTTGTATGTGTGATGTCAGGACTCCTTCCAGTATGATTTTCTGCATTGTTGAGATGCTTGTTATCCCATTATGGACCATTTGGTTGAAAGTGTTTATTTGGTATTAACATCTTGTTGCTCCCACATATTATAAATTAATTTGGGTATTGTTTTATAATGTTTTGATTTATGTTGTCCAAGTGGGAGATTGTTGGAATAATTTTGTGGACTAACATAAATCAATGGTGAATTTAATTTTGGACCCAAATTAATTTGATGTCAAACAATAAGAGTTTATTATTTAAGCCTAATAATTTGTGATCATTGTTGCTATTGGGCTAATTATTGTTAAGCACTATTTATTGTGGGTATGTTTACGGGTTCTTGTGTATGGGCTTCACTTGTGATGAATTGTTTAGCCCAACACTTTACTATACAAAGAGAGGCCCTCCTAGCTAATATATAAGGTGTTTGGTTGCCCCATTAACACCATGACATAGAAACATATCATGGAATAGGAGGAGTAAATCTCTTAAAATTCTCTATTGGGTTTCTCTGATATCTTATTTTTTTGTGTTTTGTATGTCAGGTTAGGCAATGCCTATGAATCCGTTGTTTTCATTCTCAACCATTTCAGGTAACTCTAATCTAATCTTCTAATTGTTATTGCACATGTCATATTCAAGATTAAATTGGTTTTTGGGATATATGGATTTCATTTATTGTTTATATCATTTGATATATTTGAAATTCTTTCAATAAATTCTCCTTTAATGGTTTTCACGAAAAAGTTCATTTTATTTTTTACAATATTTAACAATATTTTTGGACTTACTACTCAGAGTCTCTACTTTTCCTCTCATTCTCATAGGCCAGCTCCTCTTTATGCCTCTCTCACTCGCTTAAGTCTGGAAGTTCCAACTTCTCTGATAGAAATTCACAACCTCTTCTGTTGTTGTTCTATTCTATATAAACCGTGCATGAGGAAACCATTCACGCATGGAATAAGTTTTCCTACTTCAACGAATTTTAATATTAACATTTAAACTCTTATCTCCATCTTTTTCAACTTCCATGACTTTACCCCAAAGTGTTTGTGTTAAAACTTTATTATCAGGAAGTGTTTTGAGGAAAGTATTCAAACAACATCATATTTTCAATTTTTACCATTTGAATCATTGCCTATAAATTTGGAGGAACACACTCAAAACAATACCAAATCCACTCTTTAACGGTTTTCAAGACAAAGTTCTTTTCTTTTTTTTCTTTTTTTTTTTTTTTTTGAGAAAGTTTAACAATAAATGGGTTTCTAGATCCATTAATTAATAAACTTTGATGTTTAAATTGCATCTTGTGAACCTGAGTAGATAAACTGCACATGGGAAAAATTGCAGGCGGTGAATTATATTTTAATTCAACGTCTTTTATGAAGAGCTTTCTCATTATATAGTATTGTAAAAATAAATAATTCAGAAACACATTTCTTCCTTGTCGACTATCACCTGATCATAAGAAATTATATTTACGAGAAAGTCCACGATTCTTTAAAAATTTCACACACACAACACAAATAAATAAATCAAGGTTTGAGACATGTACTAAAGTGGAAACAGATGTAATTATATGCCAACGCAGTACAAAGAAACAGTTGAAATATCTCCAACTAGCCAAATTAAGACACACTCAACAAACCTAAAGTAAAAATAGAATAACATGCCTCAAATTAACCATCAATGCTTCAGCTATTGAAGCATGACAAGATTATTGAATCCAAATTGTCTAAAACAACCCACATGCCCTATTTGATCATGATTTTAAATTGTAGTCCTCAATCATAATAGCTGTCACAATTTCGCAATCGCATCGTAGTAAAATTGCAGCCGCATACAACATTTTGTTCACAATTTTCACACGCAATGCAACCTTAACGGCAATTTAAAACCATATCCCTATTAGTAGGAACGCCATCCGGGATTCTCTGTACTCATCTTAGGAGGGGACAAGCCAATGTTTGGTATAGGCTCAAACCATCCGAGTTGTTCCACGAGTCTATTCATCAGTGCACCAGCCACATAAGTGAGTACTGTGGCCAAAACTCCACAGGAAACATAGTAAGACACTGTTTTGAAGGTTTCCACAAAAGTATTGTTGGATCTCTGGAATATGCTTTGGCAAAGGCAAGCACTGTGATGCCAATTAGAGAAGCCCCTGCAACTGCTGCAAGCTTGAGATCCTTGTCATCACTCTCACGGAATGAGAAGCCATACACCAGTGGTGGCAGTAATCCAAAAATGAAGAATGATAGGACAGCAACAAAGGCATGCAGATAGAAGTGCTCCCTTTTCCCCAGCAACTCGTAATATTTATCAACTAGTGCATTTGTTTCAGCTTCCTCTTCTCTAGGTTGCATAGTTTTCAGGTCCCTAAGCTGAAGGTATGAGTATTAGTTTTGTTTGAATGCAAGAAATAGTTATAATGGAACACCTAAATACTCTTGATGGAGTGGGAATTTTTACTAGAGACCTGTGGTACCGAAATCCAAGTCCTTAACTTAAGGTGTCGAATTAGTAGCTTACGAATGCTTTCTATTATTCAGTATAAAAAATAGACAAGTAGCAAAAAAGAAAAAAAAATAAAAGAAAACTTAATTAAATGTTTACAAAAGAGATAAAACTGTGCTCTATATCATTCCTAGCTGAACACATCAATTTTATGATTTATCATTTCACTCGTACTTTTATTATACATTTTAAAATTAGGGGATTTTTTCAATATCCTTATAAAATTCAAAGGTATCAATACTTTTCAATTATTTGTGATTAAGAATATGTTACGTATTTCACTATTCTAATTTTTTAAAACATAGAAAATTAATGATTCAATCACAATCGTTGAAATTAAAAAGGTACTAGCTAGTACCAATGATGCCGAAAGAAAAGCCTTAAAATTATATAAGATTCAAGCATTATATAATTAGTTTTAAATTTTAAATAGAATGATGTGAATAATTTATACAAAAATTAATGTCTTTATTAAAAATAATTTTTTTATACAAAAAAAAAAGCATAACACAAACACATCGTATATATATTACTCTAAAAAAAAAATTTCTCAGACATGAGGACCAGTTAAATTCACTGTTGGCTATTAAATTATTGAAGAGATAGGGAGAAAATAATTATAAAAGGAACTGTATAATACTCATACTGTCTCGAAAATGTTTTCTAAAACATAAAAGCTTGCAATTAAAATGGATCTCAAAATCTAGAAGCAGCAAAAGTCATTTTTGTGCTTTATTTACTCACAGCTTTCAAGTGTTCAAATCAAACTGTATTTGTGACAATTACGTACTAATTTTGATGCATCTATTTTATTACTCCCTTTGATCAGAAATAAATGTCCAATTTAAAATCTTATCCAATATTTATTATTTTTTCCCAATTACACTCTTATTAAAGAAGAGTGAGCAAGCGAAAAAAATAATTAAAAAAAGTCATTCTTATATAACTATTGGCACTCCTACTTATATTAATTGTTATTTAATTTTACCAAATTATCACTCTTTTATTTTAATAAAAAACATACCTAACATAAGATAATTCATAATATAATCAAAAGTTATTACTGTATATTTAATTAAAAATTAGTTTAACTACATAAAAATATTTATTATTTATCTTATTTTTAATAGTCATGTAATTACTAGATAGTATAAGTATTAATAATTTATTTATTATAATGATTTAATTCAAATATTAAATTGCTTTAAATTTTGTATACAAAAATATCTAAATAATATAATGTTGAATATTTTTAAGAAAATAATAAATAAAAATGAGTAATAACAAAGACATGATAACAAATTATAGTATATAATTACTTACATGTTTTGTAACATCCAGAGTTTATATAAATCAAAAACTAAATAAACAAAATAATTAATACCATAGTTTATTTCTATTGGATTGGCAATTAATTTTTATTATAGTTTTTATTTATTCATATTATTAAAAATGAGGTAATTTTATAATTTAAATTAATTACTGATTTGCATTAAAAAGAGTTTAAAAGGGTTAATTTTTTTGCGATGCATGAATAATATAAAGGCTATATTATTTGTTTTCTATTAGATATATATATATATAATTTACTTTTTTAAAATAAATTTCAAAACAAAAATTTAAAAACTAGAGAAGGACAATTATATATATGTGTGTATCTTTAAGCCATTAAAAGTAAGTGACTGTAAAAAAAATTAATATAATAAGTTTACTTAATACTTTTCAAATTATATAAATATTGGACATTAAAATTAAATAATAGCATGTGCATTGTATAATTTGATTCAGTATTTATCTTTTTTATCACTCATTATTCATTATTCATTATTTTTCTTTTTTCTAAAATATTTAGGTAATTATTACCTTAAGAAAGTTTTAAAGGAAATAATTCAATATATAAAAATTAATTATTACATCAAATAAGTTAATGTAAAATACTTGTAACTAAACTAATGAAAATTATATTAAATATTTTATTAATTTTATTATTTTTAATTAAATTAACAATAATAAATTTTGATATCATTATAATGACTAATAAACAATAAATATCAATTATGTATTAGTTTTATTGATTAATTTCTTTAGGTAATGTGACAGAAAAAAAAATACCAAATTAAAGAGAGGGTTGTGCTCATATTTTATGGTGTAAATATATTTATTATGTCATGGTAATAACATTTAGAATTAGAGATTATATTATAATCATTGTGTATATATATATATATATATATATATATATATATATATATTAGTTTTATTTGATTAAATAAATAAGGGTAATTTAGTGAAACTAAACAACAATCAATGCAAGTGAGAGTGACAATAGTCATTTAGGAGTGTGGCAATAGCCACTCCCAAAAAAGAAACACTATTAAGGAAAGTATTATAAAATTCATATAAAAGAAATTAATATTAAAAACTTATTTGAATGTACTTCTCAAACAAAAATTCTTTTTTAATTGATCTTTTTAATTAAGATCTTTTTGAAAAAGTAAAAGCTGATTTATGTTTGAATGTAAGGTCAATTTATGCTTGAATATAATATTAAAATATATTTATTTATTGTCAAATATCTTTTTCTTGTTATTATAAAAAGGATTTTTTTTTAGAAGATGAAAATTCTAGTTTCTCAAAAAATATTATTTTTTACTTTTTTTAAGCGATTCTATTTTTACTTTAAAAAATTACCTAAACATATCAAAAATTATAAAAAAATATTTTTTATTAAAAAACACATCCAAACGAGTTCTAAGATATTTTCAATATTTTTTAATTTTTGTACAAATCTAAAAATGAACAATTAATTCAATCGGAGGAAGTATTTGGCTTGTATTTTTAAGTTAAACAAAAGTACCAAAAAGGGAGAGGAAGAACTGCATGAACGAAATAACTCGAGTGTCTTAATATGTTTTCAGAATATCTTTCTTTATCGTCAAGAGTTTGGTGGGTCAGTGGTAAGTTATACTACGAAAAAGAGAGATTACGTTTCCAGTTTTAGAGAAAATAATTATAACTATTGGGTGAACTCTTAATTTACAAATTTACAATATTATTCGTGAGTACCAATAAAGACAAAGGAAAGAAAAGAGCAACTTTCTAATAATCTTTAATATTTATTAGATAAAATGTTTCTTTGTGGATTTATTAGATCAAGTATTAAATGAAGAATATAGATACATTTAATATTTTAAAGCATAAAAAAATTATAACAAATAAACTTGGAAGATTTGGAGTTACACATAACAATCATGTCGCCCAAAATAAATAGAAGTAAAATTTTGAAAATTACTCACATTTTGAATCAGAAGGATGAGCCCGCCAATCAGATTTGTAATAGCCAGAGCAACAATGTTGACTGCAAATATAAATTAATATAGCACATCGATTAATTCCTAGTTTCAGGTATATACGATATGTTCCAAGGAGAATGTAAAATAGTTTTATATTCTTATTTAACTATATATATATATATATATATATATATATATATATATAAAGATTTTAGTGTATTGGATGGTTGGGTTAAATTATTTTACTTATGTGATAATATATGATTTAAAGTTTATGATTTTCTTCCGCTAATAATATATGAAAGTTAAATTCATAAAATATTTTTCTTTTATATATATTGTGACTTTTATTTAAATTTTTATAGATGAATAATTTTTTTTTGTATAAATATTTTCTACATAAAGTTTAGTATTAAATATTTCTCCTCCTAATAAAATTCCCTAGCTCCACCTTGATGTAGAGCATGTTTGTGAGTTTAGATTTTGAAGAAGAAGAAAGGAGGAAGGAAATATTTATAGTGTAAAGTTTTAAAATTGTGTACACTATGAATTCTTTCTTCTCCTCCCTCCTCCCTTCCAAAACTCAAACTCATAAATATATCATTAGGGTAGAGATATATATGGTAAAATTGTGTAAGTTATGAATCAATATCTTTTAGGTTATGTATGGTTGGAGTAAAATAGCAAAAAATTGTATAAATAAATTTTATATCTAAAATTATACATGAAATCATTAATTATCCAGAAAATTTTTCTTACAGAATTTATACATGCAACATTTTCTCTATTTTTGTTTCCTAGCTGAACACTACCCTCTTTCTGTGAAAAATTCCTAGTATAATTAAATATACTCGTTAATGATGATCCACCTTGCACATGAACGTCCAATTTTTCCATATATGAATACATGTAACTTTTTTAGAGGATAACAGAATCCTGAATTCTTCAAACGAAATGCAAATAACCAATAGTTTAGAGATGATTTGAAAAGCAAGAGTAAGAACAAGAAAAAAAATAAAAAAGGAGAGAGAAAACTTATAAGTACTTGTGGTAGCGCCAGCACTTGCTGCAGATGTCACAACACTAAGACTTGCTAACAATTCAGCCAAACCGCCATACACAAAGCTCTTAACAATTTCCCATTCTTTACCACGTCGTGGTATGGGCGGGGCTGGGCTTGGTCCTGTTCAACACATGTAGCATATAATTTCAATAATACAGCAAATTTTTAGAGAGAATGTTTTATACGAGTAAAATGTTACTAGATAGCTAGCTATAACATTATAAAGAGATATTAGGATCTTAACACATGTTCGTTCATAACTGTTCATTTACATTATACTTTTTAAATAAATAAATTTGTTTAAAATAAATCATATTAAATAATAAAATAAAAAATATTTAATTTTAAACAAATTGTAACTTGCAAGTATTTATTATATATTTTATTTCTTAAAATTGTTTTTAATTTTTAAATGAAAAATATATGTGAAAGCGAAGACCTATGAGTATGTCATTGTCGCAACCTCTTATAATCAGGATAATCTCTTTGGAATATTATATTCCGGGTGCTGTTGTCCTATTCACAGATCTTTGCTTCTTTTTTTTTTTATTTGTATTTTGGTCAACGGTCTTTGCTTTCTTAATCAAGGTTCTTTGTCATAATCTACACGAAAAACTATCGTAATGGGCTGTAGAACTTTTTAAATCATTTTTCAACTGATATTATTACGGGAATTAAAAATGCATATTCTCAATTCTCAACATCTTTTTATATATATATTTTTTATCGAAAGCTGAAATATAAAAATAGCCATTGAAGAAATGGCGGTTTTAAAACTAGTTTATGAATTTGTTTAAATTTTAAAAACTATCAATATGATATAGATTTTTAGATTTTTTAGATTTTCTTAACAGAAAAAATACGAAAATAGTTTCTTAAGTTTTGTTCTATTGATGAGAAAAAACACTTTTGTTTTAAAGCAACTTATCTAATTCTCTTGAAATTTTTAATACATATGGTTTTCATCACACACACACACACACACACATATACACACATGAAAGGAATAATTTATTATGAGAGTCAAAAAATAAATTTAGGCAATATAACCATATATGGATTGTCAGAATTAAAAGTTAATTAGTGGTAATTAATATTAATATGCTTATTTAAAAAAGTCATGTGACTTTATGTTTTAATTCTTACCATTTATATAAGATCTAATGGTCAATATTCACCCATCTCACTCTCACAATAAATATAATATATATATATATATATATATAGGGCGTATCACATGATAAGAGTGGTTTATTATGAGGTAGAAGAACAAATTTAAGCCATATAACTATACATAAATGATCAGGATTAATATAATTAATGCGCATATGCTTATTTAAAAAAGTGACATGAATTTATGTTTTAATCTTAACCATTTATGTAAGATCTAATAGTCAATATTCACTGCTCTCACTCTCACAATAAAACACTTTTCTCATATGACACATTCTATATATATATATATATATATATATAAAGAAATAAGCTCCTTATATTTATGTGTTCTAGTAATATAATAGTGACATATGCGAAACTGAAAAACTTTACCAGTGACTATTATCAACCAGGGATAAATTGTCAAGGTTATTTTGGATGTATTTGTTTCATATTTTGGAAAAGGTGATTATGAAACCTAAATTTTATATGTAAGTAAAAAAGCTGAAAATTAATTTTATTTTATAAGTTACTAATTTTATCTTCTACAAAAAAGTTGAAAATTGATTTTTTAAAATTTTAATTATTTTTTAAAATTTATCTAAATGTACAAAAAATATTTTTTTTGGAGAAAAATAATTATTATCCAAAATAATCACAAACAAATTTACCATTTGTTTAATTTGTAAATGGTCAGTAGTACTCCTTCTGTATATGGAAAACAATATATTTTGATTCATATTATCCAACTTCTATGTCAACCTCTTGTTTGTCCGCCCGTCAATATGATTTGATTTAGATAATTAGCTAATAAGTCAATTATATATGATTATCTCTTTTAATTCAATTAGCTAAGTTGATTGAGGAAATACATTACCTGGAGGACCTGGTACCAAGCTAATAATCAACTCTTTGCCTGTTCAAGACCAAAAAGAATTTAAAGTCTTGGTCATATTTGATTCATATTGAGAATTGAGAACAATACAAATACCAGAACATGTAGTATATTGTTTAATTTGTGTGTATGTGAATTCATATGTTTTGAAGAATCGAAAACAAAAGTTCATGGATATCGAACACTTGGAATACATTTGCTCACCAATACAGGAGTTATATTATTTATACTCATAGAATTAAACACAGCAAATTACACGTCATTCACTATTAGATATAAGACATCACCTTACTTAAATAGGATCTCATTCAATAGCAAATAGAGTGTAAGTTTACACGTGCCCTGTAAGGATGATTAACTTTTCTCATATTAGGTACATGAGGTTGATTCAAATCCTCAACAGATGAAAATAAGGAGAAAAAACCACTAAATAAAAAATGAATGCTTTTAGAACACAGAAAATGGATGGAAGGATGTACAGATATAAAGACAGTGAAAATGGATCTGGAAAGAAATATTTTAAAATGTGCGAAGTCAAGGATCTTCTGGTTCTCATCCCCTCCAACTAATAATAACTTCTGCTTGAGTGACTGCACAACTAGCATAAAAGGACCGGCGTTTTGTATCATTATGATTTAAATATGATTTAAAAAGAGTGGTATTATTTATATTCATAGAATATAGAACACCATGTCAACTCATACCTCATTCATCATTGGATGAGATGTGACCCAATTTAAGTAGAACTACACACCCCATTCAATGTAGATCTGCGTAGTCGCATAATATCACATATTTCATTAATACAATTATTATTTCTCTTAAAAAAATAAATGAACAAATATGACTAGTTAAGAAAGCTAAGGGCTTGGTTTCAATTTTCATTTTCAGTTTTTCAGTTTCAAGATTTTGTGAAGGAAATACGAAACTGAAATTTGAAATTTTCAAAATTTTCAGTATTTCCTTCATAAAATCTATAAAACTAGAAAATTGAAAACTCAAATTAAATATGCACTAAGCTTTACTTAGCGTCAATATTTGGATGGAGATTGAAAGTTATTGGACTTAATAGCACTTCAAAATGCAATTAAGATAACTTAATAACAGCAAAAACCATATAAAATGCCCGATCACGTTTTTAATTTTTTATTTGTTATGATTATTAAAAAGATTAAATTGATGATGATTCATAACTAAACAGTGTAGGTCTTTGGGTCATTGACTTTTCAAAGTCTTTAAAAGTCATCCACCAACAAAAGAAATCATTATTCAAATTCAAGGGGTCCAAACCTTTTGTACCGAAATCATATTACCTTCCTATCTCATTAATCATATATAGTCATGTAAAAAATAATATTATATATTTAACAATTATTTTTATTAATTTTTAAATTTCTTTCAATTTTTATCTTCTACGTGACAATACATAATTATTGGCATAGAAAAGCAACAAGATTTAGGCAGAGAAGATTTCTAAGATTTCTATCCTAACTCATGACAACTCATCAGTGAATAAACCGTCCACCATCCCTGATTTTATGAGCAAGTGCTATAAGTAAATCGACCCTTTGAAATAACAAGTAAAAGGTGTATACCTTTTTGAATGAGGATACTGAGGCATGCTGAGCATCTGACTGCACAATCACATATCGGATGACGTGGTGGAGGTTCATCACGTGTTCTGCAAAATAACACCTTTTCGACACAAACATTACACTTGGGGCAATAGAATTCATGTTCTGGTGGCATTAGATATATCCTCTTCAAATATATCTCCTGCACCTCCGTCGTAGGCGATAAGACTATTCCAACTGGTGCATCTGGGGAATTCACATAAGAAGGAGAGGACTCTAAAATATAAGAAGAATCAGGAGGAGCAGGTAATAAATATTTGGTCTTCCCATCGATAACCCCATCACGTTGGTGGATTATTCCACTACTCCCTCCTTCCGCAGTGATATTTGAGTAGAAAGCAGCGGAAGCTGTGAAACAGATGAACAAATATAAAAATTTTGTCATGAATAGAACAGTAATAATATGGGGATTTATCTGATACCTTATAAAATTTATGAATACCAAAACTTTTAGAATTTGTGCTGAAAATTTACCATTTGACTCATTAACTAAGTTTATTAATATTTTAAATATTCATGATTAAATCAAAACTCTTAGATTTAAAAAGGAACTGTATGTAAAAATAGGTGAATTTTTGTCTGTATGTCAAAGAAAATGCAGAATTTGCTGCTACTTAATACCTGTAGTTGTATTGCCATGATCAGTAGTACTAACACTGAACTGCACTTGAGCAGCACTCTGATGCTCATAAACCAGTTCCTCTTCTTCATTCAATGGCAGCTTATTAAATCTCTGCGTTACAGCTTCCATTTTCCAAAGTCACTCTATACTCACCTTCAATAATGCCCAACGTCGGTGTGTGTCCAAACAGCTAGCATAGTGCCAGGTATATATAATGGGCTAATGGCATTCTGAAGGCTGACTTGGTCCTCCTAGGTGTGGATATGCAACCAACTCACCTAGATATAATTAATGTGTATACATATTGTGAACAAAAATTCATTAACATGTTCTGAACAAAAATTTATTAGATGAATCTTCTCTTCATGTAAACTTTAACACACAAAAAAAAAAAAATAAATAAAAGAAAAAGGAATCGGAATAATGTCCCGTGTGAAATTAAGTGTGAGGTTCCTTTGTCAAGGGTATAAATGCAGCCAGTATTTTTGTTATGGTAGGTGAGACTTTAGTACATATAATAAAGGATGTAGGGAAACCTCCCATTAAATTAAAACAATGCCAATATTAAGAATTCCCGCTTGTGCGAAATATTTATTTTGAGAAACAACTTTGGTACCCTTTCACATTCAAATTATCGTGAGACTTCTTAAAATAAATAGAAAGATAGGGTGTGATCTTCTATCAAGCTGAAAAATTCTTAGATACTATAGGAATAAAAAAATATTTATCTTGTTATTTTATTTATTAATTGACATATTAGGATTACAGGTCATTGTTAACTGCTATTTCTCTATATTTTTTATGTAATAACTTATTGTTGGGCTGAGGCATTTATTCATATGTAATTAAATGGTGCAGCAGTGTGAGAACGAACACCAAAATAAATCTAATAGAATTAAATCTACAAATTCACAAAACATAGCAATGATAAATATGTACAAAGCCAATAGAAAACAAAACACCAAATTTTAACGTTAAAACCTTCAAATAAGAGGAAAAACACGGGACAAACTTCAAAAGATATTCTATCATATTTAAGATGATTACAAAATATCAATTCCATACTTTCTAACCTAAGAGGTAAATATAATTTTTTTTTTATGAAAACCCTCCTATTCAAATACTAAAATTTTATCGTACTAAGATGTGATAGAGATTATACCTAAAGTTTATTTGGTGTGTATATCCACATTCTACACTTATCAAAATTTACTTACATTCTCTATTTTTCCTCTTACTTTCATAGAATAAGCCACTCTGTGTATACTCTCTTTGCTCTGCAGCTTGTATATTCATCTGCTACTTGTTCTGCCTGCAAACGCCAAAGCATCTATAGAGATTTCATGCAATGTAAATACGCTGTAAAAGTTGGCTCTACGCTTTGAAAATTTCACCTCCTCAATTGTCGTCCTAGTGAGAATAGACCATGAGGAAAATGTTACCACACGCATGCAACAAACAATTTCCACCTCCATCCAATTTGTCACTGTTGGAAGTAAATTCTTTGTCTTCTGTTTAATTATTGCATTTCATGTCAATGCAACGGCTGATGCATTACTAACTTGTTAGTTAATAAATAGAATATAATAAATATTTTTTCTTGGTCTAAATAGCACCTGAATATTTCTTTATTAGGCAAGGCAACACCTTGGTTTGCATGTCTAATATTCCCCACCCGAGGAAGAGATTGTTAGTTAAGATATTAGATCGTTCCATTTTTTTTTTTCAAGCAATTCTTTTATAAGAAAATCATCATTAAAGTAAGAAGGGAAAAATATTATTATTGTAGTTTGATAAAATACATTATAATCATAATCTACAAAATATTTGAGGCATTATAAGTGAATCCATAATTTAACAGCAAACTTACATATCTTAATGAGTTATTAGACGTTAAGTTTGACTTTATCTCCATCTCATATTGGGTACTATATTAGCTAAAAATATATATTAGAAGAATTAATTCATTTTTACTATAAAAAATCTGCTTCGCTTGAAAATTGAAAAATATTCTAAATCACGGACGTCTGAATGTAATTAGTTACCATATCCATATTGATCGATTGTCCTGTTCCCTTTTTCTTCCTTAACTTACTTGGTTAGGTCCGCGTACTAACAACTTTTCCTTTGTCTCTATCTGCGAGAAAAGTGTAACTTTTGTTTCAAACCAGACTATGCAAATGTATCCTTCCCACTCCTTTGGATATTTCTTTATATGTATTTATTTTCTTTTTTTTTCTGGTTTGATTCAAGACTGTCAGTAAAATTGGTATACCAACTTTTCCTCTGTTCCGTAACGTGAATATTTTTATTTTTTAACAATATACTGTGGGAGAAAGAAAATTAGTTTTAGTTGGGTTTATAATGTTGATATTAAATATTAAGTCTTCGAGCATTATTTGAAATATTAAATGCATTATTTATGTTTATTTATCTATCTATCTATCCATCTATCTATCTATAATATTGAAGTTGTTCCACTATCATTATATTGTCACGTGGCATTTTGTCCTAATTTTAAATTTTTAATTCTATCTAACTAAATCATTCATTAATTTATAATTTATAATTTCATTTATGTTCTTTAGACTTATTATGTGACATTTTAAGTTTAGTTTGATTACTAATAATACTATTTACCATATTTTGACTTTCATATTTCTCATTTATACTATTCTTTAATTTTTTTTATATTTTTATGTATGATTTCATTCTTTTAATTACTATTTACTACTTATTATATTTTTGACATTCCATATTTCCTATTTACATGATTCTTAACTTTTTTTAAAAATATAAAACATACTGAATAATTTTTATGTTAAAATAAGAAGTATAAAATATTTTATAAACATATATAACATTACCCGATGAACTAAACTCAATTAATTTAAGAATAAATTATTAAAATAAGATCAATATTGAGCTAATATTATTTTACCAAAGTAAAACATAATAATTTATTTATATAAAACTAAAATCTAAAATGTACACAAAAGTTAAAATTCTACTAATAGTTTTAAAATTTTATACAAAAGTCTTTCTATTATACTTTAAAATGTTATAATTATATTCACATTAATTTATTTTTATAGTAAAAATTAATAAAATATTTTTATTAAAATAATTAATGTTTGAATATATGTTTTATTCTTAAAAAATAAACAAAATCTTATTTTAACCCTTGATAAAAAAACAATTCGATCCAAATATTTCTAAATTGTTTATTTTTAGTCCCTATCATTAGCATATCTCTGTTATTAAATGCTTAATTAGCTAATAAAAGACTTTATCATCCAATATTACATGACAGCCAATAATCTTATATGATATATCATAATCTTATAGGTCAAACTTCTATTATACAATGGATTATTATATAAACTAAAATAGATTATTGAGTTAGTCTAACAAGTTACAAGATGGGGATTTTGACACTTAAAATAATAATAATATAACACATAGGATTTATAGTAATTGTATAGAATTGGATGATATTGTCTTCTATTAACCAGCTGAATATTTAATATAAATAGACAAATCATCAAAAAGATTAAAACTAGATCATTTTAAAATTATTTGCAACAAAATTAAATTTTCCTTTCAGAGACCTAAAGCAAAAGGTAAAATATTTTTAACATTTTGTTCACGGACTTAACATTAATCATGATTGATTGGGGCACTTTATATTAAAATAAAAACCCACGTTTGTCATGCATCTTTTAAATAATACAATGTACGTATTGTGTTCAGGAATTGACAACTGACATCTAATTGTTTACATGAACTGCGATTTGGGCACTTCAAGACCAGATTGCATTAAAAAATGCTCTATAAATTCCATGAATTACTTCAGACTTTTCTCAAGATTAAATAGAGTGAATCTACCGGAAAAAAAGAAAAAAAGAAAAACAGTAGAATAGCGTAGAATTAGAGATCACTTGTTTTTTCTCTTTTTCCAAGTCAACGTAGAGATATTATATATTTTGGTCATGGAATCGCATTAACTCACGTTCGTCATCTTCTAATTAGGGAAGGTGCGACAGCTAAGGTTTTGGTCACGGAATATGGTAGCTCATGCTAACATCATATGATGGGCATCATCATAAATCAAGTCATATATTTGAATGCAGCAAGCTGACTTTTTGACAACTGGACATGTTTTTGATCGTTCGTTTTCAAATCTTTCACATTATACCATGTGCTTTACATAAATATATTGGGTAAATGTTTATCTTAATAGTTGACATTGCATGCCTAAGTTATTTTGATTTTTAAAATTTAATAATTAAATTTTTAAATCCTGAAATTGTAAAATAAGTCGTATTAGTCTCAAGCTTTATTTTTGTCATAGTGTCAACATATTTTCCTAGATGTGTAATGTTAATTGACATATTAATAATAGACTGACATTTTTACTTGACTTCTACCAATTAAACTATGTGGAAATAAGTATAATTGAAAACTATAATATAAATTATATATATATAACATTGTTAAAATATTCAATATATGCTAATAATATATACCTATTATTCAAACATGTTGCCTATGTGTCAAGTAAAATGCCAGCAAATCACTAGGGTAGCGTTTGGTTATTGTGACAGAGAGGAGAAATCCTGGAGACAGACACAAAAAAGATTGTCTTTGTATCTTGTTTGGTAGTATATGAATACAAGAACAATAATACATGGTAAAAGACTTTCTTACCCCCTCCCACTTAAAAACATAAAAACAAAAACAAAAACAAAAAATTGCAAAATGAAATTGTTCTCTCTCACATAAGAAGAGTCCCTTCCCCTTCGTGTTTTGACCCCCTTCCCTCATTCTTCCTCCATTCACGGTAGTCCTCTTCATGGCATACAGGTATTTTCTTTCTCCACTTTATTCTTCCATCCATGGCTTCTATATCCACCTTCTCTTTGGCATCTGATTTCCCTTTTGTGCAATCATCTTTCTTTCCGTGCTTGTTCCTTTCAGCGACCCTGAACCATGGCTTGCAGGTGCAGATCATCATCGTGGTTCTCACAGGTGTGGTTGTAGGGACAAGTTAATTCTACTCACATCTAATAGTGAAGCAAATCGAGGGAAAAGGTTTTGGAGGTGCCCTAATTGGAACGTAAGTGTTAATTTTGGTTAGCTTTGAAGTTCATTAGGCCTCTGATTGCCGTTGTTAATCATTGATTTCCATTTATGCACCCATCTATTCATAAGTATGATTCAGTGATACATTCAATATTCAGAAGAGTATTAGGCGAAGACAAGTTAGTAAAGAAAATCGTCAAGTCTTTAGAACAACGTACAATAGTTTATGCTTAAATCTACTAGAAACATTTTACAATGGAAACGAGTATAAAATAGAATTATAAAACGTGAAGGGGACTTGAAATCAACTATGCAATAAAGTCCATAGCTTTTATTTACTCATTAGGCTTATTTTGGCTTCTTAAGATTATTGTTGTTATTTCTGGTGTAAGTGATAATTTTGGCTTATTTTGACTTCTCAAGATTGGAATGTAAGTGTTAAGTTTGGTTTATTTTTGCGTTAGCTTTAGTTTGGTTTATTTCTGCTATAAGTGATAATTTTGGCTTATTTTGGTTTCTCAAGATTGGAAGTTAATATCAAGTGTTTTTACTTAACTGAAAATTGTTTGTACCCTTTGCAGGCCCCGAATAGTTGTAACTTCTTGAAGTGGGTTGATAAGAAAGAGATACTGGTGAATGCAACTACTGCAAATGAAGTGGCTCAGTCCTCCTTTGCATTAGATTTATTACAAGAAGAATCAAGAAGAAAAATTATGAAGCTTAAAAAAAAGCTAAGCGTTGAGAGGAGGAAATCAAAGTGGCTTGTGGTGGCTATTGTGGTGTCATGGGCAATTATGTAACATCCCAAATTTCATCTAGGCTAATTGACTCGATAAACTTGAGCAATTGATTTACCCACTAGGCGGTTAATCTTGGCCCCATAGTGGGAAGGGTCAACATTGATTATTTATTGTTAATTAATAACAAATAATGTTAGAATAATCAAGTGTGTCTAGAAAAAGATACAAAAAATTATAAAAATGTCATTATTTAGTGAAATTATGAAAATACCCTTGCTATGCAAGGGAAATTACCAAACTACCCTTATCTTATTAATAATGACAAAGACATCTTTATTATATTAATGGAATTACAATAATACCACTGCCATTGTCTAATTACAAAAATACCCCTGTCTTTGTTTAAAAAAAAAATACTACAATGTCATTTGCACAAATCTCTAGACTTGTCTTTAAACAAAAATGAATCTAAGTCATTGGATTAAGATGACAATACAATAATTCAATCACATACATCATGCACATTCTTAACCACATACATGCACATAGATAATTCCATGCTAAAAATTAAAAACACTTATTAAAGCATAAGGTCACATGATGTAAATCTATGATGCATACATGCATTAAAGATTCGAAAATTTCCACTAACCATGCATGCCCAACAACAACATTTTTGCATAAAATATGGAGCATTTTCATCCCAAAATTTAGCCAACATATTTGCATAAAACATAGAGCATTTTCATCCCAAAATTAGGCCAACATGCTTGCATAAATCATGCAAGCATTCTTCTTCTTTTCTTGATCTTTTCACTATAAATACTCTTCAAATTCTCATTCCTTAACATTTGCTTTTTTGTTGTAATCTTGCTCACCAAGTTTGGTCCAAAAAAAAAAACTCTCTTTCTCTCTAAAACTCAAAGCTCTATTCTTCTTCCTTCTCCACCTTCAAGAGACTTCATTCTCGACCTCCACCTAAGCTCTCAACCTCAAACCACCACACCTCCACCATAGATCATCTCTAAGATACATAACCTTTCTACCCCCAAGCTCAAAATCACAAGAAAAATCCTTCCTTCCATTTCTCTTCCTTTGGCCAAAAATACATCTCCATTTCAAGTGAAGATTTGTTCTTCTTATTTCCTTTACAAAGACCAAGTTTTCCCTTGCAAGAAAAGTGCAACCTTGGTAGAGATTTTTGTTTTGAGTTTTCTCCTTTTTCTTCTTTGCTTTTCGGTTTCTATGTTGGAATGAATGGAAAGTTTTCCTCTTTTATCTTCCTCTCATTATTTTCGAATTTGATGTTGGTTTGATGGAAAAGTTCCTCTTCTTTTTCTTTTCTCTTATTTCGGTTTCATTTGTTGGTTGTTGGTCAAAAACCATGGCTTGATAATAAGAAATCTTGATGTTAGTTGTGAAACCATCATGTGTTTGACCTCTAGAGCTTGAGGTTTAGTTTATTTTTGGTTTTAAAGAATGGTAAAGATGGAATATTTGTTGGTTGCCTTGCAAAAAAAATTTCCTTTCTTTGATGTTCAAAGTCATAGTTTGATGATGAGGGTTTGTTTGATGTTGGTTGTGAAACCATCATGTATTTAACCTCTAAAGCTCAAGGCTTGATTTTTTGGTTTCACAAGAGTATGAAAAATGGATTATTGTTGGTTATCTTTGTTGGTTTTTCTTTGAGCTTGATGGTGAGTCTAAAGAAATGAGGTTTTTGGAACTATTGTGTTAAAAGACTCTAAAGCTCATTTCCATTTTAAGATTGATTGGGGTTCAGAGTTTGATTCTTTAAAGTCTTGAAATGAGCTCTAGTAAGATATAAAAATGGACTTGTATCATGTTCATGTTTTAAGCTTTTGCATCTCATGTTTATGTTTCAATGCCTTGCATATCATGTTTATGTTCTAGTCATCACCTCAAATCTTGAAGACTAAAGAAATGGACTTGTATTTCCATGTTTGAATTTCAAGTCTTGCATTTCATGTTTATATTTCAAGTTATCACCTAAACCTTGAAGACGTAAAAATGAACTTGCATTCTCATATTTATATTTCAAGTCATGCACATCATATTTATGTTTCCAAGCCATCACCTTATAATAACAAAGACTAAAAATAAGATTTGCATATTATGTTTATGATTTTGTCATCACTTAAATCCCTAGAGCTCAAAGACTTGCCCTTCTATCTTGAATGGAAATTTTGACCATAGACATCTTTTGAATAAATGATTTTGGCCTCTTGATGTTTTAAAATGGTTTTAAAATGAAAGAGTAACTTGAAGTGTGTTAAAACATGTTTTTCTCAATTTTGGGCTCTTGTAATCGATTACAAACTCATGTAATCAATTACTAGAAATAATTCTTTGAACCCTTGAACAAGTTTTGGTTTTGGTAATTGATTACCGGTTCATGTAATTAATTACCATAGTGTTCTTCGTACCCTGAACAAGTTTTAGTTCTGGTAATCGATTACCAATCCATGTAATCGATTATCATGATGTTCTTTATGCCTAGAACAAGTTTTTGGTTCTGGTAATCGATTACCAAGCTTATGTAATCGATTACCAGGATGTTTTTGAGTCCAAAAGAAGTTTTTATTCCTAGTAATTGATTACCAACATATGTAATTGATTACCAGTGCCCAAATGTTTAAATAAGTATGTTCTAAGCAAGATAAAGTGGATTGATGACCCTATGTGCTTGAGTTTTGAGTTATGTGAATGATGATCCTTAGTATGTTATATATGTGTATATCCTGTTAAGCATAGCATGTGCATTAGCTGAGTCTAGTCCTTGACTTCCGCATACTGGGTAGGAGCATGTTTCCTGTTGTAAGATATTGATTTACACTATGCTTAGGATTTATGCAAAGATATGTGATGCATGTTTATGTGATCAATGACATGATGATTTTGTGACATGATGAGAATTATGAACATGATATGTTAGATGATGAGTTATGATTATATGTTTATGTACTGCATCTCTAAATAACATGCTAAGATTAAAGGTGACATAAAACATATGGAAATGATCCTCTAGACTCCCCGAATTAAAGATTATGAGAGGTGATCGAAGAAAGTTGTATGCTCATGATAAGAAAGTTAAGTTAAAGCAAGGAAGTGATGTGTTTCCCCTCTATTACCCTATATTAAATCTAGCGATGACTAGTTAGGTTGAGGTCATCCTAGGTGATCGGTGAGGTGAAGTTTTGGTGGTCACTAAAATCATTGGGGAAGGTGAGATGGTTGGTTTTGGATGGTTATGTAAGAGGGTGGTCATTAAGAAAAGAACTTGAGAGTTCAATCATGATAAAGTAAAGTACCATGTGTTCCCTTGGTCTCCCATGCATGTTAAATGTCATATGACTCATCATACTTGTACTATTATGCATTCACTCACTTGCCACTAAGTCATGAAATTTGAGTGTCAAGTCACCCAAGAAAGTAAAGTAAAGATGTACACCCATATGTTACATTGTTGCTCTATTAGATTTGAATGCTACCAACTCATGTTGTGAGTATGCTTATGTTATTTACATGTGTTACTTATGTTCATGAGGTATTACCATGCTTACATAAGATATTTGTTGCATTCATGACATTAAGACCTATGCTAAAAGACACCCACTTTGGATAAAAGTCTTTTCAGAAGTTTAAAATTGAACTTTATACTTGTACATCTCTTTCATAATAAAAATCGAAGTGGCTAGGGACGATGACGATGACACTTGTATTAGAGTCGGAGCTCTCCTAGAATCTTGAATAAGTTTCTCATCCCTTTTCTTTCTCCCGTGTTGTCTTCAAACGTGGATGATGGTGTTGTTTGTGATCTCCCTTGAGGCGTAGGCCATAGGAGTAGCATTACCTACCAGATTAGAGGGTCACAATGGAAGCACAGAGATAGCTTTCCTTTAGGTATTAGCTGAAGGGTTGTCATGCCCCTTATACCCGTTCGTAGCCTAGTCTTTTGACGGATATGTACCGCAAACTAGTTTAATTTTGTTATAGATATGTTTGGCATTGGACTATTATATGTTCAACCTTTATTGTCAAGTTTAATATCTTAGGATGTCCTTCATGTATATAGGACGTCCCTATGATGCTATAGTTATGACATGTTAATCTGGTTTGTGCCGTGTTATGTTATGGTTTACACATATATTATGATGAGATTTATATGATTGTTATTATTTTGCATGTATTGATGGGTATCTATGTACATCCAAGGCTCGCATTTTAGTTTTAAAGTTAAAAAAAAATAGTTATATTTTTATTACTCGTATTTTAAAGAAAAATAAGTTAAGTTCTAAGACGAAGGCGTAACAATTGATAATTAACCCAATGCGACTTTAGCGTACTAGGTTAAAAGTTAGGGTGTTACAAATTACATTTGTTTCTGTTATGCATAGGATTAGTGGTAGGGTTATGTGGATTAGAGGTTTAATACTTTGGTTAGGCAGGCTTGGTGCGTACTTTTGTACATTGACAAACTGATATATGGTTTGATAACTTGGCAATGAAATGAACAGCTAATGTTTTTTGTTCTAAATTGTTTGATCTAATTACTTGACTTTGGTAATACTTTCTGGATATCTAATTGCTGAAAAGCTTCATCTGCATAATTGTTTATAAGTTGCTCATATTAACTTGCTGCATAATTGGTGGATAAGTTTCTGCATAATTGATAAATAGGGAATGCTATTTATTTGGCATCCAAAAGCCTTGGTCACATAAAATAGAGAATGCATGGAGTTTAAGTTTCAGTTTCAGCTTATAGCAATTGCATATCAGTTTCAATTTTAGTTTTATAATCACCAAAGGTTGAAAAAACAGCAACTCACTAATCATTACTGGTAATAGCAAGAAAAATAATAGCAACTCCCTGAACATTATTGGTAAGAAAAAGGAACTCCATGCATGGAAAAAATAACAAATGCAGCTGGTTTCATAACTTACTACAAGAAAAAAATAGAACTCCATGCATGGAAAAAACGAACTTTAGGCATTTGGTTTCAAAACTGGTAACAACATGAAGTTTAAGAATTTGTAACAGCATGAAAAAAAAAAAACCAAACTCTAGGCATTTGGCTTCAGAATTGGTAACAGGAAGAAATGAATAAGCTAAAGCACTTCTTTTTCCATATTTCACATCTAAATTGGTAGCAACTCATAAAGCTAACTCAAGTAACATAATCAAGACTTCATAGACAATGAAATTAACTTTTAAAAATACATGAAGTTTCTAATTTAGAAGTAACGAATGGGTGCTAAACTATGACACCTCTAAATAAAAGTAACAATCCAACAAAATACTACCAAAAAATGTTCTAATAAAAAAAATAACATTCCACAAGATCACTTTGCTTGGACAACGTGACTAATTATGGATAATTGCTCTAACAAATGCACGCCTTTGGTTGTCATTGAAACTCCAAAGGGTAATTACTAATTGAGGGTTTTCTAAGAACTTGACCCACCAGCACCACTTCGTCATCAGTGAAGCCAAGTCCTCCAAGAGTTTCTCCAAGTTTGTTCTCATCGTTAACACCTACCATGGCTTTGGCTAGGACTTACATATGCTTGCCTTGTTGCTCCACTGCATATCTCATAAATGCAGCCAAGTCCTTCAAAATGTTAATGTCTTTACCCTTTTTAGACGAAGCAATCTTCCCTTGAGTTTTGCAACTAAAAGAAGCAATTGATTCATTTGGTTGCAGTGGATAATCACTGTCAAACATCTCAACATCATTGAGCCTCATTTGTTGATCATCATCTTTTTCCAATTGTTCATCTGCATCATTGCCGTTTATAGCATAACTCCCTATAACTCTATCCTTCCCAAAATAGTCTCCAAGTGAGGGAAGAGTAGGAATGGCTTCCTTGGACTTAGAACCTCATGGGATGTTGCTGAAAAAATGAAAGAAACAAACGTGAGAAAGTGTAACATTCAAGTATTAAAAGATCCTCACAATATTTAGCCAAATAATCAAAATAGTATAACAAACCTTAATCCAAATTTTCAACACCTGTTTGCTATCCACTTCTACAGTTTTCTTATCCTCATTCCTCCCAAATCCACTACATGCAAGCATGCTTACTGATTGGTATTTCTCTTTGAGTCTTTTGTGCTTGTTTTTGCATGTTTAGCAGTTAAACTATAGTCAGGGAATTTCTCATTCATCTTGCTAGCAAGTTTTTCAAACACACCTAGTTTGAATTGCCCAACATCAACTCTCTGTCCCTACCTGCCAACTCCTCCATCAAGCTAACAAATGCAACTATTTCCTCATCAGTCCACATGCATTTGCTATCCATTTATCCTTATTCTTCATAGGAAGATATCAAATATAATCACCTGAAAAATAAACAATTATAACTTATATATGATATATTACATGAAGATATCAGCAATAATCACTCAGAAAATAAACAACCATAACATCAAAGGGATAAACCTAGAAATCCAATTACTACATATTATTTAATCAAGTCAAAGTAATAACAAAGATCAATGTTTAACTCAACCCAACAATATTAAAAACTATTAAATGAATATTACAAACACAAGGGTCTAGAATGTTAAATTTCAACCAAATAAAAGAATTATGCAGAACGATTACTTCTCCACTCTTTAAACATTTCAATTGCTAGGTTGTCCGCATTTGAGTCCATTCATTGGTACTTTCTACTTTCCACACAATCAATCATCTCAACATTTTTGGGAGAATCCTCTCCTTAACATATGCCCAGGCTCAAGAATTGTGTTTTCTTCACGATCAATGTCCATATTCATTCAATAAAGTTTTGTAGAAGACAATAGGCAATTATAATTCAATTCTGTGTCTTAATTGGATAAAATGAAGGACTCCTCAAAATAGCTCATCTCTTCTTAAGCAACCCAAAACATCATTCAATTATGTTCCTAGTTGAAGAGTGCTTCTTATTAAAGTACTCTTGATAATTTCAGGGTGCACGTGAACCTTGAGCCCATTCTTGCACGTGATATCGAGTGCCACTATACAGTGTTAGGAGCCCTTGGCCATTCATGTAACCAGCATAAACTAAATAATAACTACCTATATATCAAGATAGAAATATTATAAATAGTAGGGAAATATAAGTAATCTAATTTTTTTAAAGTTATTTTTAGACATACCAAGAGGTATTTTGAGGCTATTACGTCATGTAATAACATCTCAGTATTCTTGAATCAGATGCTTATCCTTCCTAACTACTAAGTATATACACAAAATTCATGTCTCGATTGCATACTCCCAAGACATTTGTAGAAATTCTACCCTTTCTTGTTCAAATTGGGGTTTAGACATTAGGGACAGTCACGTCTATGCAAGTATCATCTAATGCTCCTACACAACCCTATACATCACAGAATTAAAATTTTCATAGCTAATTGTGTACATAATTAGTAGGTAATGTAAGCCATTAACTACTATGTATTGAAGTTACCTTAAACCATTTCCATCTAGGATCTACGCAATCCTCTAGATCAAGTTCAACCTTGACAAACAAAAGGCTTTGCACACGTATGACTGAGCACAACACCTTGTTAAAATATTTACTGATAGTTTCTCCTTACCTATAGAATCTAACTTGTAGACTGCAATTCTTTTTATGATGGCCTATTATGATTAAAAAGGTTTCAATTTGCTCAACTATGCTTACTTCACCATATTCAGTTAACCCATCCTGAACTTAAAGCAGCTCACACAATATTGCAAATGCATTTAAATTCATCCTTAACTCCCAAATGCAATTCCTATCACCCACTCCAATGATATGCTCTAATGCATCTCGTCTTAATGGAATACTATTAATTCTTTGATTTAGTGTCAAAGAATTATTGTTTATTCTTCTATTCCTAATATACACAAAAAAAGCAATTGATACAACTAGCATCAATGTGTCAAATTGAAATCTCATCATAAAATAGCAAGCAACACATTGTTTAATTCGCTAAGAACGGTCCATTGCTTCCTATAAAACAACAAAATAAACATATCATCTTAAAAAAGCATGTATTAATATGATAATAAAGCAAAAGCAAAGATAAGTTATGATAGAAAATTCCTTATTAAAACTTGAAGAACTTTTCTATTCACATTAGGCATACATTTTATAGAGGTTTGGAGCAACAACCATGGGCATAAATCAAAACTTCATGATGGATTAACCATACATAGACCAAATAAAAACATATTCATAGCAAATAAAAACAACTAAGACTACTCACACAAAAAAATAAATAAATCAATAAATTAAAAAACAAATAAAGTCATAGGTGAATAAAAAAAATCAAAAGGAAAGAGAATCATTTATATGGAACAAATCAAATGGCAATGGATTAGGTTGGCCCATTTCCTTAATTATTCACGGCTTTTTCAACCTAATTTTGCATTCATAGCTATATTTTGCTTGTTGTTTGAATCGTTTTACTGGTTTGGTGGCTTTTCCTTAATCATGGATTGGCTCATTTCCTTAATCAGTAATGGTTTCTTCTACTCAACTTTGTTTTGGAAAAACAGAAGCAAAGACACCTGAAGATGGTGGATATAGAAAGAACCTGAGTGAAGATGGTAGCAAATCATGAAAGGGAAGATGTTGTAGAACGAACCTTGAAAATAGAATCTGAAGAAAGAAAAAGCTGAAGGTGAAGAGGACTTCGAATCACACAAGTTGAAGCTAAAGCTGAAGGCAAGTGGACTTCGAATACAGGAGGCAACAAGAACGAGAAGGAAATAGCAGCCCAATTAGGTTGAAGGGCAAACCATGTCAATTATAAATTATTATGAGGGTAACATTGGAAGAAAACTTATTAATGAAACCTATCCCAGAACACAAATCCTGTGTCTCCCTCGTCTCTAGTTTTTGGGGTACACTAAATACAACTAAAAACTATCTCAACACAGGATCGCCATCCATGTCCTTGTATCCGTCTCGCACTCCAAACATGATTCTCCCAAAATGTGCCTGTATTTTTGTCTCAAGATAGAAAACAAACGGGGCCTAATATGTTACTAAATATGATATGTCAGCGAAAACATGAAGTTATAGCAATGGAAATGGAGTCAAGGATTAATTTGACTCATGTTTTGCAACTTGAGAATTAAATATTTTTTAAAATAGAATTTCAAGAAGTATAGCAACTCATGTTTATAACTTTAAAGACTAAAATGAACATTTTACTTCATAATATTTCCTCCAAACAATCAGGGCTTTTTACCCTCAACAAAATCGTTTAAGAAATCCTCTTTACTTCGCATGCCTTGATCTTGGGAACTAACTCCCTTCTTTACTAGATCTAGATTTCTTCCATATAAGAGATCAACTCCCTTTAGTGCTAGCAACTTCACATACATCACTACTAGAACAGGCAACGTTGATAGAATATAATTATTAACAAAAGTAAAGAAAAAAAATCCATAGCACCATAAATTATCAATGAAGATAGAAGGCGTCATTCTATAAATGCATTGACGATAACAATTACCAACAAATTTTACACTCCATCAATGCCATGACCCAATTCGAAGCCTGATCGACACATAGGGACATGTCTTCTATGCAAGCCTTAAACACAATTTACATAGAAAATAGACAAAGTTTTCCTTGTATTCTAGACATCCCA
Source organism: Dalbergia oliveri (assembly GCA_030441495.1). Lineage (NCBI taxonomy): Eukaryota > Viridiplantae > Streptophyta > Magnoliopsida > Fabales > Fabaceae > Dalbergia > Dalbergia oliveri. The sequence goes on from JAMLFY010000016.1 coordinate 11,455,322, forward strand.
AAATAAAGAGATATAATTCCTGTTATGAATTAAACACATGCCCTCAGTGGGGATCCAAGCCAAAACATGGGTTCCAAATCAAACATAAGTTCCATACATACATCAAATCTCAAAAGCAAGTTTTAAATGAAATTTCAAATACTTTAGTTCTACAAACCATCAAGACATACATGACCATAAACATACATAAATATAAGTCTAGACCAATCCCATAGGAACATCCTACCTAATCATTATGGAGCACAGGGTTCTAGATCATAGTAAAAAAATCCACTAACAACCACTATAGGACCTTGAACAATAAGGGCTCACCAAACTTTAGGAATGACTTCTCCTGGGAGCTAAGCTATTAGTTTCCTGATTTCCACCTGTATCTAAAAAAGAAATAGATGAGAGGGTGGGTTTCACAAACTCAACGAAAGACAGAACAATTCAAATTAGCTAAATATGAAAATATTGTAATCATATAAGTTTCATAAAAGGGTTCATATGATACTTTTCAATTCTCAACCAATTTAGCTCAAAATATTTCTTTTCGAGGTTAGTACCTCCTACTAACTGGAGGATGATGCCTCACCTCCAATAGGGAATAACATGGGCCCGAAGCCACAACAATCTGGACATGTGGCCAATATGTGAGGTTAGCACCTCACCTGCTAACTAGAGTTTGGCATTCCACTCTTGCCAACTGGAGTTCATGGGGCACTAAATCTAATGCCCATGCCATTAGCTATAATTTCTATCTAGGTTCACTCCCTAAGCATTTTCAATCATAAAATCCATTTTTAACCTTATAGTCCCATCATAAACCTGACAATTCTCAATGAACTTCTGACATAGTTTTAGAATCCACTTTCCACATTAAATCTCAAAACTCATTCATGAAAAAGTCTCATAAACCCAAAGAACATTACTAAGAATTCATAATATCCTTAATGAGTGCAAAAGTATGTTTTTGAATATACTCCTCCTTTATCTTCAAGATGATAATTGGATCTGTAGTCAATCTTAGAGAAGCATGACACTCCTGAAGTTGGTCAAATAGATCATCAATCTTTGGCACAACGGGTACTTGTTGCTGTCAATTGTGCTTAGCTACCTGTAGTCCACACATAGTCTCACTGAGCCATCTTTCTTACCAGCAAAGATCAGGAGAGGTCCCCATGGAGATGTTATTGAGCAAATACAGCCTTTATCCAACATATCTTTCAATTGATCTTTTAACTCTCTCAATTTAATTGGATTTATACGGATGGAGGAATGGAAAGAGGTTAAGGACTAGGAGCCAAGTAAAAGTATTTTAGAATAAATAAGAGACTAAATCGTCAAAGATTGTATATCTGACCACTTAAAGCAGGCTAGGAATAGTATTGTGTGAGAGTCGGAGAAAGTAAATCTGACAATCATGTATAGGAATGAGAAGTCCTGAAAAGCAATCCATTATCTTGGAGTTAACAGCAACACTTATGTCAAGGGCACGTGAACTTAGGAATGAATTTACTTAACATGTATTTCAACGATAAGCAAATAAAACTCAACAAACTTTGCTTCCAAGATCTCAATTCAGGCAACAGAAGCTATTTCCGTTATAAGTTCTCAAGTTTCTTATAGATTAGCATCAAGCTTCTTTCAATTGAGGCAATGTCGACAATGGCTATGTAAACAAAACCTAAATTGCTCAAAGTTCAAGTGTGTTTCAAGCAAGTCAATCACAATTAATCTAGATTGAGTAATGATCTTGATCTTGATTTTGAGATAGTAATTGTAAATGTACAATGACTGAAGAGAATTAACATGAAACGAAGGAAACAAATCACATGAAAAGGCAAGCTAATTCTAGGAATTGAAATGGAAATGAGTGAGTTGGGGAAGAATCTTTACTCTTGTTCTCTTAGTTCTTGGCGTCAAAGTAACTTGAAAATTTGAGAGCATTGAGTGTGTGATTTTAGAGCCAACTAAATAAAAATGGAAGCCCAAAACCTCTAATTTATAGGCAACTATGTGCAATAGGATTCATACACCTATCTCAATGGTTACCAAATGCTCAAGATTGCTTCCATGTCAAAATGTCTGCATTTGTCGCATTACCCACACCATCAAGCGCTCAAGATTGCTTCTGTGTCAAAATCTTCACATTTGTTGCACTACTCACATCCTTGAGCATTTGGCATATGCTGACCCATCGTTAATAGTAATCGCTCCTAAACATGCATGGTAACTGCCCATGTTATCAACTTCAACATACACATTTTTTATCTTCGAAAAGCTAGTTGAGTCTTTCACAACCTGTGTCGATGCATGCTTTACATTCATCCAAAATGCCTCCATGTACATATAGCAATCATTATCATTAGTTTTTCCTAGTCCGTACTCATGTTTTCCCTAAGGATCCTACTCACAGTGGACGTTGATGTTGAAAGATTCTTGACATTTTGCCCCCATTGATAATTTTCATATAAGAACTTCAAAATCATGATTACTATCCCCTTTTACCTGCAAGTTCTCATCTTTATTTTGTGAAAATATTTTGTGCCGAACAATTTCTCAACACCAACAACACTTTGAAATATTTTTATTCCAACAGATATTAAAGTTAAAAGAATTAAAGAAAATTAAGAAGATGAAGAAGGCATGGCATGCATGTCAAGAAAGTCCTCACATTTTTCACACGCATATTTATGTTATTCTAAATTATTGAATATACTATCATGAGTTAAAGTATTACAGGATCTATGAATTAAGTACTTGAATAAAAAAGACCCATTCAAAAGGATGATTTTGAGCTTTAAAATAACCCTTTATTATATTATTGTATGCTCACTTTTCTAGAATAAACCGAAATATTTGGGACAATAAAATTGACATTAATTGATAGGTCTAGAATTCCTGAGAATTTATAATTCACACCCCTATTTGTGTGTTCCTATGTCATCTTCCAATATATAGAGGGATCCTAAAGCTACATGCCCTAGAAGGACTTAGAACTTGACATGGAATAGCCTAACCACTGAATACCATTGTTATATGTTTATGCACACATATTTGTACAAGAAAACTATTGTATAAACTAAGGCTCTTAAAGGACTCCTTTTATTCATGTTGATATATAGTTGGAAATACAATGGCAATGTAAATAGTATTTATGTAGATAAGTTCCAATTTCTACGGTTGTTTTGTGTGCTTACTTAGAACTATAAGATAGTTGTTACTTGATTCACTCAAGTATATATGGTAGATAACTACGAAAGGTCCTCTAATTTACTAGTGACAATTCCCAAGTCTAATGTTATGACTTAAACATGATGTTGTAATTGGGAGGGTGTTAAAGGAATAACTGAAGTTTTGAGAGGAATTTTGTTGTGGCTTTTGATAATGTGGATTAAATCTTTGGTAGGTCCTAGCCGAGTGCCCTAGTTTACCACAAACCTAACACTGAGGCTTCATGCCAAAGTCAAATCAACCACCACAACCTCAACCACAATAGTCATGAAAGGAATGTCTAGAAGTGGGTTGTGATTGCCAATTAGAAGAGGCATGGTGCTAAGCAACATGAGCTGGCATCGAATTCACAACAAGATCCAAATATTGACATCAATGGATTCGAGCTTTGACCGCTAAAAGTAGAGCCTCCATCTCATCAATTGAATATGGATCAATACGTGAAATAATCGAGGCGATTAAGGGATTATAGTTTGAAGGAAGAATGTCAAGGATTATTTCAATATACACATCAGTAGAAATCAAAGCAATAAATATGGCTAATTTATCTACGATCCTTTTTAGTTCAAGAAGGTAATCGTTCATAGATGAGGTTTTCTTTGTACCTCAAAGTTGCAATTTGAGTTGGCGCATGTAACCTCATGTTTGTGATGCAAAAAACTTCTTATTCTTTTTCGGATATGATAGGATTAGACACAACCAACCATCCAAATTCTAATCAATTCACAAATTGAAGGTAAGAGCCAAGAAGGAAGATGATTTCCTTGGCAGCTGCAATTCTTAAATTCAATACTTTGTTTTCTAGATTCAGCACACTAGTGGAATTGTACATTGGAGGAATCTCTTCTTTGTTGAGATGAGGCTCAAGATTGTGAGCTTTAATCATTGTGATGGTTTCTTGATGCCATGAAAGAAAATTCTCATCATCGAATGTACAAGGAATTGGATTGTTGAAGCTATGAAGTTGAAATGATGGTGAAGAAGATGTGGAGGAGGCAAGAAAAGGAGGTGAAGAAGGAGGAGGTGAATTTTCCATTGTAGGAGTTGGATCGGCCATAGATCGCGAGAATGAAGCTCTTAGGTACCATGCAAGAGAAGCTCAAAAAATAAAAACTGAATGATATCTCATTTCATTAGGTGAATGATTCTTCCAAAGACTCAAGTATTTATAGCTAAACAATTCTTTCTAATGCTCCATGGAGACATAAGCTAACTAACTTTCTAACATAATAATCATATGTAACATGTGAGCCGACAACTAACACCGTGAACAGCGTCAAGTGTTGCTATTCTACACTTAACAATGTTATTTTAATACTTTAATGGTGGTCCCAACTTATCCCATCCACCTATCACACCTAATGGTGATAAAGTAGGTGTCCCAATAGACACTCACTTTTTGAGTGTTAAAATAACACAACTCATTCTACACTAACACACACGCACGCCAAAAAGGAATAACTAAACCATATACTAATTACCTACTTGTGTGCTAATGTAATGAACAAAGACGAATTGAATAAACATGACATGGCATGGTAAATATATAGTCCAAGACTGAAAAATCATCCAAGTACAACAACTCAAAATTATACACTAGTCCTAATCATCAGCATGTACGTAATAGAAAAGTAAAAATCTTGCCAATCATCCAAGTCCAACAAGAAAAGAATAAAGATTCATATTGGTTCCTCAAATTGTATGTACAGTTCACTTAGATCCTGAAATTTTGAAATTAACTCTTTAATTTCTAAAATTTTATTTCGTAGATCACTTTAGTCTCTAGTCAAACAAACATTAGTCAACCATTACTATTTTGCTAATGTGGAATATTAAGTGACACGTTGCATGATGTGTTATATTGAGCACACGTGGCATGTTCACGTGACATCAAATTAATATAAATTCATATTAGTCCTTAAAATTTTCTAAAATATGTCAAAAAAGTACTGCATCCTCAAATTTCTCCTATTCTGCTTCATAAAATCTAAATCCTCTACTTGAATTCAATTAAAGCTTCTTATATTTGAGATGATCTGTGGGTATTTTTTGACATGAGAGTAGACTTTTTTTTCCTTGTTATGCTAGTTTCCTTTGATACTAAATTCATTTTCAAATTGCAACAAATAGGTTTCAAATAGCCCCTTGATAAACTCCATCCACACTTGATAATATAATGTTTTCCTTGCATTTGATTTTTCATTTTTAAAACCCCAATTTATTCCCAAAAATATAATGTAATAGCTAATAAATTAGTTATGTTAACTAAGCATGGAGGGTCTCAAATTTGGATTAATCAAGCTCTTAATTGTGTTTAGAATATTTAAAAATTTGGACTATTTAAAATAAGAAAGAAATAAGTGGATTTAAGAAATATTGAGGATTATTTAGATTTTATGAAGCATAAGAGGAGAAATTTAATTATTAGGACTCATTTGACACATTTTAGAAAATTTCAAGGACTATTTTGACACATTTAAAAATTTCAGGAATTAATCTGAACCTATTTTAATTTGGTACCATGTTAGCATATCACGTGATATACCACGTGTCACATAACATATCACGTTAGTAGAATAATAACAGTTGACTAATATTTGTTTAACTAAAGATTAAAGTGACATACAGGAAATCTCAAGCACTAAAAAGTTAATTTCAAAATTTCATGGAATAAAATGCGGTAATACACTTTCTTCCAACAACAAGGGTAAATTTTTAAATAACAAAGAATATTTCATTATTTCACGCATAAGCATTCTCATTGTTTGCAACAGCAACTATAACATGCAAGCGGAAATCATTCAATGATGTCAAATACTTAATAAGCATCAAATCACTACATAGACTTATCATTTAAAACATCAAAGAGGCATTATCATAAATCCTTATGAAAAGTTTCTAAAACGAAACTCTAGAATCGGCAACCTTAATTATTGAACTAATTAATTATGCATCTAAGGGACTTATTACCATCAATTATAAGTCCTAAGAATGTTATTAGACTATATGGGGCAGCATAGACCGTAAGTTGTTCTTAAGGTTTTAGGTGTGCTAGAAGTTACGTTTTTAACCCTTTCTCGTTCCTGGTTTTCCCTATGATGCTAAAATTAATTACTAAACCAATTATAAATCATTCTCCCTTATCTAAACATTATAAAATCTGGTTCTTAAGGTCACTAAAGGATCTGGACAGAATGCATAAATTTCATTCTCTAAAGTTCTAGAAATCTTGCTTTTCCTGTTCTCTAAAACTAGCTTCCTAGAAAACCGTAAAAGCAAGATTTCTAGAACTTTAGAGAATGAAATTTATGCATTCTGTCCAGAGCCTTTAGTGACCTTAAGAACCAGATTTTATAATGTTTAGATAAGGGAGAATGATTCATAATTGGTTTAGTAATTAATTTTAGCATCATAGGGAAAGGGAATAAGAAAGGTTAAAAAGCAACTTCTAGCACACTATAAAACCTTAATAACAACTTACTCTATGCTGTCCCATATAGTCTAATAACGTTCTTAGGACTTATAATTGATGGTAATAAGTCCCTTAGATGCATAATTAATTAGTTCAATAATTAAAGTTGCCCAATTCTAGAGTTTCTGTTTAAGGCAGCTTTTCAATAAGGATTTATGATGATGCCTCTTTGATGTTTTAAATGATAAGTCTATGTAGTGATTTGATGCTTATTAAGTCTTTGACATCATTGAATGATTTCCAGGCTTGCATGTTATAGTTGTTGTTGCAAACAATGAGAATGCTTATGCATGAAATAATAAAATATTCTTTGTTATTTAAAAATTTACCCTTGTTGTTGGAAAAAGTATATTACTGTAAAAGTGTAATTTGGAAAGGTTCTGACTAGAAAGACTTGGTATTTAAGCGTGTCCATTTGTGACCTACCTCTCTTTCCTGGAATCTCCAGATGCATGATTCCAGTTGGTATATATATTATTCCAGAATAAGACTATAAACGAGAAAATGTTATGAATGATTATGAATTGAGAATTGTATTATGATATAACATGCAAAAACTTAATGGTGACTTAAATTTATGAGGAAATGATCCTTTGGACCCATCAGACTATAGGTGGTGAAAATGTGATTCTTGCCCCTAAACCGTTCTCTCAAAAGGGTAGAGTTGGGATTTTAACTTATCAAAAGGGATAAGTATATGCTAGTGACGACTAGTAAGGTATGAGCTCATAACCTAGATTACTCCAAAAGGGTGGAGTATAGGGTGGCCCAGGAAAATAATGATGAAAGTAACTTTAAGTCACCTAAGAAACTAAGTAAATGCATTATGTGAATATGATGTTCTTCTATGCATAGTATTTATGAGATGATGATGAGAAATATGATGTTCTGCTATGCATAGTATTATAAAATGATGATGAGGAATATGATGTGATTTTATGCATAACTATGTTATTATATATGAAAGGAAAAGTTCATTATAAACATGACATGCTAAGTTTATGATGCATTATAAGACGCATGATTAAAATCGATGAACCTCGGTAAAGTATATTTTCAAACTTAATAAATCAGTCTTAGCATGCTCACTATTTCATAATAACCCAGAGGTTCCTAAGGATGATGATGATGATACGATGCATATGAGATGAGTACCTCCTGAGATTCTTTTTATAAGTTTCTCACTCCCTTCTTTTTTTCATCTCGTCTTCAGAAAGTGATGGTGATGTTCGTGATTCCGTTGATGTTCTCACCTGGTAGATGTATTTGATCTGGTGAACCAGCTTATTATCCTTGAGGAACGTATTGCTAAACTTTGCGCGTGAGCTTGGATATCTATTCCTATCTCTGAAGTGTTATTAGTAGGTGCCGTTAATGGATATTTTTCCATCCATATACTATTTATGTTTTGTTTGATTGCCTACATCTAGCTTAACTCTGTTGGTGGGCAAAATATCTATGTGTTATGTAATTATGGATGTTATATCATGGAGCCAATATGATGTGTTTTTCAATATGCCCGTTGGTTTTCCGCTTTATCTCGATTATCGTTCACGCTACACGCTCACGATTTCAATCATGTTTTAAAAAAATGGCTCATAATTTCATTAAGTATTTTCAAAGTATGGTTAAATAACTGAAGCAAAGAGTAAAGTCTAGTAATTAATCAGATACAACCTGAGTACGCATACAATTTCAATGACCAAATTCAACTTTTACTCCAATCAAACACTGAATCAATATCCTGAATAACTTCTATTATCCTTACTTACTAGTACGAACTCCAAGCAGGCGTCACCCCACGAGATTGCAAGGCAGAATTTGATGTTGTTTTCCCAAACCATCCAAGTTTCTCCAAGAGCTTGTTCACCAATAGACCAGCTAAGTAAGAAAGCACTGATGCCACAACCCCAATGCTGACATAGTAAAGCACTGTTTGGAAGTATGTCACATAACTGCTTGGTCTCTTGATGTGAGCTTTAGCAATGGAAAGCAGTGTGATGCATAACAGCGAAGCTACTGCAACTACGGCCAGCTTGTAAACCTTGTCATCACTCTCACGGAATGAGAACCCATATACCAATGGTGGTACTAATCCGAAAACAACGAATGATAAGATAACTATAAATGCATGAAGAATGAAATTCTCCCTCTGCCCCAGTAACTCATTGTATCGATCCACTTGTCCATTTGTTTGATTCTCAGCTGTTTTTGGTTTCTCAGCTTTCAGTTCTCTAAGCTGTAAATATATGTATATATATGAGTTTTAAATGCAAGTAATAATAAAAAGAACAACAATGACGATAATAATAATAATTTTGATGTACCATATCAAAAAATAAAATAAAATAAAATCAGTGTAATTATTCTAAAAATATAACTCACATTATGAGCAAGGACAAAAAGTCCACCAATCAGGTTCGCAATAGCCAATGCAACAATGCTCACTGCAAAAATGACCTCTCAAATTTGTGCATTAATTCCATCGGAAGCATCTTTATAATATATACAAGAGGAAATTATATAACAATAATTCTATACCCTCTTAATAAATCCTCCAGATCATCATCATATAATATATTTTAGAAATTCATTTCATATGTTAAGAAAATAAAAAACATTCAATGTTTTTCTTTTCTTTTTCTTGTGTAGCAATTAAAAGGGTGACAAGATGTTTTAGAAGAATATAGCAATGTAATGCAAAGTTATATTATAGGTGCGTTTTGGATGAGTTTTTTTTTTCACTAAAAAATTCACGTTTTAGTATGTTAGATAATTTTTAAAAAATAATCAAAATCTTAAAAAATTAATTTTTAATTTTTAATTAAATATAAAATTTAAATTTTATAATTTTTTTTAAATCTAAAACAAATAGATTTAAAATTTAAGTTTAATAATTACTTTTTTGAAAATACCACAGAAACACGCTTCACACAAGACAACATAGATCCTCAAGTATAGTCAATTAATCAACATTGAAAGAAGGATGAAATGTAAGTAAAATGGAAGTCCTACGTGTGGTAGCGCCAGCACTCGCTGCAGATGTCACCACACTAAGGCTTGCAATTGACTCAGTCAAACCACCATATACAATGCTTTTCAGAATTTCCCATGTCTTACTACTTGTTGGTACAGGTGGCTCACTAATGGGAAGAAGTGCCGTGCTTACAACTGGAACTGTTTGTTCAGTTTGCTCTGCCCAAAAAATATTAGCATCATTTATTTGCAATCAATTATATGGATTTAATTTAAATCTACTCAAATGTTTGAGTGATTTTGTCCCAAAAAAAAAAAAAGAAAAGCCGGTGACCAAGATTAAAAATTATCGATACATTAATTTTTTTTTTTTAGTAAACTTATACATATAGCACAATACAATGATGACATATCATTGAAATGTTAATACAAATAAAATGATACCGTTTTGAAATATATTATACTTATTTTAGTGTTTAAAATTGTATAAAATGAGTCATTTTATAACTTGTAATAAATATTTAAATGACTCATTTTATGAATTTTAATTATTAAAATGAATCATTTTAAATCTCATTTTACTTCAAATGACATATGTATCACTTAACTTCATATTAACAGGTTACTATGTAATTTGTTAATGTTTAAAGAATTAAATACACATAAAGACTAATGTGATTTATTATTAAAATTTTGAGAGATCACAAATTTAATTTCAATCATTGAGGGATTAAATTATATTGTAAAATATTGTCAAAGAATTACATGGACTATTCAAATTTATTTTATTAATGTGATAATACTTTATTTGAATAACAACCGTGGAATGGAGTTCATCAAATAAACAATGCGTGTACATGATTGACTATGAAAATGTTCCGAACCTTCTTCTCAATGTGTTTCTTATTATTTTCATTCTTTTGTTTTCCAGGAAAAGGACAGGGCCAAAATAATTTACTCATATTTTGATTACATTGCAAGAGTTGATGGCATTTACCTGTGGGTTCTTCAACGACTATAAGCGCAGGCTCTTGCTGCTCCTTGCCTGGAAAGTCAATTTTAAGTATTTTGGGTATAGCAATATGAGGTGCAGTAGATATATACTTTCCAATCACTAATTTTGGTATCAGGTTTTTTTGGGTAAAGCGGCATTAGAAGAACAGCCTATAGGCTATAACAGCCCAATTTCTCCAAAAAGATTTATTCTCAGAGTATGTTTGATTGGAGAGTAAAATTAGAAGTAAAAATTACATAAATAAATTTTATGTGTCATTTTACACATGAAACTAATTCATATAATTTTTATTCTCACTTTTACCTCTTAATCAAACACACTCTTAGAGTTTATTTACATTTTGGAGCAATAAAAGTTCTTTTTAGTTGAATGAGAATAAGGTTGTATTTTAACATGTTTAGTAGATTTTTTCATTCTAACAAAAGTACTTTTTGAGTAATTAAAAGTACTTTTAGGAGAAATATCTTTGAAGATACTTTTCATCTTATAAAAAGTATTTTTAAGATAAAATTTTACTATTACTCTCATATTAATAATCAAAAGTAATTTCACTTTATCTTATTAAAATAAAAATCATTCTCTTAAATTTACTTTTAATATACTCAAATCAAACACAAATTAAATCCTTTAAAACTAAATTTTTTTTCAACCTAATTATTTCAAATGTAATTTTTTCAAAAAGTTCAACCAAACAGATCCCAAGTGTTTATAAATGTTCAGAAAGTCTATTGTTACTTGATGCACCAGTCATTGATTAATTGATTTCATTTGCAAAAATAGATACTGTGATATCGGATAAATAAACTTTAAAGAGACAATAGATGCTACCGCTTCATTTTAAAAATATTTATCAATTTCGTATTTCAATTAAATATTAATTTTATTTTTCAATACTATCCCTAATTAATTTCATATTTTCATAGCATTTTATCTAATATTAGCATTGAATATTGTGTTATATTAATTAATACATAGAGATATATTAGTCAATTTATTATATTTTATTCCATTATCAATATCATTTATTATTTTTTTAATATTTATGTTTGGTCAAAATTGACAGACATTTTAAAAGGAAGGAAGTATTACTTAAAATATGTAGTGAGGAAATCTTTATGCAATCAAGAAGAAAAAAATTGTGTAAATTTTATTTTATCAAACAATCACCTATGTTTTCTGTCAAAATTTTTGACAATTTAGTATTATTCTTTCTCAATAAAAAAAAATTGACAACCAAAAGGACAACTATTATTGGACTGAGATACATTGGTAAAAGGACAGTCATTATTGGAGGGAGGTAGTAGTGAATTGAATTCAGGTAATACAGTACCTTGATCGCTTGATGCTCCTTCCTTAGCAGATGGGAACAACCAACTACCTATTCAAAACCAAGGAATTATCAGTTCAAGTCATCTATGACATAATAGATCAACTAAGAACTATAAAGTATAAGAGTACCTATTGGGATGAGGAAACTGAGGCATGAGGAGCATGTTATTTGCTCGGTTTGTTCCCATTCTTCCTTCTGAATGTACACCGTTTGGATACAAGCTTTACAATTGGGACAGTAGAATCCATGTGTTGGAGGCTTTTGATATACACTTTCCAAATACAGTTCTTGCCTTCCCTGCTCATTTTCTTTCACTATGGCAACTGTTCTAGTTTCAGTTGTCACCTTGCTCAAAGGAGTTGGGGCCTCAGGAATAGGTAGATATGAAGCAGGCAAACTTGTGCTCTTCTCAATGTTCTGTTGGAGAATCGTTTCAGCTTCCACTTGTCTTGTGATCACCTCGAGTTTCTGTGTTGTCTCAGATTGAGTAAACTCTAGGCTTGCACCTTTGAGTTCAAAATTTTTTTTATCAGCATAGTCAATAGCAAAACATAAGAAATTGAAAGCACCAAAAATTTCTGACACCAAAATATTACAGATACAAATGTTAAAAGTGTTTCCTCTTTTCCCCTTCTCATGCCTTGCCTTTTATCCAAGCATATAAAGGAGAGAAAGTATTAATGAAATTAAATTGCTTAAATATATTTTTATTATAAGAGTGATTTTTATGTTAGTCCTTTACAATTTTTGCTTTAGTTTTGCTTTCTCTTTTTTCCATAGTTATATTTTTTGCCCCTTTTGCATAAATTAGATGTAAAGTGATTATATCTATAAAGACCAAAAGGAAAAGGAATATCTCTTGCAAGATTTTAACAGCAAAAGATACATTTTGTGGTCACTAATCCCTTACTCAAACGTTAAAAAAGAAAGCAGATTTCCGAATTTCTATTTTACTAATCACACTATTTCTAGGATGTTCATTCATTGAATTACTTTCCTTATTTCATATTAATAGTTACTCTCAAGAATTCTGTATAATTTTGATATGGTCCCTCAAATTTAAAAACAAGAACAGTTAGCCTTTCTCAAATTACCGTTTGAACCGTTAATAAAAATGCTCACTTGTCCTGTTAATTTATCTATATATATTATTAATTTTCATAGTAAATAAAACTTTTCACCATAAGCATTAAGAGAATAGTACCATTCATGTCTTTTGGGAGAAAAAATATAAAAACTTTAAGAAATTAAACTTTTCTTATGAGAGCAAAAGAAAGATAAACACTTTATAAACCTCTATTACTGCAAAATAAAAGACAATTTAAAATCAAAAAAAATTTCTGCGAAGAGTTATAATGAAAAAGAAGATGAAGAAAAAAATTTAAATGATTTCATTTAGAAGAATGAGATAAGTTAGAATCACATAAAAATTAACAGTAAGTAACAGTTTAATAAGACATATGGAAGATGACAATTTAACATATGATGGACTAACTTTATTCTCATTTGAAATTGGAGGAATCATCATAAGACTTTCTAAATTTGAAAGACTAATTTATTTCTACTATAAATTTGAGGGATCAAATTGACATTTTAGTTTAAAATTTTGTTGTCTAAAATGAAAACATAAGTTATAATTACGTTTTCACTCATGCCAAACTTGGATGTTACTTTTAATTAATTAACAATAATATCATTTCAATATCCTACAATAAAACATTCATTTTATCATTGAATGAGATGATAGTCTCACTCACCTTTATTATCTATCTCATTCAATAATGATAAGTAAATATAAATGAATTACCAATATATCTCCTCTTTATTGGCTTTAATCATCAGCGTCAACCTCCTACCTCCTATGGTTCACCCTTAACATGCCAATTTTTTCTTTTTATTTCCAAACTTATCCTAGATTTCACCTTAGTCTCTTTTTTGTGATTCACATCGAAAATTTAACAGATGTTATTTTTTTCACAAACGTACATTTTCACATAATTATGCTATGTGTTTTTATCCAAATAACTTTTATGCATTTATTTTTGTAGTCCAGCAAAGAGCAAAATGATGGTGGCCATACAATTTAACACCTTTTACACGCAATAGAGTAATAGACAATTTTTTTACATACGTAATAAATTATATTTTCCCAGAAAAATTTGCTGGCCATCATAGTGCTCTATGTTTGGAAGGGAAGAGAGGAAGAGGGTTAGAAGGGAAGAGAGGAGGAGAAGGAATGTAATGACAGAAAGTGAGAGAAAAAATGAATAGGGATAGAATTGTAATTTGAAAATATAGGATACATTGTCTGAATAGTTTCTATCCATTAATCTTAATTGTTCATTGATTATATTAATAAATCTAGAGACTATTAATAGGGGATCAATGATGGATCCAAAATAAGGGATCCATCTTAAAAGCCACCCTCCTTCCTTAAGTACTTCCAATATCATTTATGGGTGAAGTTTATGCAATCTTTGAAATTTTTGAATTACTATCTTAATTCCTATAATGAAAAATAAATCAATGAATTTTAAAGTGAATTTTTTATCTTTAGATTAACTATGAACTCTTTCGATGATTATCAATTTTTTATTAGATGATTTTATCAAATAATTAATAATTAAAAATTCATGATGTATCCAAAAATAAATGATACACAATCAAACTCACCAAACAAGTTGGGGAGGCAAGGAACCCAGATGGAAGCATAACTTGTACGGCGAGATTATTTATTGCACTTTTTCAAAATTTCAATGGACGATGCCAGAAAGCCGGGACCATAGATGCACGTAAAATTGCTAAATGAGACAATAGTGAACTGAACAGAAAAACAAAAGCCAACTGGAAAGTCCGTATATCACACCATGTGACCATTTACGTACTTACGTACGTATTAACTCGGTTAGTTAGTTTAACCCTAAGGACCATAGAGGTGAAAATTTCATAAATAAATTTTATATATAAAATTATAAATGAATTTAATTCATGAAATTTATACTTCACTTTTACTCTCAACTAAACACATCTAAGTTATCTATTGTAAAATATTTCATTTCTTCTCATAAGACCGTAAAAGGTGCTTGCATTGGAAAGGTGGTATCTTTCTCGTTCTAAAACATGATTCACAAGCCTCCGTTTCATCATAAATTTTTTTTTTCCCAAAAAATTCTTTCATTTTTTTTATAATTAAAACATGCTCCCTAAGAAACGAAGATAGTAGAGGAGCAAATTACAAGCAGAACAGTAACACAGACTGTTCAAAAGAGATTGACTAGCTAGTGTGTTTGGATTAGAGTATACAACTAGGGGATTGGACCAACTTGATTCTATCGAAATTGATTTTGAGCAAAAATGAGTTACTGTTAACGTGAAAATCCAAACATCTTCATTCCAGCATTCAAGAAAGTTGAACAAGCGTTTATTAGTTTCACAAACATGCAAACAAACACACACTAAAACAAATAAAGCTCATTCAAAAGACAGTCCGAAAATTGTTTCATTCATGCTAGTAATAATCTAGAAGAGCCTCTACCTTATTAACGTGTATTTGGCTTGGGCAAAAAAATAGGAAGACAATTTTTTATAGATAAATTATATGTGCAATTTTTTATTTGGAGTCATCCATGAAAATTTTCCTTTCATTTTTTACTTTGTAACTAAATGCACCCTTAACCATAAATATAGATATATTAGAACGCTCCTGCAATATTATTAGCTGCTAGGCCTTTTTTAAAATTTCTAACCACAGCCATGAAATTGGATGTATTAATAGCCAAGAATAAAGTAAGCATTTTAGCTTAAAATGAAAGTAAAAGATAGATACTAACTCAAATGTTACTTTATTATCGGCCATGAAACACAAATATTCCAAGAGCATGTATAAAAATTTCTAAGTGCAAAAGGCATCTCATCGCCTGATTTTTCAGAAAATACAAGCTTAGTAGAAACTAATAATCATCTTCAATCACAATTTAGATAACAGTACCATCGTTAAAGAGAAGCTAAAAACTTTCTGTCTCAGATATAGTTTTCAGGTTTCATTTCACATTTTCTCGTTTCTTAAATATTGAAAAATATAAAATTTAGTTTTTATCGCTTTCAATTTTCAGAATTTCCTTTATAAAATCATAAAAATGGGAAACGGGAAAATAGACCATTGAAAAATTTAAACCTTTTGTTCTTGGTTATTGTTATACCTTCTATGTCCTTGTCAGAACTACTGCCGGTGCTGCTGTGCTGGAGAACACTGCGCTTTCGCTGGAAACCCACTTCTTCTTCCTCTTTCTCCGCTTCCATTGCCTTTTGATACTCTGTGACCTTCACTCCTAAGTCCTAAAACAATGAAAGGCCAAGTCTAGTACACGATGCATGACACGTATATTGAATTATATAATAAGATGGCTATGACAATATTAATTCCAAGCTTTCCTTCGTGTATGAACGTTAGTTAAGTTGACCATGCGCGTGAATTTGACATTTGGAATGTATAGTTGTTGGATTCGATGTAATGGATACCAATGTCTAATGACAGGTTTGATTCTGAAACATGAATATTTGAGTTCCAACTAGGCGACAAAGGCTGATTAATTCAAAAATGAGATCTACATAATAGCGATTAAAATATGGGTGAGAACGAGTATGTGTTGATTTGTGGCTGGAAAATTATACGTATGTTTTAAAAATTTTGTGCTTTTTTTTCGCAGATTTGAGTTTTTGAGATGATTCATTCGATTAGTGAAGGATCCGGAAAATTTTGATAATGACACATGAATCATATATTAGTATAAAAATATATAAGTGAATTGTACTATATTTTATTGTTTCGTCTTGATTTGAGTTAATATGGAGTTAAACTCATTAAACTTGTGGAGTCAAAAATAAATATATTTGTATAATTATTAACTAAATTTTAAAATTGTTGTGAGGGTATAGATGCCCATTTCTTTTAATGTACGTGCATCCACCCTTGCATTATGTTATCGTGAAAAATAATTTAGCCAAGTTAACGAAGAACTAAAATCACTTTTGATCTCAAAACAATAAACAATTGCACTACAGAGGGTGTTGAAATTGATTGAAATAAAACATCTTGAAAAAGTCATATATCACCCACAAATGAAAGGATAAGGGAAAAGTGGAAAGGGTGTAAAACTATATATATGTACTCAATTGCTTTATTTCAACTTGCTTTGAAACACTTTAAACTTATATTTAACTTTCTTCTTTTATCCTACTCTTGCGTAGAGTGTTGAGATGTAGTTTAGATAATTGTTTTAGAGAGTGTGGATGTATTGGGTCATGGATTGTGTGAGAGGGAAATCTATATGTTATAAAAAATTTTACATAGTGTTAATCTTTAATTGTCATTTAACAATGGCAATTGTAAATAGCATTTTTCATATTAATTATAACATATATTATGAAAATGATATTTTAATTTACTAAAAGGATATAAAAGGAAAAGAAGTGTAATTGAAATAATGTAAATTAAATTTATTCAAAATTTTTTATTAATTATAAAACATATTTTTATAAATTAAATATTTTATTTTACTAAAAAAATGTAAATGGCTAATGGTATAGTAATATAATTTAGTATTCTCTCTCATTATTCAATAACCTTATCTATCAAAATGTGCAAAATTTTTATAAAATAGGTTATTTATTGTCAATTAAAAGTCGTCTATTGAGATTTCTCAACTAAATAAATATGATAATCAAAATAAGATATAAAATAAAATGACTCATTTCAAGTAGATACGCATTTATAATTTGTTCATTTATTTAACTATTTAACTATTAACTTACTTTCAAAATAGATTTATACATTCAATTTTCTATAAGATACATTTAAATAAATTTTTATTTATTTTTAATAATGGTCAATAAACTATTTTTAATTATCACCTCATGCGTTAAATGACTGATTTTGTATATTTTAGGAACTCATATAAAGGACAATTGTGAGCTAAAAGGCTATTTTTTATCATCCCAACATGTGCCAAATAACTAGTTTGTATATTTTAGAAACTAATATAAAGGACAGTTGAGAGCGAGTAAAGGTTTTTTTTTTTTTTTTGGTAGGGTGAGGTAGTAGAGTTTTAATATCTTATTATTTCATGTATTACTAAACTATAATTCCCTGGAAGAGAAAATCACAAAGGTTCGACTGGATTAATCGAAAATTGATCACCTTGCCAGTCTGATTATACCCCTAAAACCGGCAAAGTTAAAAACCAGTCAAAATCGGGTAAAACTATTAGACCGGTCCGGTTTCTAAGGTCGACCGATTCAGCTTCTGACTTGAAAAAAAAAAAAAAAAGAAGAAGGAAATGCCAGACATTGAAGCTGATCATCAGATCTGCTCAGTTCTCATTAGATCTACTTCTCAAATCTACTCCGCTGCTCATCAGATCTGCTCTGTTGTTGATCAGATCGTCTTATCTGCTCATCTACTCGCTAGCGAAGCTGTTGTTGCTTTGTGCTCTTACTTCTCACTTCTACCTCTACTCCGCGCTGTTTTGCGCTTCTGGTTCAGGCTTCTGCATCTCGCTTCTGCTTCATCCTGCTCCCAACAAGAATAATAAATGTTGGAAGAGAAAGGGTGTGTGATTTGGTGAAGCAAAAGGGTGGAGAGAGTGAGTAACTGAGTGTGAGAGAGAGAGAGTGATAAAGGACCGTTCCTTCAGGTTCAAAGCAATGGGACCAACTCATTCAATTTTGGTATCTTCATCTTTAATGGCCTGTACCAAAGAAAGTAAAAAAATAATAATATTATATGGATGAAATTAAAGGAAATAAAGAATATTTCGTTATCGTTTGTTTCTTAACGTAAGAGCCGGAATTCTTTAGTAGTTAAGAAATAATAACTAATAACTTTTTTATATAATTGACTATTTACAAGATATTGTGGTTATTTTTTACTTAAAATCTACTATATTAATATTTCAGGCTTTTTTCATAGAAACTACATACAATAATTTAAGTTACACATATTATTTATATAGCAATTTAAGTCTCACCTTTCTCATCATTGAAAATAAATGTAATTATTTAATTAAATATTTAAATATAAATACTTTATTATATTTTGAATCTTGATTGAATAGACCTTTAAACCTTTAACCAATGCCTAATTTTCAATCTGCCAATTTTCTTCTTTGATAATTCCTACAACACTTGAACCTTTCAACTTTTCCTCTTTATTTTCTATTCCAAATGTCTAAGTATAAAATTATGATATTTATACTAATATATATAAGATATTATATTCTAATCTCATTCACTATTAGATGAGATATTACCTCATTTAAGTAAGATTTATATCTTATCCAATAATAAATAAGATGAGTTGGAATAGGATTCTATACATCATTAGGACAAATAATATTTTTTTAATTTATATCAATTTTATGCATCTTTATTAAATTCGCTCAAGAGTACAACAACTCATCCAAGTAGAGACTCAAAAATCATCCAAGTACAACAACTCAGATTATACACCGGCCCTGATCTATTAGCATGTATGTAATAAAACGGTAAAAATTTCCCAAATCATCTAAAATATTA
This sequence comes from Dalbergia oliveri, assembly GCA_030441495.1. Taxonomy (NCBI): domain Eukaryota; kingdom Viridiplantae; phylum Streptophyta; class Magnoliopsida; order Fabales; family Fabaceae; genus Dalbergia; species Dalbergia oliveri. Next base: position 11,474,906 of record JAMLFY010000016.1, read on the forward strand.
CGTGCTTGTTTGGACAGCAATATTTCTCCACTTAGAACAAGAAATTGGACTTCCCGATACACTTTAATAATAAACAAGAATTTTCTTGCTTTGCCCAAAAGTTCTTTTGGGAGCAAAACAAACATAGCCTAAATCCAACAAGAAAAGTAATTAAATAGAAACATGACCAAGAAAACACTCAATCTATTATCCTTACTAGTATGAACTCCTAGCAGGTTTTTGCACACTCATCCCTCGAGACTGCAAGGCAGAATTTGATGCTGCTGGCTCAAACCATCCAAGTTGATACAAGAGTTTATTCACCAATTGACCAGCTAAGTAAGAAAGCACTGAGGCCACAGCCCCAGTGCTGACATAGTAAAGCATTGTTTGGAAGTATGTCACATAACTGCTGGGTCTCTTGATGTGAGCTTTAGCAATGGAAAGCAGGGTGATGCAAAATAGAGAAGCTCCCGCAACTGCAGCCAGCTTGTAATCCTTGGCATCACTCTCACGGAATGAGAAACCATATACCAATGGTGGCACTAATCCGAAAACAATGAATGATAAGATAACAATGAATGCATGAAGAATGAAATTTTCCCTCTGTCCCAGTAACTCATTGTATCGATCCATTGGTGCATTTGTTTGGTTCTCTGATGTTTTTGGTTTCTCAGCTTTCAGTTCTCTAAGCTGTAAATACAATAATATATGCCAATTACTATACATAATATTAATTTGATGTGCCGAATGAAAAAAAAAAAAATACTCACATTATGGCCGAGGACGAAAAGTCCACCAATCAGGTTCGCAATAGCCAATGCTACAATGTTCACTGCAAAATGATTAAGCAGTCAGTGTAGGATATAAGATCAACTCTCAAATTTTTGCATTGATTCCACTGTAATATTTTTATTAAAGAGGAAATCATATAAAATAGTTTTATATCCTCTTAATAAATCCTCCAAATTATCTTCATAATTATTAAACAAAGAAAATATTAAACGTTTCGTAAATGTATCTGATATATTGAGAACATAAAAAAAAAAAAAATCAATATTTTTCTTATTTGCCAATAAAAACTTGAAATTGACGATTAGAGAATGTTTCAATTATATAATTCAAACAAAAGAGCATAGATCATCTAGTATTGTCAATTATTAATAAGGATGAAATGAAAGTAAAATCAGAGTCCTACATGTGGTAGCGTCAGCACTCGCTGCAGATGTCACAATACTAAGGCTTGCCAGTGACTCAGTCAAACCACCGTATACAAAGCTTTTCAGAATTTCCCATGCCTTACTACTTGTTGGTACAGGTGGCTCTCTACTGGGAAGAAGTGGTGTTCTTTCATCCGGAGCTGTTTGTTCAGTTTGCCCTGCCAAACAAATGACTAAATTAACGCCTTCATAATGTGATACATTATTGTCCTCATAATATGATAAGCCTTTTAGCTACTATTATATTCTTGGCTCACTTGTTTTTTAATTCATTGATATTTTCTCGGTTAATGTTTTCTTTTCTAATCATATATAATCCATTTTATAGGCTTTGAGCTGATTCATATTATCTCAATTTTCATTTTAGACTTTAATCTTTCCAAGAATGTCAGCGTGTGGTATGAAGGCATTACTGCTTGATTGGTAAAGTAAGGGTAGGAAGACATGTAAGAAGCAAAAATTCACCTGTACTTATTTCACTTAAGTCTCCAAAATAAAGAAAGCAACAATTAAGCTATTTTGCATAGGTACGGTGACAGGTACTGGGTACGAAAATTTTCTAAATATTAGAGTATAAGTATAAGAGGATATATTATATAAAAATATAAAATTATAACCAATAAAATAATTATATCATAAAATAAATTATTTTTTATGATGATTAAGCAAAAATATCTAAAGAAACATAAGATTTAAAAGGATGTAATAGTAGTTTAATTCATTTAATTACAAAATTTAATGTAGTATAAGGACTAATTTGTATTTAAGTAATATTTAATTATTGCAATAGTTGATTAACAAGTATCATACCTAACAAGTACCTTTACCAACTAAGTAAGTACTTAGGTTAACAACCATTTTAAGGTGCTCATGCTTTAGAGCAATTAAGTCTCTAAAATTATAAAAAGTAATTCAAATTAGTCATTTTAATGATTCAAGTTAGTCCCCCCACAAATATTAGTATAAAGACTAACTTAAATCATATTTTATAATTTTAAAAACTAAATTGATATTTTCCTAATTTATGGGCTAAAGTGAAAGAGACAAAAATGACCCTTTACTCGACATTTAAGTCATGCCCAAAGTCATGGCAATACTCAGCGAAAGACCGACTGCTGGGAGAACTCGTGTTGGGTTAACCTTATATTTGATGTCACTTTAGACGCATCTTTACAAAATATTCTGTACTTTGCAGCATATTTGCAGAAAATGGAATAAACAATTCAATAAATAAACCATTTTATATTAGCATATTAAATGTTGAATTATGTGGCATATTCTCTACGTAATTAGATGAATCTTGTTATCAGCCCACAAATTGAGTATGGGTCTTTACCATAAAAAATACAGTGACAAAATAATTTACTCATATTTTGATTACAGTACAAGAATTTACGACGCTCACCTGTGGATCCTCCATCGACTTTAACCTCCACAAGCTCTGGTTGTTCCTTGTCTGGAATGTCAATTTCGGGTGGCTTGGATATAGCCGTACGAAGTGCAGCAGATATAACTTTCCAATCACTAATTTTTGGAGAGTCAGCTTCTGGTTTTTCAGGCATAGAGGCGTCACCTATAACTGCCCAATTGCTCCAATAATGTTTCTTCTTACTTGGTGCTACTTGACCCTTTTGGTGGTCTTGTGAGGTTGCACTAGAATGGATTAATGAATCTTGTGATGCCATGTTTTTCCCAGGAATGCTTCCAGTTCCTACAGGACAAGTAAGTAATAGTTAGTTGTTGATGATGGAGTAACATCAAGACTAAATTATGCTGATAATAGAGATATAAGATAAGAGCATTGTAGGAAAAAAATGAACAACTTCAATGGTTCCGTTTGAAAGTGTTGATGCTGGACTCATGACTAATGGAGATCTGAGCAACTACAACAGTTAAAGGAGGAAGTTCTTAGAATTACCTGTTTCACTAGCTTCATCTTCTGCTTCAGTGGGTACTTTTTTTGGTCCTGGTCCAAGAAGAAGCACATCTGTGATGATATTCGGGTAATCATTTCCAATGTTATCGTCTGGTTTTGAGGTATCTTTGGATCCGGATTGACTCACTTCCGTGGATTGGTCCTGTTGTTGTGCTGTCCCTTGGGGTGTTTGTGAATTTTCAGGCAGTCTATTGCTATCTGATGAACCAGTCTCTGATTATTGATTTCATTTGCCAAAAAATAGACACTGATATCAGTTAAACTTCAAAGAGAGATACAGCAGTAGAGGCTATCACTTGAAATAAGTAGTGAGGAGATCATTGTGCAAATCAAGAAGAAACAAAATTTTCTCAAACTTTATCCCATTTAGTAACCATCCATATTTTCTGCGAAAATTCCTGGCAATGTAAAATTACTCTTTTCGAAAAGGAAAATTTTGAGGATCAGAATTCTTGGTCGAATTCACTTTTAAGAATAATGTGGCATATATGTTAACCAATATTGGACGAATAAGTCAGTCATACAATTTCATTTCACTTAACAACCATTCATGTTTTCTATCAAAAATCCTGACAATAATCTCTGGAATTGTAGGGTTGCTCAATTGAAATTAAGTTAACATTGACAATTGCATAAATTATATTTGAATATAGCAAAAGACTTGTGTGAATGTGTGTGTATCTTTCAATCAACCATGTAGTACCTTGTTCATTTAATGCTTCATTCTGATCATCATATACCAAGCAAGGAAACAACCAACTACCTGTTCAAAAAAAAAGAATTCTCACTCCAAGTCATCATTGATATATATATATATATATATATATATATATATATATATATATATATATATATATATATATATAGAATCAACTAAGAACTATAAGCTTAAGAGTACCTATTGGGATGAGGAAACTGAAGCAAGATAAGCATCTTATTGGCTTAGTTGGTTTTGGTTGCAGAGGTTTAGCAGGAGCACTAGTTTGTTCCCAATCTCCCTTTTGAATGTATACAGTTTGGATACAAGTTTTACAATTGGGACAGTAGAATCCATGTGTTGGAGGCTTTTGATATACCCTTTCCAAATACAGCTCTTGCCTTCCCTGCTCATTTTCTTTCACTATGGCAACTGTTCTGATTTCAGTTGTCACATTGCTCAAAGAAGTTGAACCCTCATCAGGAATTGGAGGATATGAAGCAGACAAAATTGTGCTGATCTTCTCAATGTTCTCATGTTGGAGAATCGTTTTAGCTTCCACTTGTGCTGTGATCATGTCAAGTTTCTGTGTCGTCTGAGATTGAATGAACTCTAGGCCTCCACCTTTGAGTTAAAAATAAAAAAAAAACTCCCATCAGCATAGTCAATAGCAGAACACAAGAAAGTACTAGAAATTTCTGACACCAAAATATATTACAGATACAAATGTTAAGAGTTTCCATGGGGAAGAGGGGAAAATATTTCCTCTTCTCACATGCTTGCATTTCTTTTCCTTCTCATTCCTTGCCTTTTATCCAAACATATTTAGGAAGTATCAAGTCATTAAGATGCTAAGAAACTAAAGAGAAGTGATTGGGGTACAGTACAACAAAGCTTGATAACAATATTAGAACATGTATAAAATAATAGGCAAATGACAAAAGTACCATGTAAAGAGGAATGTGGGACTAAATTAAGAACTATTATTATTTTATACATGTTGTAATATTGTTGTTTATTATACCCTAATCATTTCTCAAAAATAAAATTACTTAAATATATTTTTAGATTTTATAAATTTTTTCTTTAGTTTTGGTTTTTTCTCATTGTTAATTATTTTTTTCCCCTTCACAAAAATTTAATGTTAAGTGATTGAATTTATAAAAACGAAAAAAGACTCTTAAAATATTTACAAAAGGAGAAAAATAAAATTTTCAATACTTTTATAACAATTAAATACATTATAAAAAATATTTATTAAAATCAAAATTTAGAACAATATGGATTAAAAAAAAAGATCAATCAAAACCAAAACAAAAATTTGAGAGGGATAAAAAAAATAACATATATTTATAGGGATTGAAAATATATTTAATCCAAAATAAATTAAAGTATTAAATAATTATTTTACTTTAATTTTTTTAACCAATATCTTAATTCATTGGTTAAGAAATTGAAAAAAAAAAGGTCAATACATTTAAAACAATAAAAAATTTAAAAATTTATTTTTTCACTTCAAATTTTCTTTTCTTGATTCTTTGGTCAATGCTTTTAAATAAACCCTTGTTTGTGAGCGGAATAAACATTTTTTTTGGGGGTTTTGTTTGTTTGATTTGATAAGGAGCTATAAGTCTATCAAAAATGTTATTTGAACATTCAAAAAGTAATTAGACATCCATTTTATTACTTTTGAATATGATAGTAGTCTCCACTCATTTCATTAGAACAAATGTCCCAATAAACACTCACATTTTTTTATATTTAAATAACACTACTCATATTAAAAGGATATTAATGCACACAAGACACACATACACTTCTCCGTTAGTCAAGGATACAACGAGTATTTAAAAGCATCTGTACTTCTTGAATAAAAAAGAAAAAAAATATCTCTTCCAACATTTTGGGTGTGTTTATTTTATATTTTATACAAAGTTATTATAAAATTTAAAAGTTAAAAAGTGATTTGTTTTCATAAGCTACAATTTTTTAGTTTCTAAAATAAATCAAAAACTGATTTTTCAAAAAATTTAATTATTTAATAAAATTATCTAAATATACAAAAATAATTTTTTTATAAAATAAAAAAGTGTTTTCTACACCAAAAATTCCATCCAAATGGCCCTATTTTACTAATTACTCTAAAAATGGGCGAATATGTCTGAAAAAGCTCAGGGAAAGTGGTTTAAACAAAAGCCAACTGAAAATTTCAGCCAATAAAAGGAGGGGAGAGAGAGAGAGAGGAAAGGAGGGAGAGGAGAAGAGAAAAAAAAAAAAAAAAGAGAGAGAAGGGGGGTGGTTTTCGTTGAAAAGGTGAAATATTAAGAATAAGTTTGAGTTTTCAATTTTTATTTTTAATTTTTTAAAATTTGTAAAGAAAAAATTAAAAAATTCATAAAATTAAAATTTATAATTTTTAAAATTTTTAATTTTTTTCATAAATTCTAAAAAATTAAAAATAAAAACTGAAACTCAAACCAAACATATATTCCAAACATGATTCACAAACCTCCGTTTCATCATAGAAATTTTTTGCAGAAGCTCTTTCATTTTTTCTATAATTAAAACATGCCCAAACTCTATTCCCCCCAGCGAAAAAAAAGAAAGGAGAGGCAAACCGAACAGTAGTAACACAGACAGTTCAAAATTGACTAAAACAAATACAGCTCAATTCAAAGACCGCTTAAATTCTTTTATTCCATGCTAATAACAAGTCAGAAGAACTTCTACCTCCTCTTCACTGTAAATAAAGATATTAGAACAGCTTCTCCTGCAATATTCTTAGCTTCTATGCCATTTTTTTTTTTAATTTCCAAGCACAGCCATGAAAGTGGATGTACTAATAGCCAATAACAAGATAATATTTCAACTAGGGGCATGCTTGCTTAGGGGTATGTAAAATTTCATGGATATTCCTTGCATACGAAATTACATATAAAATTTATCGATAAAAAATTTATCCTACCTTTACTCCTAAACCAAATATTCCCTAAAAGTGGAAGTAAAAAGTAGGCCGCAGCTCAAATTTTACTTTATTATGAGCATGAAACACATCCACCTAATGCAAGAATTTCCCAGTGCAAAATGCATCTCATCGCATGATTTTTCAGAAAAAACAGCCTTCGTAGAAACTAATAATCATCTTCAATCACAAATTAGATAACACCATCGTTAAAGAGAAACTAAAAACTTTCTCACAGAATATAATACTAAACCTTTTGTTCTTGGATATATATATATATTGTTATACCTTCTATGTCCTTATCAGAACTACTGCTGCTGTGCTGGAGATTATGGAGAAGACCCCGCTTTCGTTGGAAACCCACTTCTTCAACATATTTCTCTGCGTCATCCCAGTCATCTGCAGCAGCTTCCATTTCCTTTGAAACCCTTTCTTTTCTTTCTCACCTTCACTCCTAGCCTTGGTCCTAACGCAATGAAAGGCCTAGCTAGCCACCCTAGTAGTACACTATGCATGACACGCATATTGCATTATATATATAACAAGATTCTGAAGCCTCACATGGCCATTATATTAATATTAATTAGCTCCAAGCTCACATGACCATATGTGTGAATTTGACATTTGAAAATGAAAAAATATTATTCATACTTATTATGTAGGAATATTATATCAACTCATATATTATTTATTATTAAACTGAATGTAAATCTTATTTGAGGTTAAAAACCTATCAAATTATATATCAAATGTGAGGTCATACAGTGTTTTATATACAATAAGTATTAATAAAATAATTCTTTGAGAAAAACAAAATGCACATCATGCCACGTTGGTACTTCTTCCTTTCAAAACATCTGTTAACTTTTAATTAAATATAAATACTAAGGAAGATAATAAATGATATTAATAGTGAAGTAAAATATAATTAATGAACTAATATATTCTTATGTATTAATTAATATAGTATAATGTTTAAAGTTAATATTAGATGAAATCTATATTGCATGATACTTCATCATCACATTGTGTGTAGTATCTAGGACGTACTGTCTGGTACCAATACTGATACTTTGTGTTGGGAAAAAATCTCAAATCCACGCAAACTAAACAAATAAATAGAGCAAAAAGAACACAAGAATTTAATGTGGTTAGGCCAACAATACCTACGTCCACAACTCCACAAAGCAATCCATTAATTTTATGTGAAAAATATAATCACCAATCTAACAATCTCTCATAAACCCAAAACCTAATGCATACAATCTCACAAAATAATTTCTCCACTTAACAAAAATTCACTCAAACAAAACACACTCTCCCACCAAAATGGCACATACCCAATTTTCTTTTTCTATGTTGTTGCGGCGCTCACACAGCAATAAGGAGATAGACAAATCTTTTATAATGAAACCAGTGAAGTCACATGTAGCACAAAGTAAAACAAAAAAACCAATACTTTTCTTTTCCTTCCAATGGGCTTAAAAAACATAATCTAAGGCAATAAAAGGGTCAACAAATCTCCACGTTACCTTGTGATGGGAACAAATTAGACATGTCAGGAGCAACTGTCAAAAGATTTTATCAAAGCATTAACAAATGTTACCTTTGTCTTTGGCACATACACATGCTCCATCTTTTTTACGTTTCTATATATTCCGTCATTGTCTTTATTCACAATAGTGACCCCATCAACTTATACAAATTACCACCAGTCTTCTTACTCTTCATTATCTTCAAAGAACCTCGACTAACTTATATTATTCCATCTCTTGTAGAATATTCATAGCCCAACGGATCAAGTCTGCCCAAAGAAATCAAATTTCTTCCAAGTATAGGTATATACCTCACACCACCAAGTGTCCGCACACAATCATTATGCATTTTAATTTTAACAGTGCCCTTTCCAACAATGTCAAAACAATAATCATTAGACAATCTAACAACCCATCACTACAAGTATTATAAGTGTCGAACCATTACTTTTTGCAATAAACATGATTAGAACAACCATAATCTAAAAGCTAGCAATCACTATTAACATTTTTCTCTTCTTAAACTATCAACACTTCAAGTTTCATAATTTGAGTATTCTTCCTCAGCTACAACAACATTTCAAACTTCTCTTTTCCTTTTCCTTTACTCCTTTCAAATTCTTCCATATCTGCTTTCAATTTCCTATAATAAAATTTAATATGACCCATCTTATGACAATAATAGTATTGTTTGTCTTTATAGTTCGGCCTTAACATTGGAGATCTTGAGTTATCCCTATCAAAATTCTCCTCCAGACATGCTTCTACCATGGGTAGTTTTAGCAACAAAGACACTTTCTTCTAATTGACCATTTGATCTTTTCAATTTTTATTCTCCAATAACACAACAATCACATCATCAACTTTCAAAGTATCTTTTTCGACTAGCATTGCCTTATCTTCATCATCAATTTTCATACCAATACCAGATATCTGTGTAATCAATTTTGTTAAATGATTCACATGATCTTTAATGTCAGCACTAACATCTATCTTCAACTAATACAATTATTTCTTTAAAAATAAATGATTTGTGAGAAATTTTGAGATATACATATTTTCTAACTTCTTTCACAAATTAATAGCAGAAGTTTCATTTAAAACATTATATTTTATCTCAGGTGCTAGACACAAGTGAATTGTACTACTGCTTTCATCTCAATCTCTTCCCATTCTTCATTTGACATCTTTTTAGGTTTTTTCTCCTTCACATTCAAAGCTTTAACCATCCTTGGCCTGTTACACTAGAATATCTTTAATATTACTTTGTCATATACTGAAATTGGTTTTTTTTTTCATCAAAAAGCTCCACCTAAAATTTGTTCATTGAACCTTGTATCCTTGTCATAAAAAAAAACTAGAAGTGGGATAAGAACTCACTCTAATACCAGTTGTTGGAAAAATATCTCAAATTCACACAAGCCAAACAAATAAATAGATAGAACAAAAGGAGCACAAGAATTTAATGTGGTTAGGTCAATAACGCCTACGTCCACAACTCCATAAAACAATCTACTAATTTTCTGTGAAAAATACAATCACCAATCTAACAATCTCTCACAAATCCAAAACCCTTATGCATTCAATTTCACAAAAATAATCTCTCCATATAATAAAAACTCACTCAAACAAAACACACTCTCTCACCAAAATGCACACAATTTTCTTTTTTCTATTTTGCTGCGGTGCACACAACAATAAGGAGATGGACAAACCTTTTATAGCAAAACCTATGAAGTTACATGCAGCACAAAGTGAAACAAAAAAACTAATACCTTATTTTTCTTTTCATTTCAATGGGCTTAAAAAACACAATCCAATGCAACAAAAGGCCCAACGCTTTGATACTTCAAAATGTGTCAAAATTAATTTTTTGGGTAATTTTACAAATTAATTTATCTATAAAATGTCATCAATATAAATTTTTTTTATGTTTTCTTAATATATAATTATAATAAGAGTCAAATAAGTTTAATAACATATTGATAATATCACTTTAAATTTAATAAATTTAATATATAATTAGTGTATACACATGTATCCCCTTATTTTAAATTTAAGAATATCATTGTATTCTTTATCAATATGAGATTGTATCAGTATCATATTTTATCTTTATGTTTTATAGGACAAAATGTTTTAAAATATAAAATTAATTAAAGATAATATTAAAAAAATAAAATTAATATTACATTAAAATATAAAATTGATAGATATTTTATAAAATTATCTAAATATACACAGATATTTCGAGAGAGCTTAATGCTAGTGTGGGATTCGATGCAAGGGCATTATATTATGGGAAAATGCTTAACGCCCCAAATGTTGCACCGAATCGAATGACGTGGCTATTCCAGCTAGGCGACAACCGTTCATATTACATATTAGTATGGCAATTAATTTAAAAATGAAACCAATGAAATCAGAAAAGTCGTCCTCGCTCCGAACTGTATTATTATATTATTATAGCGAATAAAAAGAAGCTGAGAACGAGTACGTGTTGATCAGTGATATGAAAACTATCAATATACATATATCTATTCGATGCAAGGGATATTATGTCCAATGACAACTTTGATTCTGAAATATAAATATTTGAGTTCCAGCTAGGCGACAACCGCTCATATTCGTATGGCAATTAATTTAAAAATGAAATCAATGAAATCAGAAAAGTCGTCCTAGCTCCTAACTGTATTATTATTATATTATTATTATTATAGCGAATAAAAAGAACCTGAGAACGAGAACGTGTTGATTAGTAACTTGAAAAATTATAAATATACATATATTTAAAGAATTTGTATCTTTTTGGGTACAGATTTGATTTTTTGTCACGATTATATTGTTCGCTTTGACTACCGCTACTCGGGAATGGATTGAAATTTTTACATAATTTTATAACGTGTGATCTTTCATCGTTTTTAATTTTTCCCTTTTTGTTTAATTTTCTTCTTGCTATTTGTTTGGATAGTCTTTTTTTTTTTTTTTGTTTTTGTATGCTGTGCTCCCCTACATCACGGGAAGGTTGAGCCCTTTTTCATTGTATAAAAGAAATCAAACATAACATATAATACAAGAAAATTAGTGATACGAGCTCACAATAATTAAATGGACATTTTACTATTGGAGGTCCAGATGGGAATTATAGCACCCGCAACCTTTCAAAAGGGTGATAATTTGTTGAAGAATAAGTTGAGACACTAATTAGAGATTATGAGTGGCTCAAAGTCTTATTTTGTCTTAAAATATGAGTAACAATTTGTAGCTAAATATATTCACTTTTTAATATATTAAATTGGCTCAATTTTTCACTACGACTATTAATAAGAAATTGAAGAATTAAGACTTAGATTGTTGAGTTTAATATTTTTATATATGGTTATGAAAAAAATTGTTTTCAGCTGTTTTATTTATATATAAATGTGTTCGGATGAGCTTTTTGGAAATAAATCACTTTTTTAACCTAAAAAAATCATCTTCATATATTCGGATGACTTTTTTAAATTAATCAAAATCTCATAAAAAACGTTTTCATCTTTTTCTAAAAAACTGATTAAAAAAAGTATCTTTTGAAAAAAAAAATTCTAATTTTTTAATTATAGATAAACTTTGGGTTCAGAATCAATTTTCTTTTTTCAATTTAAACAAAGGTATCCAAAATTTAAATTTTATAGCCACTTTTTATAAGAGTGATATTTGGTGTACAATTAAATTACACAATAAATACACACCATACACTTTATTATCATTAGATTTGATAAATGAGTGGATGAGTGAAGACCATACATTACATCTAATGATGATAAAGTGTATGTTGTATATTTATTGTATAATTTAGTTGTATATCAAATATAATTCTTTTTTATAATGCACCTGCTAATTGATTAGTCAACGTTCGTGACTTTTTTTTTTATTTTATGGAAAATGATTGGTACTAAACAATGGTGTTGACATCATAAATGAAAAGAGGAGTGATACACAATCATTACCAGTTATACTATATACTTATATCAAATCAAAAGTTGTAAGGATATATAAAAGTTGTAAACCATATGCAAAATGCTTTAAAACAAAATGTAAAAAGTTGTAAACCATATGTAAAAACTTTTTATATTTTAGTTTACAACTTTTTGCATCTTGATTTATAATTTTGTGTATGTTGATTTACAACTTTTAACTTGATGTAAATATATGGTGTAAATGTGGTGGTGGCTATTTATTATTTCTCAAATGAAAATTAATACAATATGTGTATAGATTAAAAAAATTAAATATTTTAATTTTTTACTTTTAGTTTGGTCCTTTAATATTTTTCCTTTAATTTAGTAATTTAACTTGTATTCCACTATTTAGCATATGGTCATTTTCATAGTTCCATCAATTGAACTAAATTTAAAGAATCAAATTATTTATTTTGCCTATTTTATTGAAAAAAAAATAGCACAGAAATAGCTTATAAAAAAGAGAAGTAAATTCAGGTGTTGCTTTTGCCATCAAACTGGAATAACAGATATATTTATTTTCAATAAAATAATTAGGTCATAAGTTCATTAATAGTATCAAGTTAAAACCTTTCCTTTATACAATATGGTATATATATGTAGATTGTGAATATATACCAAGTTGGCATGATCAGTAAGTTAAAAATGTAATTAAATATCAATCAGTACACTAAAATATAGATGATCGAAATTTGTTTCATTTGCCATCTCACTAAAAATAATTAATATTGCTTAAATTATAAAGAAATGCATGATTTATATAACTTGAATTTATATTATTTTAATATTGCTTAAACGTCTCTCTAGAATATAAAAAAAAATTCATGACGTAAAACATTCACGTCTTTTTTTCTTTAATTTTACCTAGAAAAAATTAGTTACTTGAACTAATTATTTTATTCATCAATAAAAATTTATCAGATCTTATCCTATTAACCTTATCCTATAATGTCTTATCCTATTAGATTTTATACTATTTACTCTTATTTTATCAGGTTTGCCAAATAGGCTTTAGTGATTTATAATCGCTACAAGGCCAGGAACTTTCATTTTTTCAAAAAAATATATATATATTACGGTAAAAATTTATATATTTTTGGTTTAAACAAACACATCATGATTAAAACAACTTGTAGCAAAGACGATCCGAGTAATTTGGGGTTTGATATTCAAAAGACCAAAATAGATTACCAAAGCAAATAAAGGGACTTGATATTCTACAATTATTTCAACCATACAGTAGATATGAGAGTACAAAAATTGTGAGTTTAAAAATTTTGAATTTGCTGAATTTGTTAATTTAATTCATTATCTATCAATAATTTAAATCATTCTAATATCTAGGATATCAATATAATTATCGACTGTAATTCATAATTGAACGTGCTATGTGAGAAAACTCCAATAAGTATTTGCATAGAGGAAAAAAAGTTAACATATTGTCCAGCATGTTTTATAATATATATTTTTAACGTAAAAAAATAAAAGCATGTTGCGTTTTTGAAAAATTTTAAAATTATTGGAGGGATTGATTAAAAAAATTGTAGGTATTAATGTAAAGTGGATATTAATTAAGTGAGAGAATGTTTAGAGTAAAAATTAATTGAGTAACCTAAAATTACAAATTTATCCAAATTTATAAACTGATTCATGAAAGAGGAGAGGATGTCATGTCCAAAACAAATGTAACTTGACCCAAACTTCAAATTCTAAACCCATATAATATATATAATAATTGAAATACACTATTCAGATTGTTCCGATGTATATGCTCAAACACGTTGGTCCTCAACTGAAAAAAATAAAAATAAAAACGTTGGTCGCAACACAAGTCATGTGTGACTAGACTTTATTAAAAGAAAGAGTAAACCCCTAAAATAATTTTTAAGGAATTTAAAATTAGATAAATTGGTCCCTAAGAAATAAAAATAGACAAACTAGTCCCTCATCTTTTTAAAAATTGGACAAAATGGCGTAAATAAAAACAAAATCTTTACGTTTTTAAAAATTGGACAAAATAGTCCTTCTATCAAATTTTTCTATGACCTAACACCTTTAATTATTCTTATTAAACTAAACTATAAAGATTTACGAGGGAATGCATGACATATAGTTTAGTTTGATAGGAATAATTAAGGTGTTAGATCATAGAAAATTTGAAGGATTCTTCTACTTTTAAAAACGTGAATTGATTTGTTTTTATTCCTTAGGATCATTTTGTCCAATTTTTAAAAAGTGAGGGATTATTTATATTATTTTTTATTTCTTAAATCAATTTATCCAATTTTAAATTTCTTAAACTATTTGGAGTTTACTAAAAGAAAAGAATGCAATTAACAAAAAAGCTTGCAAGACATATTCATGAATTTTGTTCACACTGATCAACTTCTTGCAGAACGCGGCCCCTATGTCAAGGGCAAAATTTAAAATTTGATGATAGTTGTCAGACAACTCAAGGCATGATCTGAATTATATTAATTAATTTAGCTAGGATAATTGGTAGGAAAGTTGGTCAGCATTAATTAAAAAAAGCGTCACCATATCTTTCAGAAGATCATCAATAAACACAAACAATATAATACAAGATAAAAAAAATAAAGCAATGAATTGTTAATTCGGATTGAAGAAATATGTAAAGTTTATCCAAAAAAATAAAAATGTGAACGGCGATATTGACCATAGGGTCATGTGAAGCAATAGACGAAGAAGGCAGAAAACATATAACATGAGAAGCCGTGTCCCGCGTGTAGCAAGGGAGATATATAGGTCGGGTTTTTTCACGCTCATAAAATTTAAAAAAAAAAATCATCATCTACATAAATGCTGGGAACAGATCATTAACCATGAAAATATAAACTTTTCTACTTTTAGGAGAAATCAATGCAAATTACAGCAGCTAATAAAAAAAAAACAAGAAATCACTATAAGTATCACCGCAACTTATAGCAATTTCTAATTATTTTGAAATCATTATAATTTATAGCAATTTTTAGTTTCTATGCCAATATATATCGAATTGTTGGAATTGGTTTCTCACAGTGGGTACTTTGCAAAAACTCACTTCTCTTTAATCTTTTAACTCCAAAATTCTAGGAAAGTGCTGAAATGGCAAGAAACAATCTTTACCACCTCAACGAACTTGCCCACATTGCAGGAAAACTAGATGAGAAAGCAATTTTTTCAATTTTTCATTTAAAATATTTTTGATGTTGTTATTTATTTTGTATAGTAATAGGATTTAATAATTTAAGTAATTAAATTTAGGATTTTAATTGTTGGTGTTAAGGTTTAAATTAGATTTAGATTTTAATTGGGTGGGGTTGAGTTTTTAAATAATTATTTATTGATAGATTTATAGTTTTCATAATTAAGTTTAGGTGTAGTGATAAAAATATTTTGGTAATTTTCGGTATAATAATAACATTTATCTATATTTGTGGATAATTATATTTGTGAAAAACCGATTTTTTTTAGGTTGTAATTTTTTAATTAATACTTATTACATGAGATTGGGATTAATTTGGTAGTTATTAATTTAGTTTATTTTAATAGGAGTTAAATGCATTTTACCTTTTGAATTTTAGGTCATGTGCAATTTACACCTTGACTTTTCAAAATGTGCATTATAATACTTTGAACTTTCCAAACTATGGAAAAAAAAAACCTACTTTTCAAACGATGCAAAACTTTAAGTCATAACAAGGTGCTAGAATGCACACAATAAAAAAATCAAGAAGGTTAATTACATATAGTATTCGTAGAAAAATTGTTGAGTTTCATAAATTAGAAACATTAGGGGGGTTAAATGCATATAAATCTTATCTTCATTAGTTGCTAAAATTATACTGAGGCATGTTTTGTACAGTTTGAAAAGTTCAAGGTATCGTGATGTATATTTTGAAAAGTCCGGGTGTAAATTGCAAATAACATAAAGTTTAGGAGGGTAAAATGCATTTATCCCGTTTAATAATTATTAATTCTTTATTTAGTTTAGTTCTTTAGTAATTAATAGTGATAAATAAGTTTTTTGTTTATATAAATTCACACGGCCTGATCAAGTGTTGCATCCAAGCTGATATGCTAGGTTTGTGGCGCCACCACATTCACGCATGCAGGTGTACTTGCGGGATATTGGTTTTTTGGAGGTTACACAGGTTGGACATTTCGAGTACGATAGTGCTCTTGTTAGTGTACTTGTGGAAAGATGGCGTCCTGAGACACATACCTTCCACCTTCCTTATGGAGAGTGCAGCATCACCTCGCGGATGTGGCATATCATCTTGGGCTACGGATTAGTTGCTTGCCCGTCACCAAGTGTATAGGTGAGTGGCAAACGTATCAACGTAAAGATATATGGGATATCTTTGAGGAGTTGCTTGGTGTCGTGATGCCTGCTGGACAGAGATCAGGTTCCATGGTGAACTTGTCATGGTTCGAGGTGACATTTCCCAGGTAGATTGATTTGTTGCACCAGTGAGATCGTGGTGCAGCGCATACTCGGGCTACATCATACAGCTAGTTGGTTAGTTTTTGATGACCAAGTTTAGTTCCCAAGTGCAAATTAAGTGGTTTCCATTGTTGTGGCAATTCGAGTTTTGTGGGACATTTAGTTAGGGCTCCACCTTGGCGACTTTATATTGTCATTTATGTCGAGTGACTCATCATGAGGTCATAGAGATTAGAGGTTGTGCTGGATTGCTACTATCTTGGGCATTAAGCTTCCAAAACTCCACCAACAGCCACCTAAATCACCGTTGGTTCCTGAAAATCGTTTGATTCATGGCTTCCAAATTCAGGAATGAATAGTGACTAGACCGATCTTGACAAATAGACTAGGAGTGATGAGTCATCTTTCCTTAGCCTCGAGTAACATGCTCTGTCTCCTCCTCATCTAAGCCTCCATTGCCACCTACAAGAAAAACACTCTTAGACCACACCTAAAAAATGTAGCCTTTAATAGCAACAAGTGTAGTCTTTTATAAAAGGTCACACTTTCCAACTTTAGACCACACTTTTTGGGGTGGCCTAATGAAGCATATCCTTTTCTCTATGGCCACACTTTTTGGAAGCAAAGACCATGGTATAGTAAAAGCATGGCCTTCAATGATAAAAATGTGGTCTTTGAAGAACACGTAGACCATGCTTAAAAGCGTTGTCTATACTCTATACCAAAGGCCACACTTTAAAATGTGGCCTTTAGTTTGCCCTAATGACCACACTTAGGAAGCATGGCCTATTCTTTGTCACTAAGATCACACTTAAAATGTCAAGGGTATAATTGTTTTTTTTTACCTATGACCACACTTTAAAACGTGGTCTATAATTTGAACCTACTGCCACATGTATTAGTGTAGTCTTATCCTTTGAACTTAAGGCCACACTTCTAAGCGTTGTCTATATTATGACATGATGAATTGTTTTTTATTTTCATTCTTTAGTAATAACTAATATTATTTTATATTTCAATTTTATTATTCAATATTTTATAACAACATATGCTCCTAAGGTGTGTGATTTGATAGTAAAATAATTAAGTGTGAAATAAACAATTTAAACAAAACACATCAATAGACCATTAATATTATCTAAAATATCATCACATCCAACATTGACATATTATTATAAGTACTTTAAACAACATTAACAATTCTAAGTGCTAGAAACGACACTAACATTAGTCTGAGTGCTAGAAACAAATTTAAATAAAACACATCAATATAAGTCTCAAAATGCCATCATCATCATCTCTCTTCACAATGTCAGATATAATCATCTTCATTGATGTCATCCAATGCTGCATTCACATTATCCTACACATAAAGATAAAATTAAAAAAATATTTGAAGTGGAAGAAAAATATTCAACAAGAACAATTTTAGAAGTAAATGCTATAATAGTCTTTATAGTATGCTATGATCGATCAATGTAGATATATATTGAATCTTAGCCTAAATATTATATGTACTTGAAATATCTTGCATTCCACTACCATTTTGTAAACACTTTCATGTCAGTCTTTGGGCATAAGCTCTTTCTGGTTCCACAACATGAGATACACATTGTGGTATTAAATTAAACCTCCTGTTACATGTATATGTTGATTTGAAACCAACATAGAGAAGATAATATAACTAATATTATTTTAGCAAATATTGCAAGAAGAATGACTAGCAAATGAGCACAATAGATGAATAACTCTATTTCAAATTTATTTCCAGTTTCTTTCTTCAACTCTAATTGATTGTTTTTTGGTTAATGTATGACTACATAACTTAATCCCTATTGTAATATGTATAATCATTAAGTTAGAGATTACTTACACTTTTATTATTTGGTACATGACTTGATCTAGAAGAATTGAGAACATTTCGTCCTCCAACAACTTGTGCACTATTTGCATCACATGGAGATTGGGCAGATTGAAGTAAAGCTACTACATCTTCTGCACTCATTCTAGGGTTATTTTGCTACACTAACACTTTTATGAGATTACACAACCAATCCATCCTGAATTCATTTCCTTAATGTGAGTTTCCAAGGATGTGACTTTCTCATTATGTTGTTGTTTGATATGGCGGATTTCCCCATTCTTTTTAAGATAGCTTGCTGTGATAGATCTACCATAGCAACGATCTCGACTTGGTTGCTCCTTTCCAACACTGCTTCAAATGTAGTCTCATCATTCTCTCCCGCATCTTAGTAATTTTGAAGTTCTAACTATTAAAAGAAATTATTAATAAAAAAACATAAGTAATCTCATTAAGACATCAATGAGTAACAATAATACTTTAAACAACTCATCATAATAGCCTTGTGTTTCATAATCAATTTTCTTTTCTTTTCAACTTGTGCGGATGCAATGAACATTTCAGATTTTGTTGGATCCTCATTGTTTCTTTTTTTTCCCGCTAGAACATGGAAAGAAAATTTTACGATAAACATGAATAACCAACATAATATGAAAAGATATGAAAACAATAATAACAAAGTAGGAGGATAATAACAGTTTCGTGTGTACTACTCCAAAATTTATGGGCCTCATTCGATGCCTCCACTTTGTTTCTTTTCGTTTTCAAAATTATTTTGACAGATTACCTACATTCCCTCAGGATAAGCACTTATCAATAAATCATTTTCAAAAACAAAAATATATTAAAATTTATAAAACTATAAAAAGGTTGGAATTTATTTCATCTTACTTGAACACAAGGGAGACTCCAATATTGAATCAATTTGCGGAATTGAACTTCGGATGTCCAGGATGATTTTGTAGCATATCTTCCATGGAATCATACTTATCAAAATGTTTCTTCTTGATGTTTCTCTTGTATCGCTTCCAAGCATCACAAATACCGCTAATTACCCATTTTTTCCATTTTCTAAAATGATGAACTTAGACTATACAAAGCAAAACATACATATTGTTATTTAGCACAAATTAGAAAGCATAAAATATAATCTTTAAGAAAGAATTCCTTTACTCATTAACACAATCCCACATGCAATCTTTATTTTCAGTAGGCACTTCATGCCAGTTAGTATACAACATCGTAATAAAGCTGGTATTTCTACCAATTGTGCCCAAGAAATTACTAAAATTTGACACTTTTTCTTGTGTAGGGCCAACAACTTGACCTTTATCAAATATTATCTCCACTCACTCCTCCATAGTTCTAGCATACTTTTCTTGCATGTAGTTTTTCCACAGGTTTTTTTCTTCTCTGTTTTACCTAATTCCATAAAACATACCAAACACAAAAAGAAAACTTAGAAGAATTGAAGGGTGATCAAACATTACAGTTTTTCATATGAATAAAATCTAAGTAATCAGAAAATTTGAAAAGAAAAGAAAAAA
The DNA here is from genome assembly GCA_030441495.1 of Dalbergia oliveri. Taxonomy (NCBI): domain Eukaryota; kingdom Viridiplantae; phylum Streptophyta; class Magnoliopsida; order Fabales; family Fabaceae; genus Dalbergia; species Dalbergia oliveri. The sequence goes on from JAMLFY010000016.1 coordinate 11,495,091, forward strand.
ACCATTTTCACAATCTTTAATATCTTCAGGATTAATAGCATCAACATCATCAAGCTCATCGTCTCTTGCTTCTTTATTATGATCAAATGCCACGTAATTTCCCTCAACATCATCAAGCTCGCCTCTGACATCCTCAACTTGTTTATTTTCTTGCCCTTGTACCCCTTCTTTTTCAAGAAAGTGATCAAGACTCATTGATGGGCAACATGGTGTTCGCTTAACCTTCTTTTGATTTTTTTGCTCTTATGTGCATGTATTTTTGGGTTCGCCCATTGTTCCATTGCCAGATATCTCCTTCTCACGGTATTGACTTTGAGAAGATGATGTTGGCTGGGTCATCTTTTTCTTCATTACTATCGTACTCTGCCCTTCACCTTGTGGCATGGTTTTAGTCCTAATCCTAGAATTCTCACGATCTTGGCTTTGAGAAGATGATGTCGATTGGGTCATATTTTTCTTCAGTACCATGTTACTCTGCCCCTCAATTTCATCAGGCCTTGTAAACATATGGTGCTTTTTCTTTTGAGCTTCTAATGTTTGATCTTGCATACTAGTCTTCTTACAATCAACTATTACTTTTTCTCTCTTAATTTGATATTGTTTCAGCAATTGATGGCTTGACCGTACTTGGCCTTGCAAAATCAAAACTCTTCTTCTTTATTGGACTTTTGGCTTCTTCCTGGCTTAGAGTCATCACCCTTTTTCGTTTGAGAGTTTCTCTGTTGTCCATTCTGTATAAAAAAGAAAGTCAAGGTTGAAGATTAGAATGGTTAGGAAAACAACATATGAAAACAATACAAATTGGAAACTTGTTCACAAACAATTATCTGCAACCACTTATACTATGGTCATGTGAGTCCATTTTGTTAAATATTAGAGATAAAAAAAATAGAATAATACAAAGAAGAAGGTACTGAAAATTTAATCCTCAAATATTGATTAATTTAGTATCAGACTATTAATACTTTGTACTTTTAATTACTATGGTGATTATTCCCTTTCACGAGCACATGAAAACAACTACCTCCTCCTTTTATTCCATTTTCTGTGTGTGCTACTTCTACATTCTAAACTTGATAGCTAAATAGCTAATATAGTTTCACTATTCATTTTCATTTAGCTGTTGAGAAAACACGAAGAGATTTCCAGATACATTTCACATTGCAACAACTAATAGTATGGTGCTAGAGACACAAATGGGGTCTATATTGTGAATCCATTTGGTCAATACAAATTTGACAATACACTCATTGATAGTTCAAAGAACAAGCAACAAAATAAACTAGGCAAGCAATTGGAAAATTCTGAGTTGTTCACAAAAAAAAACTGTACATAGTGTGTGTAGGAAAAATGACCCTAATGTTGTTGCACTCACAACTCAACAAAGCTAAGGAAAAAATCATCATAATTGTAAAGATTCCTATAGCTACCAATTTACAATCCTGTAACAAACTTCCTACTCTCTCACCTTTAAGAGAATGAGTCAGGATAGCCAAGATTCTTCTACAATAAAAAATAACCAGGATATATAGTAGATAAAAAATACAGAATAATAGAAATGGACTTGAGTGTTCAAGCTAGACTTATTCTAATAATAGATATGGTTTTCATTTTCTTCTAATTGTGTCAAGGTATGAATGGGTATATTTTATGAGGAAAAAATCCAAGACATAATAAAATTCAAAGAGTTTACAGAGAAAGTTGAAATCAAAGTGGGAAAGAAGATTCGATATCTTCACATAGACAACATGGGAGAATATACTTCGAAAAAATTCTGAGTTCTTGAAGGAGTGTAAAATATGAAGATAGACAACATGTCCTAACAATCCTCAACAAAATGACATGGTGGAGAGAAAGAATCCATATGGCAGAGATCTGAGAGCATTCTGCATGCCAAAAATGTTCCAAGAGATTTTGGGTCGAATGTGTAAAAAATGCAGCGTATGTGATAAAACGACTTACACAAGCCAAGATAAAGTTCATCTCACCCTTCAAGAAGTTATGGAAGCTCAAACCCACAGTGAGTTACTTCCGAGTATTGGCTACATATGCTATATATTCGTTCCAAATCACTTAAGGATCAAAATGGATAAAAAGGCTATTCGTTGAATCTTTGTGGGTACAACAATCAGAGAAATGATGGAGATGTTGTGATCCCATAACTAGCAAATATAATGTTGCACATAAAAAAATGTGGCGTTCGATGAAGCCTCCTCATGGTGGTTAGCACAAAGGTAATTCTACCTAAGTCTAAAAATATTGAAGGCATGATATAAAAGAAAAAATAGGGGAGCAAAAAGAGGGTGAAGAAGGATAGTCACCAAGTAAAGCAGAGAGGCATACACAAAGCCTTTAGTAGACAGGAGTGCATCCAAAGGAGGAGGGAGGGGGATTAGGGGGCGCCACGGTCCCCGCCCCCAAAATTCTGCACATTTGTTATATAATCATATGTATATTTTATATTATGGCTCCTCTAAAAAATTTAGTTATTTCTATACATAGTATATATAATAAATAATAAAAATCTTTTGATATAGTAGTATGTATGATATGGAAGTATGAAACATATAATAAATATTTTTACAATATATTTTTTTAAGATTTTTCTCTTATTAACTCATTTTATCCACTTAGTGGAGTTTCTACTTATTAGTTTGTTATTTATGATGCTCTATTTTGATGTTAAATAATACATTGATTTTTTTTTGGTTGAACCTAAGAGATGTTTAAGAAGGAAATTATTGACTCTTTTATTAAGAGAAAAGAGAGAATAAATGATGAAATAAACTTTAATTTATCAATAATTTGTATAAAAAACACTATATAGTAACTCATTTTATATTTTCTATATGACAATTTATTTTATTTTATATTATATTATTTATGTTAACTAATTAGCCCCTTCTTCCAAAATTTTTGGCTTCATCATGGGATGCATAAAAGGCAACAAGAGGAAATTCAATATGAAGAAGAAGTCGCAAACAACTGAACATTTAGGAGATCCACCAGGCAACAGACGCCCAATTCGAAGTATACAAATGTTGCAGTGGTCATGGAAAAAATGGAGCTTCCAACATACAAAGAAGATCTAGTGTTGAGAGGGAGAAATGAAAAATGCCAACACTAGATTTAGAAGCTTCTCAATTTATGAAGAACTTATCATTGAATTTTGGAAGCCTCTATAGTAGAGGAAAAGCCTAGAAGTGTTATTATAATAGTTAATTGTAACACTAGAAAATTCTAGTGATTTAGTGCCAAGCATCCACCGCCATTGGAAACCTATAAATAGGCTAATGGTGCATTTGTGATGTGTGTCTCTTGAGATATAGAGTGCCAAGTGAGTTAAAGTACACATAGTGTAGCAAGGTGCACAATTAGTCCAAGTGAGAGTAAAGTTGGTGTGTCCTGTGAGTGCTAAGTGTAGACTATTTTTGTGTTACCTATAATAAAAGAAAAGTTCATTATTTATTAAGTTGTCTTCCACTTTGCTCTACAAGATGGTGGGGATGAGCTTCATCGTTGAGAGGAAACAGCCTAGACCATGGCTAAGGACCCTAAATGACTCTAATGATAAAGGAGGTAGGGGTGTAAAGACAACCAAGAGGTTTGCCTCTAAGTAGTCACCCTTGAAAGAGTGCATAATAGCTCACCGATTGAGCACTCTTGCACTGAAAATGAACGACGCTAAGCGATTTGCGGAAGTTGTGGGATGTAATAATGAATTGATAGGGAGTGTTCGGATTTAGAGGGAATGACCCATGCAAGTAGTGGTAGGCGATGCAAAGTGAGAATGTCAACTTGAGTAACACAAGCGTATGATTTAAAAATCTTTTCGTGGTCCTTCAAATTTTGCAAAATAGGAAACTTTTGTTAATTTATCATTCCAATACTTAATGAAAATAGCAAATTACATGTACCTCCCCTAAAATCTAATAATAATACATTTAAATTGTGAACACCATATTTTTGTCTTCAACTTGTTTATTTATTTATTTACTTTTTCATTTTTTGTGTGTATTTGAATTTAAATTTAATCTCAGTGACAAAAAAAAATCAAATCAAAATCAGAATCAAATCAAAATCTTAACTGGTTCAACAAAAAATAAAATCAAATCAAAATCCTAACTGATTCAACCCACTGATCCCAAAATCTCTCTACTCTTCTCTCTATATAATAATCATTCCCATCAAGAAAAAAAAGGAGGCAACACGAAAGAAAAAGAACAGCCATCATATATCATCACTCTCTCCCATCACCTCCATCTTCACCATCTTCGTAGTCACTTAAAAAAAACAAATTACGAAGTGCTGCCCTCTGTGCCATCGTTTCCTAAAGTCTCATCTCTTCCTTGTTTCCACGTTAAAGTGGTTAAATAAAGTAGGTTCAATGTTGACTTTTATGCTTTGGTTTTGTGTTATTTACGTTCTTTTCTTCCTTTTGGTCAAAGACCATTTTCTTTTTTTAATTTTTTATTAGATTCTGTTTAGTCATTTTCTCAGTTTTTAGAATCAAGATATTTAGGCTAAATCTTGCTTTTAATTCAAGTTGCGTTCCTTTTCTTATTTTTATCTTGAGTATTCTAAGCAGATTTCTTTTTATAGTTTATCAGTCAAAAATCCATTTTCAAAATTAAAATCAGTCAACACACTTTTTTATTTTCTTTTTTAATTAAAATTCATCAAACACACAATTATTTTCTACAAGAACGATGTGGCTTTGAATTCCTCATTGCACGGAGGATACGTCGGCGTAGCCAACAACTATCAAGCCAAAATTAATTTTCTTTTAAATTTTTGTTCTTATTTCATTATATTTTATTTTCTTTATTTTTGTATATAATTCTGATTATAATTTTGGGAAAAAATAAATATTATTAAAGTTATAAATTAATTTGCATAATGAACTCTAGGGTAACCGTATTTATATGGATGTATTAGGGGTGTAGTGTAATTAAGTTTTCACCTTCCCTAATCATAATTAGACTCCTAACTCAAATTTTTTAAAAGACCAATTTTGCCAAATCAAATGGCTTTCCAATTTTAACCAAAATTAAAATTGGTGGCGACTCCATTTTTTAGAATTTATTTCTTTTAGGAATAAATTTTTTTATTTGTTGTCATTTTGTTATAGTACCCCCTGGGACGTTGTAAGCCTGGCGACTCCACTGGATTAGAGAGTCAAGCCCATTAGAGTTCATTATGTAAACAATTATAACTTTATAATATTTATTTTTCCTTCATAACACCTCTGTTTTGTTTTTGTAAATAATTGTCTTTCTTTTTTAAAACAATTTTGTTTTTATTATCTGTAAATATTTGTCATTCCAACCTTAGGGTAAATGACTTCTTTTATTTTATTTTAATTTTTTTTATATATTCTTTGGATCTTATTGTGTAGTTTTAGGGCTTTCACTTTGTATACTCCTCACACACAATGCACAATCACTTATCTCACACACATTTTTGGGCTCTACACCGGGCCTTGGAAATCCATAGGGCTAGAAGGGGTTTTGACGTTGTTATTGTGAGACTTGTGTTCCCTAAAGTCGTTGATTCTTCCGCTGGATTGTTACCGAATCTCCGAGCCACCATATTGTGACTTTTATGTCCCTGGTTGGGCTCATAGAGTTGGTCCTTATCCTATCAATAAGGGCAATCTGGGGACCTTGACTTTAGGGACATAGATCCAATCCAAAAATCATGCACTAATAGATTAAGCTTAGCGACGATCCAAATTAGGGTCTTAACCTTAGAGATACTTAATTATTAAGTGCCACCCTTTTAGGACACAAAGAAGCATCTTTTTCCTTTCTTATCTTACTCATTCATTGTATATATCTCCAACATACATGTATTTTTTCCTTAAAAAAAAAAAAATCTTTCTTGTAAACATGTCATGCATAGGTCATTCATGCATACTCATATCACATTGACCATATCCATAGGCCAAAAAAGATTATTTCACATGCATTTTCATGCATTCAAAAATATAGCATACATTCATTCATACACTTTCTTTCACACATAGCCCACACCCATAGAAAAAAATTGGCATGCATTCATACATACATTTTCTTTCAAGAATAGTCCACATACGTAAAAAAAAATGACATGCATTCATAGCATACATAAGTAAAAAAAAAATCCAATTGGCATGCTTTTTTCTAAACACTCACTACATGACATTTTCTCTTACAAACCAAAAAGGGTCTTTGACATGTCCATGCATACATGCATTCATGTATTTTTCGATACCTTTTCATATTTTTTATTTTTTATTTCCTTTTTCTTGTGGTTAATTTGTTCTATTTTCAAATACAATTCAAAGGTTGCTTGTTCCCAAGCATTTCTCTCTTCTAGAAAACTTTGTCTGATCTTAGCAAAGAGAAGGGTGAAGAGGAAAAAGGATCATGGCTGGAGGAAGAAATCTGAGCCAAGAAATTGACGACTTGAAGACTATGATACTTGAACAGGGGTCATGTTTAAAGAAGCTTTAGGGATTATAAAGAAATCCAAGGAAGGTGTTGGAAATAACAATGATGATGCAAACAATAGCAATGCAGGATCGCAGAATAAGGAAGGGAACAAATGCAAGATCACAAGGGAGATGGAACGATTGAAGCTTAGGGAAGAATTGGAAGAAAGCATGCATGAGCAGGTTTGAATGTTGCGAGGGCCTAACCCTATGGCCCCATGAGTGTCGATGACTTATGCCTGGCTCCAAATGTCACCATTCCCAAGGATTTCAAGATGCCTGAATTGATCAAATTCGATGGTAGCACCAATCCTATCATGCATCTCTGAATGTACTGGACCAAAATGGGAATGTGGTCCAAAGATGAGAATTTCCTAATTAGCTTTTTCCCTGAAAGTTTGGACGGGCTGCATGGGAGTGGTACATACAGATGGATCGAACACAAATTAGATGTTGGGAAGACTTGGCTCAAGCTTTCGCCAATCAATACAAGTTCAATTTGTATGTTGCACCCACTAGGGATCAACTGAAATGGTTGAAAAAGAAGAAGAGTGAGACGTTCAAAGAGTATGCTCAAAGATGGAGAGTCATGGCTGCTAAAGTTGTTCCACCAATGTTAGACCAAGAGATGTGCTCTTATTTCATTCACACACTAGAGGGTCCATTCTTCAAGAATATGTTAGGGACACATGTCAAGGAATTCGTGGACTTGGTGGAAATGAGAAAGAATTGAAGCAAATATCCAGGAGGGGAGGATGGAGTTAATAGAAGATGAGTCGAATAAGCCATAATCCAAGCAAGGGTTGTTGTGGAAAGAAGACACTGTAAACTCCATACAACCACAATAGCCGTCCCAATCCTACAAGCCTATTTTCTACCCAAATCACTATCTATCCTACCAACACCCACATTACCCATCTTCCACACCTTATCTATCCCCCATACACTGCCCACCTCAGCCATATCAAGTCAATCACATCTCCTCCCTTCAACCACATGCACCCTTCAAACCCATGCCTCACCAGACTATGCCTCCAAATCACCAAAGAACCCCTTTCAACACTACTAGCCCTAGACCACCAAGAAATAGTCATCCCTTGCCCAACTTCAAAGCAAGCAACTCCAAACTATTTAAGAGCTTATGTCATGCAAATCTATTAGCTCCACGTCCTGCGGTGTTGCAACGCCACCATATCCTCATTGGTTTAATCCAAATTATGTATGTGAATATCATTCCAACATTCTCGGACACTCGATTGATGATTGTAAGAGTTTTAGAGACGCTGTGTGGAATCTGATTGATGCCAAAGCTATTGAAGTACAAGACGAAAGAGAGAAGAAGCCCCTATTGGAAGTGGTGGTGCTTGAATGTGTTATTGAACATTGTTGCAGCTTTACTAGATTTATCTTTATGACTTTGCTTATGTCTTGAGACTTGTCCATGATTATGTGTAGTTCCTTTCAGTCATTATATCATTTGTTTCCTTTCTCACCATTGTTGTTTTTTCACCTCATTCTCTTTTTCTTTTATTTTCTCCTTTCTTTAAGATTGAGGCAGAAAATAATCAAGAAGACCCATGAATTGATCATTGTGTTACAATGAGCTTAAATGATCATGATCATGATGAAGATCCTAAACTATGCAAATGATTTGTTCAAATATTGAATCTTGTCACCATCAACTAAGGAAATCATGCAACATGTTCTCGAATATTTAAGTCAAATGACTCAATCTTGAAGTTTCATACCAAGTAGATAGCCTAAGCAAATATGCAACACTTTGCAAGAAAGCACTTAGTTAAAGCACACACTCTAGAAAAGAAAGGAAAAGGCTCGCTGGATTGAAAATTGAAAAAAAAAACGGTCTAGGCAAAAGTTAGAGCAAAAAAAAAAAGAGCTCGCTAGATTGAAGTCTCAAAAGAGAAATGACGATCTAGGCAAAAGTTAGAGCACAAAATACCTATTGAAAATCCAAAAGGGCGACCTAAAAAATGCACCAGCTGGGAAAGTCTACAAACAAGGACTTTTGAAAAAAAAGGGGCTCAAACTGGGGCAATTCAATTTGGTGGCGAAGGATCAATGAAGACGCATTTGATAGAAGATCAAAAGACAACTTTCGCATATAGACTTGTTGGTCGCATAGAAAAAGATTGCAGTCTTGATCATGACTTTAGGCTCAACATAACCAAGTTATCAATAAAGTGGGTTAATTCGATTAGATCTGCTCATACCTTACTTTCACCCCCTTTTCCTTTTTCATCACCATCAAAAGGTGTGTTCTCTCAAAGAATGCATTTTTCTTTGTCCATCTTTTTTGGAACCATGCATAATCATAGAAAGTCAAAAGGTATTAGCTAACGGAATTCATGAGAAATCTTGCTAGATCAAAATCTTGAAAAGAGAAAGGTAAAAAAAAAAAAAAAGAAAGAAAGAAAAAGGAGAGGCTCGCTAGATCAAAAATCTGAAAAGACGGTCTAGGCAAAAGTTAGAGCAAAATTAAGTCAGGCTGCAACATAGGACAGGGGCAAAGTTGAAAATAAAATCCATGAGTAGTCCGAAAGAGAAAGATAAAGTGGATTGTCCACAAGAGAAGTCAACGGCAGTGGCCCTTTTAAATAAAATGACTCATTTGGAATCAGACTAAGGTTTTCTAAGAAGAGTAGTGTTTGGATGCAACAACTTGGGCAATTGTTTTTCTCCTTCCATTTCTCTTTATGTAGTTTTCCTTACCATATTAGGTCATTCATCTTCCCTTCATCAAATCATCAAAGCATGCAATCATCATTCTTTTTTTTAAAAAAAAAAGAGGTAGTTTGTTTTTTACTCCTTCCTCATTCTCCTTTGTGAAATTTTTACAACCATCAGGTTCCATCATTCATCATATGCAAAGTTTTCAATAATCAAATCATCTAGGATATTCATCATGCTCATACCATCAACATTTTCATGCCCTAAACTAAAATTTTTTCTAGATTTGTCTATCACAGGTAGGGCATTCACATTTTCAAGCACTAGATTACCTAGGACATTCATCATTTTCATACCCTAAACAAAGGCCAAAAAAAAAAAATCGCTATGTGGAGTTATGTCATCATTTTAAGGCATTCATCATTTACACTATTAAATCACATAGGCATAGTTATCATAGTCATTACATCATTCATCACACCATCATTTCATAATCATCTCTAGGCACTTGCCTTTTTACACCATGAATCATTGTCTTTTCTAAACATCACATATCATGAGTAGACATCACATATAACATCAAACATAGATCATTCATTTCCATCCATCATGTCTTTCTCAATGCATTTACAAGTCATTTCCTATGTTCACACTGTCAAGCATTTAATTTTGCATACTTTTACAAACATTCAGTGCCTTACAACATACTCTATTTAACTTTCTAACTCAATCACCAGCATTTACTTTCCCATCTTGATCCTGATCATTTACTTTTCTATCTATATTCCAATCATTTCCTTTATCTTGATTCCAATCATTTACATTTTTGCCTAAATCACATCATTTATTTATTTGGCAATCATCACATCATTTAATTTTTAGCTATCATCACATCAGTTATTTTATGCAATTAGCATATCATTTATTTCAATAATCATCACATCATTTAATTTTTAGCAATCATCATATCAGTTATTTTTTGCAATTATCACATCATTTATTTTCAGCAATTATCAATCATTTACTTTTTAGTACTATCATATCATTTACTTTTCAGCACTATCACATCATTTACTTTTCTGCAATTATCATATCATTTACTTTCAGCAATGATCACTATCAAATTTTTACTTTCACATACTTTCAAGCATGTCAATTTAATTTCACATACCTTCAGCATTGTCAAACATTTAATTTCACATATTTTCAACACTGTCAATCATTTATTTTCACATACTTTCAATACTATTAATTTAATTTCACATACTTTCAGCACTATCAATCATTTATTTTCAGCACTATTGAGGTTCAACATTGTCAAATCTTTATTTTCACATACTTTCAGCATTATCAATTTAATTTCACATACTTTCAGGTCCTGCCTTTTACTTTCACATACTTTCAGCACTATTCAGTTTTACTTTCACATACTTTTGGCACTTTCCAGCTTTTAATTTCAAATACTTCAGCACCATCAAGTTTTAGTTTCACATACTTTCAGCATTATCATGTGTTCAATTTTCACATACTTTTATGCTTTCACTTCTCACACACTTTCACATATAGGTTGAAACAAAAATATGTGTTCATATCTTTACTAATTTCTTACAACGAAAATATCAAAAACTACCATTTCTATATTATCTGAGTAAGAAACTAGTAAAGAGGGCAACCTGTGAACACCATATTTTTGTCTTCAACTTGTTTATTTATTTATTTACTTTTTCATTTTTTGTGTGTATTTGAATTTAAATTTAATCTCAGTCTTGACAAAAAAAAATCAAATCAAAATCAGAATCAAATCAAAATCTTAATTGGCTCAACAAAAAAATAAAATCAAATCAAAATCCTAACTGATTCAACCTAACTGATCCCTAAAATCTCTCTACTCTTCTCTCTATATAATAATCATTCCCATCAAGAAAAAAAAAAGGAGGCAACACGAGAAAAGAACAGCCATCATATATCATCACTCTCTCCCATCACCTCCATCTTCACCATCTTCGTAGTCACTAAAAAAAACAAATTACAGCCAGGCCGAAGTGCCGCCCTCCTGTGCCATCGTTTCCTAAAGTCTCATCTCTTCCTTGTTTCCACGTTAAAGTGGTTAAATAAAGTAGGTTCAATGTTGACTTTTATGCTTTGGTTTTGTGTCATTTACGTTCTTTTCTTCCTTTTGGTCAAGGACCATTTTCTTTTTTTAATTTTTTATTAGATTCTGTTTAGTCATTTTCTTTTTTTTAGAATCAAGGTATTTAGGCTAAATCTTGCTTTTAATTCAGGTTGCGTTCCTTTTCTTATTTTTATCTTGAGTATTCTAAGCAGATTTCTTTTTATAGTTTATCAGTCAAAAATCCATTTTCAAAATTAAAATCAGTCAACACACTTTTTTATTTTCTTTTTTAATTAAAATTCATCAAACACACAATTATTTTCTACAAGAACGATGTGGCTTTGAATTCCTCATTGAACCGGAGGATACATCGGCGTAGCCAACAACTATCAAGCCAAAATTAATTTTCTTTTAAATTTTGTTCTTATTTCATTATATTTTATTTTCTTTATTTTTGTATATAATTCTGATTATAATTTTGGGAAAAAATAAATATTATTAAAGTTATAAATTAATTTGCATAATGAACTCTAGGGTAACCGTATTTATATGGATGTATTAGGGGTGTAGTGTAATTAAGTTTTCACCATTCCTTAATCATAATTAGACTCCCGGACTCAAATTTTTTAAAAGACCAATTTTGCCAAATCAAATGGCTTTCCAATTTTAACCAAAATTAAAATTGGTGGCGACTCCATTTTTAGAATTTATTTCTTTTAGGAATAAATTTTTTTATTTGTTGTCATTTTGTTATGGTGCCCTCCTGGACGTTGTAACATAAATCCTTCAATTTCTTAACATTACACTCAGTTCCCTTCCCTTAGCATAATTTATAAAATTTCCACTCTACCCTTAATTAAAAAAAATGATATTAGGATTAATGACAACAATGATCACATCTTCCACATAAACATTTGCAACCTGCTAGTGATGAGTGTTCATGACCATACCTGCCTTGATCAACAACTTCGATGATGCGATTTTAGTTCTGCAAGTGAAATCCCCGTATCCAGTTTCAGCATCACAAAAATAAAGAATTCAAAACATAAAAAATAAAAGACAAATCAATGAAGGCAAATAAGAATCCAATCCATGATGATTGGTTTTATTACATAGAGACCTCCCCTATCTTAATTTTATCATTTTGTTTTCCAGTACTTGCCGAATATAGCTCAACCTCAACGACAATGGGGGGAGCAAGAAAGTCAAAAACAAGACCAAACAAACTAGTAAACAGAGACCTACCAACGTTCCATATGTTGCAGAAAAACGAAAATCAAAAGAAAGATATTACATATAACAACTTTAATTATATTTTTTGTTAAATATTTTATTTTATTATTTGTTCATATTTTTCAAAACACATGTAGATTTAAGATGCCTATGACAATTATTAAAGAAGGATATTAGATGAAGTTTTGATAAATTATTTAACAAAAAAGTGTGACACAATATTATTCAGGCTAATTTTCGACTAAGTTTCAAGATGTTGGGTGTGAGTGCTGGGCATGCCATATTGTACAAATTGGTTGGTCTTAAGACTAAGCCTGTTTTGATTTCAGAGATCAAACAATTAGTACAAAAAGAGAAATTAACTTTTTAAATGTGAGTTATCAAAGTACTTATTGATACAAGAAGTAATTGGCTAAAATCAATCTTGAGAACAAAGGAACCAAGAACACAAGATATAAGAGGGATGTAGTCGGTAAAACTCTATTATACTCTAGAAAGTATTATAATAGGATTTGCCAATTACAAATGACAACATGAGGAAGACATTCTCAAGTTTGGGGGTCGACTACAATAAGAACGGTAATTTTCGTGAATCTGAATAAAAATTAATGAAAATAAGAGTGTCAATTGCCAAAAGGAAGTAACAATAGCCACTCCCTTTATCCAAATACAAACTTCTTTTTTTTTTGGTTTTTTTCGAAACTTAATAACCCTCCATGCTTAGCTGAAATCAACCAATTAGTCAAACCAAGATACTGTAAATACAAGATTTAATTAATCTGTTGATCATTTATAGTTTCACTCAATTTTTAAGTAGGTTTTTATAGTTTAAAATATTTTAATTATGCTCGTGTAATGTGTGAGATTTTTCAATTGAATCTCTAGTATTATAAAAAACGAAATATTTATAGAATACTCGATTGCCATGAGAGGGTGAAGAGGAAGATGAAATATTCATGAAATATTCCATTTTTTATAATAGAAGAAATATGATTGAAAAATCTTATACACTATAGATATATAATTATAAATTTTTAAACTACAGGAACTAATTAAAAACCCGCTAAATAATTAAACTTAAAACAATGCAGGGATTGATAGGCGAAAACAAGGCCGAAAGAAGGGGCCAACGGTTGGCCAAAAACTAAATAAATAAATAAAAGTAAAGCTACACTTTGAGTCTTAAGTAACTTGGATAAAATTAAGGATAAATGATCAATGACCGCTAAAGTAAATTTGTCAATTACGTACCAATAGCTTTATTTGTACAATTTAACTTCACAGTTCACACCATTCAACTCATGCTCCTTTTTTTTCCGGCCTTTTATTTCTTCTCATTCCAATCAAACAATGAAACCTTCACGTCTATTAGATTCGTGGGCACACTTTCGAACTCAACAGCGGTGTTGTAAAGTTTAGCTTCACAGGCAAGATAAAATCATCTTTAAGTGTTGATGACTGGATCATTTCCATCTTAAGATAATACCAACTTGAACATTATACAACCCACCAATTCTTTCGAAAAGAATTAAATAACCAATATATATGTCAGATAAATACATTTAATTTGAATTTTAAAGCACAACATTGACACCACAAAAGGCAAAGAAGAAGATAAAAAGAAAGAAAAAATTCACAATCTTGCATACAACATGTCTTTACTGGACAATTGAAAGAAAGAAACAAAAAGGGAAGGTAAAAAAGGAGTAAATGTTCATTTTGATCATTGAAATTATATACATATTTTCCTTTAATCCCTAAAATTAAGAAGCTATCAATATAGTCTATGAAATTGCAAAAAATGTTTCAAATTCATTCATCCGGTAATTAGTCCCCATGTACATTACCCGAGGGACTAACTAACCACTTATTTAGGGATTAAAGTAAAGCACACATACAATTTCAAAAACCACACTAAACATTTACTCAAAAAAAGGACACAAAGTAGATATGATAAATGCAGTTCAACGATGTCTTCCCGCAAGAGAGAGAGAGAGCCTTGAATATTTACAAGTTCTACACACATCTCATGATCATTCACAACACTGTTTTATCTCTTTTCTGCTCAGAAAATAATTCAGACATCCAAGAGATCATTTTTTGCTCCATGAAAAGCAGCAAAACTGAAGAAGCAGGAAGTACAAAGATAAGCATCAGTATGGTGAAAACTCCAAACTTATTGATCTACTGTCTCAGATTATACTGGTATTGCAGGCATACCTGGACTTTGTCATCATTAGGTTGGCTCCGGATAGCATGTGGTCTCTCACTGGGAGTGCCTGGAGCCTGTCCTGCCCCACCCTGTCTCTCCTCCCTCACTTTGTTGAAAATGTGAGTAAAGCCATCAGCTGATGCAGGGTTGCTCACATCCCACTCCCCAAACTTCGGAACAGCTGCTCCTTTGTCAGGCTGGCACATCAGAATGCTAATATTCATAAACTATTTGTGAAGTGATCTCATTAAAATTCCAAAGTCAAATCCTTGGAAATTTGATGCATCAATCATTGATGTGTGTATATACATATAGCAAATTAGACTATTATTTAGTCAAATTCTTCTCGATTTGATTCCAATTCACGGTTGCATCATGCAATTGACAGAAAATGCTGACATTGCACAAACGGTGCTGATATGGCACATATGTGGATCACATGTGGATTGTGCCATGTTAGCATTTTCCATCATTTATGTGATGGAAAAGTGATTTATAACCAAATTGGAAACGATTTCAATATGAGGGATCAAATTGAGAAAAAATGTAAGAGGTCAAATTGAAAATTTGAGTAGAAGTATATGAATATATATGCAAGCTCTTATTTTTCATGCCTTGCATAGTAGTAAAAAGGAGGGCAGAAAGAAAACTAACAGTTTCATCCCCACGGTTCACTGGTCTTAACCGGGATCTTCCTGGTGTACCATGGCTGTTGTCATAGGAATTCTTTCCTTCCCATGAGGGACTATCTCTGCCAGGGGCTCTAGCCTGGCGATGAAGCGGTGAACGTTCAATGCTGTATTCAGACCCAGTACTTTGTCTTGAAGGTCTTCTACGGCTATCAGCAGAACCTACTCCATGGGCTGCATGACGAGGTGTGGAATCACTGCCACTCCTATTGGCTACATTGTCATGGTGAGCTGGCGAGTCAACAAAACGTTTAGGATCACTATCTTCCCTGCTCTTGGGTAACTCTTGTGTTGATCTCACTGATCCCTTTCCAGATGGATCCTCTGAATCAATTCTGGGTTTGGCTGGAGGTAGGTTATCTGATGATGGATTATCAGGAGCAAAATCTGAATTTTCCTCAGGGTCATTTGGATTAATGATCTTTACTCCCGTTCGACCTTTCCGGGCCTTGTCAAAATAAGCCGTATAAGGAACATTGTCTTCACTATCCCAATTGCCAAATTTTGGTACATGAGAACGTTGCTGTCAAATTGACACATTGAAAAGACTCTGATAAGTATAGTTTCAATGAATAGACCTCAGAGTACAAGTTTCAGATGCTAATGAATGTCTCAACTCCCATGTAAGAGTCAGAGTTATCACTAGGGAAAATAACAAGAAAGAAACAAAAATTTATTGCTCCTTCTGTTTTCATTGCAATAAGGATGATATTTGGGTACATCAGGGAGATATGTTAAATTGAATCAGACTAAAATATTCAACTTGTCACAAGTTACTTTCAAAAAGAACATACAGATCTTACTATCAGAAGATATACACAAGATTCTTCCCAATTTGACCAACTTACGTCAATCTTATGTTGTACCCTTAATCGCTATAATGCATTTTGTGCATGAATGTATTTGATGTAGCTCCCTCAATAAAAACAGTGCTAATAGGTGCATGTTTGACAAGATTTTAGCATCTTTTCCATGATCAGTGCTGTCTCAAATTTCTCCCTAATACATTCATTCCTACTTCTATTATGTTAGTGTATCCACTCATCCAACATAATATTCTCATCTCAGCAATATTGAACTTATTCTTTCAATGGCTCTTTTATCACCCAACAATCTTACCTAGCACTGTACATTTTTACATAGTTATTTGATTAAATAATATTGTAGTATGCATGTAAGAATTCACTGTTTACTGAAATTTTTATAACTGATTGGCTCAATATTCCAAATATTTATTTTCACTACAAGGTCAGAAAAACCTTAATGAGTGAACTTTTCAGACAAACAGTAATTCTAAGAGCAGCTGCTTCGGGGTGAGGAACATGCAGGGAACAATAATGAGATAATCTACTTCTGAACAATTAAAGCAACTCTTGCAAACATGTTACAAGTCCCTCCTCTTCACTTCTCAGGTAATCAATAACCTCGTTCTGGTCATGAGTGCAAATTTGCTACTTCCTGGTACCATACCATTAAACATTATGCATCATTGCCAATTTAACATTTGTTTTTGTATACAGAATGCCAACTTGCATAAAGTTTTATACAAGTACGTACTAGGTGAATTCCCTTCCTTCTATTATCAAAGACAGAGAAAACTCCTAATAGTTTTTTGATCCAATGCCATCTTGTCTCAAATGACAGCTCATTTGCAGTATATCCTTATTCCATAACATCCTTGTTACAGGACACTCTTCTAAAACTTTCTTGATAAGCTGAAAATGCATACCATATGGTACATGCGTCTTATTTCACTTCACAGCTGGAAGGATACAGCTGTTGCCGGTGAAAGAGTAGCATTCCATCAAAGTCCATGTATGTCACTAAGGTTACAGATTGAAATTTTACTGGAAAGACTATAGAAGCAAATGGAAAACCTCAATAAAGACAAAAGGACTAAATTTTCATCCAAAAAAAAAAAATGAAATATAAAATTTGAGAAATGCAAACTACTCCAGTATTGCACATCCTAACAGAACTTCACCTTGTTACTTCCTGCTTTAGCCATTCCATTGAAACAAATCACCAAGGAACTCTCTAGTCTCTGTAGACTTAGGAAAACATCAAATAATCTATCCCTAATTGTCCATGTAACTAACAAATGCAACAACAAATTAGCATGAGAAATCAAATCACTGATAACTTCATACTTCTGGTGATAATATTTTACTTGGCCCCTCTGTTGCAAGTTGCGAAAGATTACTTATAACCTAGATAAATTCAGCATGCTAGATTAATTACTTAGATAGACGCATGAGAAAGTCCTCAATTTTGCCTAGTGAACCAATTCTAGACAATCGTTGATCTCCAAAATTCTCTTCCTTACTCATGAAGAATATCTGTATTTTGAAGTCCAACTTCATATCCACAGAATGCCCATGAATATGATTGAAGTTCTCTGTGAAGCTATTTATTGAGACCAAAGAACATTGGAAATGATTTGTAACTAAAACTTGCATAATGTTTAACCGCTCAATTGTAGAGAAACTTACAAGTAGCACACCTAGCCTCTTTGGGTTGGTCAACTTTGTCCAGTGTGATATGTAGCCCCAAAAGTTGACAGCCTCTTTAAAATTCCATAAAAGTCCACTCATGCTGTTCTTATGACTCCATGGAACGGCTACTATAGTATTGATGCTTTTAAGAACAACAAATATGTCCTCATAAGTTTCAAGGGCTTACAAGCTAAATTATGGCCTATTTCTCATAGTCCCTCATGGTCATCTGAGATAAGATTGGATGAATTAATGCAAGCTCTGGCTCTCTGCCATACTTACCTGGCTCTCTGCTATACTTACTGCATTTCCTTTGCTAACCTTCTTTCTCCATACTTTGTCTTGAGCCTATCTCTCTCTGTGGGTATCTCAACACTTACTGTACTCCATATAGGAATTATTTTCGTCAAATCCATTAATCCATTTTATAATCATTCTTATTATAGTCTCCAACAATATAGCACTTTTTGTCCTAAGCAAATTTCACCTTCCAGCAGTATTCATCAAAAGACAATATCCAATTCTTAATATTTACCCCATTTAGAAATAAAAAAGTGGAATTTTCATTAAGGAATTGTTTTCCATCCATTCATCCCTTAATGAATTGTGTTCTCTCATCCATTTACAAACTTCTAATCATCTTATATTAATCAGCAAAAATAATCCACATTTGCCAAAGAAAATTCCCGAATTAAGCCCTTGCTAACACACTAAACAAAACTCAGAAGACAGACAAAATGGTTAAAAAATCAATTTGATTGAAGTTGAGCTCCATTTGTTATTAAATCAAAATGGTCTTCTAGATGCGTCTTAGTTCAATTTGTTGGCATCAAGTTTGGTTCTCCATCCTTTATGTCAACTGATACATATTTACAATATCAGTTAAGTCTGAATAAAAATGTTTAACTTTTCACTCTGATATTTTTCATCAGAACATATGGTTATTTTTATAATGTATGTCAACTGCAAAGTGATATTCTAATGTATGTACCAAAGCTATTGGCAAGTTTCCACACCAGAGGAAAGAACACCTGCAACTTTATTTTTTCCCCTAAACATTTTACTAGGGCAAAGAATGATTGTTCAATCCTACAACAACAACAACAACAAAGCATTGTTCACTAGGAGGTCAGCTGCATCGATCAAAACTCTATCACGTATCCTATTTATGGTTAAGCAATTTACATTTAAATCTCTTTTAACTCTTTCACCTATAGTTTTCCTAGGTGTTCCTCTGCCTCTATCTGAAGGGCTACCCTCCATCAAATCCACTCTCCTTACTGGGGCCTCAATAGTTCTCCTCCATATATGTCCAAAAAACCTACGGCGAGATTCTACCATCTTTTCTATGATAGGCCCTGCCCCAACAGGAAATAAATTATCTCTCTCTAAATTAAACTGAAATAGGAAAGTTCATGCTTTGTCAATTAATAAGAACAACAATTCATGTCGTACTCCAATTCTCTTCATAAGTCAAATGATCAGTATTTAACAAATTTGAATGTGAATAGTTCAGCTCATCAAAGTTATTCCCTTAAACAAAGGAATTAAAGCAAAAGAACAAACTCAAAGGTATAGCTCAACAAGCTGCTTGTTCTGTCTTATTTTGACTAAACTTAAAACAATTGAATAATTCACCACACATACAACTACGGTATTGTATGTTCTTGATTAATTAGATACACGATCCATAGCTTAAGAAAAAAAATTGATGTCAGAAATAAACCCACCCCTATTCACAAGGCTATAAGCTAAATTGTTAACGCAGCATGATTTATGAAACTAGTTGCTAAAGAGAGAACCAAGTAACCTCTGCATAATAATAAGATTCTTATTGAATTGCCACATGGTTCTAATAAGCAGAAAAATGAAGCTGTTAATTGATTTGGCCGCAAAGAAACAACAAGGTGACCAAAAAAAAAAATCTAATTTTGGTCAACTATATCAAAGTTTAGAAGATGAACAAAACAGCAAAATCAGAAAAAAAAAAAAAAAGAACCTCACCAAACATCACAAAACATAGAGTATAATGCAAAAGAATTGAAATTCTCTCTGTACAAAAAAAAAAAAATGGAATTCCTTTACCATTTTAACACAATCTTCTCAGCAATCACAGACACATGGAACACCAGCAAACCATGACAAAAACAACAAATATTTGCAAAATAAGAGGGAAAAAAAAACAGAAGACTTACTGCCATTTCCTTCTAATCCAAGCTTGAAAAATCAGCAGAAATTGCAAAACAGAATTCTTCAAAAAAAAAATTAAAAAAATAATCAGCTATTTTAGATCAGACCGGGAACAGGTAAAAGCTCAGAGAACCCAAGTTGTTCCTCCAAAGAATTCAAAGACCCGGTAAGAAAGAGAGAGAGAGAGCCTTAAGAGAGAGGGGTTTATCAACCGTTGACGGGAGCCACCGGTAATGTTTATTGTTTGACCATTATTTTTTCCAGTGTCTGTACTCTGTAAATTGTAAGTTTTCTCCTCTACTTCAAATTTCTTTCTCTTGACGAAGTCATACATTGATACATTACATAACATTAATATTTTACCAAAGCTAAAATCGAGAAGAAATTATTATTTCATAACTCTGATCTTTTTCCGCTCCTTCCAAATCATAAGATTGTTAAATGAGTTTACTTTTGGTGCATTACATAACATTAATATTTTATCAAAGTTAAAATCGAGAAGAAATTATTATTTCATAACTCCGATCTTTTTTCCGCTCCTTCCAAATCATAAGATTGTTAAATGAGTTTACTTTTTAGTGCAGAATACTCATTTTGATCTCATTGTATTTATAAAATTTATTTAATAAGTGTTTAAATTTGTAAAATCATTATACTATTTTCTTTTCATTATACATTGTAGAGTGTATCCAAAAGAGATTAGTGTCATAAAATAGAGTTTTACATTGTACATTTATTGATATTTTTTATCAAAATTAAGATATTCATTATCGATAGATGATTAATTAATTAATTTAGAGCTCTCAGAGGTAAACGTTAACCAGAAATATGGTCTTATTCTATTTATGGTGAACCCCGCGTGATTAAGAGATAAGTTGACTCAGGGATAACCTTGTGATTGTATATTTATTGATATAATAATGCACAATAAAATAATTATTGTTTAACTCAGTGTCTCCTTGATTGATGACGTCGGAATAACTTCTCGTTATTAGTGTTTTTTTTAAAAAATAATAACATTATAACAATAGATCGATGGATGTTTGATTTTGAATTGAAATGATGGCTGTCTGAAATTTTATTTTATTGTTATAAAATAAAACATATAAGTGTTTGGGGGTGGAAGAACCAAATTTGGGGGTGGCATGAGCTGTGTATGGTTTGGATTTTGTGAGGTTGAGGGTGACCGTTTTCGGTTGTTGGGCATTTGTGGCAAGTTGGTGGATTGACGTCGTCAGGTTAAACATGTCATAATTGATATATAAATATATATATATATATATATATATAATTTAATTTTAATATATTGAAAGGGTAAAATATTTTACACAAGTAAAAATATTTAACTCAACCACTCACTAGTTATATATTATCACTTAAGTAAAAGTATTTGAATAAATCATTAATTACATAAATATATAATTGAATGACAAGATAAAAATTTTTCACACTAACGATATATCAAAATAAATTTCAACATTTAATTCGATTAAAATAATTTTTTATTATTTTTTCTAATCATTTTGAAAGATGATATTTACATCAGTCCTTTTTATTAACTTAATAAATGATTCACTTTTTCTAACAAAAGTGATGTCTTTGTAGATCCTGATGTAATCCTCGTGCAATGTAGGGTAATTATCTATTTGTTCATATGACTTTTATATATTAAGACATATTTTAAAGCATAGATACTAATCAAAATCAATGATATAAATTGATAATAATTATATAATATGTGTAAATTATAATTGTTTACATACTTGTTATCAGTTATCATGTGTTGGGACTTAGACCTCATTGTAAAAAAAAGAAAGTATATGCAATGTATATGTCTAACATGCATCACTTGTTAGCTTGGTATCACTATTAGTAAAATAAATTTCTTTTTTCATGTGAGGATCATAGTCTTGATTAAATAAGATTTTTAATATGAACATACACGTAAGATAAAGCCAGGGACAGAGGGAGAGGGGGCAGGCAGGGCCTTGGCCCCCATCACCTCAATGTTTTTAATTTATATATATACACATATAATATCTAAACTTATATGTATAAATAAATAAATAAATAAGCCACTATAGTTGAGTTAGTGTGGAGAAGTTTGGGTAATATACATGAAGTTGCATATTCAAACCTTATTGCTTTCAAATTTTGAAGTACAAATAAAAAGTATATTGAAAAAAATTGAAGATCTATCATTTTTTTAATTTATCTAGATATACTTAGATCCAATTTTATTAATTCCTTCTAAAATATTAGTTTTTTCTTAGTCAAATTCTAAAATATTAATTTAAGAAATACCTAATTGAAACTCTTAAGCATCAAAATAAAATATTTTAATTTACATTTTACAATTAGACTTTTAACATTTTTGGCCCCTTCTTTCAATCATTTCAGGATCCGTCTTTGGATAAAGCCTTATAAAATTAACGATCCCCTACTTCTTGAAGCCATAAATATATTTAAAAAAAAGTAACATTGGTTATTTTGATGGTTGGATCCCTTAGTTGAGATAGTGTCCAAAATTTTAATATTAAAAATCCCTATAAAAAATATTTGAAAGCATAAACTTCATTTAATATTTATAAATTGAGAAGATATTAAAAAAAATTTAAAAGTATAAATCAACACAAATTATTACTATTTATAAAATTATTTTAAGTTAAACTACTAAATTATTTTAGTAATTATAAATTAAAAAGATATATAACATCACTGCGTAAGAAATCATAATAAATGGTATAAAGACTCCACCAAATAGCAGGTAAATATGACCATCTTTGACAATCTTTTTAATTTTTTCCCTTTATGTTAAGACCTCCTAATAACTTCTCATAAGTCATGTCCTTCCTCCCTCGTCATATATATGATTTTCATCATAATATTTACTTTTAGAGTATTGCTCCATAGCCCAACCCCAAAGCCCGATTTTAACTTGACCGATATTACTGGCACTATATAGATATGTCACGCCATTTTTAATTTAAAATTATTATATTGTTAATTAATGATATATAAACTTAAATTGATTGAAAGCTTGGCAATCTCCTCCGTCTAGGATCTCTTTGCTTCTATTGGGTGACTCCTCAGGGTGATGCATATTAGATTGTAGTTCTTTTATCCATTGACAGAACACCAAAAAAACAAAAAAAAAAAGGAAAGATATGCATAGTAAATATAAATAATATTTTTCATATTTTCTATTTGTTTTATTTCTTCCTTCATCCTCTGGAAGAACAAGGCGGAGCCATGGAAGATATGTAACCAAAAAACAAATCTAATAAGAACATACATAACCTAGGACTGACAAAAACTCTTCTCATTTCTCTCACTACAGGATTTTGCAATGTAGGAAAGAACAATTGAAAGTTAAGAATCGAAAAGAATAAATGTATATTACTCCTCACATAACACGTCGGTCGTGTTGGCCTAAGTGTTGGGCTCCTTAGCATTTTCCTTATTTTTACTGGGGCTTACATATGTTTTTTCAACTACTTTCATCACGTAATGCATTGAATCTGTTTTGTGATTTGTGAATTTAATTTGGCGTCAAAGATAATGATTTTGAATATTCTATTTCCTGCTATCAAAAGCTTTTTCTTCTATTTATTGTGATTAACAATTAATTATAATTGTAACACTAAGAAAAGTAACATAAAAAAACATTCATATGTTAAAAAAATAGATGGTTTCAAATTATTTATAGTAACATTGGATTATATTTGTAACGGTAACTATTATTTCAACCTGTAAAAATTAAATTGATATTAATTTAATATTTAAAAGATAAAATTAAAAATAAAAAGTAATAATTATTTTAGTAGATATTAGAAATAACTTTGAAAGAATAATATCAAAACCATTATTGCATATATAAAAGATAAGATTAAGTGATTAAATTAATATTATTACTTATTATTAAATACTAAATTAATTTTATTTTTAAAAACTAACAACATATATTTCTCTGGAAATAATATTATTAATATTATTGTATTGAGTAGAATTTTTTAAATCTCTATATTATATATTACTATTTACGGTATATTTGAGATAGATATGCCCAAAAGATTAAATGATTAAATTAATATTTTTCTTATTATTAAACATTAAATTAATGTTATTTATTAAAACCAACAACATATATTACTCTAGAAAGAATGTTATTGATATTATTGTATTGAATAAATTTTTTAAATCTTTATATTATACATTACTATTAAAGTTAAATTTGAGATAGATATATGCCCAAAATTGTGGCTTAATCTAAAATATCAATTATATCTTGATTTATATGGTGACTTAACTAATTCTAAACATAATTTATTCCATTACCCAAAAAAAATCCATAATTTATTCAATTGTAAAAGAAAGTATGGACCAACTACATGTAAAATATAAATTGATAATTATTTATTATTAATTAATATTTAATTATAAAAATTAAAATATCAATAAGAAAATACATGTCAATAATAACAATAATTATAAACTTATTAGTTATAAACATATCAAGTAATTTGACAAATTTTAAACATCATTTGCTTTTTTAAAGATAGAAAAAACATTAACCTTAAAAAAAAACACCATAATAGTGAACAATAACATTAAAATATTTTAAACTAAAACTATTTACATTTGAATTAGATAATATCCACTTTATATCAAGTCAATCAATCTTCTCCTACTTAATTATTTTTTATTTATTATCTCTTTTAAATAAGATCATAGATTTATTATATGGTCGTTTATGAAATCAAATCAACCCTATCAAACAAAAAATATCTTTCAGATGATTGGAAAAACTGTGTTAGAAAAACTTTTGCATCCATACTACCATGCTCTCAACAACAGAGTAATGGACTCCAATGGCACAATCAATATTCTAAAATTTGGAATGAAGCATTAGAACCTAAAAAAACGTATTGACAAATGGATGTATCATCTAGCATATAATAGGAGTTGGAGTAGAAGTTTTCAATTTTTCAATTAAGGATGCATCACCTATCATTCTCTTCACATTTGACATGCCTCCCTTTCTTATAGTACATTTAGAATTTAAGATCAATTTTTTTTTTTTTTACTGAGGTGTTAATTTATCTCTCTTCAAAAAAGAAAAGAGATATAAATTAATAACTATATGAATACTTACACAAATAAACAAAAAACTAAATATAGTATAAATAGACTTACAAATTTGTCAACCAAAACTATTTCAAGTGAGAAAGGAGGTTTTGAATTTCCAAAGCCAAGAACATTCCACCACTGAACAATCCTTATACACAGATTCCATAACTATTTTGTAGGATTTATTTGTACAACAAGGTATATGATAGCCATTTAAAATCGTAAACAAATAATGGTTTATTTAAGAGTGACATAAAATATAAATACAACAAATCACAAAACCAACACATATATATTGATTTTCAATTCATGTGATTAATAACGTAAACTTTATGCCATAACTGATTTGAATTTTAATTATTGATTTATATTTATATTTGATTCATTGATTCCGATTTATATCTATGATTTATTTTCAATTTATGTTGATCTGAGAAATTATGCTAATCTCATTTATTAATTTGAACAAAAAGGAATATTTGATATTTATTATTATTATTATTTGGTATATCGTTAATAATATTTTTAATATGGTTAATAATGTTATTATTATTACATACGGTACTACTATATATTTTTTTTTTGGGTGATACGGTACTACTATTTGATATATATGTTAGTATTATATGATTTGATATATGTTGTATTTGCTATTATTTTCCATGTTATATATGTTATATACGTTATATTATACTTGATATGTACATTTTCAATAATCACCCATTCTATATACATTTACAATTTATTAGCGAATATTACAAACCTACTCAAAATTAATTTTAGAAGACGTAAAATTTATCAGCAAATAATATATATATAAGTACCTTTTACATACCTATTGGATAAGTCAGGGTAAGAAATAAGTAGCGCTTTAACAAAAATAAAAAATAAAAAACTTAACCACAATTTGTTAAGAAATAAGAATATATTTGTTATCTATTAAAATAAAACAAAATTATCAACAATTCCTCTTATGTAACCAAAAGCATAAGCACTGAAAGGTATATGCCATAAAAATATGCACGAAAAGTTGACACAAATTAAAGAAGCGAAAAAAAAGAGGGAAAAAAAAAAGAAAAGAGACACATAATATATAGGTTGAAGGGAAAAACTATAGCTCGATTGAAGGGAATGCAACATAGATTGATGCCCATGATGATAAGAGAAAGTTATAAAGAACAAAAAGAGACGCGGAGAAAAGAAATGTCACAGAAAGGGTGGAAGCAGAACCTACAAATCAAACTTTAATGGTTAAAAGAGGGAAAAGAAAATCAACAAATGAGAAGAAGAAGAAGAAAGGGGTAGCCAGCAAAGGTGAAAGCAAGACGATTACAAATCATTAGAGAGGCAAAAAGCAAGCAAACCTCTGCGTTCGTCATTTGCATGCTCAAAGCAGAAGCATAGCGAATGAAGGATAGGGCTAACCATTACAACAGTGGGCAGTGGCTGGCTAGTTGATTGGGGCAGTGGTAGATGGAGCTAGATTATGATGTGGCGATTAAGGTTCTTTAACTGGCAAATATTTGAGAGACCACAAGAATGAGATGTTTTTTTCATATAATTGAAGTTGGATTCCATTTATTGTAGTATTTGAGAGGCCATTGGAATGTGAGAAGGAAAAAAAAAAAATGAACCGTAAGCAGCAAAAACAAAAAAAGAGAGATAATTCAGAAGTTGAAGAAGGAGAATGTGTAGAAGTTGTAATACTTGAGGCGATTAAGGTTCTTTAACTGGCAAATATTTGAGAGACCACAAGAATGAGATGTTTTTTTCATATAATTGAAGTTGGATTCCATTTATTGTAGTATTTGAGAGGCCATTGGAATGTGAGAAGGAAAAAAAAAAAATGAACCGTAAGCAGCAAAAACAAAAAAGAAAGAGAGATAATTCAGAAGTTGAAGAAGGAGAATGTGTAGAAGTTGTAATACCCTGATTTTTCTTTTAGTCATAATTATGTGCTGATTAGAATTAATTAAGTTTAATTATGTATTAATTTTCTTAATTAATTAGATAACAAATAATTAAACATTTCTAATTTAATTCAGTCTCTTAGCAGTTTGGTTGCATGTTTATGTTACTTGTGGTATTGAGTTATTTAGAAACTGAAAACAGGAGTATTTTAAAATTTAGAGCTCCTCCTATCTAAAATTTCAAATTTCATTCCAAAAGTTTAAAGTTTCAAGACACCCAATGTTATGTAAATCATTTAAATTCATGGTACAAAAAAATGCTATTTATTTATTGTCTTGTATTTATTTTTCTCATTTCATGAGATTGGGAGTAAATTATACTAGTACCCCCTAACCTTCATCTAATAACCACACTACCCTTAATGAAACAAAACAAAATGCAACCCTAACCCCTTTCTTGATACACGTTGGCCTTCCTCAATTCTTTTCCCAACTTCACGTTTTTTTCTTCTTTCCCTTCATCTTCTTCTTGACTTCCACTTCCACTTCCACCCACACCCACCATCACCATGAAACTCTAATCTCTTATTCCCCAACACCTCTAACATCCAAACACTAAACCCAACAACCATTGCAAGGAAAGAGCTCTTCCTTCCCCCATTTTGCAGCTGCTCAGCCGCGAACATCAAGGAGTAAAGGGAAGAGATTTTCAGCCCCCTTCCACCTTCCTAAGCTCCCAAACATCTCTTTCCTTGGACTCCTTTAAGTTGGTAAAGGGTTGTATGTGAAAATCTTCCATTTTTGGGTGTTATTGAGCTCTAAAATTTGTTTGTTTGGAGTGATGTTGTTACTGTAAATGAAGTTTGAAAATGATAGTTTGATGATGGGGTTTTGTATTCTTTGACGTGGATTGATGATAAATGAGGACTTGAGCTTGTGTTCTTTTTTACCATTTTTGGATTTATTGTTTTAATGGGCATTTGGGAGTTTTTTTTGCTTATTAATATGGGTGATAATGTTCAAAAAAGGTTTGAGACTCATGAACATTGATGTTGGGTTGCTAGAAAACATGTCAAGAGCCATTTCATGCCTCAGTTTTTGTTTTATTATGCCTTTAAAACCTGATATGGAGGGTCAAAAAAGTGAAAACATAAAAGTTTTATATTGGATTTGATAGACATAATTAAGTGTAGAAAAAATTTGATGTCTTTAGCCTTGCATTTCTTGAATAATTTGCTGCACTTTTCTAGTTTTTTTGGGACAATAGTAGCACTAAAATTTCATGGGGTTTGGGGACTATTTTAAGTGCAAAAATATTTTCTAGCTCTTTAGCTTGTAGTTCTTGAAAATTTTCAGCACTTTTCTAGCTATTTGGGGGCCTGTTATATGCCTCTGTTTTTATGTTTCTGCTGCTACAAAATTTCTGGTTTGGGGAAGGATAAAGAGGGTGAAAATATGAGAGAATTGGATTGGGTTTAATAGCTACATGTGCAGAAAATTTCTATCACTTTAGCCTTATGTTTCTTGAAAATTTTCTAACACTTTTCTAGCCGAGGACGGTGATGCAATTGGTCAAGATTACATGAGAGATGGTAATATCTTAAAGAAATCAAGGTTACTAAACAAATGTGATAGAAAAAAGTGTTATGTCTTGATTCTTTTACTCCTTTATGCAAGCCCCATTCTATGTAATCTTACGTGTTAATAGTTTTATGTTCTCTAGATTATTATTTGTTAATCAAGAATTTTACAAGACTTAAAATATGTGTCACTTTGAGACTTTTATTTGTAAACTAATTAAAATAAACTAAAGCATACTCGTTTATTTTATAAATTAAATCTAAATGATTGCGACAATAATGATGACACTTGAACTGTTTTTATTTAATTAATGAGATTCCCTTTGGATTCTCACCCTTTTCTTTTTCCGTGTCAAGCTCGCAATCAGGATGCTTGGAGTCCCTTGAGTTTTTGACATTGGAGCTACCCCATGTTTAGAGACTTTATTATTATCTTTTGCATATCTTGTATTTATCTCTTGAGCATGTAGAGTATTGACCTTCATTTATATTTTTCCTTATTTTAAGATTCATACACTTTATAGATGACTATATTTGGAGACCTAGCTTATTCCTGGCTCTTAGCTAGGATTTATTTATGGTTCATTCTTTATCAAGATACAAAGTTATATTCATGTGATTTGTATTAGGTGTGGTTGTCCTTCATGGACCCATGCCCTCCTATGATATATTAATACCTTATTTATGTTATAATATGATGGCACGTGTTGTTACATGTTTTTGATATCCAGGATTTATTCTGTTATATCCTTATTATTAAAGAAATGTTGTTTTGCCCATAGGTTGGGTTAGTTTTAATTATACATTAATGGACAAAACTCTTGTTGTTTTAAGTTTTCAAAAAAAAAAAATTATTCTCCATTTTTCGCTAAAAGTATTTTCCAATAACTAAATATACGAAATCAAAATGCAAAAAATATAATAATTGGCCAATTATGACGTATGCATAAGAAATTAATTGTTAGGGTGTTATAGAAGTCAGGAAGTGAGAAAATTAAAAAAAAATAGTATAGAGAAGTGTGGAAAGAATGTGGGATAGTTAAACAATATGCAAGGAAGAAGAAACTCTTATTGGATAGGGCAACGTACAAGCGTGAAGTGTAGTTAATTGTCCAGCAAATCAAAATTTAATTTTAAATTAAAATCAAAATAAGATAACATAATAATCATTGCTTGGTCAAATTGAATATATATGGTTAATTACTGTAACATTGATTATGATGATATTTGATTTGATCATGATGATATTTGATTTGATTTTAAAATTTAAATACTAATATACTGAATCATGATTAGTGATTTAATTGTAGACTTAGAATAAATTGAAATCCAATATTTAATGCAACATTTTTTGAAATAATTTTTTGAAACTTTGAAATAATTAATAATCAAGATTATGAAAATTGTGGGTCCTAAATTGTTCTATGAACGACACATGTAAAAATTTTCTTGAAATGAGTCTGAATTATTAATATAGTAGATTTAAAAGAGTTACATGTTTATTTCTTTAATTGATATGGTATTCAATTATGAAATAAATATAATATTTTTCATTAATTTGAGAAAGGGGAAAAAAGGGAATTCTCAGTTCAATTATAGCTATTATTGTAATATTTGAGAGTCATTTCATGAAACTATTACACGTGTCTTTCATATAAAACTTTAGGGTACACGTGTTATTCATATAGTTATTTAGGGTCTACTTTTCTCAACATATATGTCTATAGATTATTAATTATTAATAAAATCAAATGCTACAATCATTAAAATTACGATCAACAATTAAAATATAGAATCATTAAGAATGGAAAAAAAATATAAAATTAAGAATCATTAAAAAAATGGATTAGATATAAATGTATTGGGGTGATAAAAATATGAATGATTCCCACTACAACAAAACATCTACTATTATAATTTTTGAGAGTTATTTTATAGAAACTATAACATGTGTCATTCATCCAGAGCTTTAAGATATACATGTCATTCGTATAGTTATTTAGAGTCCATTTTTCTCAACATTTATGTCTAGATTTTTTAACTTAATTTATAATTTAATTATTAATTATTAATAAAATCAAATATTACAATCATTAAAGATTACATGAATTAATAAAATTAGAATCATTAAAATTATGATCTACAATTAAAATTAAGAATCATTAAGAATGAAAAAAATATAAAATTAAGAATCATTAAAAAATGGATTAGATATAAATATATTGGGGTGATAAAAATATGAATGGTGCCCATTACAACAAAAAACCATGTGACATGAAAAAAATAAAAAGGAGAATTCCTTTATCATGATATGCCTTTCACTTTTCCTGCAAAGTAATTATTTGACACCTTCTATTTGTTTGGATGCACTAAGAAAATATATCTATCGACTTGTCTCATTGTACCCTATTCAATTTGTTGCAAGTTGAACATTCCAACCTATCAATTCTATAATTTTTTTCATACTAAAAAAAATTTCAATTTTTCAACATTAAAATATTTTAAAAAATCAGTTCCATAATTTACACTTCTTTGATAGTGATATTAAATATTTATTAATTTTTAAAAAATTAAATATTTACATTACTTTTTATTAAAAATAATATTGTAATTGATATATTACTCTAATAATTGAGATAGTATAAATTATGATTATATATATTTTTTACTAATTATTACACATTAATTATAATATTTATTTTAAAATTGATATTTTAATTTATGAAAAGAATATACAAGGAAATGATATGTAATTGAAATCACATAACTTAAATTTAATCATTATTTTTATTAATTAGAAAATATATTTTTATATTTTTATAAATTAAATATTTTAATTTACTAAAAAAATATAACGGCTAGGGATGATAAAAAAAAGTTGAAAGTGGGTAAACGCAAAAATTACCCACAATGGGAATGGAATTAGGGATATATTTTATCTTCATAGGAAACGATCGATAAGGTGAAGTCTCCATTTGTTAAATGGGGTAGGGATGGGAATAACACATCTCCATTTTTCCAATTATCTTTATTGGATTTACATTATGTATGCATTTTTAATTTTAATTTGAATTATGTTGCATTAATAGTATTTATTATTATGGATATTTATGTTTCAAATTGTAATATATTTTTAAAGTTTTTCTGATTTTGAAATTTGTTAATAAATCCCTAATAATATAGGATTCAAAATTCCCACGGGAAATGGAAAATTGGGACTCATAAGGGAAATAGGGATAAGAGACAAAATTCTTAATGGTGACAGAAGATGTGAGACATATATCTTTTCTCATGGATATACATTGTCATCCTTATAAATGGCTCATAATATACTAAAATTATCCTGTTATTCTCTTTCTTTATTCAACAATTCAACTTTCAAAATGTGTAAAATTTTCATAAAATAGGCTCTTTATTGTTAGTTATAGGTTATTTACTAAATGTTTTCAACCTTATAAACATGATATTTAAAATAACATATAAAATAGAATGCCACATTTATATTTTATCTATTTATTTAATTATTTAACTATTAACCTACTTTTGAAATAATTTATATACTCAATTTTCTATAAGATATATTTGAATAAATTATCATTTATTTTCAATAATGATTGAGAAACTATTTTTTTATTATCTCCTCATACATCGCATGGGTCATATGACTAGTTTATCTTATATGTACTTGAGGAGTAACAAAAAAAAATCTTCTATTCTGTTGTCTAAAACTTTTAATTTTATAGTTTGGCACGATTTGATATGTGGAAATTATTTTGGTTGTGGTTTGAGTAAAATATTACCAAAAATATGGAAATTTGGGACAAAATTATATCATTATGGGGTTTAAAAATCTCAGGCAGGAGAGATTAGTTTGAGACATGAAAATCATTCAAAGCAGCCATTGAAAAGTGGTCAAAGCGAGAGAATCTCGCCCAGCATTAAGATTTCAGATGCGCATGAAAGACTAGTTGCATCAATGGAAAAGTTATCCTGGAGGGAATCTCTCCCTGGGGGAGATTTCAGTTAGAAGGTGCAAGTTGGGGGTCTCTTCCTTGTGAAATTTCATGCAGTGTAGGAATCCCTATGACATGTCACTCAATCAGGGACGGTAGTGCTTATAAAATGGGGTGAGGCGAGGATAAGATGCGAAGAAAGAACGCAAGTGTTCTATGAGCACGTTTAATTTGGGCGTCACGATATTTTTAGGGTGCCGCAACAAAAATAATAATAATAAAATATTTCTAAAATAAATAAATTTAAATATGGAGTTCCTACCAATTTGATTAAGGAAAAAATAAAAAAAAAATTATTTTGTAAAAATTGATCTTTTAAAGAGATTTGAGTCTAGAATCTAATTATAATTGGAAAAGGTAAAAGCTAATATCACTGCACCCTAATGTATTTGTATAAATATGGTTACCCTAGTACTTGTTATGCAAATTTATCTATAACTTTAATAATACTTTTTCATAAAAAATTATTATAATTATTTCAAAAAAATAGGATATAGAAAATAAAATTAAAGAAAATAAAATAAAAAGAAAGTACACAATTTAAAGAAAAACTAAGTTTGGCTTGACAATGTGGCCTAGGCCAACGTATTCTTTGATCTAATGAGCAACTCAAAATCACATCGTTCTTATAGAAAATGATTGTGTGCTGATTGATAGAAAGAAAAATAATGTGTTATTTGATTTATTTAAAACGAAATTTTAACCAAAAGAGATAAAATTTGCTTGCAGGATTCAATTTAGCAATATGCTACTTAATAAACCCTTACAATTCAACAATAATTAATAACGTCTCCACCTCTGAATCATGACTACTAATTGTTGTGCGGATAAAATAATTAAAAAACATTTATATTTATTTTTACATTTTTTATTGCTTAAACTAAAGACTCAGCTAACCAAAATAAAGACTAAAGCTTGACCTAAATGAATTGGCTGCATAAATAAAATTAAAACTAAGATAGCAAAACAAGACCATAAAATAATAACAAAAGAGAGAAAACAATGCACAATATAGTGAATTAATTAGAAGACCTAACAATTTAAAAACATAGTTGGAGAGTGGTTTGTGTAAATGAAGATGTAGCACAAGAAGGGTGTCAAGCTTTCAAAACCTTTTTGCTTTCTAAAACTCACACAAAAGCCTATTACGTATTTAAACCTAAAGACGCAGAAAACACAAGTTAGTAAGCTTTAGAAATTTACTTTCTAAAGTGTTCAAAACTTAATAAAGCTTCAAAAAACTATTTTAGATAAATAAAAAGATTCACACCACAAAAAATAATAACACAATGCAATTAATGAGATATGGAGAAGAGAAATAACTAAGGAAATTTTATCCTGGTTTAGCCAAACATGCTTACATCTAGTTCTCAACAAATCTATTGAGTTCCATTATCAACCACTTTCTCAACCCAAGAAAGTAAAATATTTTTAAAGCTTTCTCAAGCTCTCTCTCAGTGAGCAGTTTGTATAGTCAACCCTTACTCACAAGTAGTTTTATCATATCATCTCCAACCTAATCTCACTCTAATCACTAATGGATCAAGGTATAAAGAATATAACGTTTTGGTGTTTACACTCCAAGAAAAACACTCAAGTTTCCTAAAATGATACAATGGTTAAGAAAATAACTTGAGAGACTTCTTTCTAATTTTTCTGAAAAGAATATTTACTAAGATATACAAGAAATAAAATTTTTCTTTTCAAAACTGAAAACAAGGTAACAATGAACTTCAGAAAGTATGAATATTGCTTTGAACATTAATTGTCAAAAGTTCCTTCAAGTTTGAAGGCTTCCTCCTTTTATATTTGGATTTGAAATAGACCGTTGTGCCCTTGATCTTTCCTCCTCTTGAGATGTGTTGATCATCCTTTTTGTCTCCTAGGATCTACTTCTAGAAATGTAGGCTCAGTTATGTTAGTATCGGCTTTATAGTATAGAATCCATTGACAATTGTTTCTAAACAATACTTTAGAAACTAAAAACTTATTTTAAACGTGATTTCTAAAATTTTCTTTATGTGAAGTCCTTCTAGAAGATAATGAATATCCAAGCATAAAGATGATATGTCATTATCATTACTTTTTGAGTTGTTGACTTCATTTGAAATTCAAATTTCTTTTAGTTTTCTGTTGACCTTGTGTAGTTTCTGATGCATGTAGTGCTTTTTGAAGTATTTCTACACTTTTGAGCCTCTTATGTTCCTTCTAGAATTTTTCTCTGAGGTGGATGTTGATCTTCAAAAGTCGTTAAGATTCTTCAAAGATGATTGCAACCAAGATTGATGATGATGTGCTTGATATGATTATGAGAGAGCATTTTCTCAAATTGGCATGTCCCTTCTGAAGTTATGAACCACTTTCTGAGGGCACGAACCACTTTCCAAAGGCCCAGACTTACTTTCTGATGCACTAACTTGATTTATTAAGTCTTTTATATATTGTAATTCACTTTCTGAATAATTTTTCACATTCTTATGAATCTAAATCTCTTTGAGTGAGATTTTAATTATGTTAAAACATGATATTGTGAAAAATGTATCAAGAATTGAATTATATTTATGTGAGAAATATCATGTTAAGTTCTATAAAAACTCAAATAAACCATTAGTCCTTTCTTCAAAGTATTTTAACAAAATTTACTTTGTTGTCATTCAAAACTTAAGCTACAATAGTTTTCTCAAGGATTCTGGAGCTAATAGTTTGATGGCTAACAATTGTGATGGTGGTGTCAATGCAAGGAGGTGCATGAAGCATGTGAGGTAATAGAGAAGGATGGTGATTATTAAGGTAGTGATGGCAGTCATCGAGAAGGAAAAGTTTATAATGAACATGATGTTTCATGGTGAGGGATGGTTGGATGGTTGGGTACACTAAATGGCTATAGTTAATGATGATCAAGGAGTGGTGATGAGTAGGAACACAATGGGTTTAATGGATGCATGGAAAGCAATAAGATAATGAATAGGATTACAAAGAAGTATTAAAAAAAATTACACACCTTGAAACTCGCACTCTTAAACTCTTCTAGTTTTGTCCATGTTAGTGAGTTAGCATTAATGTGTGCGTGTTCCTTTGTGCGTCGCATGTCAGTCAATGATGGGGAGTGGTCATTGTATAGACAACGAGAAGAAAGGTTTTTAGGGAATCAGTTAGCCAGTTAAGGTAGAGTCTGTTAAGATTTGCTTTTGATTTTGAGTTTGTTCAAATTGTGTTAGTTTGGATTCTGATTTTTCTTTCTTGAGTTAGTTAAGAATGAATTGCTTAGGATTTCAAGTGAGAGATTTAAATTTAAAATTCTATCTTTCAAAAATACACAAAAAATGTTAAAAAATAGAAAAAAGAAAAAAATGAAGACAAAATATGGTCTTGTCCCTCTTTACTTGTTTCTTACTTGGATAATATAAAAATGATAATTTTTTTTATATTTTCGTTGTAAAAAACTACTAAAGATATGAACACATATTTTTATTTTAATGTGAAAAGTAAATGCATGTCAAGAGTAAATGTGTGTAAAAATTAAACACACATGAAAAGTAAATACATGTGAAAATAAACGCATATAGAAAGAAAAAAATGTGAAAAGTAAATACATGTGAAAGTTATGTGAAAATAAAATCATGTGAAAAATAAATGCATGTGAAAATAAAAGCATGTAAAAAGTAAATGCATGTAAAAATAAAAGCATAAGAAAAGTAAAAGCCCATGAAATGTAAATTATCATGATTAAGATAGAAAAATAAATGATTGAGATAGAAAAGCAAATGATGTGTTGATGTGATAATTATAGAAGGGTAAATGATGTGATAATTGCATAAAAGCAAATGATATGATGATGCGATAAATGTGAGAACGTAAATGGTGTGATAAGTGTGAAAAATGCAATAAGATGTGATGAGTATGATAATTGCAGAAAAGTAAATTGTGTGATGAGTGTGATAGTTGTGGGAAATTAAATGTTGTAATGAGTGTGAGAACTATGGAAAAGTAAATGATATTATAAGTGTGATAGTTGTAGAAAAGTCGGTGATATGATAAGTGTGATAGTTGCGGAAAAGTAAATGGTGTGATGATGTGATAAGTGCAAAAAAGTAAATGATGTGATAATTGTAGAAAAGTAAATGGTGTGATAAAGGATGATAATTAAATATGCAATGATAAAACGATGAATGATAAAATGACTATGACAACTGTGTCTATAGTGTTTAATCATGTGTTTATTTTGAGCTTTTATACTTTGCTCTTCTTTCTGCAAGAGTTTGAGCATCTCTCAAATTATTGAAAACGTTCTTGGAAAGAGACTCCTATATCCTTAACATGTCTAACTATAGTTTAGAGATGGCAATGGGAAAATGTTGAAATATTTGCAGCGATATTTGCATATAGGGATTCAAATGTGAGGGGGTTTTGGCCTATGGGATGGATAAAAGTCCCTTGTAGAAACTTTGGGGATTGGGATGGGGATTATGCCGCCCACCCCATGGGGATGCCCGCACTAAAAGTATATTGATAATTTCAAATGAAAAGCCTCCAGTGTGTTTAGTATGTTGTATTAGCCATAATAGGATAAGCTAATACTATACGTTAAACCCATATTCATTATTTGGTGTAGGCAATGTATTGCATAAGCATATCCATTATAACCCCCAATGCTCCCAGGGCAAAGTGCTTAGGCCGAGTGATACAGGCTGTGGACGTCCATGTGAGAGGTAGGCTAAGGTGGGTCTAGTTTGTACCGACCAATCCATTTGCCTTGCTTAGGATAAAGGCTAGGTTTGTGTATAGGCTAAGAATGATCTACCTTCTCCTTCACCATGATCGAGTATATACTAGCCAAGGCCTTGATGGAGAGACCCTTATAGGAAGGGGTGGAATATTAGGGTTGCGCGGCTTTCCTGGCGGCTAGGCTAATCCGATGCTTCTTAGGCCAAGCTCTGTGGCTGTGGTCACGTTGACCCAATGCTCTTTGGGTTGAGCGATACGGGCTGTGGATGTCCACGTGAAAGTTGGACTAAGGTGGGTTGGGTTTGTACCATCCAGTCCACAACCCTCCAATCGCGAGGCCTAAACTCCTGAAGGGACTAGTCAATGAAAGTTTGGCTAAGGTAGGTCAGGTTTGTATCGACCAATCCACAAGCCCTCCAGTCTCAAGATTTGAAAGTCGAAGAGGCTAAATGTCTTCCAAACAAGCCACTATCATCCAGTCCGCCAAGCTATGCCTAGACCAAACCCATCTCAAGGCTTGTAGGAAGGCCCTTGCTAACTGGTTTGTCAACTCAGACAAATTGGTGACGTTTGATTTTCCCTCCACTTTGAGCAGTTTCATGAATTTCGAAAATTGGCCACGTGTCACCCTGTTATTCACTGTCATGTCATATTTCATTCCTGGAGCAGCCTAAGCATTGGATGGCTGACACGTGTAGTAGCATCAACGGTGAATATGAAGCAGTTGCTTCTTCCTTTTAATTGAAGAAGTGGAGTGAAACTTTTATTCATTCAAGTCCTCCTTCCATTTTCATAGTGCACTTCCACATCATCATCATCATGCTCTACGTGCGATTTTGGCTTATTGCCATTGCCCAGTTTGTTTGTGTTCCTACTGTCATCTTTCCTATATGATTCGATGTGCTCCTGTGTCATCCACCCTAGAGTTATCTCCTAGGTAGGTTCCCGCTCCTTTTGGTTGTTTGGTAATGGGATATGGAATATTTTTTGGGGTTGAATATGATTTACATATGCCAGTGAATATATGTGGATTTGCATGTTGATGTTTGACCAAAGTTAAGCGTAGCGTGTGGTATGCGTTATGGCTATGGTGTTGTTTTCTCTTTCTGATTGTGTATTCCTTTCGTGGTTTATTTGGGGTAGAATTTTCAGGTGGAATTCTTCTATTGCGTTTGGTTGTGTCGTGTCGAGTCTGAGGATGATGTGCATTATCGCTATGGGCAATGGTGTGAGGGTAGGGTGGGTTCTTGACATTGTTGGAGGTTCTTTGACATTCCTCTTATAGGTAGCTTATAGGTGTGTCATGATAAAGATAGCAACCATCAGAGGAGATGGCTCTCCAACCCAACGATGCTTCCGGGTCACTGGGTGCACTACGTCAATGGTAGAAGTGGAAGGAATCTGATCCTCATTGGGCTATCTGAGGCAACGGAGAGCTTCCAAATATTTGCATGTGGACCAAACGATTAGGTTCTCAGTGACCCAGTTGCAGGTGTTTCTTCATACATGAGCCATATTCATCCAAGTAAAGTTGGAATTGTCATTTGCAGCTATATTCTGAGGTATTAGCCGTGTTAGGGTGCCCCATTCAGCTACACCCCAACTCTTGGGCCTTTCTTTGAGGGTTCTATTTGCTCTGTCAACTCCTCGGGTTTGACGCTATGCTTAGCACTTCTTTTACTTTTTCCAGTGAGTAACGCTCGGGCCCTTGGGGAATCGCTAGTGTCTTTTATGGGTGATTGTGAAAAGTGTTTGCTAGAGGCATTTGAATTGTCGTATGAGCGACGGACGTACATCGATCGTTTTTTCAAGATTAATCATGGTGAGCCGGTGTAAGACCATAATTATTAACCTCTTAACCTCTTATGTATACATCATAATTAGCCAAATATTAAATTTCTTATATTTTGATTTCTTATGTTTAGTTTACTTGAAAATACTTTTAGCAGAAAATAAGGAATAATTTTTATTTTTTTTAAACTTAAAATGACAAGAGTCTCATTCGTTAATGCATAATTAAAACTAATGCAATCTATGAGCAAAATAACATTTCCATAATAATAAGCACATAACAGAACAAATCCTGAATATCATAAACATGTAACCACATATGCCATCACATCATAACATAAATAAAATACTAATATATCATAGGAAAGCATGGATACATGAAGGACAATCACGCCTAATACAAACCACATTACCATAACCTAATATCCTCAAAGAACAGACCATAAATAAATCCTAGCTAAGAGTGGGTAATTAGGTCTAGTCTCAAATAAGTCGTCCATAATCCTGGGGAAATCTCAACACATAAAGGAAACATATAAATAAAATCAATAATCTACATACTCTGGAATGACAAGTAAAAGATATGCAATGATATGACATCTAATCTCTGAGCATGCACAGTCTCCAAAGATGATGGGACTCAAAAGACTCTAGTACCCTGATCCACTGGCTCGTCTAAAGACGATACTAAAAATAAAAAGGGATGAGAATCCAAAAGGATTAGTTCTCGGGTAAAGGGGCACTATTCACCAAAGTTACTATTCACTTGGGTTAACTACTCACCCATGTCAAGCCAAAATTAATTTTTTCTTAATTTATTTGTTTAATTGTAAATATATTTGTCTCCCCTTTTTATTATTTAAATTTTTTTAGTGGTTATTAATTAATTTGCACAACTTACTAAGATATCATCTAAGAATGAGTGTATTAGGGGTGTTGTCTTAAATTCCTATTATTTTCTATACACAACTGACTCAACTCATATATTTTTTCAAAGACCATTTTCCATAATAAAATGGGTTTTCTATGTTTCCCAATTTAAATAAACTTGATGGCAACTTTCATTTTTAATCTTTTTTATGCTATCCCTCGCGATTTTGATTGCAACATTATATTCTCTATATGTTTGGGGCTTGAGCCATCTATGAAATTATCATTAAAAAAAGTTGAGATAAATTTTTTGCCTTGCTAATATTTATTGTATGATAATTTGACAAAATTTATATTGTTATTTTTTATGGAATTATTGTATCAAATAAAACTTGCAATAGTATAACATCGATGCATCCAAAATATATCTGAATCTTAAAAGAGTATTAACAAAATTTGAATGCTATATAAATAGATTTATTAATATAAAATGTATTATTAAGACTTTGTTTCCCAAGACATGATAATATTATATATCCAACTATGTTACATATAATAATACATTCATCTTATATATATTTGCTACTTTTAAAAAAATATTTACCAAACAATTTTTTGTTTTATTACTTTTAAAATTTGTTTTTAAAAACAATTATGCAAACAGATGTTTTGTTTTTTATCATTTAAAAACCATTTTGAAAGCAAAGTTACCAGACAAGTTTTATGTTTTATTATTTTTGAAAATTAAATTCAAACTTGTTTTTCAAAACAACTTTAGAAAACAAGAACTCAAACACTTTCAAACATTCCCTATAATTTTCATCTTTAAGAATAAATAAAACATACACTTTGGCCGTTAGGAGAGGCAGGTATCTTACCATTACTCTTTCCTTCTTTATCTCTGAAGATTGCTGAAAATTCACTTTACTGGTTTCGTTTTGCCGAAGGGAAGGGAAGGGAAGGGGTCTTCCATCCAGTTGCTGTGCCAAATTAAAAATATCACACTTAATGTGAGTGTTTTCTTTGGGTTATTTCATTAACCAGATTTATAGACCCATATAATTATCGTCTACAACTACCGGTCTATAAAGCTGGTGGATGAGAGTGTTCAATAAACAGAGACAAGATTCGTGATCGAGATTCATCTTACAGTATTTTCATTCTTTCTTTGCCTCAAACGAAGGCGAGGTGCCAAGCAATATAGAAACACATGATTTAGTACCGCAACGGTTACTCTTTCGTCTTTACTCTCTGGATTACTACCAAACCTTTGGTTTACCATTGATACGGGAGCTCCTATGAAATTGTTTGAGGCTTGAATCCAAAACACATTCATAAAAATTTTTGCCAATTAAAGGATAAAAGTGAGAATAAAATTTACACAGATGAGTGTAAATTTATATATAAAACTCCTTCATATAAATTTTACCCTTATTTTTACCCTTTAATCAAACATACTCAAAAAAAGATTTACTGCAACCACAATTCAGTAACACAAAGTTGAGTATTTTCTTAAACCCTAAAAAAAGGTTCGCCCAATATCGTACAATAGCTCACTTGTGAAATTAATTAATCAATATACTAAATTGATACGGATTGCATATTAGCCATAGAGGGTGCCAAGGCCCAAAAAAAAAAAAAAAGGACATTTTCCAGGGTATTGAATTTGCTTGTGTACTCATGTATCACAGTCACTCTAACTGAAGACTCAAAAACGCATTCACAACTTGACTTGTAGAACTGTGCAAAAAGTACATCCTGCATAAAGGCAAACAAGTACAAACTTCAAAACACACGCATTACCTCCATATCAGCATAAAATAGTCTTAAATGGCTCTTTTGGGAGAGGCCGCATCATTTACCTCTCTTAGGTCTTCGGGTCTTAAGCTTTCTTGCCTAACCTTTTTTAATCTAAATGGCCATCAGCAGCTATACTTACATCTACGACTTTATTCTTAACAAAATAATCATGCAATTGACACATTTAAAAAAAAAAAAAAAAAACCGTAATTAGCATTCTTGACATAAATGTAAAAGAGAGGAACATGCTGAACCGTGTGTTTTAACTACACCACAGGCCATCTATTCTTTAATTACCATATTTATTACGTGATACAATGATACTAGACAGCTAAACCTTCTAATAAACATCTTGATATGCATTAACATACATGTCCTACA
Source organism: Dalbergia oliveri (assembly GCA_030441495.1). Lineage (NCBI taxonomy): Eukaryota > Viridiplantae > Streptophyta > Magnoliopsida > Fabales > Fabaceae > Dalbergia > Dalbergia oliveri. The sequence continues at coordinate 11,537,386 of JAMLFY010000016.1, forward strand.
ATCAAATCACATTAACAAGCAATGTGAAATTTTTTGACATAGAATGTATTACAATAAATTTAGGATTAAATGGAGTTGGTTGAGTTAATTATAGTTAGTTGAGTTAGTTAAAAGACCTACCAATTAGATAGAAGTTACACTCATTAGCCTATGCTTAGACTTGTATCAATCACTTTTCACCACTAATTAGATTCACATTTCTCATTCTCTCCATTCCCTCAGTTCACAGGGTGCTTAACATGTTTTCCAACAAAAGGATTCCACAAAATGAATGTATCACATTGTAATTAGAATTGAATGAGTTGATTCAGTTAATTTGAGGTTAGATGGGTTAGTTAAAAGACTTACCAATTAGTTAGTGGTGTTCGCTGTACTCATTACCCTATGTTTAGAGTTGTATCAATCACTATTCAACATAAAATTCACATTTATCATTTTCTCCCCATTCTCTCAATTCACTGGGCACATGGCAAATTTTACAGCAGAATGATTCCGTGATAAAGATTAATACGCTCATACATTTAATGAGAGATTACTTGAATAGTTGAAGAAAGTCATGCATTGTCAATAAATTGGAGGGAAACATAGTATGTATCAAAATGATGAGACAATAAGCAACAACAGTTGTCAACTGCCTTGGAAAAGTATGCCGTACAAGTTCAGCTATTGATAATCCATTTCTCCAGCAGACACATAATTTTCCTTGTCATAGTTATCATTTATCAAAGCAAAAGAGCATGACCGATTTGTCTATTTGAATAATATGCATACAAATAGTTCGTTTGTTTAAAATTCTATGTAGGTGCCCGGTTATATAATCAGATGAAGCGTCATTGATATGCATGTTCTTCCAAATAATCTTAGCAGATATAGTACCTTGTCTCATAACTTTCCATATTTTGGAGCCAACAGAAAATTATAAAACAATTTGAAACTAAATGTGATTAAAATGCACAAATCTAAGCAATCAACTCCAAATCACAAATAAACATTTGGACAGAGTCAAAATAGAAAGTGTTTTGCCTCTCAAGCTTAAAGACAAATAATGATGTTGCACAAAAATTGTTACTTACATGATAGAATGCACTTTGGATCATTGTTTCCAGAAAGGTCCAAAATATTTGAGTGGCCATACCTAGAGACAAGACATCAAAAGATTAATGGAAAAAGACAGAAAAGAAAAGGAGGGAAAAAAGGGGTGAGGGATATGTGTGTCTTTAAAGCAAGCACAAAATTACCCTCCAAAATAGCCTGCTCTCAATAAGTCCAAAAGGAACAGGACCGAAATTTCTGGAATCATTGGTATTGTAAGCATTATCCCCTTGTACCCAAACGTGACCTTTTGGAACCTAAAGAAGGAAGGCAGACTTTAGACAACAGGATCAATATATTCAATTCTACAAGGGAGGAAAAATCAACACAAGTCCAATTTCACTTTAGACCAGAAAAAGATATGAACAAGCAAATATCAAGCCTGTTATTAACATGATAAAGCAAACCAAAGCCAGTCCTCAAACTAGTTATCCAAAAGAGAAATGATATTTGTATGTAGTTATTAAGGGTGTCCAGTAACATGTAAATAGTGGGTAATTCATATTGATGACTGTGAAATCAGGGGGCCATGCATAAATAATTGGGAATTTCATGTTGATGATTCAGAATTGGGAGGTCTACACCACTATGTCGCTACCATTTGCTTCTCCAATCATAAACGTAAATTTCCAAGTCTTGTGTACATGAATCCCAAGTCACAGCATTATCACTTACCACTGCAACTCCCCTGATTCCCCTGTCATCAATGTGAGCTTTCCACTATTTATGCATTACTCCCGAGTGTCGATGGACATCCTAAAAGACTATAGAGAGATATCAATTTTCTATCCAAAAAGAAGAAAACTCAAAATGCAGGAAATGCAGGACTCATAATCAAGATCATGAAAAGAATTGCTAGAGATGGGAATTCCTAACAAGGAATTGACCTTACCACGACAGTTTCACGCTTATCACTGTCATCAGGGCTAGAAATGTAAGTAACACTATCACCCTCCATTCCAACCAAGCGTTTGGTGATAAACTTCCTAGGGTTTTGAGGCGACTGCAGAACAATGATATCTCCGCAAGAAACTTTACCAAATCGGGTTGAGATCCTTTCAGCCAAAAACACGTTCGGAGCCAAATCTATTGCAGGAAGCATGCTGGGACCAAAGGTCTGAAGCATTGGAACAGGTTAGTTTTTTTTTTTTTTCAAAAGAAACGGGTAATCCCCAAATTAGTCTAAAATAAATTCAATGCCGATCATATTGGATTGAGGAAAAACAAATAAAAAATAGTTATGAGGTTACTAAATATTACACTTTCTTTAATCCATTTTAGGGACTGATAATTGGTCACATCAGAAAGCTTGAAACTAATTAATGTGATGGAGGTTGAATTTGTCAAGACCAATTTGTGAGTTTAGTCAAGAAAGGAACAGAATTTTTAAGCCAAAAGCAACTAGAAAACATGCTTACCTGAACAGGGGTAACCAAGTAGGCATCGATGACATGTAGAAAACAGAAAAACTTTGCAACAAAGAACGTTTTTTCCCAGCCTTCTCTGACAAACGACACAAATGGCCCCATGTATCTAAATCCCATGGCCATAATTTCTCTCTCTCTAACAAGCGAAGCGCTTTCAATCAGATTTCAAATGTTGCGGAATAGCACGATGTTGAAGGAGACCCTCAGTCAGACATTAGCCTCTCTAGAACTTAAAGTGCTTATCAACTACCTAGCAATAGCATTCCAAATTTTAGCCTACTAGCACTGAACATGCCTCGGCAAAAATGTCAGTTTTTTCCACTAGTTCCACATGATTATGTTGAAACAACAAAAGAGATTGTGGTACAAGATTTTTCACATTAGTTAGTCAACCACAAAACTGGTTCTATATTCAATATACAATCAAAAGATTCCTCCAAACAAAGAGATAGCAACATCTTTCATATATATGATGAACTCAATAGCAACTAACAGACATAGGACCCAATAATGTGGTTCTTAAATCAAACTTCATGTCTTAAATATCATATTAAATTAATTAAGGAGTGCACTAAAGTACAAGTGCCACAAAAATCATCACAGAAAATTTAGCAGAACCAATCAAAATTCAGCACAACCCAATCACAATTCAACACTGTTTACAAAATACCCCCAAAACGATTCAGATTCAATCCCCAATCCTCCACACAGCTTTCCCCACCTCCTCCTCCCCTCTCCAAACCCCATCCCCAAAATGAAGAAGCTAGGGTTCTCCGATTCCATCATCAGGCGATTCTTCCGTCCATTCTTCGGAGGAATCTACTTCGACACAGAGCTCCAAACAATGTCCCGCCTCTTCAACTTCGTCTTCAAGTGCCTCGCCCTCGGCAACAACACTCTCCTAGCGAATGGCATATGACGATCCCGGAACAGCAGGGGGCAAGGCTGCCGCCAGGATCAATCCTCCTCAATTCAAAGGCAGTTTCCGTTGACCTCAACGGCGTCGTTTTGCAGAGCGGCGAGGTTTTGAAGAGCGAGATGAGAGCGATTTAGAAAATAATTTTTTCTCTTTTTCTCGCTCACAACTGAAGAGCTAACCAAAAACAGAGAGAGCAACAGAGTCGAGGGGTGGAAACAGGCCAGGCTTTACTCTTAACAGGCAAGGCCAGTATCACCAACATTGGGCCTGAGCATTTTGGAGCCTAAATCTAGCCTGTTCATAAGTTTGACCTGACCTGAAACCTGTTTAGGAAGTCTTTAATTTCAAAAAATTTAAAACAGGCCACAGGCTACAGGTCGAACAGACCAATGAGGCCAAATAGGCCTAGGCCGGTAAGCAGGCCAGCTTTTACACAAAACCACAAATATGCCTAAATATGTGACAAAATTATGTACCAGCCTATGAAAATAAAATCAAATGTTCATAGTATCCAAAATACCAAATAACACCAGTTTACAATAAAATATCAAACAACACCAGATCACAACAAAATACCTATATCAATCCTAAACACCAATACAAGATAACATAAGAAACAAAGTTCACAAATCACAAATTAAATAAGCAAAATATAGCCTGGCACTCCAAACAGCATATCAAGTCTTCAATGTAATTTCTTCTTCTTCTAAGACCTTGCATCACATGAAAAAAATATATCATTAAACTAACACAACTGATAAATTTGCACTATTTTCCCCAACACTCCATTTTATTTCCATTACCGTAGGACGAAGCATTGATCTTGCTACCCAAAAATACCAAATATCTAAGCATTTCAATGTTCAAAAATGAATTTTTTTGCATGAATTAAGTGAATAAATGATGGAACTCCAGTGTTCCCTTTTCCCAGAAGTGATCTAGTGTTCAGCGAAGATGAAAACAAAACAAGCAATGTGATATTTCTTTTTCCTATTTTGGCTAAGAGTTAAAGACAATCGATGGCTTGAGTTTGGAGAGTTTTACCTAGAGAGCTGCGACGGTGACAGTCTCGCTGTGACAGGTTGCAAAAGCGAATGAGGCTGCGACGGAGACGGGTTTCACTGCGACGGCGACGGGAATGACGCGACGGTGATGAACAAATGGTCGGCCTGCGGAACAGGGTCTCTTGCGGTTTAGGGTTCTGGACTTTGGTTCTGAAATGTCTCGAGTGTCCTCAGCCTTTAGGGTTCTCAGCCCAAACAGATGGTTAAGTATGGTTGCTTCAAAATTTAAACGAAAGTAAGGAGCAAAGGTAGAGATGTTTCAAATTGGTCCGTCAAATAGCGGATTGTGTTAAAGTTTTGAGTATATCAAAAAATTTCAACCTCTTAATTCGTCCTATTAAAATTTAAAGTTAAAATTTAAAAATAAAATATTATCATAATTCATAAATAATATTATTAATAATAATATTTTTTATCAAAATTAATGTATAATTGTTATAACTGAAAAATTAAATATACATAAATAAAAAGTATTTTTAAAATTTTTTTTTAGAAAAATTCATTAAAATATTAAAAAATATTTTTTAAAATTTTTTTATTTTTTAGCAACCTAATTTCAACCCATTGTATTTTGAAGGCTTTTTGGGCTTTTGGGGGCAAGGGGCGGGGCGGATTTAAATCTAAGTAAAGGTTCACTTTAACTCCTAAAATTATATGCGTAATTTACTTTAATGTTCATGGAATCATTTTACCCTAGTTTTTACTTCTTTGTAAATTATATAAGTCATATGTTCATGGACTTGAAAAAAGAGTTCAATATAGTAAAGAGACACCAAAAATAGTTACCAAACCAAATTCCTTTTATAATATGGTATAGATGTTCAGTAAAAATTCAAAAAGAGATGGTGGCTTAGGGCCTTTTGGTTTCAGTTTTCAATTTCAGTTTTAGTTTTCAGTAATGTGTAAAGGAAAACTTGAAAATTGGAAATGAAAACTGAAATTTGCAGTTTTAGAATTTTTAGTATTTCTTCATAAAATCTAAAAGGAAAATAAAAACTAGAAACTAAGATTAACGGACATTTAATGGTCAAGTGGATATTGTTTAAGTGCCATGTTTTGGAGTGCCTTGGTTCAAACCCATACCATATAATTTTTTAAAATTGAAACATATTTATCTATACTAATAATTTAACCCATGTGATGCACATGGTGATAAAAAAAGATGGTTTAAAACTTATTAAATAATAAAAATATGTGATAGCAATTTTATTATATTAACTAACAATAGTAAATAATTCACAGTAATGCCTATAATTAAAAGTAAATATTATAAAGGACTAATCACATAAAAACTTTATTACCAAAAAGAAAAAAATTGCATAAGAACTTTGTTTCAAAATTTGATCTTCATTTACCATCCTACATTATATAATAGAAATATATATTAGCACTAAAGTATGTAAAAATTGAAAACAAATGAATGTTTCATTTAGTAAATTAAATAAAATATATAAAATGTAGATTCATACATGAAATTTAAATATTTTGAAATACCTCTAATAAATAATTTTTTTTTGTTGTGTTGCAAGGTTGCCCATTATTATCTAAAATTAATATTTTCAAATTACTTCTTGATTTTACTCTTGATATAATCACATAAAATTGATAAAATTGCCCTAAGTGAATATAGATTTGGATAAAGTGTTATTTAAATTTTTCTTTTCGGTTTCAATCAAATATTTCTACTTTCAAATACTATTATAACTAGGCGGATTGTCACCTTATTGAAGGTCAATACCTTCACTTCAGTCATTTCTATTGGCCAATGGTAAGCGGACACGCGTGCATGTGGGAGCAGGCATGGGCAGAGGCATGCTACTATCGGGTAATGGTTTAAGAGATTTAATTACAGGTTAATAGGCAGTAATCTATGGCAATGAAAAGGCAAAAAAACCAATATCACAACAACTAAAATAATTTATTAAAATTGAGATCATTTATTCATTTACGTAAATGAAAATTTTTTAATAAAAGTAAATGTAAAATGTTAAAAAAAAAATAAAGGCAATGGAAAGTGGAAGAGTGGAAGATAGTCATCCTTGATGGCAACGGCAAAGGCAAAGGCGTGTCTCTCTCACATAATCAAGGTCCATCATACAGTCCATTAATTCTCTTTGTAGGACATGCTTTTTAGCTCCTTCTGCTTGTTACTTTTCCAAGGCTTTGGGCTAAAACTGAAGGTGCTGCCCAAAGTAGATGGATCCAAAGCTTTCTAGCCAAGGATAAAAGGAGAAGGGAGATCTGAAGCAAGGGGATTGATTAGGACCATTCTTTACACGTCACAGGCACAAGAGCATTCACACATTCCTTTGAAACCAAAAACCAAAAACAATATAGTTCCTTTTTGAACCTCTCCAGACCATAGCCAAATATCATCAAAACTCAACCCATAAACACAAAAATCCCAAATCACAGCATACCATCCCTCAATAAACCAAATGATAACAGTTTGGCAAGTATACCAAATCGTTAAAGTAGTAAAACACGATGAGTGAGTATCGTTCCCATGAGGACTAGTGCAACTAAACAATAATTCGTAAGTTTGCTTCTAATTAGATAAACTTAAACAAAATGGGTTGGATTGAGGTAACTCTAATGCTAAAGCTTTGACAACTTGTAAATATAAGTTTTGGTAAATGACAAATTCCAACAAGCAACAATTATAAGCAAAAGCGTTAGGGGTGAAGGATCATTTGGCTCTCGTGTCTCAAACTTGTTAACTGGATTAACTCAAGTTGGAAAACTATAAGGATTAATGGAAAGATCATAGGTAATTGGCCCCTAATTCCTTAGCAAACCAATTCTCCCCTACTTATCAAAGCATGTTAATTCCTTAACTATGTTTAACAAATAGCGGGTCTAAGCATAAACTCTAATCCAATTTCCACACAACCACAGGAACTATTCCTAATTCTTGAAAATCATGCCATTTAACCTTAGAGTAAGAACACAACCAAATTTCCCAATTTAGATATGAACCCTAATCAAAGTCTATGAGAAGCCAACTCACAAACTTGCAATAACAGCAAAGGTAAATGATTAATCCATACACAATCCAAACTCAAGTAAATTGGTTCAAGAGAAACACATAGCAAGCCAAATTCACCCTACCCCTAACTATGAGTTTCACTACACGTCATAAAAACAACAAAAAATTTGCAAGAATGAAGAGAAATTCATAAAACCCAAGATTGGTGATGATGGATTCCTCCAATCTTCTCCTTTCCTCAAGTTTTCTCCCTTTCTCAACCTTCTTCCTTCGTCCTCCTCTGTTCTCTACATTCCCTTTCTCCCTGTCAAAAACCTTATCTATAACTCCTTAATAATCCAACAGGCACAAACACGAGGAAAATATGGGTCGCGGGCATTGAGACGCCAGGTTCTGGCATTGGGATGCCAAGTTCTCCTGACAGCATCATATTCATGGTCTTGTGGGCATTGCAACGCCACGTTGGGCGTCATGACGCCATAACTCATCTAAGGTGCTTTTCCTGTTGGCGTTGCGACTCCAAAAGCTGGCGTTGCGAAGCCAGATTCTGAATCTTCACTCCTTTTTGTGGGTTTCTCATGAACCTGAAAATAAAACGACAAATTATACTAAAATTAAGATAAATTCTAAAATTCACTAAACCATTTGCAAGACATATTTACACATTAAAATACCACAAAAGACTTCCATCAAAGGTTAAAATTGTGCAAAATTAGGTGCTCTAGACTCTAAAAAATCAATAATAAGATGGAACATCACACCCCCAAACCTAAGATGTTGCTTGTCCTCAAGCAATGACTCTCAAGCAAACAAAACACAATGAACTTAAATGAGACCAAAAAGAAGATGGCAAAAGAAGTTGCATCTCATGCTTTCAGAATTTTCATTTCACAAAATCAAGCAAGCAAGGCATTATAAGAAAATAGGCAAGCACACACAAAAACTCCAATGTCTCAACTCAAAACACACAGCATCATGGATTTGTATAAAAAAAACTCTTCTGGAGATTATGAGGACACTCAAACCCTTTTTTTTTAAGACTTAGAACATGTTTTTCATTCCTGTCTCCACTAATGTAGAGTAGTGCACCTCAATGATCAAAAGGGACTTTAAGAGCTTGTAACATTAGGCCAGGGTAAGGATGAAGAAAGGAAGAGAAAGGAAAATTTACACTAGGTCAAGTTAATGAAGTATGCATCACAAGTGAACAATAATATTAACAGTAGTGCCTCTTCTCTAGAAAATTGTGTTTCTTTCTTTTTTTTTCTTTTCACTTTCGCTTTTCTTTATTTGAGATAAAACAAGGACACATTTTATTCACAAGTCCTATTATTATTCTTTTTTTTTTTTTTTGCAACTTAACCACAAAAAGAAAAGGTAACTACATCAAAAGAATATAAGCATGCAATGCAAACTTCAAAAACCCAACAAATGTTATTAAAGGTGAGATTTTTTTTTAAGGCAGAAAAAGGTAAAGTATATATGAGTTTAAGAACAAAAGAAAAAGTTTTTTTTGTTTAAAGCCAACAGGGACCTAGAGATATACAAGAACGGGTAGGCTTGAAAGCTCAAACGATCCAAACAAGGCCCTTATCATTTCACCAAGATGAACTACCCTAGGATTTTGCCTCGATAAGAACTCAAACACATTTAAAGCACAAAAATTAATCCAGGTGTTCACCATAAGCTTTCTCTAAAAGAAATTTCCAATGCATCCCACAAAATTTGAACGTTCAAACTAAGAAAAACACGAGAAGTGTTTGTGCAAGCATAAATACTTATCAAGTCTGCTCACTAACCTAAGAAAGTTTTTTTTTCTCTCTTTTTTTTCATCATTAAGCAATCCCTACAACTCCAACAAAAGATGACTAGAACACAACTCAAATACTAAAATAGATAGACTTGACTCACTAACATAACCACACTAAACAAAAATAAAAGGGCATGAGAACTAACTAAGAACTAAACAAAATGCAAAAAGAAAGCAATAGTAAGAAACTCCCTCAGAGTGGTCCATCCTCTTCTCTTGTGCCATCACTTAATTCTGGAATTGAGATCGAAGTTAATGCTTGAAAGACTGATCAAATGATCAACTTGGGTCAACTTGCTGAATTAATCCCTCAGACCTTGAACTTCTTCCTTCAGCTCTCCAAGCTCTTCCCATAACCCCTCATTCAAACCATGGCAGCTTGGATGGCTGGTCTAAATTGCGTAGCTGATTACCTTGTGGGTTGACAATTGATGCAACCACAATTGGCTATTCCAATAATGTCGAGATGTCTCCATCCTTCTAGAGAAAGTATTGATCTCATTCTTCAACTTGACCAACTTTTGCGATGGGAAGTACTTCATAAGGAACTTACTTACCAAAATATCCCATGTAGATATTCTATCTAAAGATGGAGCCAACTCTTAGCTCTATCCCTCAATGAAAACGGGAAGAGTCTAATTGCATCTGTACTTACTCCATTGATCTTGATAATATCACAGCTGAAGAAAATTTGCTATGTGCAAATTTGGATCATAATACAGTCCTTTACTAAATTGGTCTTGTTGAGCCAATTGGATCAAAGGCTTCAACTCAAAATTATTTGCTTGGATCGGAGGTCTTGCTATACTACTTCCACACCCAGCACTAGGTGCGGCATATTCCCCAAAGTCTTTCTTATTGGTGGATTTTGATTTCCATCCGCCATTTTCACTGCTTCTTCCACCTGTTTTCTTGCTCTTGCTTCCTTCCTAAGCCTTTTTGCTGTCTTTTCAATTTCTGGATCAAATTTCAAGAACTTTGGATCAACTGTACCTCGCATACAAAGAAACACTAAAAGGCAATGAGCTCATAAAACACAATAAAATAAAAGAAGAAAATACTAAAATAAAAGATGCCTAAAATAAAGTAGATAAAACATGAACCAAAATCAACTATCAAACGAACAAAAATAAAACGCAAACACAAAAATAGAAAAATTAATATCTAATATAGGAACTCACTTAGATACTAGTATTGTCAATAAACAACTAGTCCCCTACTGCCAACTAAACAATAATTCGTAAGTTTGCTTCTAATTAGATAAACTTAAACAAAATGGGTTGGATTGAGGTAACTCTAATGCTAAAAATTTGACAACTTGTAAATATAAGTTTTGGTAAATGACAAATTCCAACAAGCAACAATTATAAGCAAAAGCGTTAGGGGTGAAGGATCCTTTGGCTCTCGTGTCTCAACTTGTTAACTGGATTAACTCAAGTTGGAAAACTATAAGGATTAATGGAAAGATCATAGGTAATTGGCCCCTAATTCCTTAGCAAACCAATTCTCCCTACTTATCAAAGCATGTTAATTCCTTAACTATGTTTAACAAATAGCGGGTCTAAGCATAAACTCTAATCCAATTTCCACACAACCACAGGAACTATTCCTAATTCTTGAAAATCATGCCATTTAACCTTAGAGTAAGAACACAACCAAATTTCCCAATTTAGATATGAACCCTAATCAAAGTCTATGAGAAGCCAACTCACAAACTTGCAATAACGCAAAGGTAAATGATTAATCCATACACAATCCAAACTCAAGTAAATTGGTTCAAGAGAAACACATAGCAAGCCAAATTCACCCTGCCCCTAACTATGAGTTTCACTACACGTCATAAAAACAACAAAAAATTTGCAAGAATGAAGAGAAATTCATAAAACCCAAGGTTGGTGATGATGGATTCCTCCAATCTTTTCCTTTTCCTCAAGTTTCTCTTTCTCAACCTTCTTCCTTCATCCTCCTCTATTCTCTACGCTTCTCCCTTTTCTCCTCCCAAAAACCTTATCTATAACTCCTTAATAATCCAACAAGCATAAACACGAGGAAAATACGGGTCGGGTGTTGAGACGCAGGTTCTGGCGTTAGACGCCAGGTTCAGCTGGCAGCATCAGTATTCATGGTCCTATGGGCGCTGTGACGCCACATTTGGGCGTCATGACGCCATAACTCATCTGAGGTGCTTTTCCTGTTGGCGTTGCGACTCCAAAAGCTGGCGTTGCGACGCCAAATTCTGAATCTTCACTCCCTTTTGTGGGTTTCTCATTAACCTGAAAATAAAACGACAAATTATACTAAAATTAAGATAAATTCTAAAATTCACTAAACCATTTGCAAGACATATTTACACATTAAAATATCACAAAAGACTTCCATCAAAGGTTAAAATTGTGCAAAATTAGGTGCTCTAGACTCTAAAAAATCAACAAGAAGATGGAACATCACCAAACCAAAATAAAAAAAAAATGGAAATCATGGAGCAACTTGAAGCCATATCTCCTCACTTCCTCAGCAGTTCCACCCAAACTCAGCTTATTGTTGCATTCTTTTTTAGCACTACCTTCCTCGAAACATTATTCTTCCTTTATCACACCGCTCCTCCGACACGTGCGCCCTTCCTCTATCCCCACCACCTTGCACCATCACACTCGCCCATTCTCTTTGCATTACCACTCAGGTCTCACCACCACCACACAGAAGCTCCGCCGCCACCGCCGCGATGCCCCTTCCTTGCCTTTGCCATGAACATTGTTGCCTTTCGGGTTCAACTTTTTCTTTTCACAAAGAAAAATTGTTTATTATTTTTTTTTACTATAATCTTTTCAGCGTTTTGCAAAAAGCCTAAATTACCCTTTATGAATGTAAATTAGTTTTTACACACAACTAATTACTGTTAACATCACCTAATTAAGCCATCACATGTCATTCTGTTGCCATACACATCTCACTTGCATGGTAGACATTGACTAGCACATGTAAAGGAGTGAACACCTTATAACTACGAGCGATTTCAACAATTACACACCCTAGAACTTGAATCTTTGCACTATTCCTAAAAGTACATGCAACCTAAATTTTAAATATTCTTATTAAGTACCTCTTAATGTTTCTTTTCATGTAATCTTAAATATCTCTTGGTATATACACTTTTTTGTAGCCTTATATAAATTTTCATTCTCATCGACTAAAACTAAAATAAACTTTCTCATACAATGAAACAATGACCAACTATTGATTGTTAATTAAAAACACTTTGTAAAACTTTATTAAATTTGAAAAATCAAATAGAAATAAAAAAGTATTTATACAATCAGATTATTCACTTTAAAATGATAATTAAATGTGTAGTTGCATTACATGAAATTTTAAATTTAAAAAGAGCAACAAATTGAGCTGTAAAAATCTTATAGATTTATCCAAATTCATGTACGTAAAAAAATAATATGACCTAGTAAAAATAAAAGTGATCAATGCATCATTTGTCAAAAAATTTATAATTTACTAATTACACCTATCTTGTGTATATTAAAACAATAGTTTCATTTTCATATGTCAGTTATGTTTTTTCACTTATTTGATTTTAATCTAGATACTTTAACTTTCCCTAAAATTGGATACAATAATAGTTATAATAAACAATTAGAATTGAAATAAATGGTATCTAATACGAAGATTATAAGAAATGCATTGACAAATGAGGCTTGAAATTGTAGGTTTTCGATGCCTTTGCAAATATGGTGGTTGTTGTTGTTGACACCTTAGATTGTTTATATGTGTCCTTTTTTTTCGGTTACATATATGTGTCCTTTAAGATCTCAACCCATATTAAATATTAATGGATGCTACAAATGCTTAGAAAAGATAACTTAGCCGCATAATTTTCAACACAAATAACACAATAAATTGAGAATTAAAATTGTGGAAATAGAAAATTTTAAAAGAAAAAATAGTTAAAAGTTAACTAATTATCATTATCATTAACTTGATAAAAACTTGATATAATGATAAGGTTTCACACCTACATAATTAGCGGCCACTTACCTAAATCACTTATGAGAGCGCAAAAAAAGCAAGAAAAAAAGAGTTTACAATAATTTTTGAAAGGGGATCAAGAGTTCAAGAGGGCAAAAAATCTAAAATCAGTTAAGGGAGGCATTTCAATAATGGAGAATTACATAGATGTTAAAATTTTTTTGATATGAATTATATATAAAACTTCACTTTATAAATTATAAAAATCAATATTTATTATTATAAATATGAAAACAATATGCGTTGATATAATGATGATTTTAAGTTGTGAAATATAGCTTCTATTTTTAGTATTTAAAAATAATATAAAAATAGAATTATCAGAAAATGATACATGACATTATTACATTTATTGTTCCAAGTTCCTAAATATTATATGTATTAATATTAATATTATATATTGTATATGAGAAATAAAGGATCGTTTTATTCGTTGCAAAAAAAAAAAGAGTTATTATTTGGGTTTGGATTAATAAAGATAGGCATGACTTAAGTGATTATAGAAAATATAAATTATGACAATAATAGTTATTATCATAATCATAGATTGTACAAGAATATGCATCAATTTAAGACAATGATTATATCATGAAGTGTGTTTAGAATAGAAACAAAAATAAAAAAGATTTGATTCGAAAATCATGAATTTAGAATTGAAATAATAAATTTACCAAAAATAATTGAAAAAAATAAGAAATAAATTAAATAATCAAATCTTATGGAATTTCATTCTTTCAGTCTTAAAACCCCTTAATGTTTTTTTTTATAGGATTTGCTGAATTAATTTTGATATTTAAAAATGCTATTTTACTTTTTAACTTTTAAATATCCTAAAGGAAAAGATATGATATAATAAGGATAGATAAGTAACATAAAAAAACAAAATATTGATTTATTACTTAATTCAATTTAATTGAATCTAATCTAATTTAATAAATTTTCCAATTTATTCTATTCCAAACGCACCTAGAAGGTAATTAAATCACTAAATACATAGCTCAAATATGTACTTTTGATGATATTGACTCTACATTTTTTAGTAATGGATATATTTGCTTTGGCAAGAAATTAACGATCCTAGTCCAAATTAATGGGAAAATTAATGCCAGAAAACTTAATTAGAGGACAACAATCATAAAAACAAAATGGTTCTTCACCCACAACAATTCTCCTAAACTTAATAAAAATAAACTTTTCATATTAAACAGTTACAAATTAACACGGATGGAACCTCCAAGGCGAACCCAAGTATTACGGCTTGTGGGGGTTTAGCTAGAAATGACCAAGGAAGATGGATATTTGGATTCTTGCGAAATAGGGGAGAATGTACAGCCTTTGTAGCAGAGCTTTGAGGAGTCTGCACTGGTCTTTTAATTGCTTGGGATTTTGGGCGGCATATGATCCATATTGAGTGCAATTCCTCGTCAGCAATTCAGGTCATTCAAAGCAAGTCTCGGCCAAATGGGCAACATATTTTGATGTTTAGAATCATTTCTATGCTAAACAAAGATTCGGGAGTTAAGTTTTCAACAATGTTCAGAGAAGCTAATCAATGTGCTGACTGGCTAGCTAATTATAGTCTTACTCTTAGCTTTGGAACTAATTTGTGGAATAACCCCCTAAAGGAATTCAGGGGCACCTTGTAAATGGTGCTAATGAGATCTTTTTTCCTATATCTCTAGTGTGGTAATATAGTTTTTTCTCTGGGCCTTGGCCCTTTTATGCACAAAAAAAAGGATATACAAGTAAAATAAAAAACAAAATATTGATTTAATTCAATTAAATTGAATCTAATCTAATTTAATAATTTTTCCAATTTATTCTATTCCAAGCACACTTATAAGGTAATTAAATCACTAAATACATAGTTCAAATATGTACTCTTGATGATATTGACTCTACATTTTTTTAGTAATGGACATATTTGCTTTGGCAAGAAATTATCGATCCTAACCCAAATTAATGGGAAAATTAACAGTTTTTTACATAAATAAAATGATTAAAATGATATATTATATATATACTCCAAACCAAAAAGAATTACATGAATGTGCTATTTTTAATATTATAGAAATCAAGTTAAATCAAGTACTGTGTAAAGGGTCCACTATTCAAAATGGAAAGCACACAAATCGGTTTAGCGATTTGTTAATGAGACAACTAACAAAAACACTTTACCATCACAGATCGAGTTAAGTCGATTTGTCAGACAATTGGCAACATGTCTCCATAATTGATTTGAATCGATTTTTGAAGCCTGTCTCTCCCTTTGATGGTGCACTATCGCGATCTCCACTACGCACCTCCACCCGCGGTCTCTCCCCTTTGAATGGTTTTTCTTCCTCCATCATAGTCACTCCCAACTCTCTCTCTCCGACGTTCTTTTTTCATTTGTGTCTATTGAACCTCATTCCCTTTTGCTCCCCTTATCTTTCATTTAGATTCTTTCTTTCTATTTTTTCATTATTTTATTTGAGTGTTGTATAGCTTTGTTTTTTTTTTAAAGAAAAAAAAGACAAAGAAAAGGTCTTGTTGGGCTATCATTGTTGTTGGTTCTAATTTAAACGTATTTGGGCTGTTGTGTTTTAAAGGTTGACATTCCTAGCAACCTTTTGTGCAGTTTTTGGGAACTTCAATTTTCCTTTTTTTATTTTTATTGTCTTTCTCAAGTTGTTCAGCAAATGTTTTCTTCCGCAAGAGTTTATGTTGTCTTGTCAGCATCTTTAGTTTGTGCTCATTAAAAAAACATCCAACACCGAATATTTGTTTAAAACTAAAAAAATATAATTGCTTAAAGGGTCAATATTAACATATTTCTTCAAGTTACTTTTGATATATTTATCTTTTTATTTTAGAATGTTCTAGCTTAAAATTACATTTCGGTTTGCTTAAAAATGAATTAATAAATAATTAAAAGCTCAGATTTTTTTTATAGTTAATTCAACCATGATGGCCTTTTAATTCTATATTTTAAAATATTTTAATTGTGACAACTGATATTCTAAAATTTCTTGTTTTGAAAAAAAATTAAATTAAATTAACTCATAAATATTTTATGCAAACTACGTGACTTTGAGTTTCGCATTGCTTTTACGTATCAACTATAAAATTTGATATATTTGATCTATTTGGTAAGAACTTTGTAAAATAATTAAGTTCCATTTTTTCTATTTTTGCTCTGGATGTCACAAGATATCAGTATTTAAGCTTTGAAAAAAAATAATAAAAGTTCCAAACGGTCTGGTTCGGGTTTTCCCTTATTTTTAGAGCTTAATCGAATTAGGTTACCGTTCAGTCATTTAGATTGCCGGTCAGGTCAAATTTTCTCTTCTATGGTAATAACTAATCATGGACTAATCATGTCATACACTTGTCTTTTAGATGATTTAAAATCGGTTTAAGTCGATATTAGAAATATATTCAAATCAATTTTAGTGGATTTCTCAAATTGATTCAAACTGATTCCTGTAATGTGTCAATAAATTCCAGGAGGTGTAAATTGGTTAAACGATTCTAAGTAGATTCTTGACCATCTACACTCAAGTGTTATTGTTAACAACACAAAATTCGGTTTAAATCGATTTTTATATAATTAAAAAAAAGAGACATATGTGTAATACTTTTGATAACATGGTATATACATAATATATCATTTTATTTATTTTATATAGGTAAAAAACTCAAAAATTAATGCCAGAAAACTTAATTAGAGGACAACAATCGTAAAAACAAAATGGCTCCTCACCTACAACAATTCTCATAAACTTAATAAAAATAAACTTTTCATATTAATCAGTTACAAATTTAACAAATAGCAACATATCAATTTTAAAAGAGAGAAATTCTGATGTCATGTAAAATAATAGCTCGCAAGGTTCAAATGCATTTAGCTGAGTTTACACATAGCAAATGCACCAAATAAAAAATAGAAAAAAGAAGAGAGGGACCCACTTCCAAATGTTATAAACTTAATTTAGCACATTAATTAGTAGCTAGTAGTAGTCATTAGAAAATCATAGTGTGAAGAGTTCATCATATTCTTCTATGGAGCTATCCTAGCTAAATAGTGTGTAAGCTGGATATCTTGGAACTTTATGGCCTTCAAGATCACATACAAAATAACCTTATAGGTAACTAACTTTCCTCTTATTGGAGTAAAATCATAAACCAAATAAAAAGTTGCAGCTTATCGAAAAAGCTCACTGTATACCTTGAAGAATTATTAGTATGACTTTTTCAAATATATTAGATTAAATATACAATTGAATAAATAATGCAAATTGCTAGTTAAAAAATCCTACACATTTCACACAAAATTTTGCATGCCCATGAAGTAAAATTGAAAAGGAGATAGCAGATTCCAAACCTTTTCGAAACTCCTGTGCTAATCATTGATCCCTAATAGAGAACATTGTTAACTATGATGATAGAACACAACTACAAACAAAAACGAACTAAAAATTCACCCAAAAAAAATATTGAAGTATATTAGCGATTAAAGATACATACTTGCGTCCTTAGCATCATTTGTCTAAGCAATAAGGGCCGACAATAATAGTAAATAAGAACACATTATACATTAATTGACCAATATCAACCTAGATAGAGTCATCACCCTCCCTTTAACTTTTGTTAGATATCATAGGTTGCCACCCCCAACCCGTGTATGCCTATTGTTTTCCTTCTGTTTTGTGCCTTGCTTGTGGCTTTTGGATTTCTGTATTTGTGTTGTAGACTATTTTGTGGCCTCTCTCAGTGCTTAAGTGCTACGAACTACTGTATCTATCCCTACTAGCTCACTTCCACTGATAGTTTGCTCGAGCGTTCTTTTATTGAAAAAAAATCATATTTGTAACTTCGCATCACCTGCCTCAACTGACCTCGACCAATGTCTCTGCAATCACCACTGAACTTGCCCAAAAAGTATCAGCCTCTAAAATGGAAGCAATGAGAAGGGTTAGGGGATATGCATGTTAAAAAAAAAAAGGTATAATCAATTAAAAAAAATTCAGTTTTGAGAAAAATAAGCAGCAACTAAATAATCAAGCCATGAAAAAGCAACAGTAGAAGAAGTGATGTAATAAATAAAGAAAGGAGGGAAGGCCAACGCAAGAGATTTATGAAATGAGAAACATGAGAGAAGAATTATTTAAAAGAAAGATGACAGAAAAAAAATGAAACCAGATGACTCATAAGAGAACTTTATGGAATATAGGTTCTTGTTTGGTCGACTCTTTGATCTTGTATCTAGAAAAGAGAGGTAGAATATCATCTAATAATTGGTAGTATATATGATACCAATTCCCATAATTAATATTGCATCTAAAATTCAAAATCTGTAACTGATTTCTATTATTTTAAAATCCACAACATAATGGTCAAGTAGAAATGAAAGGAAAGTGAAAAATTGGTAACTGCTATAAAAAATCATGAGAATTAGTTTTGAATTTTAAACTTGAACAACTGATTGAATTTTTAAAAAAAAAATTGAAGTTGAATGAATTTCTTAAGGTAGAACATTTTAAATAATAATGAAAATTCTCAGAATTTATCTTTGATTGACATGTGGCAAAACTTTTCTTCAAATAAGTCTGAATTTAGTAATATATATTATTAGTAGTTTAGATTCCTTCTTCATAGTGGCATGAATGGTCATATCCTAAAACAAAATATAAATTTTATTTAGAAAAAAGAAAGAGCAAAATTAGGGGGTGTCCACATCTATAACACTAAAAAGAAAAGTATAGTAAAAAAGAAGAATGTAAAAGAAAATAAAATGCTTACAAATTCATCAATTAAAATAATTTCCAAGCTGTTTACCACCTCGACGTTGTTGAAAGCAAGAAGACACCAAAGACAAATAATTCAGACCTTAATCCTCAGCATTCCCAACTGAAGTGATGGTCTGAGTAGGTCACAACTATTTGCCATGGAATAAAAGGAGAGTAGTGAACAGGAAATAGTAAAGACAAGGGCATGGGAATGAAAATATTTTTGTTTTCAGACGTGAGAACAATCATTTGTAGACAATTACAATTGTAGAAATGCATATAGAAGATGAAATTGGAGAACTCCATGAATATAGGAGATATATCAAGTAATTGTGGAGAATAAATCATATTAATTCAGATAAATCAAAATCATAACAAATAGGAGAAATTCTTGGATGAAGGAGGAGAATTTTGGACAAAGATATAAATTAGGTTATTTTGGAGAATAAATTAGTATTAAAATCTAAATAAATCATATTATAATAAAAGAGAATAAATCAAGACTGAAATATCGCAAATCAAAATATTGATGATTGTCAATGATATTCTAATAAATGCTAATAAGTTTAGAAGATATTTAATTTTTGTAGTGCAATATAATCCTACTATTAAATACTGATAATTGTCAATGATATTCTAATAATATGTAATAATTGTAGTTTTACTTTTAAAATAATAATTAGTAATTAATTTTTTAAAACTTAGGCTCTAAATCATTCTCGTTATGACATCTGGAGAACTTTCCCTCATTGGAGTTCTGGAATATTAGTATTATAGATAAGTTGACAGGCCCAGGTCGGCTTGACAAGCTCAATAGGCTTCACACTGAGCCTAGGCCTAGCCTATTAAGGTAACAGGCTTTCAAATATGTCTGGTCTTAATTTTCAACATGCCATGCTACAGGCTCCTAAAGGCCACTTGACTTGTTCCCACCTCTACTCTTCACGATGGATGAAGTGATTAGGGTAGGGATCGATATTATGATAGGGGCAAATTTGGAATTTTACTTAGTTAGAGTACATTCCCTTGCCCTGGGAATAGAGGATTCCCGGCAGGGAAATGGATTTGAATTTGGATCATTTTCTATTCCAGGATAACAAGTTGCCTGGGAATGTTTTTTCACTCTGTCTACCAAACAAAGGAAAGTTACATTCCTATGTAGATTCCAGGAATTTGAAAAGAAAATGACCACACACCCCTAAGGGATGTGTGGCAGGGGATTAATTTTATTTTGCTTAGAATGTCAATTTCAATAATAACATTCTCAAGCATGACATTTTGAGAGTATTTGGTAAATAGGCTAAATTTTAGGAATATTATAAATATACCCAGGAATTAATATTCACATGTTTGGTTGTTATTTATAATCCTAGGAATCTTGTATAATTTTTCCAAAATACCCTCATAGTTTTAGTGCCAAAATTAACAGATTCAACCAAAATTCAACTATTTTAACTTGAAATTAACAATTTTAACTGAAAAATTGATTATTCTAATTATAAGTTAACAATTTTAACTCAAATATTTACTATTTAAACAAAAAATTAAACTGCTTTAACACAAAAGTAACAATTTCAACTTAAAAAAACCTATTTTAACAATAAATTAACAATTTTAACTATAAAATTAACTATTCAAATTAAATCTTAATAAGTTTAACTAAAAAATTTACTATTTAAACTAAAAATTATTGTTTTAACACAAATTTACAATTTTAACTCAAAAAATACCTATTTTAACTAAAAATTAACAATTTTAAGTACAAAATTAACTATTCAAAGTAAAACTCAGCAATTTTAACTCAAAAATTTACTATTTAAAGTAAAAGTTAGTTGTTTTAACACAAATTTACAATTTTAACTCAAAAAATACCTATTTTAACTAAAAATTAACAATTTTAACTAAAAATTACCTATTCAAATTAAAACTTAACAATTTTAACTCAAAAATTAACTATTTAAATATTACCAATGTTAACTAAAAAATTAACACCCAAATATAATTTGCTCAAATTAAATTCAAACGCAATTTTTTTTAAGAATGCTAAATGTATGAAATACCACTTCAAACACATAATCCATATATATACCAAATCTACTACTAAAGTCAAACCCACTATAAGGGCTACCAATTTACAAAAAATTTTAATTGAAGTCCTATAACTATTCTAAAATAAGAAACTATGACTCATCAAGGACATCCAAGACCAAGTCTAACCTATCTTCTGGTGCCAGTGTGTAAAAGTAGTCGATTAGATATTTGTCCTTCATATTGACTTTGTCGACTCTAATCCTTTGTTGATTTGACAAGCCATTAATCTCTTTATTAGTATAGTTATGTTCATTCTTCTATAAGCTCTCTCGCTCCTTCAAGTCATCAGTTATGTTCTAATCATTTCTACTCAAAATAAGAAACAAAATGAAAACAAATTGACATTTTTTTGCAATTATCAATGAAAATATTCTAACTAGACAGGAAACATAAAACAAACCAAGCATCACCTAAACTGTTTAGAAAGGTGGCATAGAGATTTTTGGTATATAGAAAATAAAAATGTTATTCCAACATCAAAATGGGTGTTCAATTGGGACACCCATTCCATCAATGTTAGCTATGAAGGTGGCTCCAACTTTCTCCACTATTCATCACATACAATTGTAATAGAGTGTGTGTACCAATTAGATACTCATTTTTGGATGTTACAATTGTAATGCTCTATAGAAAAATATATATTTAGTAAACTACACCCACTCAAATCAAGGGCAGGGGAACTAAACATGGGCAAGAATGCCTAGATGCATTGCAAAATTAAAAATCACATCGCAAAATATATATTAGACAAATACTAGTTCAATAGCCCGTACATAGCAGGGGAATGTTATAAAACTCAAAATGTGATAGAAAACCAAAAGATAATAAAACATATGCTGAATCTTAAGATCTTCAATCATCCTTTTCAAATATTGGGAAGAACATGATAATAAGAATGTTAGTTATTTAACTAATGGTTAGGAAGAGATATTGCTTAGTGAAAATAAGTACCACAATAAATTACACATACCATCTGTAGTAACATTCTTAAAAAATTCTCTTAATGTTACATTAATGGTGCAATTTCTTATGCTATGGTAATTGTCTGACAATATTTTCAAGCCCCACTTATTTTTAACTCTTAAAAGAGACACATACAATTGTCTATGAATAAAAATTCATCTTAATAGGTATAATCTAACAATAGATAATATTTAACCTTAAGATTTATTGATAGTCATAGCAAAAGAGACTATTATCGAAAATTGTCTTTTTTGAAACTTAGATTGAATTTGTGTCATAATTAGGAATCATATTCATCCTTAGAATTAAAACTACTTCACAAGCCCCAGTTTCCTCTTAAAAGTCAAATGTTCAATAATCAGGTTTTT
Source organism: Dalbergia oliveri (assembly GCA_030441495.1). Taxonomy (NCBI): domain Eukaryota; kingdom Viridiplantae; phylum Streptophyta; class Magnoliopsida; order Fabales; family Fabaceae; genus Dalbergia; species Dalbergia oliveri. Next base: position 11,559,915 of record JAMLFY010000016.1, read on the forward strand.
CATTCTTCTTCTTTGCACTCTAGTTCCATTACACGATGAAGTTGGAACCCTTCTTTCAATATCAACTTATAGAACAAAAGTCCAAAACAATTTATTCAATTTAATACTTCAAAAGAAAAGTTTCATAGCTTGTCAACGTAAAAGTGATCCAAATGGTATTGGATGATTTTGTAACTCAATTTCAATAGATTCATGATTTTACTTATTTCACCATCTTTTTTATTTGGAGTCACCTGCTCTAAAGCATGGTAATCCAACATTTTTCTTCAGTAGATATGATAAGCTCAACCCCAAATTGGAGGAGCAAATGTTCAAGAGGATTACAAATCAAACTTCCAAAATGTAGCAAAAACGAACTGCAAACCAAAGTCATGCATTCTAGCAGGAAAATCCCCAAGACTTAACAAGACACAAACTGAAAAGGAAACTCAAGAAAGCAGCAGCCAAAAATTTTTGAAAAAATGAGGAGCATAAAAGCCAAAAAGCAGCAACCAAGCATCATTTGAGTGGTAATAGAAACCAAAGCAACAAACAGCAACATTCGTGGCATATTACGTGCAATAAAAACACATGCACTTAGTGAAACTTCCCTTTTGTTGATCTAAACATCTTGTTCTCCATTATGTAGGAATTGTGTTTCAAACCATCCACACAGCATCAAGTAATCCCGCCAAGATTAAGGCCCACAAATCATTATTGCAGAATTCACTAGTAACAGAGAAAGCACGCCTGTTTGTTCTATTTCCATTGGCTCCATTATGTCCACCTTGCTCGAAGAAATATTAAAAGGCCACCAAAGTTCAGAATCATAAATGAAAATACAAATAAGTATATATGTCAACAAAATGGCCTTCACATCATAATGAAACCAGCACGACAAATTAAAAACAGACTTGGATTCAATCTTTTAATTATTGGCGATCTTGTTGAAGGACAAATCACCATCACTCTTTTTCTTCAAACTCACATGAGTATCCCTTGTCAGGTGTTAAAAGAGGAACCTCATTTTATGGCTAAGAACATTGAATTGCACATTCTGTAGTTAAACTAAGAGAAGTCCTCATTAATAACGTACTTTACCAAACAAAATACATTAAGTATCTCTGCTAAGAGAAGGAAGCCAAACATAATTATAAAAAAGTGATATGAATCCAAATGAGAACACAAAAACCGTAAAATTACAATAGCTTAAAATCTAAACCAAAATCAAAATTGAAAAACAACCCACGAGTTCAACTGAAAATATTTGCTGGGAGTCATGTATATTGCATTGATGAACTAATTCCCATATCAAGTAAATAATATCAAGAATCATTACTGTCAACTAAAAATATATTACTTGCGTTAACCTCCATTAAAAATATAAAATAAGAGTTAGTATTACAAAGAGAAGGGAATTTCCTTGCATAGATATCATATATACACAAAAAATAACCAAAATAAAAACTCAATGAACAAATCTTGATTATGGAAATTCATACCAAAACAAATAAGAAAAGGCAAGCTCGCTCCCTTCCTTTAACCAAACAAAAAAAAAGGGAAATTACATGTTCATCTTTAGTAGAAGCTATGGAGTCTCTCCACTGGTAAAAGAAAATAAGGAAAAGAAAAACTAAAAATGAGAAAAAGCTACTGAAAGGGCACTGTAAATGCAATATGCTTATTATAAAAGATTTTTCCCAAAATATTAATTTAAAGAAAGAATTGACACTTTTTTTCGCATAATCAATGTGTAACCTAAGGATGCAAGTAGTGATAAAAGGCAAAGTTGCTAGACTACTCATAAGGTAGAATTATGGCACTTTTTCCACTAATCTACATAAAAGGGAATCACCTCTAACAATTAATAATTGCAGATTCGATGACTAAGTTTAAACCTATATTGACCTTAACATTGCCTACAATATGCAATTTCTTCATGCTGTAACCATAATAAATAGTGAATAAAGATAACAAGATAATTATTCATTCTTAAATAGCAATGTCATGAACTATTAGTACTGTGGTATAACTTCTAGATTTCAATCTTTGAAAGGTCATTCTTGGAACACTAAAGGCATTAAATGTAAATTCTGAATTGTGATATAAAACTCTTAATCATTATTTAGTGTAGACACCACAATTCTTAACTATTAGGACATGCATGGCTTTGATTAAAAGGGGATTCCACACATACCTTTAGTTGATTGATTAAAAGGAACAATGTAATATGATATCATTAAAATCTCATTCTAAATTTAAATGATATTCCATCAATAACCTTATAGCATGAATATGTATTGATCAATCAGTAGGTCTACAATGAAGATAAGTTTTGTTCCTTCAATTCAAGAGAAAAAAAGATGATTGTAGAATGCCATGATTAGAATTGGTCTTGATTCAATGATGAAAGATCTAACACCATGCCATTTTCAAAATCCAAGTGAAAGTCTCTTATGTCCAATGATCAAAAGGATTGAGTTCTGTCATTATTAAATAAGTTCACAGAAATTAAACAATATTGAAGTTAATTACCTAAGCTAACCTAACCAAACCATATTTAAACAATTTCTGTCATGACTCTCCAATGGCAATAAGCTACCTTTCTTCAAAAGTAAATCAAAATATGAAAATGTAAGGAGGGAGGGACAACACCTTACAAATACAATTCTTTGTAAGAAATCTGCAAGTGATCATGATAGTAGGTGACTATGCCATATATCATTACAAACTCTGCTGCAAAATCTATAATAACCAATGAAAGAAAGGATATAGCTCGGTGAGTAACAAAAAAGTGTAGTATAAATTGGTTCTAAATCTCCAATGACCAATGCCATAACCTCCCTTTCATGAAATTTTTATATGTAATTATGATTCTAATTTTAAACAGGTTACCAAACATAAAATTTGGAATTAGGCCATCCAATTCCCATTCCAAGCTCCAACTTTATACCTAATTCCATGCATCAAACAAGCATTTCTTTGTAAATGCTAAGCCTAAGGTTTCCCTGCCTTGGATCAAAATTTTCACCAAGAAAGGGTAATTACATTCATCTTTCTTTAGGTAAATGAATATTACACTCCCCTCATTTATTTTTCAATTTGACACCCGCCTCCCTTAATTAATTCAATAACATTCCAAAAACCTCCCCTAATTTTAAATTTTAGGCAAAACACTCATTTTAGTCTCTAAAATTTCAAGTGGACAAATTAGTTGATATAAAAAAACTCTCAAATTAATCTTTCCAAAATTTCAAATCAAATAAATTGGTCCCATAATTAAATAATCACAAATTAATCTCTTTGGTAAGTTGAGTAAGGAGAACAAACTTGTCTAAAAATTTATTTTTAGGACTAATTTGACAGTTTTTTTTTAGGACTAATTTATCAGATTATTTAATTTTCAGGGATCAATTTTGTCTAATTTCCCAACCTGACACCCACCCCTTCTTCCCCTTACCTAACCCTTTAACAAAACCTAGGCACCCAGCCATCCTCCTTGTTCTTCTCTCCCTAAACCATCGCAAAAGCTTCCCTTCGCTACACATTTAACAACAACAATGACACCAACAACACGGACCCATCCCATCAAAATCCACCTATACCCTTCTCGCTCGCCAACCTTTCCTCTTCCCAAATCCACCCATGCCAAGCTCTCCCCAGTCGTTGGCAGTGACCGTTAATGAATACAATAGTGGTGGCGATGATATGAAGAAGACGAAGATAGTGGCCCGCACTTAGTTTTGATGATCTCCGCGCACGGCCGTAGCCGCAACAGCAGTTGCTGACACGGACTTGCTCCCATTGGCAGCAGTGGCAGCGAACATATAATGGACTGAGGCAAGGTGGTCGCTTCAACCGTGAATCAAGCATGATGAGCAAAGGGCAGGACTTGGATGCTTATGGTTCAGGGAGAATTTGAAGAATCTATTATTGTTGTTGTGCTGTGGGTGTAGATGGAGATAGGGAACAAAGGGAAGCTATGGTTGTAGATGGAGATTAGGGAAAAAAGGGTAATGTTGAAATTCTATAATTTATTGGGAAATAAGAAAAGTAGGTGTAGTATTGAAAAATAGAAAGGAAGGGGTATAATATTTTTTGATCTCAAGAGAATTATTAAATTAAAATAAAAATTTTATTTTAATCTCTTTAAAATTCATGTAAAATAAATTGGTCTCTATAAAAATTAAATTTTTAAATTAATGTCTAAAATTAAAAAATTATATAAATTAATTCTTGTAAAAAATAATTTTTTAAATTTTACAGAAATTAATTTATCTATATTTTAATTTTAATTTTAATTTTACGGGATCTAATTTAAGAAATTATTTTTTATAGGAATTAATTTGTGCTGAGAGCGACTAAAACTGATGTTTTGTCTTGAATTAAAGCGACAGGAAACTCCCTCATACTCTTTCCTGTCATCCTTTTCTTGTACTGTACTTCACTTTTTGACTGGGACACGGTCACACGCCCGTTCCTACCCGTTTCAAGTTCAAGGATCAGGATCCTTTTTCTGCAAAAAAAAAAAAAAAATTGGCAAATCCATTGCAACCCAACACCTGCAGGCGCCACTCTCTAACCCCAAACCCAAAACCTCTCCCATTTCTCTTCTGCTGCTGCTGCTGCTGCACAACTCACTAATAAAAGGGCTTAAGACAAAAAAAGTTTCTCTCTTCAGCTTAGTGCATGTAAAAATTCAAACTTTTGGGGGGTGTAGATATCAATTTCCGGTTGCACTCTCATGTGTGGGGTTTTTTTTTTTTCTGTCTTATTCAGCAAAATGACAAATTGGGTGTGTGTGAAATTGCGTGAGGAGGGTTCTTGTTCTCCTTTTTCATTGCTAAGCACAAGGGTAGTCTTGTATACTTTGCTTCTTGGATAAATGAGAGAGTATTTGTGGTTGTGGGGTAAGGTTCCATTTCTCTTTCTTTTTGTACTGTGGCGTTAAAGTGGTGGTGGTGTGTTGTGTTTTGGGGAGAAAGAGAGAGAAGAAAATGATTCAGTTGTTGTTCATGGTGATTTTTGTGGAATGTGTTATGGCATTCTTTTTGTTGGTGAAAGTTGGGCCACTGAGGGGTCTTGTGATGAAGACGCTTGATCAGGTGAAGATGGGGAAGGGTCCAGCTACAGTGAAGACCATTGCTGGCACAACGTCTGTGATCCTCTTTTCAAGCCTCATGAGCATTGTTAAGATCCAGAACAAAGGTGCTAAGCTTGGTAAAATGTCACCAATGGATCAAGTTCTTTGGAGGACTCACGTGCTTGAGGCTTCGCTTATGGGTATGTTGCTTGCTATTCCTTCCTCTGGGTCACGTGATCCTTTTTCTTTCTTTTGTGTTTTTTAATTGCTGCCCATTTGATTTTTTACCTGATCTTGGGCTGTTACTGTGAAATTAGTTTAGCTTGTTTGCCATAAAAAGTGAAAAGAAAAAATTTGCAAATGTTGCATGGAAGTGTTGTTGTGAATGTTTTGCTTGAATCCTTCTTTCATTTAGGGCTTGTGGTGAAGAAGGGTGCCTAGACCTTTTTTTTTTTCAAGTGTTTTTGAATTTAATTGTTGTTTCATACATCTATTTGCCACACTTTTGTTTCAATTCCAGCCTAAAAGGAAATGCTGTTATTAACATTTGTGGTTATTAATGGAGTATAAGGGAAAAATATGTTAGAATCGGCTGCCTTTTGGAGTTAGTACTCAATATTGACACATAGAAAGTTCCTTTTGGAGCGTTAGTAACTTGGTACACAATAATCGGCATAAGCATCAATGCTTTACTTACAATGAATGGCTTCAATCGTTTTGTGGAAAATAGGTGCATTGCTTTCCTGTTTGAATTTTAGGAAACTTAAACCAAGTGCAGCTGAGCAGGTTCCCCTGTTCAAAGTGATACTTTATAAACTCCATTATTCTTTCTATTTGTCAGTACTCACTATAACACCGTAGCTGTTGTAGTTCTCAGATTATGCCAGGCTTTCTTTAAATTAAACAAGTAGTTGGTTTCTTATTCAAACTAGCTGTAGCTTTTCTTTGATTCAGCTGAGACGCTGAGACTTTGGGACTTCGGTGACTGCTTAGTTTTGTTGCAAACTATAGCTTGATGAATAATAGAAATATTGTTGAGCCTATTGCCTAGGGATCAAACTTTGTAAATGCAAAGTCAAAACTTTTCTGTTTCTGACATGTTTAAGTCCTTGATTACATGATCTTGCCATTAAATTTTTTTGTCTATATGGTATTTTCCTTTTCATGCTGTTCAGTTTGGAAATTTTCTTGTATCTCTGAACTGATTTATTAATGCTTTCTGTGCCGACCAATGATTTATAATGTTGATCATGTGTCTAATTTAATTATCTAACTATCAACAAGGGAATGAGGAATGTAGAACATAATACACAAGCCAAGCTTCTACATGGAATCGCAATGGTTCACATGTTGACACTGCAACAACAATTAAATGCAGCATAAATTTTGTGTGTATTTACTGGTTATGGAAGTTTGATTTTATTATGTGGGGAATGGTGAACTGGATGTAAGGATAAGGAAGGAATCCACTTTTAAGTTGTCAATGAAATTATATGTATCATATTTTTGCATAGTAATTTAGGTTTCAAGTTGTATTTATCTGCAAGGATGGAATTTAAAATTTATAAAGGTAATGGATCCGTTTCTAGGATTACTTATTTGTGTTTCTTCTTTATCCTTTAGAAAAAATATCAGGTTATAAATTGGTGCCAATAATTTTCTTTTGGTTTTGAATTATGATCATCCAATGTGAAGGGTCATTGTATCAAATTGAATTTGGACTTTCTAATGTGTCCAGCATGACTAAAATATTTGACATGATCATTATGTTTTGTTGTTTAAGGAAATCAATAAAATTTGTACCTCGAGGTTAGCAAGTTTAATGACTAGTATTGAAGATGGGCTGAAAAAGTGTGTGCAGTGATGAAGCAAATTGTGATGTTTACTTTCCTCCCTGTGGCACTACCTGGTTTTACATTGGTACTATATTACTAGCTAAATTGCTGTTAGATTTAGTTAAATTAATTCATTATTTGCAGTATTTGTACTGGTAGTAAATCATTCTTTCAAGTTGCCAAAATTCTTTATAAGTCTAAGTTTCTTATCAATCATAGCCTTTTTCTAAAATGACGATAACAATAACTAAGTCTTGTCCTGCCCGCTAGATGGGGTCAGCAACATGCATCAAATGATGCCATAGTGTCCTATCAAATTTTGTCCCATCAGCCTTTATCTAATCTGTTTTAATTTATAGAACAAACACAAATTGCCTACTGAATGTCCAAGACTTAATTGTGCAATTAATTGTCTTTTGTGGGAGCAATTGTGTTAAAATGCTTTAAAGTTGGGGTTTTCAAGGGATGGGCTTCAAGAAGAATGAGTTCATGGTTTGAAAATTGCCTTATAAAAGCAGGATTTCTGATTGCCCTTTATGGATCATGCTGGTTGAACTAGGTTGTTTCATTGGAACTAACAGAAGGAACTTGATAAACTTAAAGGACTTGTTTTTTAGTACAAAATATAGCAGTAATGATATTTGCTCTATGACTACTGGTCTGGGTAGTGAATTGGGGAAATCAGGCTCGCCAGAGGATTACATCAAAGAGATTTCTTTCTAAACGGAGGCTGCTCGATTTTACTTCATGTCAAAATAATAGTCTTGATTAGTGTTGACAAGAAGCTGAATGCAATGAAGGTGGCACAATGTCCGTAGAGTCTGTTTTGGCAGTAGTGCTGTAGATAGCAGTGGTGTTATCATTATTGGAGGGATGATGTAGATCGAGCAGTAGTTTTGACAATAGCGGTGGTGGGGTATGTCCAAGGTGGTTTTTGATGTGTTGAAGGTGATATCAATAGGGTGGTTTTTTCAGTTTTGGACCTGATGGCTGAATTAGTGTGTTTAAGGGAGTGATAAACATGGGAACTTATTAATTGGAGGTTGGTTTCTTTGGTGGGCTGTTGTCAGGTCTTACTGAGGAGAAGCATCAATTGTTCAATGCTTTGTCAGAAAGCATATTGGATTCAAAGTTGAATTGGTAGTTTTCAAATTGCCACTTTTGTGTTGTGAAATATACTACAAACAAAAGTGAGCATGAATTCTGGCACTACCCTGGATACGAGACACAGCATGGACATGGACAAAATGTCACATCAAATCTGATGTATACTCACGTATTTTGAAAACTTGTGTGTTCTAACTGACACAAACTCTCCTTGCTTCATTGAAAACCTATTTCCCAAGGAGGGAATACCTATTACTAGGCACTCGGTAGATTTTTTACTTCTTCTGTTCGCCAAATGATTACGAATATGGCTATAATAACTAGAAATCCAACCATAATTTAGCTTAGTAGTTTGACAGGAAAAGCCTATACACGAGGAATTAGTTGTGTATTCCAAATGTGTTAAAGTATCTAGAATCTTTGATTCCATTGTCTACAATTGTATAATGTTTCCATATATAGCTTTGAAAATACTCTTTAAACTTTTGCTTCTAGATTGCTAAATCTTTGCTTATAATCTCCCTTCATAATTGGTTTTAATAGCTGATGCTGGGCAGAGAGGACCATAAATAGTTGAAACTTGAAAGAGTAAAAGAAACATCAAGATATAATATAATTTTGACAGAGCTATAGGGTTTCATTGCAACACTATCTTGGTTTTATTAGGTTTTGTTGATATATTTAGATTTTTATGAAGTTGATGTTACTGGGTCAGTTTAGTTTATATTTCTTTCTTGTAAGTTTTAGATTTGCTTTAGAATTTTTGGTAGCTCTGACAAGTCTGATCAGAGCTTTATTTGGTCCTGCTTTTATTTTATCTTAAATTCTTGATAAATCATATACTATTAGTTAGGTTTTATTGATTTTCTACTATAGACCAAATATTATAGGATAAGTATTGGAAATGTTCTTTGTTTCCGTGATGTTCTATTTATTTTGATCAGTGTTGTAATGTTCTGTTTGCTACGTGATCTGTTTGGGTTCTATTCAGCAAGTTTGTTCTCTTATTTACTGTTTAATAATGTGACTATGATTTGCCATGATTCCTACCCAGCCTTATCTAGTTTTTCCTATAGAGCTCGGACAGGCATATGTTCTTTCTCTGGCTGGTCCTTAACTTTAATTACCAATTTTATTCCATCAACCTTAACGTGGGCTTTGGCGCAACAGTAAGGTTGCTCCTTATGACCTGGAGGTCACGGGTTCAAATCTTGGAAGCAGTCTCTTTGGAAAACGGGGATAAAGTGCGTATATTTACTCTCTCTAGACCCCACTGTGGGCGCCTCATGCACTGGGCCGCTCTTTTAATCTTTAAATTACCACTATACATTTGGAAACTCTGATAACCCTTAGACCTTGTTTCTTTTTTTGCATGGTTCAATCTGACATCTGATTTCTTTCCTTTTGACTCAAAAACAACCCTACTTTGGAGTAGCCCAGAAACTTGCTTACAGATGAATCATTGAATAAAAATCCATTTTCTTGGTTGCTACCTTGATTTCTAACATCGTACCAAGTATAATCTTTTATAACCTTTGCTAAGTTGTCCCATTCCTACAACCAAAACACTCAACTATAATTTGGAGGGGAACATTACTTTTGAGTGATAAAATGAGCACAGCTAAGGAACAAGTGAAGCGAAAGCTGGTTGTTGAGGTGCTGTTACATTTGTGGATACTACTGTAGGGAACAATCTTCTTGTTTTTCTTTAGTTGTTTTCTTTATCAAGGTCCAAGACTCGGTGTTGGAAGGTGTTTATTTGTAGCTTAGTGAATGCAAGGCTTTCAACCTTTGAACAAGATGGTTGAAACTAGCAAGGGTAGCAATTGTTATTCTGACTGTTTGCTAGAGTGATACTTTCCTTTTCTCTAGGGAGCATCATGGCCACTAATTCCAAGGATGAGAGAGAGAATGAGAATGAAACAAGCTAATAGTCAATATTGCTTCTGGAGGAAGAAAAGGTTTTCTCCATGAGCATAGAAGTATTTTTCGTGTTTGCTTTCAAACTCAATCTGCATGTATGTTTCTTGCATTACAAGTTAGATTGTGTTGCTTTAAAAGGAACAATTTTAATGTTGCAGGTTTTACACTATTTCTTGGATTCATAATTGATCGCGTCCACCATTATCTTCAAAAGCTTAATAAGTTGCGAAGTGATGAGGGAGCTTCTAAAGAAGAACTGGAAAACCTTCGGAAAGAAAAGGTCCAGCTTACAGAAAAGGAAGATAAAGCATTGAAGGAGATAAAGCAACTGAAGGAGCAAATTTCAGCTCTTTCAGAAAGCTTGAAAAAGATGGAGGTGGAATCTGAAGAGAAGGACAAAAGAGTTGAAACCGCTGAAGCTCATGTTACTTCACTCCAAAAGCAAGCTGCAGATCTATTACTTGAATATGACAGGCTCTTGGAAGACAACCAAAATCTTCAGGCTCAAACTCTGAGACACAAGGTTTGAGAAAAAGACTGAGTTACATTTATGAACAAGTTTTGAGTGAAAATATATCACCGGGACCATTACTAATTTTGTCGCAAAATCATATTTATTGTGCAGAAGCAAAAATATAATTTTTTGGTCCTTTCTGCAATATTGACCAAACTAGCTTTTGGCCCAAGCTTATAGATTTTGTGGTTTTCTCTTGAATCTTTATCCTCCACCTCTCCCTTCCCCCTTAAGTTTGTCCTGCATTTGGGTTTTAGATCATTGCTGCATATAAAGATTATAACCATAGAAAAATAATGTTGAACCTCAACTTTATAATTGTGCCTGAGGATGCACCTTGACATTTAAAAGTTTTTGCAAAACATAATTCTGTTAGGAGGTACTATACTCAGCAGTTGTTGCCTGGTTGAATATTAAACATAATTCTGTGCAACATATGTTAGTTAAATAAATTTGCTTATGAATTTCTGATGCATAAGATTGATGGAATTATTTTAAGCAAGACCAAGTTATTGCAATCGTAAGTAGAGGCAGCTCTTTTACGGGTAGAAAGTTCAATTTTTTTTTCACTTTTTTATCTATATAATTTGTTTATGCATCAAACTGTGAATAAAAGGCGTTTCTGCAAGGACATCCCAAATTTAATAAATAATCTATTATACACATTTACGTTATGTGCAAGATACAGCCATAAGCCCATAACTACATGACTGTTTAATTATAGTTAATTAATAAGTAATAACTATTTACTACAGGAATAACTATAAGTCGAGTCTGCCAAAGATGGAAGAAATACGTATACATTCATCCACTAAGTATTTGGCTTCGTTGCTTATATATGAAAAGTACATGTCTGAGAGAGAAAAAGACAAAAAATCAATGAGGTAATTCCAAATTAGCCTGAGGCAATCTGAACTCTCATTTGTTTAGTACATTAGGATGCCTTTCTACATGTGTTACATTTATTTAGCATGATTGAGGCAAGCTCAACATGATTTAAATATCATGACTAGAAAAATGGGTTAAACTGCCCAATGGAGCGTTTATTTCTAGCTCCAGAGGACTTGATTTCATGCAAATAAATAAACATTCAATTGATGCAATTTACATACTTGGTTTTGTTTATATAGGAGGTGGTGCCTGTTTTGTGAATACGAAGTGAGAAATCTTACAAAATCGTAGCATTCATATGGCATCCTCCTCTGTTGACTTGAGCATATTGCGTGCTCTCTTATCTTTTGCACAAGTGCAATATCAAGCTTATTATGTGCAGTGTATATTCACCGACATAAAAACATTTGAGATATATCTGAGTATATTTAGAATTTAAGCGTTGAGCAGACCATTTTTATATTCTCTTAAGAGTTTAATTGTGATACAGGGTCTAAATTTTTTTTATTAGTTTTCAATCAAATCATTTCATACATATCATCTATCAAGTAATAGGTGAGTCAATTATTATGACTCTCACATCCACTATTTTATGGGGTTCTAAAGTCATTGTAGAAAGGCAGTGACTAATTCTTTTGAAACAAACAGCTCAAGGATATGGGTATGACCTCGAGGCATAAGACCTTATCCATAAACATCATCAAGGATCGAATTACCAACTAGATGTTTAAGAAACTCAACTACTAGTAATTATATTTGGCTTTGTGGATATATACATTACTTGAAAGGTCATATAATGAAGTAATTTTATCGGATAGCAGAGTAAATTTTTTTTACATTACCAGTATATAGAAATTAGATTGAACATAATGACCATGTGTTTATGAATTATTTATACTACTAAACTACAAAAATTTTTACACATACCACTTATCATGAGAAAAAAGCCAATCGAAAAAGCTTACCACAAATTTAAAAGCTAGCTACCTCATTGGTCTAGATCTAGATATAGGGAAGTAACACCGTCAAAGCTGGCAACTCTGCAATTATTATACCTCAATCACGAAGAAATGCATTTCTAGTAAGATTTAGCTCCTTGATGACATCCTTCATATTAATTCTTTCTGTTGGTGATTCAACTGAACAAGCGAGTTCAATTCTAATGAGAGATGATACACACCTCTTCTTTTGGATGAATGATGGCCATATTCTCTCTGTTGCTTTCTTCTTCTGCTATTTGAGGTAATTGTTTTGGCAGAAGGGTTGAGTCCATAATCTCTAAAAGGTTATTCAAATATGCTATCTTCACAAACTTAGAAATTGTAATGCACGTAATGAGAATTCTGCTTTCTTATGGCACCAAAGGTTAGGTTATATATCTAAAGAAAGGATGTTGAGGTTTGTTGACTGGGATGAATGTGTGGATTGCATTAAAGGGAAGCAAACCAATCACATATCAAGGAATCCAGCCACAAGAAGCAGTCAACACTTCTTGAGTTGATACACACTGACATCTGTGGTCCTTTTGACATTCCATCTTGGGGTGATGAAAATTATTTTATCACTTTTATTGATGATTTCTCACGGTATTGTTATTTGTATCTCCTCATGAAAAGTCTCAATTAGTAGACGCCCTTGAGGTGTTTATTAATGAAGTGGAAAGACAATTAGATAAAAAAGTAAGAGTTGTGAAGTTAGATAGAGGTGGGGAATATTATGGCAAATTTAATGAAAGAAGGACAATGTCCAGGTCCATTTGCAAAGTTTCTTGAAAGTAGGGACATATATGCATAGTATACAATGCTCAGTACACCACAATAAAATGGTGTAGCTGCAAGGCGAAATTGTACTCTTATGGAAATGGTTAGGAGTATGATAAACTATAGTAATATACCTCTATTATTGTGGATGTATGTATTAAAATCCCGCGTATTGCTGCTTAACAGGGTTCCTAGTAAAGAGTTCCTAAGACTCCTCATGAACTAAGAATAGGAAGAAAACCAGTTGAGGCATCTTCATGTTTGGGGTTGTCCAGCATAAATAAAAGCATATAATCCACATGAAAAGAAGCTTGATCTAAGAACCATTAGTAGTCATTTCATCGGCTATCTAAAGGTCAAAGGGTACATATTTTATTGTCCTAACCATAGTACAAGAATAGTTGAGTCTGGTAATACAAGGTTCCTTGAGAATGGCCAGTTCAATGGGAGTGAGGAATCACAAAAGGTGGATATTCAAGAGAATCGTGTAGAAACTCCTACACCTAGTGTTTCTCCTCAGGTTATTATCACTTTTATTGTATCAAGTTACACAACATGCCAAGACAACAAATTGATACCTCAAACCCACAAGGTGAACATGTGGATGATGAACTGATAATAATGCACAAGTCATAGAGCAAATGGTAAATGAACCACAAGAAATGACTTTAAGAAGGTATGAAAGGCAGAAGACTAGCAATTTCATATGACTGTGTGGTTTATTCACTTAAGCAAGAGTGTGACTTAAGCATGATGAGGATCCAGTCTCATTTAAGCAAGCTATGGAATGTAGCAATTATGAAAAGTAGCTCAATGGTATGAAAGAAGAGATGAAATCAATGGATAACAATAAGGTTTGGGATCTAATCGAGTTGCCTAAAGGTTCAAAACGAGTTGGTTGTAAATGGATCTTTAAGACCAAACGAGACTCAAAAGGCAATATTGAAAAGTATAAGGCTAGACTTGTCACATAAAAAGGATGACATTGACTATAAAGAGATATTCTTCCAGTTTCAAAGAATGACTCTTTAAAAATTGTTATGGTTTTGGTGGCTCATTATGATCTAGAGCTCTGACAAATGGATGTAAAGACCGCCTTCTTAATGGTGACTTGGAAGAAGAGGTTTGTATGGACCAACCCAAATGAGTCACAACCATAGGAAAAGAAAACTTGGTGTGTAAGTTAAATAAGTCAATAAATGAACTAAAACAAACTTCCCGACAGTGGTATCTCAAGTTCAATGATACTATTTTGTCGTATCATTTTGTAAAGAACGCTATTGATTGGTGTATCTACATAAAGGTTAATGGGAGCAAGTTTGTCATATTGGTCCTATATGTTGATGATATTATTCTTGCTACTAATGATCTTGACTTGTTACATGATGTGAAGAAGTTTCTCCCTAATAAATTTGAAATGAAAGATATGGGTGAGGCATCCTATATGACAGGAGTAGAAATATCCCATGACAGATCATAAGGAGTGTTAGGATTATCTTAGAAAGGCTATATCAACGAAGTGTTAGAGAAATGTAGAATGGAAAGTTGCTCTTTAGGAATATATTTCCAATTCAAAAGGGAGACAAGTTTGGTCAAATGCAATATCCCAAGAATGTTTTGGAATGAAAGGAAATGAAATCTATTCCCTATGTTTCAGTGGTTGGGAGCTTGATATATGCCCAGATATGCACTCGACCACACATAAGTTTTGCTATTGGAATGTTAAACTGGTACCAAAGTAATCCCATAATAGACACTAGAAAGCTACAAAGAAATTCCTTAGGTATTTGCAAGGCACCAAGGATCACATGCTTACTTATAGAAGATCAAATAACCTTGAGGCGGTTGGCTACTCAGATTTAGACTATGTTAGATGTGTAGACTCAAGAAAATCCATGTTTGGTTATATTTTCTGCTAGCTAGCCAAGTTTCATGGAAAAGTGGACAAGAGTCTATCATTATTGTTTCTACTATGGAGGCTAAATTTGTGGCATACTTTGAGGCCATAGTTCATTCATTGTGATTGTGAAACTTTATCTTATGGCTTAGTATTGTTGACAGTATAGCTAGCCGCTGAGAATTTATTGTGATAATTCTCCAATTGTCTTCTTCTCTAAGAATGATACGTACTCAAAGGGTGCAAAACATATGGAACTGAAATCCTGGTCAATCAAGGAAGAAGTGCAGAAACAAAAAGTGTCAATTGAGCATATTGGTCCAGAGTTGACAATAGCGGATCCGCTAATTATGGGATTGCCACCCAAAACATTTTCTGGTCATGTGAGACGAATGGGTATCATTGACAAGTCCTTGTTAGCATGATTGTATGATATGTATACATATGCATGGCTATTTTTCCTGTATTGTTGTAACACTTATGAATTCAATTAAAGCTATGTTTCTGCTTATTTTACTTGTTGTCCACATTATGTTATGTATATGTAATATTTAGTGTGATAACATGCTATGTTCTTTGAAAGATATTATAGTAAAGATTACAATACATTCTGATTAAAGTTCTTTGAGTTGAGTTGATTTTGTAATACATGAAAGGAACCGTGTCACTAAATGACATTGACCGCCATGATCCGATCAATTCAATTCAATTGAGGATGACTTCATTACTTCAATATAAAGTGCACACTTATGATTGTTAAATCTTCAAGTTGTCACATGGACCAAGTGGGAGATTGTAAGATTATTTTATGTTATTACGGTGTGGCCCATGTAACTAATAGATTGACTCTAATAAAACGGAATTAAGATGATGATCATTAATCCCTTAAAAGTAAATAGAGTTAGTGAGGGGGTTTTAATATAATTATTTAAAGGTCCCTCCCTCTCCCTTTTGAAAAAGTTGACGGTTACTCAGGATAAAAAATAAAAAAAAAGCCAAAGGAAAAGAATTAGGAACTTCTTCACTATCATGAAAACTAAAAGTGAAAGGAATAGAGGGAAAAAAGAAATAACACTACAAAGGCACTCAAGAAGAAGAGTCAAGGACTTCAAAATGGATCCGGATATATCATCATACTCCTTTTTATATTTCATTGTGTAATAATCATAAAATCTAAGATCTTTAAGGGATATATAATTTTCTGGATTGTGTATTATTCAATGAAAATTATGGTTAACAAATTTCCATTATGTGCAAGATACAGCCATAACTACATGTCTGTTTAATTATAGTTAATTAGTAGCTGTTTTCTACATGCATAAGTGGAGTCTGCCAAAGATGAAAGAAACTCGTAGACTTACCTTATATTCATCCACTAAGTATTAACATTACTTTGGCTTCACACACTTACTATCATGTATGAAAGGTAGAGATAGAGGAACAAAAAAATCAATGAGATAATTCCAAATTAGCCCGAGGCAATCTGAACTCTACATTTGTTTAGTGCATCAGGATTCCTTTCTATATGTATTACATTTAATTAGCATGATTGACCCAAATTCAACATGATCTACATAGCTCGACAAGATTGAGGCAAGCTTAACATGATTTGGGGGTGTTTGTTTCATATACATAATTGAAAAAGCTGAAAATTGAATTTTTTTTTCCTTTCAAAAGCCACTTTTTTTTTAACTTCTTACGTGGCTTGAATGGAGCGTTGATTTATAGCTGCAAGGGACTTGATTTCAGGCAAACAAATAAACATCCAAATGATGCAATTCACGTACATGGTTTTGTTTATATAGAAGATGGTGCCTGTTCTGTACATACGAAGTGAGAGATCTTACAAAATTGTAGCATTCAAATGGGATCCTTTTCATGTACCCCAAAAAATAAAAAAATGGCATCCTCCTCTGTTGACTTGAGCATATTGCATGCTCTCTGTTTCTTTCTTCTTTTTCTTTTTTCTTTTTTCCCGATAATTGCATAGAAAGCTAAACCCCAAAACTGAAGGGTAGCAACAGGAGTCCAAAACAACAAAAATAAAACTACTGCAATAACAGATATATAAATCAGCACCCGGTTGAGACCAAATATCAGCAAGCAGAACTAAAAAAGTTGCTTCTATAGTGATGGAAACTATATCCAAAACAGCAACCCCGAAAGAGCCTTAATGACTTCATCGGGACACACTGCCGCACCCTTTTGAGACTCATATCATCTTTCAACAAATCCTCATGCATGCTTGACTATGGATATAATTAAACACCACCAGAAAAACCATCATTAGGCAATTAAAGTTCCAAAATTAGATGTCTCATTAAGCTATCAGCAAAAAGATCCACACTGATTGGTCAACACTCAAAAGATATCTGTACAATTTGCGAACCATTAGTGATATCCTCCATTTTTAGCACGCCCTGTTTGCAAAAGTGCAATATTCCTGCTCTCTTATCTTTTCCGCAAGTGCAATATCAAGCTTATGCGCAGTGTGTATTCACCGATTCAAGAACGTCTCCAGAGATATTTGAGTATGTTTGGAATTCAAGTGTTGAGCATGCCATTTTTATATTCTCCGTTGTTTGTCACATAAACGGAATAACTTAAAGCTTTATATATTGAGAGTGCAAATTTTTTTTTTATATTATTATCCGATTAAATTATTTTATTTATATGATCTATCAAATAATGAGTATCGTAGTTAATTATTATGACTATCACATCCCCTGCTTTCTTGAATGAACCCAGAATATCTATCACAAGAAGTAGTAACTAATTTCTCAAAACGAAGAGTTCATAGGTGTAGGCATGACCTCTAGTCATAAGACCCTATCCGTAAACATCATTAGAGATCGAATCACTAACTATATACTTAATGAACCTAGCTAACTAGTGACTGTTTTATGCTTTGTAGTTACATCCGTTACATGAAAGATCATATAATAGAATAATTTGATTGGATGATAGCAGGATCAAATCTGGAAAATATTAATATTAAGAAAAGATAATATTTTAGTATAAAGGGAATGGCTATTGCCACTCTTTATTGTCTATTTCCACTCTCAATTTATTTACTTTTCCAAAAATTCCTCTTTCATCATATCAAAATTTTGTTACTTCTAATCTTATTTAAACTCAATATTATTAGATTATTTTGCTGAAACCTAATACTAATGGGATCTCCTAGTTCTGTGGCTAGCCGCTCCTATTTTGTTCTTTAGTTACGTCCTTGGTTTTCTTTCTTTTTTTTTCCATTATAAAAGAAACTTAATATTATTAATATTTTTCTTATGAAACATATTAACTTTCTTTTTTCTTATAAAAATGAAAAGATATTATATTTTCACAAATTAATTCTCCTGATCTTAAAAATACATTATAGATTGAGTTAAGCTTTTGATTTCGCGTAGCTTTTCTTTAAAAGTAATAGTCTTTTATATTTTTTTAATATTCTATATATAATATATAAGATTAAAATAATTTAACTGAATTTATGATAACATAACATACTTCGAATTAAACGTAGTTATTGGTTAAAATTTTAATTAATATTCATTGTCAATGTAAAATAAAATTATACTATCATCCAACTATATTTTTGTCATCATATTATGTATATGTTTGATATTTTATATATTGTCGAAACACCTTAAATGATGTGATAATATATCAACAATTGTTTGCATAAATTTTTAATTATAATAATACATTTTAAATAATTAAAAATAATTTAATATATTACATTTACTTAATTTTTAAGAATGCAATTAAAAATTAAGGGATTTATACAACACACACTAGTCTAAGTTGTTTATTCAATATTCAATGAAATTATATTTATTGGACATAATATTGGGTACGTATATTGTATATTACAATTTAATTTTCTCACTTTATTATTTTTATTATTTTCATCTAAAACACTCACTATTATGCAATTATTATCTTATAAAATTATTAGAAGTTAAGTTAATATTTATATATAAATATATATTAAACACGTAATTTATATATACTTATAATATTTAGTGGTAAGATAATAATGTAATCAATATTAAATATTTTATGATTAAATTAATTATCAATATTTTAATAATAAATTTATACAAAATTATTGAGGAAAATTTTCAGGAGTAAAAAATCAAAGAAATAAAATAAATAAATTTCAAATATTAATTTCAAATTAATAATAATAATAAATTTGAATAGTATATTGAAATAATAATAAATTATTAGTTATATTATCAAATAGAAAGAAGGGTATTTCAGGCCATTTGAACAAAAGTTAGTGTAAATGGGAGTGGTAATAGACAATAAGGAGTGACTAGTATAAAAAGGAGTAGAATGTATAATATCTTCTTATTTTGTCTCATTTAAAATTAAAGTTGTCTTAAACTCAATCAAATAATGGGGCAAAAATATACTACATCTATATAACTATTAGAAAAATAAAAAATTTTTGTGGGCGCACATTGGCCCCA
This sequence comes from Dalbergia oliveri, assembly GCA_030441495.1. NCBI lineage: Eukaryota > Viridiplantae > Streptophyta > Magnoliopsida > Fabales > Fabaceae > Dalbergia > Dalbergia oliveri. Next base: position 11,579,385 of record JAMLFY010000016.1, read on the forward strand.
TATTAGCAAATGTAGATGCATCCCTGATAATATAGTGTAAACTTTTTTTATATTGTCCGTATATATAGAAATTACATCGTAACTGGATGACCATGTGTTTATGCATTATTTGTATTGTTGAACAACAAATTTTTTTTATACATACTACTTATCATGAGCAAACCAATCAAAAAAGCTTACCATAGATAGATACCTCATTGGTCTAGATCCCAAAAAGAGGAGTAAGTAACACCGTGTAAACTCCGCAATTATTATACCTCAATCACAAAGAAATGCATTTCTAATAAGATTTAGACCCTTGATGACATCCCTCATATTCATTCTTTCTTTTGGTGATTCAACTGAACAAGCCAGTCCAATTCTAATTAGAGACGATACACACATCTCTTCTTTCGGATGAATGATGGCTAGCTTCTCCCTGTTGCTCCCTTCTTCTGCTATTTGAGGTAATTGTTTTGGTAGAAGGGTTGAATCCATAATCTTTAGAAGGTTGTTTGGATATGCTATCTTCACAAAGTTATGAAGATTGTCAACATCTTTAAACATCTCTTCTGTGGGTCTTCTACCGGTTATCATTTCCAATACCAGAATCCCAAAAGAATATATGTCACCTTGTGTTGACACCTCAGAACCTATTCCATACTCTGTAATATAGTGCATTTTTGTCAATGCTTTGCAATATAACATAAGAACAATAATAAAATAGTTCTTGAAGATATGAACTCTATTTTATGAAGAAGAAAGACATGAGTTTAAAGCATTGGTAATAAAGATCATACCTGGAGGAGCATATCCAATAGTCCCATTTAATCCAATTGTGCTCGATTGCTTATTTGGGGTGCCATTAATTACTGAGAGAATCCTTGCTAACCCGAAATCAGTCACATGAGCAACCATATCATCATCAAGAAGGACATTGCTTGGCTTTAAATCACAATGAATAATATTCTGCTCACATTCATAATGAAGATAATGTAATGCAAATGCCACATCAGTAAGAATATTTAATCTTTGAGCAAGATCCAACGCATGAGGCAGATCTGTGCATTCAACACCTGGGTGCAACCATTTTTCTAAGCTTCCATTAGACATGTATTCAAAAACTAATGCTTTAAATTCTTGCCCTCTATAATCTACGCTCGAGCAGCATGTAAGGATCTTCACAAGATTTCGATGCCTAATAACTTTTAGTGCATCACATTCGGCAATGAAACTCTTATGAGCTCTCTTCATTTGAAGCTTTATTACCTTTATGGCAACAAGCTTGTCTTCTGATTCTAAGAGTCCTTGATACACAGAACCAAAACTTCCGGATCCAATCAAGTTACTAGAAGAAAACCCTTCAGTGGCATGGTGTAAGCTCTGGTATGACACCTTGGAGTGTGGGTCCATTGTTGGCAATGTCAAAGAGGATAGTCTTTTTCTCTTCCAGCTCCAACAGATAGCGAGAATTGATAGCAAAAGAAGGCAACCCACCACACAAATTATGACTACCACTAGCTTCAGATTATGATGCTTGCTTCGTGTATTTGTATTGATAGGGCATGGAGCTAGATGTAGCTCTAAGATGCCCCCACAAAGCTTATAATTGCCAGCTACTGATATAGCACTTGCATTCTTAAAAACCCCTTCTGTTGGTACATTGCCATCCAACATATTGAAAGACAAATTTAAGTATGTTAGTGGAGAAAGGTTCTGCAAAGCTGTTGGAATGGAACCAGAAAAGTTGTTTTCTGACAGATCCAATTGAATAAGGTTTTTCAGTGAAGCTATTGATGAAGGTATTACTCCATTAAAGGAATTTCCCTGTAATTTAAGGTGTTCCATACTTGTGCACTCTCCAATGGTCTCAGGAATCTCCCCTGATAGATAATTTTTAGACAAATTCAAAATGGCGAGGTTTTTAAGGGCTCCCACCTCAACAGGTAGAATGCCATTGAAAGAGTTATGGGATAAGTCCAGGTAAACTGACAAGGAAACAAGGCCAAAAACCTGCAAAGGTATAGTACCACTAAGATTGTTTCCTGAAAGGTCTAGGAACTGCAACTTTTTCCAATTTCCAACAATGGTTGGAATTTTTCCTTCCAACATGTTGCTTGAAATGCCTAGGTAAAATAGTTCAGTGAGGTTGCCCAACGAGATAGGTATCTCACTTGAAAGGTGGTTTGCCCCTAAATCAAGTTGTTGCATCTTTTGAAACTTTCCAAAAGTATGTGGAATACTCCCAGTAAAGTGGTTGGAATCCAAAAGCAAGGAAATTAAATTTATAAGATTGCCTATAGATGCAGGAATATTTCCATATAGTTGATTAAAAGAAAGAGCTAGCAGAGTGAGTTGGGTTGACAAATTGCCAATGGAGTTGGGTAAAACACCCCCCATCTTGTTGGAATTGAGATACAAAATTTCCAATTTGGTACAGTTGACCAAAGATGTTATAAAATCCAAGTCATTATCTGAACTATTGCCAAGATTATTGTGATTTAAATTAAGCCAATAAAGATCTTTCAGCTTTCCAAGACTTGGAACTTGCCCAACAAAATTGTTAACAGCAATATCAAATAGTTGAAGCAAAGATGCGTTTGTAATGGAAGTTGGTATTGGACCTGTAATTTGGTTGATTCCAACGCCAAACTTTTGCAAATTGGTGAGGGTGGAGAACATGTTGGCGGGAAGAGAGCCAAGAAATTGGTTTTCTGCAGCTGAGATGACAACGAGAGATGACATATTGTAAAGTGAAGAAGGAAGCATACCAGACAATCTGTTTCCAACTACTGCTAAAACTGACAAGTTCTTCAATTGGCCTATTTCTTCTGGCAGGTTCCCCTCCAAGTTATTATAACGCAAAGAAAGAGCATTAAGGGAAGAGATATTACCTATGGAAGGTGGTAGTTGTCCGGTAAAATTGTTTGTGGCAAGATAAAGCTTTTCAAGCTTCTTAAGAGAGTCAATCTCTGTTGGTATTTTGCCATAGAGATTGTTGCTTGACGCATTTAAGTCCCTTAGTTCAGAGCAATTTGTCAAACTAACAGGAAACTCCCCTGTCAGATCGTTATTTGAGAGGGAGAGTAACTCAAGTCTGTACAACTGACCCAACTCTCGTGGGATTTCTCCATTGAAGCTGTTGTTCGAGAGGAATAGGTTTCTCAAAAAGGAGAGGTTGCCAATATATGGCGATATGGTTCCACCCAAGTTGAATTGTTGGAGGTTCAACATTACAACTCTTTGATGCTTGATGCTGCATGTGATTCCATGCCAGTTGCAGAAGTGGCTAGAACTATTCCATGATGTCAAAATTCCATATGGGTCACTGGATATTGACTCCTTGAACTTAAGCAATGCTATAATATCGGTCTCGTTTCCTAAGGTGATGGTGGCTATTGTAGGTTGAAGACACACCAACTTTACACAAAAGAGAAGGATAATTTGAAGGCATATAGACCAAAATGGAGATGACATGGAAGCAGAAAGCATTGTTTGGTTGGAAAACCGAAGGCCAAGGCTAGCTATTTGTGCTAAGATTAAGAGCATGTGCAGTGCATTTAATGCATTTCATAATATCGGGAAATTGTGGATGTTAGGCCTCCTTTTTGGTTACCCAAAAGTCAAAGTCGTCAAAGTCATTTGATGAAAGTGGGCTAGAAGAAACTTGAAGAGATATTGCAAACTTGGTTCCGTCTTCACTCTGAATCAGAGTAAGAGACGTAGACGGAGATTTCGCCCGCCAATCCTTGTGCGAACGGTGGACGCGGATGTAATTAAATTTGATAATTTTCATATATATATATATACTAACATAAAAGGAAAAGAATCGAATTTTAACAACGTTTAAAATAAGAAGCAATTTTATAAAAGAATCCATCCATCAGTAGGTAAATTTCTAAAGTGCACAGTAACATTCCTAGGAGTAAATATCTAACTATTTGAAGACATAAATTGAGTATTTGATATTCATAGATCATTTTCAATGGCAACTAAAGAAATTAAAAATTGTAACAAAAAAAACTAAAGAAATTAAAATGTCAATAAATATAATAAGCTTACGTTTTGGTAACACAATTCGAGTTATAAGAAGAAAATAAATGGACTTAGCTATACTTCAGAGATGTATGACCCAATATATCTTTCAATTCTGTATAAGAATGATAGTGTTTCCAATCTAAATTATGTAAACCAATCTAATAAATAAATTATGCCGAAATTAAGTATTGAAAGAGAAATGAAATAAAGTAACTTAAAAGTACATATTACCTAAGTGAAGTGATTTAGGAAGTGAAGTAATTTTGGCTTTTGATAAGAGTATATAATAATTCTTCATATATATATATATATATATATATATATAACTGTTTTTGTAAATGGATCAACAACATTCTAGAATAATATAAGAAAAATAAAAAAATTTACCCGTTGGATGTGTTTGCATGAGAGATTGAAAAACGAATAAAATAAATTGAAAATAAATTAACATGCAGCCTTTTAAAATTTTTTAGTGGAAGAGAATATATGTTTTAGAAATAAAGAGAATATAATGAGAGTGTATATTTTAGAAATAGAAGAAATAAGAATGTATGTTTTAAAAATAGAGGGGAGATGAATATAATAAAGTCTGCTATTAAAAAAGAGGTTGTATTTTACTTATAAATAACGTGTTGGATTAAGAAGCTATAAAGAGGAGTTCACATGACAATTTCGTTTAAAGATTTAATCAATTTTTATATTTTTTTGGGTACATATTTAGTGGATATATATAACTTTGCGTATGTTTGTAATCATGATAGTAAACTATATAATAGGAGATACTTTTCCTTTTATCTAATTCTTGTCTTGAATAAATGTAAAATTAAAATTAAATGTTTATAATAGTGTATTTAACTAATAAATTGAGTAAACTAATTTAATAATAGAACATAATTTAAATTGACTGTAGATAGAGACAAAAAGGAAATGGAGTGATATAAAAAAAGATCTAGACTTTTTGTATATAAATAGGTGGTTACAGAATTTTTAAAATTTAAATTTGATTGTAGATAAAGAAATAAGAGGAAATAGAGTGGTTTTAGGCTTTTAATAAAGATATGTAAGAATTTTTCGTAGTGTTCATTTTAAATATAGATATATGATTTAAAATATCATAGTAGTATCCCACTATAATCGATTTATCGAAATGTCACTTTTTTCAAAACTATTAACTATACTATTCATTTTGCCCAACATGTCTTATTTTATTATTTTTTGTAGACGTATAAAATCGTATTGTATTTAACGATTTCCACACTAAATCACTAGATGATATGATGATGATGATGATTTCTGCATGAAATCCCCAAATGAGATGGCAATTGTATAAAAGGAAGGATCAATAATTTAAATTTAAATAATTATAATTAAAAATATAAAACACTAAAATATATAAAATAGTTTTTTATTTATATAATTTATTAAAACAACAAATACTTATAAAATATTTAAATAAATAATATCATTTAATATAAATTATATTTCAATTAAGAAACATTTACATAAATATAATATTTGAAAATTATATTTAAATAATTAATAAAATTTCCTATTCTATTATTATGTTATTTAATATTTTCTTATAGTATTAGAATTATTTATAAACACATAATAATATTTTATAATATAAAATATAATATTTTATATGATATTATATCAAATACTATATAAAATTAAATATTTATTAGCTCTTACTACTATTTATCTTATTATGTCGATACAATCAGCCTTTAATCTATTAGATATGTCAAAGACGGCTCTAGGTACGGAAAGATGGACATGTCAAGTTGTAACCGAAATCGGAAGGAAGAGGCACCTCTCAAGCTTCGATTGGCTCTCAACATTTTCTCGGTCTTTTCCTAGAAAATTCCAATTTTCAAAATAACACTTCTACTCTAACATTTAAAAGTAGATATATAATTTGGATACTTATTTTATTATCTTTAATATAATGGATAAGTGAAGAAATTAAGATCGTCATTACATTTAATGATAATAGATTGAGTGTCTCAATTGGATATCTACTTTTATATATTGTAATAGCATTTTTATTTAGGTAAATTATACTCACCTCTCCTTAGGTTTATGAAAATGCAACTTACATCATCTCTAGTTGTTCAGTTATATTCACATCTATTTGTCAAATTTTAAGTATTTATATTACAATTACTTCTTATTCATAAAACAGTTAGTAAACTTAACATAATGATATTTTTGTAATATTAATTATTTATAATTAATAAAATTATAAAAATACCCTTCAATTTAAGAGTGGATAAAGGTATTTTTATAATTTTATTAATTAGAAACAGTTAATATTCAAAAATATTATTCTGTTAAATTTATTAATAATGTTTTGTGAATAAGAAGTGTTATTATAATGTAAATACTTAAAATTTGAATAGTAAATAGAGTGTGAACATAAACTGACAATTGAAGTGAGCAAGAGTTATATTTTCATAATCTTTAATGAAGATGAGTGTAATTTATTGTTTTCATTCTCGAAAACAAAGTTGTGAGGACTTGACTCTAGCCAAGTGACGTCCATATGTTAGCCTTCCTTCCCATTATCTACGCTCTCTTTTCATGCACAAGCGTCACTTTACAATTCCCGCCATATTATCATTTCTGGTTCACAAGTTAGTCTCTGTTTTAATTTTTTCCATTTGACATTGGTCATTCAAAACGCTCAAATATTCCAGGCCATAAATAATAATCTTAGATTATTTGATGCCAATGTTTATGAGAAATTATTAAATTATATAAGATTTAATTTTTATGTATTGATATTGTATAATATTTTTTATATTGTGTATTCAATTAAATCATCAAATATATACAACTTTTAAAATAGTGGGGTAAAAGCAAATGTGTGTGTGTTTGTGATTAAATAAATAATTTTTTTATCTTTTTTATCACTTTAATTTGCCCTGATTCATAAATGCCACTTTTCTCAAATTGTTTATCAAACTTATCAAACTACTCATCTTTTATCCAATGTGACTTATTTTATCTTTTTTATAGTCTCAAATCACTCTTCTGAGTATTATTTTATTATTTTTTATTTTTAATATAATGACTAACATATAAATTAATAAATAAAATAAAATAAATATATTTTCTTGCCCTTAAAATCTATGAACAAATACTTAACACTTTCTTGTGAATTTCTGGAACAAAGTTGCTGGCTGGATACCGGCCAATAGTCACAATCTTCGTATGGCTGGTCATTTAGGCTCTTTTTTCATTCATATGCACCCCATTATAAGTTTTAACGCAATATTATAAATCATTTTTCCTTCCTCTTTTCTCTAAAATCTTAACTCACAAACATATCATAAGTCTATTCCACATTTGACATAGGCCACCCAAAACACTTTAAATTTGATCCACAACTTGTTAGTCTCCACTAGATATTGCTTGTACACTACACAGAAAATTCATTTTCAAAATCTTCTTTGATATATAAAGTTATTTTAATTGTCTAATATTTTTATTTATAATTCATCAAAAATATATTTTTATTTATAATATATTAAATTAAATTTGATAAATTATATATATATATATACACTTTTAATTTTTGAGTAAAAACTAATACAAAGGGTTTCTATAAAAGTAGTTATTTTTAGTTAAAAAAATACTTAATTGTATGTTTCAATTGTGATTTGCACCAACTAAATCATACAAAACATTCTATCCAACATTGTAAAATGTAGCAAGATTTTTTTTCATTTACCAAAATTTAACTTTGTAGATTAAAAATAGATTTATTTATATGCATCCTTGATAATATAATATATATATCTAATCATGCATAATAATATCAAATTTCACAAATGAAAAAAAATATATAATTAAATGACAATGTAAAATTTATTTATAACGTCAAGGCATCGATGTTAATATTTTCAAAATAACAAAATTTACTTTCAAACGTTTATCAATATCTAGTCATTTTATACTCATTTATCACTAAATTCATTTTTTTTTATTGAAATGTCATTAAAATTATTTGATTCTTATTATAATTATCTTAAGTATCATATAAAAAATATAATGTAATTGACTTTACCATAAATTAGTATATGAAAATTAATATCAAAATAAAAGTGTATCTATATACAAAAAAAGTATCTATCCAGATTTTTCGTATATAAATGGATAGTTACAAATTTTTAAAATTTAAATTTGATTGTATTTTGATTTATAATGGTGTATTTAATTAATAAATTATCAAAGTAATAAATTATGTAAGATAATTTAATAGAGATTTTAAAAAATTCCTGACTTTCATATATAAATTAAATGGATAGTTATAAACTTTTAAAATTTAAATTTAATTGTAGGTAGAAAAATATAAAGGAGGAAGTTGTGTGAATTTAAATTTTATGAAATAATTTTTTTATAGTATATTTTTTAGATATAAATATATGATTGGGGGATTGTGGATGTTAGGCCTCCTTTTTTGCTTCCTCAAAAGTCAAAGTTGCCAAAGTCAGTTGATGAAAGTCATGGGCTAGCAGAAACTTGAAGAGATACTGCAAATTGGTTTCGCCTTCGACTCTGAATTAGAGTAAGAGACGTTGAATGAGATTCCGCCCGCCATTCCTTGTGCGAATGGGGGCGCGGATGTACTTGAAAAACAAAGCTATGGGCGCTTATGCTGCTATTAAAAATTGGAAAAGGTAAGGCACACTTGCTCTTAAGTATCAAAAAATGATATTCTATTTTATTTATTTAATAAATTATATTTTATTTCATTTTATTAAGGATGTATTTGGTGCATTATTTTTTGTGATTTGATTTTTTTTATAAATAATATGTTAAATAATAAAAATAATTGAAAAATAAATTCTATAATGTATTTAAACATATATTATCACATAGTCAAAGTGATTTACTTCTATATTTGCTACTTGAAAGTCATGTAAATAGAATAATTAATTGGATAATAATATATATAAAAAAATTTTATACTATCAACTTATTAAAATTAAATTCTTATTCTCTTATAGTTTTATTTTTGTAATTTTTTTCATATAATATTGAATATAAAAATATATATCATTTTCTTTTTCTTATAATATTTCCAACTTCTATGTTTTTAACATAATATGTGTAATGAACGTAGAAAACACACCAAAGTAATACTATTTACGAATCATTTATAGATAAATTTAAAAAATGATAATTAAAATATTAATTTGTAAATATAAATATATTTTATATGAAATGTTATATTATTTATCATGTATTATAAATTTATATATTAATTTATGTATTTTAGTATTATTTTAAATATTTATTTAATTGTCATTTATTATTTCTTTAAAATATTTATTATTAATTTTTAATTAAAATAATTAGTAAATTCTAAATTTTAAAATTATCTATATTTTCATATATAAAAGTGCTTATGATAAATAAGTTTATTTAATACGTTATAAGTATCAAACAACATGAAATTTGTGTATAGAAATTAAACTTATTACTTATTCTATAATTATTTTTATCATTTAATATATTTATAAAAATAAAATCATGAAAGAGAATACACCAAATACACCTTTAATGCAATGAGATGAAGCGTAAATTTTTCAAACAAATGAGATGAACATTTCTTAATATTTTAAGGGTAATAAGTGTACACTCTGGAAATAGTGTATCCAATAAATAAACCTTTTGCCTTTTTAAAATAAGCGTACTAACCCCAAAAAAAAAAATCTTTTCTTGATTATTCCTTAAATTTTTATTATTGTTGCAAGAGTAATTCCATGGAACCCAAGCCAATCTTGCATTTTGAAACTCGTGCCTACATGGACCAACAAGAAATATCTACACAGATTTATAATAAATATATACAAATATATTTTTGTCAAAATTTAATTTCCTAAAGCAGTAATTAAAGAAATAAAATTTATAAATAAATTTCTGTTTTTTGTTGTTGTAAAATATGACCCTTTTCTTAGAGATTATATTATTACACGTCACGTTTATCCCATCTATTTTTAAAGTATATATTTCTCTCCCCAAAAGAGTTAAGGTAATATGCACCATAATTTATTTTTAAAATTTTTATTAATTCTCTATTTTCTCACCTTATGAATTTATTTTTGACCAAAATAATTTTATTAAAACTTATTTATTTTAATTAATTTTCTACAAATTAAAATATATGTACCTTATAATGCTATAAAATATTTATATAAACATAATTAGTCACATAGGTATTAGAACAAAAATAGCTTGCCAACAATATAAGCCATATCAATGATCTAAATATAAAATCACAACTCCCCTTTGGGTGGGTATGAAAAAATGTATAAAGATCCTTAATGTGAAGCTAACAGTGAGAAATTTCCAATGTTTAAAAAAACCTTATTTGAGATGACAATCTTAAGTAAGAAATTAACTCACATTGACATGCCTTACATAGTTCGCAATTAAAGCACACAATAACCCCCTTTGAGGTGGCAATTGTATGATATAATTAGAAAATATCTCTCAAATGATGATCAATTTTAACAAACTCACATAAATAAATCACTTTTGTGATCAATATTTAATGAATTCACAAAACTAATCATATGGGGAGATAATGCCCAACATACAACAAAAATGATCTAGTAAAATATGAGATACTTTTCAACATGTCTCTCTATTGGTCATCAGATAGTATAATATGCATTCCATGACCAATAAAATTTTATACAAACTCATGTTAAAGTTAAATTATACAAAACAATATAGATAAATATATGTTTATACATATACTGCCCAAAATAAGGAAAAAAATTAGTCAAAATAAATTAATTCATAGCGGAATAACATGAACATAGCTGGTACAGACATGTATGGCGTATAAACACATAAGTGAACACCGATCACCTACTTATGTATATGCAAATATATATCAATTCACATATTTGTTATTAAAGAAACCAAAAGGCATCTTGATTCCCAAAACTAGAATTTGTTAAAACATATAGCTTTTCAATACAATAAAATTGGGAATTAAAAAAAGAATGTCTATAACTTAAACAACAACCTTCCGATTCCAAAAACAAGAATCGTTAAAATATGTATATACATGGTCCCTTTTTTTTCTTTTGCTTTATTTTCAAATATATATTTGCGATTCAAAACCAATTCATCAGATGGAAATGAATAAAGAGAGAAAAGGTTAATAATATTTTGATTTACAATATTGAATTAGCCAACATTTCGGGAAAGCAAACTCAGAATTACGATTTGCCAATAGAAAATATTTGCTATTTTGAAAAGGGAAACAATTTAGGTTCGTCAAAGAAGGACAAAAGGCTAATTCAATATTAAACAATGGATCTTAAATCTATATGATATTGGCTCTGATACCACATATAAGATAATTTTGGTCATATAAATTCAAGACACCATTATAAAATCAGGATAAAAGACTTACCTGAATTGGCCATGAGAGATTGGCGATTGAGACGAGGAATGTTCCTCTTGCTAGACCATTCTCCCTATCCACTCTTTCAAAGCAGGAGTTGTCAATGGAGCAAGCAAAAATGTGTATCACAATTATTTATAACCACAACAGGAACTCCCATCAAGAGTTATTGTAAAAACCCTTATGGGCTTATGATAATGGGCCTACATTATGCCGCCTAGCTATACTAACTTTTAATAATAGGTGTGCAACCATAACATGGATCAATTATAATTATTAGGCTTTTCGTGTTTGTCTACAATCAAGATCATATTATCAATCCAATTTTCACAAAATAAAATCCATAATTAATTGTAGCCCATATAAGGAAATTCCAACATATGAAGGATAGATTCTATATGAGAAGATCTAAAGGTGAAACCCAATAGAAGTTAGAAGAAAAACATCACTCGTTCTAGAAATTGGTTAAGAGCTCTTTGTTCTTCTACGGTTGCTTACTCCCTTGGCCACTAGCTTGGGACGCTTTCCTTCTTTGCTGAACCTAGGACTTCCTCGTTGGGGATGTGGAAGTCCTATTACGCCTCTCAAACTGTTTATACATCCACTCTACTTCGTGGGTTGCATAGCCAGCTCTTGTATAGCTTGTGACAAGCCTCAAAGGGTGTCCTTGGCACTCCTCAAGTCTCCTGGGACATCGTCATATTGGGAACAAGTACGTTGCTTGGTACCATAAATTCCTAGGCACACAAAACAAGAAACATTGAGGTGATCAGGCTCAATACTCATGCTATGTGAGCTAATAATCATGACACTCAAACACAACGATCATGCATCTCTAGATCCTACAACCTGCCATCCAGACAAGACTCAAGACATGACATCTTTACCATTCTATGTTTTATGAAGCATAGCGCAATCTAATCCTCAAGCTCTATCAGGATTTGCTTGTTCTGAATACCAAAATATAACACCCTAATAATTGGCTTCTTATCCTTAAGACATAATCAGCCAATTACTAAGTAATTTGTTTTGATCTTTTGTTAGATTTTATTTTAAAAATAATTGTAGCGGAAAATAACATCAATTTTTTTTGAAAACTTGAGACGACAAGAGTCTCGTGCACTAACCCAATTACGTGAAACATAACGTAACCTGTGAACATAAATTCTCATTCAACAATATGCACATAATAATAATCCCTGGAGATAACAATCAATTATCTCACAAGCCATCATAACACAATATATTAAATGTTAGCTCCATAACCCTTCAAAAAGCTTCATGCTTAATGTTTTGAATAATAACAAAACTAATTTCATGAAAATATTTTGGAGAATGACTAATCCATTACTTGAGTTTCTTGAAGCAATGAACAGAACCTTTCATGTTAGCATACTTATTCTTAAAATGAGATTATTTTCACAATATCATGTGCAAACATGTTTGATCTTATTTAAAGAGATCTAGAACTCAAAGAAAGTGAAAATAAATCTTGAATGAAAGTTTATATGCTTAACGTATGAAAGAATTTCTTAGAACAAGAAACTAAGGTTCAGATCTTCAAAAAGTATGCCATGACTTCAGAAAGTAAGACTCAAGTGAAGATTTCAATTCAGCTTTGAAAGAAAAGTGTGGATATCATCTTCAATCATCATGATCGTGATCATTTCCTTTACAACAAACTTGATTGAAGAATGGAAAATCAAAAGGATTGTCTAGAAATTGATAAAGTACTTCAAAAAGCACGTTTATGTAAATGGTGCACTTTACAAGAATAAGAGGAAAAATTTGAAATGCAAATTTAAAGTCAAACTCAATCAAAGAATGACATGACATTTTTTCTATCAACTTGGTCAACTACCCTAACTTCTGGAAGGAAAAATTCATAAACCTCGTTTAGAAAGAAAGTAGTTTCTGAAGAGGAACTTAGAAACCTCTATTAGACAATAGCTTCTACAACTATGAAAAGTAACTCTAACACGTAGAGCTACTCCTCTAGACTTCATTTTCCAAGACACAAAAAGAAGATCTATACATGTCACTAGGAAAACAGATCATGGACAATGGTCATAAATGAAGATCATGTATAAAAGAAGATGTTGTGCTAACAACAAATAGACTTTTGTTTAATATGATGTGCTAAAATGCTGAAAAATTTCTCTCATCCTCTATAAAACTATTACAGCTTGTAATAAGTTTCATCTTTGTAAAAATTTTCTTTCTATGTTCTCATTAGATAACATCTTCTTCCAAGGAAGAATAGATTGAAAGAAGTCATTCAAGTTTCAGCTTGATATTGTTTATTTGAGAAAACTTGAGTGTTTGATAGTTTGAGTGATCTAACCCAATACAACCTTTATAACCCTATCTAGTAGTGATCATTGTGAGATAGCTTGAAGAGGCTAGTCAAAGACAACTTGAAGGTGATAGTAGAGTAAGCTATTGGTCACACTGAAGTTAGCTTGAAGAGGCTAGTTAAAGATTACTTGTAAGTGACAATAAAGTAAGCTACTAGTCATATGGAGATATCTTGAGAAGGCTATAGAAAGACTATACTACTTTCTTTAGGTTGAGAAATGTTTGATTAGTGGAACTCAACAGTTGTTAAGAACTAGATGCAGGTAGGTTGGCCGAACCAATATAAAAATCATGTGTAGTATCTTCTCTCTCCCTAAATCTCCTTTATACCTTGCTTTGTGCTTATCGTATTTGTTTCTCTGAAAAGCTTATTTGATCTTGCGTTTATTATTTCTATTTTAGTTCAGAAAGTTACTTTTTGAAAGTTACTGACACTATTTTCACTGCACTTCAAGTTCATACTTGATAGTTTCTATTTAAGTTTTTCAAAATCAAAAAGGGAAAGAAAAGTTAAAGCACAATTCAAACCCCCTTCTCGTGCACTTTTCAACCTACAATTGAGCTCAGGCCTCTAAGGGATTGAGCAATCTAATAACTATAGAGGACAAAGATCCCATGGATAAATGGCACAAAACATTCATATTGCAGAAAGACATTCATAAATAGACCGTCATTCTTTAATAGTGGAGACTATGCTTATTGAAGAGACATAATTAAGTTGTTCATAAAATAAACAAGTCTTGACTTGTGAGAGATAATTCAAGAAGAAGACTATGTTCCAATAGAAGAAGTTCTTAGAACTAAAGAGGCACGTCTACCTCTAGAGAAGTCCCAAAAGTAGGTGGATAGAGCAACATAAGGCAAGAGTTCAGTTGAACTCAAAGGCTAAATACCTACTTATGTGTGCATGAGAAAAGCCGAGTATGATAAAATCATTGCTTGTGACACGCTAAAGAAATCTAGGACAGATTTCATATGCTCCACGAAGGTACTAATCAAGTCAAGGAGACAAAGATCTGTTGGTCAATCAATATGAGATGTTTAAAATGACAGAGCAAGAAAGTATTGATGACATGACCACCAAGTTCATGCACATAGTAAATGAACTAAAAGGATTGGGCAAAAAGTATTCTAACTCTGAAATGGTTAGAAAAATCTTGAGAAGCCTCCCTGAAAATGGCTTCCCAAAGTCACAGCCATCACAAAAGCCAAAGATCTTCAAACTCTTGGCTTGGATGCACTCATTGGGTCTCTCAAAACCCATGAGGTTGTGCTCTTTGAAGTTCATGGTGAAACCATGACGAAGAGCAAGTCCATGGCCTTGAAGTCTTTACACAAGAAGCAACCTAAAGGAAAGGCAATGAAGGTTACTGAAACCTTTGATGAGGAAGAAGAATCTGAAGACGAGTCTAAAGAAGAAGATGGGATGAGATCTCCATGCTTGTGAGGAAAATGTCTAAAGCTTGGAAAAGTAGAACAAAGAAAGAAAAGACATCAACCTTAGAAAGGATAAAAAGGGCCAGGGAAATTGGAAAGCATAACCTACTACAACTGGAGAGAAGGGACATTTCAAGACTGATTTTCCCAAGCTCAAAGGTCCATAGAAAAAGTTCCCCTCAAAATAGAAAGGGATGATAGCCACTTTGAGTGATTTAGAAGAAATAAAAAAGGCTCAAAAAGTCATATGAAGGAAGATGTTGCAAACCTATGCTTCATGGCAAACTACTCTTCAGAATGAGAACCTGACAAATAACTTTCTGAACCTAATCCCTCTATGATGAATTACTAGCTTTATATGATGAATTTCTAGAAAATTCTCAGACCCTATCTTCTCACTATCTCAACCTAAAAAAGAACCATCAGAAAGTGGTTCTAAAGCTTGAAAAATCCAAATCAAATGCTGAGAATCTAAGGCTTGAGAAAGAATAAATAAAAGGAGAAAACAAGTTTTAAATGTTAAACTCAAAGCCTTAGAAGTTGAAGTCACTAAAAAAGATCAAAAGGCTCAGAAATTAATTTCTAAAAAGACTTCAAAACTTCTCAAATCTGATATGGAAAAGATGGTCAATGGCTCCAAGAATCTTAAGTTGATGCTTGGTGGTTAAAGGCCATACTTCAGAAAACTGGGTTAGGATATGAGAATGAGATGGATGAAAAAGGAAAAGCAATCTCATCAAAGAAAGTAAAGAGTAAAGTATCTTGTACTTTTTATCACAAAAAAGGACACCCACCTAACAAGTATGTTATGAGAAAGAAGTCTATAAAATAGGTTGGGAAACCTCAAAAAAAAATAAAAAAAAAAAAACTAACAAAAAGACCCAAGAAATTATGAGTACCTAAAATACAAACTATTTTTGTGGAGGTGTATCATTCATGCACGTTGATCAAGACAACAAATGGTACATGGACAGTGGCCGCTCTAGAAACATGTTCGGATCCCAAAGACGGTTAGAAACTTGAAACCCAAGAGCTCTGGATTAGTAAAATTCACTTATGGAGGTAAGGCCAAGGTCACAGGTATAGGAAATATTGATAAGGATAACTCTCACCAAATTTCTTATGTCTTACTTGTTGATGGTCTACTCACAATCTGCTTAGCATTGGCCAATCCTGACCAAGGCTTCAATGTTTTATTTAATGCACATGCTTGTAAAATTGTAAATCCCACTTCTAGACAAGTCATTTTATCTAGCAAGAGACATGATAATACTTATGTGTTATTCTTGGATAACCTTTTAGATCAAGATGTAAAATGTCTTGGATTCTTCATGGATGATAAGTGGTTGTGACATAAGAAGCTTGGGCATGCTCATATGAAGCTTATTTCTGAGTTGCCTTAGAAAGAGTTAGTTAAAAGGCCTGCCAAAGATCAGATATGACAAGGATTCAACTTGTGATTTCCATGAGAAAGGCAAGCAAACTCAAAGCTTCTTTCCACAACAAAAATATGGTTTCAACCACTAAGCCACTTGAGCTTTTACATATTGATCTCTTTAGACCAACCAAGACTATAAGTCTTGCTGAAAAAGATATTGCCTTGTCATAGTGGATGATTACTCAAGATTTACATGGGTTATCTTCCTAGCTTCTAAGGATGAAGTGGTTGAAAGATTCAAAGTTTTTGTAAAATGTTTGTATTAAAAAAGATTCTCAAATTACCTCTATAAGATCTGATCATGGAGGAGAGTTTGAAAATCATGTTTTTGAAGAGTTTTATGAAAAACATGGCATTTTCATGAGTTTTTTGCACCTAGAACACCCCAACAAAATAGGGTTGCTGAAAGGAATAATAAAAGCTTAAGGAGATGGCTAGAACCATGCTTTTAGAAAGTGGTTTATCAAAAGGTTTTTAGGCAAAGGCTGTAAATACCTCATGCTATATTCAAAATAGAATCTTTCTAAGTCAATCCTCAAGAAAACTCCTTATGAGCTATGGAAGGGTAAAAACCCAACATATCATATTTCCATATATTTGGCTCATCTTGTTTTATTTTTCCACCAAGGACAAACTCGCAAAGTTTGATCCTAAATTTGATGATGAATTTTCTTAGGATACTTTTCAGTCTCTAAAAGCTTAGGGTATACAACAAGAGAACACTATGTCTTAAAGAGACTATCCACATAAAATTCAAAGAGCTCAAGAAGGATTTTGCTGATGATCTGAAGAGCTAGAAGAAGAAACTTGAGAAGTTGAACTTCAAGGAAACCTCAGAACATAGAATGAAAGCATGATCTTCAAAAGTAAGCTCCAGGACAAGGACAATTCAGAAAGCTACTCAAAACTCCAAAACCTTCAGAAAGTGACATTTTCTGAGCAAGAGGAAGAACAATCTAAAGATGAAAGAGAAGATGAAGAACATCAAGGTTATAGAAACTACAAAAGAGTTTTTAATCTAAAAGGTTCTAGAACAGTTCTAGGGGACATTTCTAAGGGTGTGAGAACAAGATCCTCCCTAGAAATGCGTCCAACTGTGTTTATTTCCACCATTGAGCCTGAATTGCATTGAAGATGCTTTGAACGATCAAAATTGGGTGGATGCTATATAAGAGGAGCTAGACCAGTTCGGAAAAGTAAAGTCTAGATACTCATGGAAAAGCCCAAAGGAAAAACCATCATTGGAACCAAATGGGTGTTTAGGAACAAACTTGATGAAGCAGGAAAGATTGTCAAGAAACAAAGCAAGGTTGGTTACACAAGGTTATAATCAACAAAAGTGATTTGATTATGATGAAACCTTTGCACCAGTAGCTAGGCTTGAAGCCATAAGAATGCTACTTGTTTTTGTTGCCTTCAAGGGATTCACTTTATACCAAATGGATATCAAGTATGCATTTATAAATAGATTCCTCCTTGAGGAAGTTTACGTGAAGTAGCTTTTAGGTTTTGCGAGTGAAAACTTTCCTAACCATGTCTTCAAGTTAACAAAGGCACTTTATGGTCTAAACAAGCTCCTTGAGCTTGGTATGAAAGGCTAAGTACCTTTTTACTAAAGAATGAATTTAAGAGAGGTAAAGTTGACACAACCCCTTTACTCTTGAGCAAAATAATCACTTTCTGATAGTTCAAATATATATAGATGATATTATATTTGGCACTACTGATCATTCTCTTTGCAAAAAGTTTTCAAAATTAATGCAAAGTAAATTTGAGATGAGCATGATGGGTAAACTCAAGTTATTCCTTAGATTTCAAATAAAACCAAAAACAAAAAACTTTGATCCATCAAGAAAAGTATACAAAAGAGCTTTTGAAAAAGTTTAATATGGATCAAGCCAAACCAATGAGCACCCCCATGCATCCATCTCAAGTCATCGATGAAGATGAGAATGGTGAAAAGGGTATCAGAAAGTAATTACATATGAATGATTAGTTCACTTCTGCATCTACAAGTAGATTAGACATTAAGTATAGAAATTTGTGCTAGATTTCAATCTAACCTAAAGCAATTACACTTAAATGCTGTTATAAGGATTTTGAGATATTTATCCAGTATTACTAATCTTGGTTTATGGTACGAGAAAGGTATGTAATGTGAGATTGTAAGGTACTGTGATACTGACTTTGCTAATAGAAAGAAGAAAAGAAAGGTAGAACCGTTATTTCTTTGGAAAAAGCCTCATCACTTGGTCATGCAAGAACCAAAATACCATTACTCTTTCTATTGAAGCTGAATATGTAGCTCCTGAAACTATTGCACCCAGATCTTGTGAACAAGGAATCAACTAGAAGATTATCACCTAAGGTATTCCAAAATCCCTATCTTTTGTGATAATACTAGTGCTATAAATATTGCAAAGAATCCTATTTAGCACTCTAGATCAAGCACATTAATGTTAAGCATAATTTTATTAAAGATCATGTTCAAAAAGGGATGTTGAGTTAATGTTTGTGATATCCTAAGATCAAGTGTTTGATATATTCACAAAACCATTAGTTGAAAATCGTTTTTGCTACTTGAAAATGATTTTGAACTTTAAAAGTTTTTAAATCCTCATAGCATTCATCGGTAAGTCTTTGGCAACTCCTCATTATGGTCCTAAACTGAAGCCTAAACGAAGTCATCTATACAAGATTAGGAATCATTTGCAAGACCAAAGATTAGTGTGCAAGACTCAGAAAGTCAATTTACAAGCTCAGAGAAGATCAGAGGTTCAAAATGTATGTTATAAGGTCTTACAAGGTTTAGAATCTAAATATGGATAAGTTATGTGGAAGCTGTATTATCTTGATTTTTCAAAGAGTTAACAAAGTTCATAAAGTGGTTCCATTTCAAAAACCATTTATTCCTGAAGAGTGAAAAGGTGAGATAATTCCCTTTCTTTTTGAGTTTCTCTCTTCCACGTCACCTCATCTTTAGACTTTATGTTCTATCACTTAAATAACTTTTCACTTTCACACGCCACATATAAACCCCTTGATCTTCAACCTCAAACGCTTTCATGCTCAACCAAAACCATTTCATATCCTCTCACGAACCTCTCATTCTCAATCTTCACCGTTTTCCCAAACACTCAACCTTTTTGCTCAATCTTCACATACTCAAACCTTACCATGGATGAAGGAAGCAACTTGGTCACTGACAAAAGAGGACCGTTTTACATGTATGATGATCCTAGTTGCAAGATCATTACGTGAATCACTTTTCTTAAGGAAAGTGGTGCCAAGGAAGGCTAATTAACTCGTGTGGTGAAATTATGCTCTAGTGTCTTGGAATTTGAATTTTGGGAGGAATTTGAAATTTTGGAATGGAGGAGTTGTAATTTTCAAAAAGAACTAATCTTATCCCTTAAAATAATTGAACAGGACAATTAATATGATCATGTATTTAAATTATTAAAAGGCTAAAAAATAAATTAGGAAAAATTAATTATCAATTAATTAATTAAGGTAATTAACTCTTAATTAGACTCAACTAACATTAATTAACCATGATTAACACACATTTAAGGTCAAATGAAAATTGGGTATTACAACTAGTGACAGAGAATAAATTTTATAAATGAACTTTAGCTTGACAAGTTTCATAGTTCTTAAAATTCTAATCCTAAATTTTATATCCTCAAATTTGTACCTAACTTAAAATAAAATTAAGTTATTCATTTATGTGAGTTGGTGCATAAGAACAACGCAAACATATTTTTTTTTAAAAAAGAAATTGGTAAGCTCATCCTTGATAAATATAGCACAAATAAATTAGTTCATGGGAAAAATACATTTTTATCCCTTACAATTAAAAATGGAACAAATTAATTATTATTTAGTATTTAATGGATTTATTTATTTTATTTATATTTTAATTAGATACCATTTTTAACCATTTTATAAATAATTAGGGCTCAATTCATCCTATAAATCATTTAAATATGAAGATATACACTTATCCTACATTTCTCACTACTTTTCAATTGAAGGCTCATATATTATTCATATGCAACAACTCAACTAATTTAATTTTTGTTTTAAGTTAGGTATAGATTTGAACATGAACTTTAGGATTTGAATTTTAAGAATAAGTTTAATCTAAGAAACATTTCAAGTTGAAATTATTATGTTTATAAAATTTGATTTTTACTAGTCTTTATTTTTTATTAATTTTTTCTTTATTTTTATTATTATTGGTAAAGAATGAGGTGGTGTGTCAAATTTTGTGAAGAATAGGGTGAGTGTCATTTGAGCAAATTTAAATCTCAAGCCAGCATTTGTTATTTCTCTAGAACAGTCACCCATTTGTTTATTATTTAGATTGCTATGTTGAATAATAATAATAATAATAATAATATAGTTATAAATTAGAATTAATTTTAATTATAAAATATATTGAGTTATGCAATAAATAAAAGAATAGAGTGAGTTTTAATTAAATAGTGCAATGAATTATACTTATATATATAGATATACTAATATTTTATATTATTATGAGTTATATATATTTTATTTTTTAAAAAATAAAAAATATGAGTTTTAATAAAAGTTATATTTAGTAAAAATAAAATCATAAATATGAAAAAATAGAGAATTAATACAAAATTTAAAAATAAATTAAAGGTAATTTGTCTTTGTTGCTTAGAGGATAGAAACATATGTTTTAGAAATAGAAGGGATAAAATTGTAAAAACATCATTTCTTGAGAAAAGAGTTGTATTTTATAAACTAAAGACCCATCATAAATTTTATTTCTTTAAGTACTACTTTATAAAATTAAATTTTACAAAAAGAATATTTACATATAGTTATTGCAAATCTGTATGGAGATTTGGTATTGGTCCATATAGGCAAGGATTTCGAAACCTAAGATTTGGCTTGAGTACCATAGAAGAACCCTTATTACAATAGATTCTTGTGTAAAATAATTGTTAACTTTCCAAGAGTATATGGGATGAAAAGTTCAAGGTGTTTATTTGTGAAAGGAATAAAGTTAAAAGTGGTTGAATACATTTTTCCCTTACATTTTTCATATTTTGTTAAAGGTATATAGATAGATATATATTTGACTCCCACTAATTTATAAAGTTTGATCTCATATTAAGAGAAAAATTATATACAACATTTTATTATACTTATGCATTATATTTGAGTTCATAAAAAACACATTTATTTGAGTTTAATTTATATATATTGTTAATGTAAATCAATGTAAAATAATTTGACACTAACCTCAATTAGGTGTTGTACATAAGTAAAAGTAGTTTCTTGTTTAGATAATAAATGTGAAAGTCAGATTTATATTGCATGCCAGTGTAAAATTGCAATTGTTTTACAATGATAATACATCAATATTAAACTCATTATATTTACCTTTGTTGATTAAATTTTCTAGATCCTCATTGCATGCCTTCTAAATTTTTGTCCCAATCTTCACTCTTGTTGTGGGGGACTCGCCTATTTGTGTTCCCCACATTTTTGGCACATCCCAAAAAATGTTTAAAATAATAAAAAAATCTTATAAACAATTTAATTTAGGTTTTTCCTTGGTATCCATAAGATATCAATATCTTTTTATCTTCAACAATTGTCATTGAATCTTTAGCTTTCTAGATTTTAATAAATTGGGTTAGTGAGACACATGATACATTCTTAATTAAAAATCCTTGAATTTTATAAAAGTACTAGATAAATCCCTTTTAATTTACCTTAAAACCAAAATACTTTAAATAATAACATAAGGAAAAACTATTACCTCAGAACTTTTAGAAGGCTTCAATGCTAAATATTTTGAAGAAGGACTAATGTTTTTCTTGAATTTCTTGAAGCAATGAACATGTCTTTACATTAGCATAACATGATTCCTAAAACGAAAATATTTTCACATGATATGTGCAAACATATTTAATCTCATTTAAAAGAGATTAGGACTTAATGAAAGTGAAAAATATATTGTGGAATAGACAAATATATGCTCAACGTATTGAAGAAAATTCTCCAGTATAAAGAAAAGGCTAAGATATTTTTAAAGTAGCACGCGATTTCAGAAAGTATGTTTCAAGTGAAGATTTCAATCCAACTCTGAAGCAAGTGTGTACTACAACCTTCAATCATCATGATCACAATCATATCATCATCTACAAGCTCAGAAGATTGAAAGATCGAAGAAATATCAAGAAAGTGTTACGTTCTTCAAAAACACGTTTCACAAAGAAACAATGCACTTTACAAAAACAAAGGAGGGAATTTTGAAATTCAAATTTAAAGTCAAACCTAGTCAAGGAATCGACATTCTTCTCAACTTGGTCACCGTCTTAGCTTCTAGAAGGAAAAGTTAGAAATCTCATTTAGAAAGTAAAAAGTAGTTCTGAAGATGGCATTAGAAACTTCTATTTTACAATGGCTTTTGCAACTTGACAATTTGAGCTACTCCTCATACTATTCCCAAGACACAAAAAGAAGATCAACACGTGTCACTTGGAAAACAATCAAGGGCAAAGTATAATGCATATCAAGTATAAATAGAGATGTTGTGTTCACAATCAATAGAGACTTTTGCTTATTAAAATGCTGAACGTGAAGAAATTTTTCTTCATTCTTTGTAAAGTTTATTAGCTTGTAATCAATTTCTTCCCTATAAAAATATTCTTTCTACGTTTTTAGTAGATTATATGTTCTTCCTAGGAAGAATTGATAGAAAGAAATCATTCAAGTTTTCTAGGTTTGTTATTGTTCATCTAACGAAAACTTAAGTATTGGTTAATTTGAGTGTTCCAACCCAAACACAAACCTTTGTAATCCGATTGGTAGTGATCGTTGGGAGTTAACTTGGAGAAACTAAGCAAAGACTACTTGTAATTTGACAGTAGAGTAAGCTACTAGTCACGGTGTTAGCTTGGAGAGGAGGTTAAAGGCTACTCGGTTGTGATAGTAGAGAGCTACTAGTCACTGGTAAGAGCTTAGGAAGGCTGTAAAGAATATCTAACTTTCTATTGAGAAATGTTTTAGTGGAACCCAATGGTTGTTGAGAATGATGTAGGAGTGCTGGCTAAACTAGTATAAAATATTTGTAGGAATTTCTTCTCCATAACTCTCCTTTATTTACTTCGTGCTCATTATATTGTGTTTTCTAGAAAACTTGCTTTTACGTGTTTTAATATATATCTCAAGTTAGAAAGTTACTTTTTAACATAACTAAAGTTGTTTCGTTGTACTTCAAGTTCAATACTTAATAGTATTTGTCTAAATTTTTTTTATAAAACTAATAGGAAAGAAAAGACAAAGTGCAATTCAACCTTCTTTCGTGCACTTTTTCATCTACAAAAACAAATTTTTCTTTTATTCTAACATTTCAATTGGACATCAATTTGATCTTAACAAATTTATATATCAATTTAGTCATAACATTTTAATTTTGACCTCAATTTAGTCATTTCAATGGATTTTAACTTTAAATGAATGACTAAAATGATGTCAAATAAAATGTTAGGATTAAATTAGTGTCAAAATTAAAAGTCTCAGGACAAAATTGATGTCAAAAATTTTATTAGGATCAAATTGATATCAAAATTAAAAATTTTAAGACTAAATTGATATAAAAAATGTTGTTAGGATCAAATTGATGTCAAAGTAAAAATGTTAAGATAAAAAAGACTAATCTTTTCTTTTTCTTTTGGAGGGGGGGTTCATTCAACCACTCAAGATTATCAAATTCTAGAATTAAGTAAACTTGTGAAGTCATAACAAACTCAAATCATAAACACAATTCAAAGATTCATCAGATTTTATATATTTGAAAAATATTACTTAAACTATATATATATATATATATCTTAGTTTTTAAATATAATTAAATAAAATTTTTTAATTGATATTAAGAATTTTAAACTTATAACAACATAAATGAAATAAATATCATAACATATAACCCAGACATCTCTTGATTTTTATAACATAGTTTACTCTTTACGCATATATCATTTTGTAGTTAACACGAGTACCCAATATGATCTCTGATTTTAAAAGAGGAAGGATATGTTAAGACCAATGTAAAACTTGACACGTATCTTACAATTTCGATAACTTTTATCGATTTTTTTAACATAATTTGGATTGAGATTATAAGTTATAGATCATGTTCATATTTTACATTAATTTAAAATTATTTAATACATTTTTATACATATAAATGAATATATATATATATATATATATATATATATATATATAATAAATATTTCTTGACTATGTGCAAATAAAAATGATTTGATCAAATTCTTATTAGATATCAATTATTTTAAAATTTGGCATATACAACTAACATGATATGTATTTACGATGCAATAGTTGGATTATGAAGTATATTGTATAAAAGTTATTAAAATATCGATACAACAGATCCCTCTTTATTTTAAAATACTAATTAATATATAAACGAAATGGGAAAAAAAAAGTCTTAAAATTATTATATGTTAGTGGGCAACCTATTAACTCTTCAATAATCACTATAATTCTTTATATAGATAACATTATATGTATTTATAATGCAATAGTTGGATTATGAAAATGTATATTGTATAAAAAGTTGTTGAAGTAATATATTGGTACCAACATATCTCCTTATTTTAAAATACTAATTAATATATAAATGAAATGGGATTAAAAAAGTCTTAAAATCATTATATATTAGTGGCAAGTGAGAATGATTTTCTTATGTGAGAAATGATCATTTAATTTTCAACTGTTAGATCAAAATCTATAGATGAGATTTAAACAGTACTTAAAAAAGCCACCTGACCCTCCTAAAAATTCACTCCAAATTAGCCTATCTCATCTCGTTGATTAGGGCCTTGCAAGAGAGATGTTTGGTTCTTCTGCCTAGCTTCTCATTATCAATCGACTCCCTCCATAAGTAATGAAAGGTTGTGTGTGGAGGTAGGCCCCTTGCAAACTATGACAATGTGACTAAACATTTCCTATGTTCATAACATGGGATCGAATTCTAATTTCGAAATTCATCCTATGCCCAAGCTTTTCAGATATTGCCTTTAGGAAGTCTCCAGTCAGTTGACCCAAACTAAAAATTAACTCTCAATCGGCTTTCAATTCAACTTTGCATGGAACCACGATCAATTAGCAACAATTATATTGAAGAATGATACGATCAATTTTGTAAGTAGTTTAGATGTTTCGTCATCAAGGAAAAAAACAAAACCCATGGCGGTGGAGATGTTAATGCTGATGCAGGGTTGTGGATATCGAACGAGATTGATTAGGCTAAATTTGGGATGAATGTTTAGTGAGGGGTCACATGAACCTTTTTATTTATGTTTAAACTCATCCATAGATTTTAATCTAACCACTGAAAATTACGTTTCACTTCTTGTAAAAAAACCATTCTCACTTGATCCATCCCTTTATAGGAGGCATATCGGTTTTTTATACAAATAAAATAAAAAAGAGAGATGTTACCATTTTTCCCATTTTTGAGTTTGTTACATATATGTCCTATTTGTTTTTAATGGAAGTCCATTTCACCGATTTAAGACGCTCAAATTTTTTTCACAAAAATAAACACAGAAGTTAACTTATCGACTTATTTGATACATTCTAAAACTGTGCCATGTCACGTCAAATCATGTCTGCGGGGCCAAAAAAGTTGATTTGAATTGACTTCATAGGCATGTCAGCTTTTGTAAGATGGTATAGTAAAATTAGGTGCAATTGACTTTTGTACTACACATAAGTTCATTTAAATCGACTTTTGTATTTAAGTTGATTTATACATGTTTATTTAAATCAATTTCTGTGTATTACATTAGTCAATTGCATTGATTTCATACTATACCTGACCCAATATGATTGGTCGTCTTCAACTTCTTCAATTCTTTCCCAATGAATGATCCAATGTATGTGGAATCAAGACATTCCTCATTTTGTTTTTAATGCAGATGATCAGAAGGAGATCTATGTAGTAGAATTGATTAAGGTAGACTCAATAGATGATAAGACTTTGGACTATGTGTACTGATTTCACTTGAACAAAGGTGGCCAACAGGGTCGTGAGATTCCTAAGATGATTGAATCTTGTTGGTAAGATGAATGTGTCCACAAGTTTCACCCTCTACCCAACCAATAGTAGAATAATGGAAAGCGAGTTCACATTATTTGGTAACATGGAAATTTATGACAAGGAAATGCATTCATTAGACCATTCTCATAGGAAGAACAAGGGGCTCTTGAAGGTGTCAAAAGTGTTCAAATCTAGTCCATCATCAAAACGCAAGACATTATCAAAGTTTGGTGGATCAAGTGCCATAGAGGAAAGTTGTCCATGGGAGCCACATGCCTTGGTGGGACCAATTTATTAGAGACAAATGTTCCTCCAAATTTTGAGTTGGTTGCCATTGTGGCGAAAGACCATCTTTAGGGTTCAAGTGATTTCAGCCCCACCTTGAGGATGGTAAATGTTCATGGAGGTCTAAATTTTATTCATTTCAACCACCTCTCTCTGATACAGGCTTTCTCCATCACCAAAACAGTTATACTTGTGCAAAGTCCTACTCTTTGGCCCAATAGTGCATAGGAGCTGTGATGACTAAAGTAGTAGTTTGAGCTTATATAGCAGTGATAGTATTTTTACTGTATCATAAAAACAATTGAAAAGAAATTTATATTTTTTTATACATTACTGGGTTTTCATTCCTATGTTTAGTTTTGTTATTTTTCATATTGTTAGATGTTATCTTATTTAGGAGAACTACTTGTGTGTCCTCTCTCACAATTCATAGGCAAGAACTTTGTATCCATCTTTTTCCTCATTCTTGTTTGTCAAAGGGGATAGAATGTAAAAGGGTTTGTCGAAGAAAATTTGGTAAATTGTAACATTGAGATTGGGTTTGATATAATATTGATGAGAAGGAAGCGGAATTTACACATGATTTGAAGAATAATTATTTGATAATAGCCATTTAATAATGGATCATGACTTTGATATGAAGCATACTGGATATTGTTTTTACCAATTTCTCTTGGCGAATGAATAACAGGAGTCCATAGTGCCAACTGCCAACCTTTTTTATTAAAAATTCTATGCAGTGTTACACATTATTCTAAGGATGTAAGGTACAATATGAAATTGGGTGAATCGACTTCTGTGTATTATAAAAGTCGATTGCACCCGATTTCGTATTGTACCTAACACATTCTAACAAAAATTAACATGCCTATGAAGTCAATTCAAATTGACTTTGGTGTTTTATGCCCACCTGACATAATTCGACGTGACATGACCTTAGTTGGAATATGCAGAACAGAAGTCGATTTGAGTCGACTTTTGTGTTATTTTTGTGAAAAAATTTTGTAGCGTAAGGAAATCGGTTCAAATCGACTTCCATTAAAAACAAAAGAGGACATATATGTAACAAACTAGAAAACAAGGGAAGTGTAACATCTCTCTTTTCATTTTATTTGTTTTAAAAAACCAACATATCACATGAGAGGAGTGATTTATTATGAAAGTGGGAGGAGTAAATCTGTCGTATAACTATACATGAATGTCAGGATATATTCGTGCAAGGAATGCGAACTAAATAAATCATTGCTATTTCTATGTTGTATTTAATTGTGCTGCTATTTTGTTCCATGTGTGTAAGCTTCCCATTGCATCATATATTTTGTTATGTGGCTGTCATCTCTCTAAAATTTTCAATTTTTATGTTTATATGTGTATTGATATATACGTGGTTCCCTTTAAATTTTTATATGTTATAATAATTTGTAGGATGATATATTATTATTTTTAGAACACATTAGATTTGTTTAATATTTCAATAGTTTAATTTTTCATCCATTTTTATTTTTTTATTATTTATTTCTATATAAATTAGAAAATGCAATTCAAATATTAGATTCAACACCAGTTCTTATAAACCTTTTATTTATTGAATTAAATATTTAAATATTATAATAAACAATATGTGTTATGCATATACATGTTTCTTGAGTTTTGATTGGAATATGTATTGTTTTAGGATAATAGCTAGTCAGACAAATTGCTACTTTATGGAAAAAAAATCATTTCATGATCCAATAAAAGTTACATAACAAATTAGTCTTTCCTTAGTATTTTCAAATGATTTATAGGATAAATAATCTTTAATGATTTACAAATATTTCAAATTGATTACTAATAAAGACAAACAAAATAAATAAGTTCAGTAAAATATTGATAATGAGCTAACTTTTTCTATATTTAATTATAAGAATCATGATTTTTTTTTCAGAAACCAATTTATTTACCACCATTTTTGTTTGAGACCAATTTCCGTTTAATATAAATATTCTTTTAAAAAATTTTAGATTAAAAAATTAGAAGATATATATTGATTTTTATATGTAGATTATCTTTGAGTGTGCACTCATCCTAAAATTCAGGTCTAAGTCCGCCCCTGGATGGTTATTGTTTTAAATTACAATTGTGAATATGATTACAATTGCATTTGCAATGCAAAAAATTGTGAAAATAGTGTTGCTTACATGGCTGCAATTATCACTGCAATGTGATTGCGGAGAGCGCCATCGTACACTGATATTGTATCCGTAATTGAGGTTGCGGGCCCAATTTAAAACCATATTCCCAAGTAAAAAAGCTACATGTCATGCTGGAAAATGAAGAAATTTGCTTCACTTGTTTCGGGTCAAATTCGGTATTAAACAAAACAAATTAAATTACAAATTATTTACCATAAGTACGGTGATTAGCGCAGACATGTTTGCTGTGTATTAAGCTGAGGTAAACATAAGCCTCCAACTAAACTACATGAACGAATTTTAGCTTGTGAATGAAGCTCATGACAATGTGATACGGTACAAATTTTCTCAAAAGAGGGGATTCAGCAAGAAGAACTCTTATAGCTAGTTAAAACTCTGAATAATCTACAATCCTTCCCAAATTTCACACTAGGAAAAACAAGTCAACAAAACAAAAAGGCAAAGTAATCTAGAAAGGAGTGCAGCGCAGAATAATCCAGAAATGATTCTAAAATAAAGAAAGAATGATGGGTTTTTGTTGGACATCACTAAGGCAATAAGACAATCAGCAGCTCTTTCTAAGTTGATGGATTTTAGAATTCTACTTTTTTTAAACCAAAAGATAACATCCATCTTCTTTGGTGGGAAAACACAAATGTATTTAAAATTGAGAAAAAGTGGAAGCATGACTTCCATTAAATGTAGACAATATTTGAAGACCTTTCCTGATAATAATTGCCCCTTTTCTTTTTGGAACACTGTATATCTTCTTAACCTGAAAATAATAAAGAAATATTGATCATCGTCACACCATGATCATTTCCTCAATCACATGTAGTTCATTAGCGTTCGCATGCAATTATATATTGGGAAAGTAATGTTTACCCATTGCTTTTTTGCAGATTGAGAGAAGGACAACAAGAACTGCTAGGCCTGCAAATACTCCCACAATAATGGCAACAGATTTCCCCACTTCATCGTTGTTGGAGGGACCTGCCAAAAAGCATCAAGTTGTAGAAAAGGATTGAGAAAAATGCACATATAGACTACAGTGGACGAGCTTTGACAACAAACACTTGTAATAAAAAATATACATATAAGTGAAGATGGATGAATAATTATGATAATGGAACAAGTGTCCAAATTCAATATTAATTTTTAGGTTTTGGAATAATATTTTTGATAAAAATATATACAGGTAATTTAACAGAAGCTTCATTCAACAAATGAGAAGAGATGGATGTTTTTAGTCCTCTATTTTTTTTCACTTTTTATCTTTTTTTTTGGTTTAATATTACGTATTTGATCTCTATCATTAATGATCACTATTAAATGGTGATATTTATATGGATTAAAATAATTTAAAATGTATGTAAGAATTATAGACAAATTTTTAATATATTTGTAACAATTAAATGGAGATTTTAAAATATTTATAAAGACCTTAATTTGGAGCACCATTCGTCAAAAAAAATTGCGAAAAAATAACAAATTAAATAATTTTTTAAGGAATTAGAACTAAAACAATCTACATTTGTAAAAACCAAAACCATAAGAGAAAGTATTTATTTACAGTATTTATTTAAAAAATGATCGAAGACAAAAAATAAAAAACAGAGAGAAGATTTGAATCCGCAATGATCTTATTTTTTGAATATATTGATGTGTAATCTTTGGAAGCATGGGTAGTGGAAGTTCTATTAGAAATCATCGGTTTAGGGACTTCTGGGAAGAATATAGGACTTTTCGTTATTGGGATTAAAAGTTGTTGTCGGATTCTTTGCTATCTTGAATTCAACAAATAGGATGCTAAGGTTCACAGATATAGAATGTGATTCTAAGCAAGAGGGTATTCAAGATGAAGAATAAAGAGGAACAACACAAAGTGTGTATTTTCCCCACCAATAAAGCACAAAAGCATATGTTCCGAACTCCTTGCTTCAGAAAATTACTTTATGACAATTGGAATTGATCATCACTAAGCTACAGTTTCAACTTTTCTTGCTCCACTTACTCCTCTCCTGATAATTCAATTTAGTTTTACTCAAACTTAACGTTACATGTGCTCATTTTCAAGAATGTTTTGATGTAAGTTCAGATTAGCAACTAAATAGTGGCAATGTAGAAAAGAGGGGAAAAAAATTAAAAATTCATTTCACTTCTTAAAATTATGTGTATTTCCAAAATTAAGAAATTATACGTTCCTGAATTTGTGAAAATTGATTTAAGTTAATCTTTAGTGTAATATTGATAGAGATTAACTTCAATTAAAAAAACAAAACAAATTCAATCATCTTTTTACAACTTTAAGAATCAAACTAAACTTTTACTCATGTAAAAATGAATAAATTATCATTTTGAACTTTGAAGATCAACGTGCATAAATTCTAATAAGATCTTTTGTTCACACTAATGCAGCCTATTAACAACAACAAAATTGATCATTAGATACTACAAACTAACAAAATACTGTTTTAGAGACTATTTTTTCCCGCGAATTGATCTTTCAAAGGTTTACTTTGTTTAAATTTGTTCCTTGTGATGCAAAAAAAATGCACGTTTCTACTGAAAATTGCAGGAACAAAGAATTATTAACGAGAATGAAAGTAGACCTGATTCATCATAGTAACCAGAAGCCCAATACCGAGCATAACATTGTCCCAAGAACACATCAGCAGCAGCAGCTGATCCACACAAGCTCTTCAGCTTTGCCACAGCATCAGCCAAACAAGAAGAACAGTCCGAGACAGTCAAATCCCCCAGGCACTGAGCAAACCCTTCAACCAAACCCGAACTACTCACTCTAAACCCATTCGCGGTTTGCAAATCGGCAAGAACATCATCTCTACGCCTGAAGAACTCAACATCATTGTTCACAGCTTTGCTGCATTTCTTGAACCTGACACTTGTGTCAAGCTTCCCAAGGAAATCACCGCTGTGTTCATATCTTAGGTAGCAACCTTCAAGTTGCAAAGCGGCCCCCATAGCGTAGGGACAAACAAGGCCAATTTGGTTAACGGATCTTGCAATGCATTTGGAGCAATCAATTGGGTGCAATCACCCCGGCATTGGTATAAGCCGTACACTGTCGCCTCCTCTTCTGGTGGTGATGCTGAGGTCCCGTTCCCAATCGCGAAGCTATCGTAAGTAACTTCGGATGATGAACTCGCAACTGAAGAGAGGAAGCTGTTGAGATTGGCTTCAAAGGGAGAGTTTGGTTGGTATTTTTCTTGTGAGCATCCTGCGTAGATGAAGATATGGGTTCTTGAAGGGTAGCCATGGACACCAAGAAGAGAAGAGAAGAGAAAGAATAAAAGCAGAGGAGGATAATGATGGAGCCTGTGAGCTAGGATGATTTTGTGGGTGGAGCTTCTCAACATTTCTTCTTCTATTTTTTTTTTTTTTGGCCAGTTATCCCACGAATCAGAACCTTCTTTTCGTTGTTTTTTGTTATTGTTGTTGTTGTGGCTTGGATACGACAGTGTAGAAGATAGAGAGATAGTGTTTTGTTATTTGTGTTTGATTTGATCAATGAAGCTTTTTTGTATAGTGAAGAACTTTTGTTTGGTCATGCATAGGGTACCAACAATGTGCAGCGTCAATGGTCATAAAGATTAACAACATTATTTTCCGTTACAAGAGTAAGAAAAAAGTTTTATTTGATATCACTCATCAATTGATAAGGTAGATTTAGTTTCACAAAGTATCCATCACTAGTAACACTAATTAATCTCTTTAAGCATGGAGCTTCTTAAGGAGATAAGCCTCCAACCACAAGATAATTTCCATACAATTGCTATGTTAGATTGTCTTTTACTCTCGCTATCACAAATTAATTTGTCTCAAGTTTGATCTGAAATTTTAATATTTCTGAATTGAGAAGGATCCATTGGTATCGAGAGAAGATTTTGTAAACTAGCAGTTTTAATAACTTGATATAAAGTATAATTCTTATCAATTCAACAATAGAATTATAATTATATCTATCATGTTTGATTACTTTTGTGTCAAACTTTTGAAAAATTGGGTTTTCATGAGAATGTCATCAATCAAATAGTTTGTATTGTATATACATTTGAGAAATATTTATTCCGCTAGTTCTGATGTATATAAAAATGCGTGAAATAATTTTAAATTAATATAAATTTTATAAATATTATCTATAATATATTAATTTTAATCTAATGGCCGGTAGATTTCGTGAAAAAAATCATTAAAATGCTATGAAAGTTTATCCCCTTTTCCCTTCAAATTTTATTCATTTTGAATTATAATTTCCAACCACAAATTAATATGATTAAAAAATGGTTGGTCATAGCGATTGTGAATTGCAACCCCGAACGAATTTTACCTAGGTTTACCAAACCAAAACATCTAACTCAAAATGGTGTAAGCAACTCTTGAGATATATAAAAATAAAACCTTAATAACCCCGAATTATGAAACTTAATTAATAATTGCATAATAAATAATAATTAGATATTAGAGATAATGGCTGTGTATTGAACGGATTAATTTGTTAATATATTTTTATGATTATTTGCAGTAAAAATATTTTTTAAAAAAAACTATGCAATGATATAATCAATAGTACTATAATCACACCTTAATACATATTAAAATATTTAATTGTAAATAAAATATTTAAAAAAACTACAAATTTGAGACATCAATACAACCTTATTATTTCTTAGTATATATACATATGTTGACATAATATTGAATAACGCTAGTGAAAAAAATAAGCCGTTCACCAACAATTAGAAGCACAATTTTGTTAACATTGGAAATGCATCATAGCTAGCTAAACTGGACAGATTTACTAAAATATACTTTTAAAAAACGTATGAATAATGTATGTGAAGAATTTAATGCGTATAATTGTTAATGTAGCTTTTTAATAAAGTTGTTATGAGTCTACCTCACAGCCAACCTTAATACTTCTTTTTCTCTCCAGTTTTTGGCCTTCTATTATGTGATTATTGTTAGGGGTAATTATCTCTAGGAAAAAAGCAATTTATCCCCCTGAACTTTTGATCATGTGTAATTTAGACCTTGAGTTTTAAAATATTGCAACTCAACCCTCCTACTTACCAGATATTACAAAGAAAATCTTCTATATAAAGACGTTAAAGACCACCATTAATGGGTATGTGCTCTTCACATGTCTTAATAATTGGACAAAAATACCCCTTTCTCTCTCAACTCACTTTTTCCTTTTCTTTTACCCCAATCTCTCAACTCACTCACACCTCTCCCTCTTGCTTGAAACCCCCTTTCTTGTTTCTCAACTCACTTGCACCCTCCCCTCTTGTCCATATCCGAACCCCTCTTCCCTCTATCTTTTTTTTCTTGCTTCTTCTCAAGGTGCCAAACAAACCCAAACGAGTGGCTGCAAAGGGGAAACCCCCTTTTCTTGTTTTTTTCTTGCTTCTTCTCAAGTGGCAACAAAGGGGAAGAGTGGGGCGAGCTTGGGTAGAGAAAGGGGGTGGTGCGTGATGTTGGGCAGAGAAGGGGAAGCGAGGTGGTGCGAGGAAAGGAGGCTGTGAGGCTCCGCGATGGCGTCCTTCGACACGTGGCGGCTGACGCGCGGACGCGATGCCGTCATGGCGAGGGATGGAGGTGCAAGGATGGTGGCTTCACAACCTGGTGCGGTGGACTAGTGCACTGATGGTTTCCCAGCGTGCAATGCTTATGGTTTCCGCTTCCTAACACGATGGTTCTGCGTGGAGTGTTGACTAGTGCCAACGGGAGGATGGTGGCTTCGCAGCCTAGTGTAGTGGACGGTGCGTTGATGGTTCCCAATGTGGAGTGCCCATAGTTCCTTTCCGTTGATGTTCCCACGTGGAGTGCTGACTAGTATAGTGGCACTCTCTCCTTCTCTTTTATTTTTCGTTATTTTTTATGATGGTGGTGGTTTGCGACTTTGATTGGTTTGGTTTCTGGCTTATAGGTGATGATGGGGAGTTGCTCGCAGTGAGCTTTACGAGTTGCTCCACGTTTGTTCTTTTATCTTTTTGGTTTATGACTCTGATTCATTGCGGTTATGGTGATGATGGAAGAGGGGTAGTGGTGGACTGATGATGATAGTGGCAATGGAGGAAGCTAATGGTGCTGATGTTTCTACTATTTTGTGGGGGTGATGGGTTGTTTCCGATGGTGGGTTGGTGGTAGTGTGCTAGTTCTATCTATGATTGTTTGGGTGAAGAAGACACTTGTAGAGTTTGGAGTTAAGAGAGAAAGGGGTATTTTTGTACAATTATTAAGGCATGTGAGGAGCACATGCCTATTAACGTGGTTTTTAATGTCTGTTACACAAAAGGTCTTCTTTGTAACATCTGTAAGTACAAGGGGTTGGGTTGCAATATTTTAAAACTCAGAGTCTAAATTGTACACAATCAAAAGTTTAGGGGGTAAATTATTTTTTTCCCTTATCTTTATTAGTTGACGGTAACCTCACTGTTTTCTTCTTAGTTTTTTGGTTAATTGATAAACATTTGTTTTCTTTTCTTTTATTATTTTTTTATTAAGTCCTTTTGTGACTATTTTTGTTATCCCAATGTTTCAATGTCATAAAACTTAGACCGAGCTGCCGGTTAATCAGCTGAATGGATCAGATATGCACAGGAACCAGGATGAATTGGCCTAACTCAGCAATTTTTCAAAAAAAATCAATGATCGGTGAACATTCAACCCAAAAAAACAAAAAAAAATTATGCATCATTGCCATCATGTTGTGCCACCATTGTGCCTCGCTACCATGTCATGCTTGTGCTATGCCTTGCCATCATGTTGGGCCACCATTGTGCCTCATTATCGTTGTGTCATGACCCGACGTGGGAAGGTGACCGACACATGAGGGATTAGATTTCCATGTAGGAATTTTGGGTAACGTGATTTACTAAATGCATAAATTAACATGATTGTCGTACTTATGTAATTTCATCCAAACCATCATCAACTTCTATATTTAAAACATAATATTCAAATTCATAAAACTGAAGTGTTTCAACATACATAACCATGAATTTCTCTTAATTAAATTCCACATGCTACAACAGTTTGTGAAAACATAAATGGTTTTATTTCATAATCATAGTCATAGTCTGAAAATCAATTCAAAGTGTAATACCCTAGTTTTAAATAAAAAAGGTTAGAAAATTCTTTTGAACTAGGAAAGGTGCCAGTTACTCTTATCTATCGTTCTAGAATTTCACTAAGTCTGAATCCTACATGTTCTTGGAAAGCTATAAAATAGAACCACATTCTTGAGATCAAAAGTCCTGTAGTTGTTCCCAAAAAGAAAATAAGTTACAGAATAATTTTTAATAAATTTTATGAAACTTTTAAACATTTCATTTTTAGCCCACAAGTTTATAAAATCTTAAAAATTCCCCAATTTAAACTAAAATCCAAAATTTGGATTTTGATTTGTTAGGATTTTAATTTGTATGATATTTTATTTGAATCTAAAGGAAGGGTACTTCCTTATTTATGTTTATGTTTATGTTTTAAAGTTAATGGAGACTAAAATGTAAATAAGTGAGATTGAGACAACCTAGCTCAATACATACCAACACTTGAATTATTGTTCAAAGATTAGAGAAAAATCACTCTAGAGAGCACTGCAGCACTAGGTGGTGTAAGTGGGAAAAACCATGCATTTTGGTGAGTGCTACAGCGCTAAATAAGCGAGAAACTTCAATAAAAACCCTATTTCGGGATCCAAACCATCAAAACATGACCCTTCCCCCTAAAAATGCAAGAAACTTCACTCTCCATCCCTAATTCACTCCCTAAGCTCCATTTTCTCTTAAAATCAATTTCAATATTTCACTTCTAAGGCTTTAGGTATATTGTTTTAGTGATTTTGTTTCTATTCCTTCAATTTTTCCTTGTCTTTGGGGATTGGCATAAAGTTTTCCATACCTCTCAAGGAGGTGAAGTCTTCCTATTATGTTAGACTTAGATTTGAGCTATATAGAGGTTTTAGCAGTTAATATAGAGTTCTATTGATTCTCTGATACTGGTGTCATTCCTGCTTCGAGGAACTCTATCAATGTAGAACCCTCATCTTTGACCACTCCAGGTGAGTGAGTTCACATCTGCAACTTCTATGTTAATTATTATATCTATTTTCACTTTTAATATGAAAACTATATAAGATTTTAGAGTTTATTTCATGAACTACTGAGATTTCTATTGGATATTGTGTTATTACCTATTGGTTTTATCATGAGGTCATGTTTTCTTGAAAACCATGGGACCATTGTTGAATAAACGAATTTATAAAGCATTAAATTGAGATTTTATTGTTTAGAGTTGAATGGAAGATTATATGGTTATTGGCACTGGATATTTGCTATCAAAAGGCTTGAACCTTAGGGTAGAAGACTTTATGAAATATAGATTGAGATTCTAATTGAGCTTGCAGGAGCTATAGAGAAATAGGTTACGTGTTAATGGTAGTTAATCCGTTAACCTTGGTAC
Organism: Dalbergia oliveri; assembly: GCA_030441495.1. Taxonomy (NCBI): domain Eukaryota; kingdom Viridiplantae; phylum Streptophyta; class Magnoliopsida; order Fabales; family Fabaceae; genus Dalbergia; species Dalbergia oliveri. Next base: position 11,617,139 of record JAMLFY010000016.1, read on the forward strand.
CAAGTAGCCCAGGGTAGAGATAATAGAGAATTTATTGTGACACTTGGGACAGTGATAGGTAACGCCTAATATGACGGAGATTTATACTTAGACTTTTGTTACATCACAAATATTGTGCGTAACCATAGTAGAGATTACTATTTTCCTATTAAAGTACTATTGGGTCGTTTATAGAAAGCTAAGATTTGATAATTTGATTATAATTATCAAATGCCTTGGTACTTTATTATTATAATTATTATCCTGATGTTGTGTATCTTCTCTTGGTGTCCCATGAAGGGGTTCTAGGTGAGGACTCACTCAATGAGTTTTGGTTGCAAAACTCACCCCTTTATTCCTTCTCATATTTTACATATACTGTAGCCTGAGGGTACTTCCAACCATCTTTCTCCCAACATTAGATCCCACTTGGTGAGCATTATTGTCATGGTGTTTAGAGAGCTCAGGGTGTATGTAGGGGGTCTAAACTTAGAGCATGGTCATGTTTTGCATTGTTTTGTTTATTGAACCTTATTTTAGACTGTGTTGCATAACATTACTTTTCATGGTTATTTATATATAATGAACTTTACATGCTTTTGGATATTGTTATGACTTCCACCATTAGAAACAAATTAGAGAATTTTAGTATAATTATTTTGATTTTACAAAGTAAGTGGCTAACTTTGAGAAACATGTGATTTGTCTGGAGAAACAAGATTTATATTCTATATGGATTATATATTGCAATATGCATATAGAAAAGTACACAAGTCACGAGACTTACATGGAAATGAGATTTTTCACATGTCAGGTACGTGTCCAAATCGGGTCGTGACACAAAACATGAAAATTGAAGACATATGGCGAAAACCATAAATTCTAAAATTTAAATACATAATATGAAATTAGAATACACGCTTACCCGCCTACAACTACTAAAGCACTCTAATATAACATAACTTATACTAAGCTTTATTACAAAGTAAAGCTCACCACTGGAACAGTTACGTCTATTGAACTAGTGGCCGATTGATAACCTGATCTGGAACTGTAACTATAAGGGGGAAGGGAGAGGGTGAATCATCAAATTCAGGAAGTGGATTCTCATCTACCACCCACATGGAACAACCAACATGATATATATATATGATATACATATATATACATATAATCTATCGATAAAGAATTCATACATCTTTTGTTGAAACTGTCCTGTTACATTGAGACAAGATTTTGTAAACTAGCATTTTCAATAACTTGACATAAAATATAATTCTTATCAATTCAACAATAGAATTATAAGTATATCTATCATGTTGATTACTTGTGTCAAATTTTTAAAAAATTGGGTTTTCATAAGAATGTCATCAATCAAATAATTTTTATTGTATATGCATTTGAGAAATATTTGTTCCGCTAGTTCTGATGTATATAAAAATGCATGAAATAATTTTAAATTAATATAAATTTTATAAATATTATCTATAGTATATGAATTTTAATCTAATGGACGGTAAATTTCGTGAAAAAAAATCAATAAAATGCTTTGAAAGTTGATCCCCTTTTCCCTTCAAATTTTATTCATTTTGAATTATAATTTCCAACCACAAATTAATATGATTCAAAAATGGTTGGTCATAGCGACTGTGAATTGCAACCCCGGACGAATTTTACCTAGCTTTACCAAACCAAAACATCTAACTAAGCAACTCTTGAGATAAAACAAAAACTCAGTAACCCTGAATTATGAAATTTAATTAATAATTGCATAATAAATAATAAGTAGATACTAGAGATAACGGTTGTGTATTGAACGGATTAATTTGTTAATATATTTTTATGCTTATTTGTAGTAAAAATATATTTTTTAAAATTATGCAATGATATAATCAAGAGTACTATAATCACACCTTAATACATATTAAAATATTTAATTGTAAATAAAATATTTAAAAAAACTATAAATTTGAGACATTAATATAACCTTATTTTTTCTTTGTGTGTGTGTGTGTATGTTGACATAATATAGGATAACCCTAGTGGAAAAAAAAGCCGTTTACCAACAATTAGAAGCACAATTTTGTTAACATTGGAAATGCATCATAGCTAGCTAAACTGGACATATTTACTAAAATATAAGTTTAAAAAATGTATGAATAATGTATGTGAAGGTTATATTGTGTATAATTTTTAAGTTAGGTTTTTAATAAAGTTGTTATGAGTCTAACTCAGAGCCGACCTTAATCCTTCTTTTTCTCTCTTTAGTTTTTGGCCTTCTATTATATGATTATTGTTAGGGGATTATTATCTTCATTCTTTGGCGATGGCCTCATTATTTTCTTCTTTGCTTTTTGGTTGATCGATAAACACAGTTTTCTTTTCTTTTATTCTTTTTTTATTAATCCCCTCTGTGACTATTTTTTGTTATCCCAATGTTTCAATGTCATAAAACTCAAACCGAGCTGGATGGTCTGAGCAACTCAACAAATCAGATATGCACAGGAACTAGTATGAATTGGCCTGACTCAGCAGTTTTTCTAAAAAATCAATGATCGATGAACCACCAGTTCACATTCAACCCGAAAAACAGAAGAAAAAAAAATTGTGCCTCGCCACCATGTCATGCTCATGCTGTGCCTCGCTACCGTTGTGCCACATCGCCACCGCATCTCACACTATCACCATGAGAGAGAGAGAGAGTTGTGTCGATGAATAAGTAGACATAGAAAGCAGCGAGCAAGTGAGAGCCTCAAAGGGGAACAGGCCCGTGCAGACGTGGGACACGTGTTTTTTTTTTTGGGTCGTGAACACACTGTTTGTTGGTGTGAGAGAGAGAAATTGATGACATGGTTGGATTGATTTTGTAGTTTTAAATTTTTATTTTTAATTTTTAAAGAAAATATTAAAAATTTTAAAAATTATAATAAATAATTTTTAATATTTTTTTCATAAAAATTAAAAAATTAAAAATAAAAACTGAAAATTTAAATGAAACACATAACTAAAGCATTAGACATGTTAGGATTTCCTTGGTTTGGGCGTTGAAATTGCTTTTTGTCATGCTTTGGTTTTAAAGTTCTTTTTCAAGACGCAGGACAATATGGTGGACCAAACTCGAGAACAAATTCATAATGAGTCAATAGAGAATAAGCTTTAATAACCTCGAAATCTAAAGCCTTGACCTTCTTTTTAATAAATTTTTTTTAGATGTATTTATTTTATAATTTAAATGTATTAATTATTAATTGTATATATATATATATATATATATATATCAGCTTTCAAATTTTTAAAATGTGTTAAATTATTAATTAATTATGTTATGTTATTGTATTTGTTTTAGTTTTAATATATTTTATGTATTTATTTAATTATATCTCATTAAACCAATCATCCACTAACTTGTATCTTGGCCGGATCGATTACCACTACTAGAAAACAATTGTTTTTCAATTTCCGGCAGACTTTGCGGCGGAATCTTTTCCTGCCAACCATCCAACAGATTAATCACATGAAAAATGTGACGCTCGCAAAATTCACCAAAAAATGAGAAAAAAATTCTAAAAGTAAAAAAGGTAAAATACTACTTACCGCATCGTGGGTCAATTTTTTGCATATGAACTTTGAGTGATACAATTACAAGCATATTGTGTTTGAGTGAGAATGATTTATGAATGGTTTTGGGAATGGAATTCGCTGGAAGTGAATTAAAAGCAAAACAAACAAAAAAAAATTCCTGGAATGTAATTCACTAGCAGCAGATTGTGAATTAAATTTTTTAACAAAGAATCCACTATCGGCGGATTATGAAGCATAAAATTGATATGGAGAAAACTCTTCACCCTCCTAATCATCCTTTCTTTATCTACACCCAAACTATTCCCTCCAACCCCACCCCCACCCCCACCCCCAAATTCTCCTTCCTGCTCACACTTTCGTTCTCCCCTCCCCACCTTTTATTAGAAAAAAAATTGAGTGAGAGAAAAAAATGAATAGCATTATTGTCATGACAATATATTATAATGGTTACATATTTACAAATTCAAATGATGGTGTAACTTTTACATGTGAGAGTTCATTAAATATTTTTATCCCTATACTTTCTCATTTGTAGAGCTAGAGAATGCTTTTTGCCAATGCATAAATACAAACACTCAAAAGGAAGTGGCATCTATAAGATACAGGTGCCCAACCTTATTTTTAGCGACTTCATAAACTATCAAATAATTCCAATCACTAATGAAGGCAGCATTCAACATATCTTTCATATACATCAATAGTACTAGCAAAAAAATTATGTCATTGAGTTATATGTTGAATTTAAAGAAGTTGTTGCTCGGAACAAAGCTTATGAGTAGAGCACATTTGAAGAAAGAGAAGTAGTATGGAAAGAAAGTGGTGAAGAAGAATACGAAAGTAATGATAAAGGTGCGAATGATGTTGCGAATGAAGAGGACATGTCAAAGATGGTGGCTACGCAACATTGAACAATGAGCCACCTTTCATGCGTGTGTTTGATCAAACCTATGAAGGCACCTAAGTTTCCACAGTTTCAACACATGGGTATGTACTACTAATTATAGAATTAAGAGTAAACCCTCAAGTTGGTCATTGACAATTTCAGTGTTTAATAAGGTGGTCCATGACAACTGAAAGTGTCAACTTGATCCCGGCAATGTTAAAAATGGGGCACTTACTAGTCCTTAGATGGAAAATATTAACGGTGTTAATAACAATTTTATTACTAGACAAATTAGTCCCTAATGTCATTTATAAAAAAAAAAATCATCATTTCACATCCCCTTCCTTCTTCCATCCTCTTCATCCTCACCACCACCACTACCATCACCACCATTATTGTAATAAACAAATATTACAACGACCGCTCAAAGTACAAGATCCCTTAACCTTTCAACCTCTTTTCACTCAAACCTATTTTTACCAACATTGCATCATCCATGCTTTTCATCCCTATCACCTTTCTCTCTTTCACCATGGTTGTGTCGTCCAACATCCACATTGCCACCTCAGCCATGCCGTACACCTAACCTCCACCTTGTTCTAGGATTTCATGCATCAAGCTTTTCTTGTGGCTGAGCGGTGTAGTGGCTCGACAATGAGGGGGCAGCGGAGGAGAGAAGAGGTTGGGAATGGCATTCGCGACAAAGATTAGGAATGTTGTTGCTGTTGCTATTTTTGCTGTATTTTCTTCTTCTTCTTTTTTGGGTTTATTTTTTAATGAAGAATGGGGGTTTGGTTTATACTTAGGTGTTGTTCTGTGTTTGTGGTTAATGTTTGTGAAAGTTTTAATGGCTTGAAAAAGATAATGATTTTCATGGTTGTGGAAGAATGGAATTTTATGGAGTGAGTGCAATGATGATGACAAAAAACTTGTGAATGGATTTTGGCTCTATGGAGGTCCATGGGGTTCTCAAAAGAATGTGTTTAGTTTTGGTCAAGGAAGAAAAATGGTGACAATTTTATGTATGATGGACAATAGTTTGATGTTTGGTGGTGGTGATGGTGGTGGGGGTGGTGGTGGTGATGAGGATAGAATAAGAAAGGGGATGTGAAATGATGAATTTTTTTTTATGTAAATGACGTTAAGGACCAATTTTTCTAGTAATGAAATTGTCATTAATAACATTAATGCTTTCCGTCTAGGGACTAGTAAGTGTCTAACTTTTGACATTGTCAGGGATCAACTTGTCCAATGCTAAAATTGTTAGAGACTAACTCGGAGGTTTACTCTAGAATTAATAGAAAATTTGTTACCTAAGAAATGCAAAAGGTTATAGATTTAGTTATATTTTTCAATTTGTAGTATGCTTTTTATTTTCATTTGATTTTTATTATTCTTATTATTTTTATCGTTTAATATTGGTGCTTCGTAAGGGCTCTTGTTGCCAATGCCAGATTCTTTATAGGAATGGAATTTCGCAATAGGGAGGATTTTATTTTATAGATAAAGGAGTAGATTATAAAGTTGGAGTCAGAACCAAAGACATTTTTGTTACTGGAAATGTGTACAATATGGGCAAGATTGCCTTTGGCTTCTAAGGACCAGTTTCAGGAAGAATAAGGATTATTGGGAAATCAAAAAGTATAACAAACTACACACTTGCACGAGGTTGAGGCAATCACGAAATCACTTAAAGTTGGATTCAGACATGATTGCACAGACCATAAAGCCGCTGGTAAATTCCAATTCATCCATTACAATAAAACCTTCATTGTAGAAGTTCATTCTTAGTTAGGGTACACGATAACATACTGAAAAGCATGGGTAGTAAAGCATAAGGCGATTGAAAAGTTCTCAATGGTTAGGAAAGCTCATTTCAAGATCTTCCACAATGGTGTGTGGCAATGTGTGTTGCTGATTAAGGAGCAATTGTTCAGTTGGATTTGGAAAGGTGAATCATAGGGGTGAACTAGTGCCGAACACTCATATTTCACCGTTTTGGACTTTCGGTCCCTACATTAAAGCATTCAGATACTACAAACTGCTTGTCCAGGTAGATGGGACACATTTGTTCAAGAAATACAAAGGAGCTCTATGGGTTGCAGTTGCACAATATGGCAATCAAAACATATTGCCAAGACTTCTTATATGCTATTGTAGTCAATTTAAGTTGATTGCACCTCTATTAATCAGATGTAGATAAGGCATGGCACCAAGAAAATCAAAATGTATCATCTGCTGCTAATACTACTAGAAGTAGATCCACTAACAGGTGAACCATTGGTATGGAGTTCAAATTGCATGGCGACATCTTCTAATGTCATTGTCATTTTTCCTTGTGGAAAATGGAAAGTGTGCATCTCCGGTCACCATTATTCTACCAAAGCCTTAATTAGAGCTCTATTTAGTTCCACTCTGCTTATCTTTGAAACATGATAAAAACTAGCATGCTTTACTTGCTCAATAATCACATCTTTCAGTGGATGATTGAGAAAAAGACGACAAGGCTCAAACCCTATTTCTTCCTATTTCAAATAGAAGGTATAAAAATATTAACCACAAATAGTTTATTTATTCCTAATTAAAAAATTATTACCTACTTTGAATTTATATCCTACTTTGATTCAAGAATTTATTTAGTTACAAAATTTTATTTAATTCAAAATGTTAACTCAAATATGTAAACTAATTATAATAAGTCAACCCATCCAATGAAATGCACATTGTCTTTAATACGTCGTTGCTGCATTGAAAAATTATATTAATAAATAGACATGTGAAATTCTAAAAAAATCCAAACAAAATACACCTATATTGTTAGAACAATGATTCACATAATGATAAAAAAAATTAATTCATACAAAAATAAATCAATAAACCTAATAAAATAAAATAATAAGAAACTTAGATAAATAAACTTACATGTCTATTAAAAATATTACCTACAATATGCTCATCAGCATCTATTGTTGCCGAAACAATTTTTTTTGAACTTATGTCTAATATTTATCTCTCTTTCTTTAGCTCTCTCCCCCACCCTCAAACCCAACTTTCCCTCACTCGATTTAGTTCTCGACATACCCTCAAATCAAACTCTCCTTTTTATAGTACTAACAAAGAAGGAAGAGGAGAAGACCTGATTCATAGGATATGATATTACAATTCTGCACTATTATGTTGCCAAGAGTGAAGCAAGTCTTACGGCTTGAAGTAGGGCATGAAGTAGAGGAAGTAGCTTTGCAGCATGTTAGCGTGAGGTAGTGATCAGCGTGTCAACAGGTAGCACAACCAAGGGTAGCAAATCACATTCCTAGAGCAGATGGGTGAAGAATCCATGAAAAGCGGGTTATGTACCATGAGTGTTGCTCGTTTCACTTTTAAGAGAAGATGTGACAAAACTGTTTCGCTTTTCATGGCGAATTAATAGGAATTAAATCCACTAGTAGCGGATTATGTACCCATTGTTTTTTTGTTTTGTTTTTTGAGTTTTTGGAGCATAATCCGCTTCTAGCAAATTTCTTTCTTGTTCTCATAATCCTCCCAATTTTTCTAGAAATCTCATAGATATTCTGATATTAAGATTTATAAAAACCCATATTAAAATTAATTTCCCCCCATATTGTTTGTTAAAAAATAAACAGATTTTTTTTAAAAAAATTGAAATATATTATTGGGGGAAAAATACACAAGAAAATAATTTAAAAAAAATAAAAAGATTTTTAACGAACATGCGAAATAAATTTACAAAAATGAAAAAAATTAGAAAATTTTGAAATATAGGTATACCCACCAAAAATTAAAAAACAAAAATAAAAAGTTATTTTCGGATGAGTTTGTAGTGCCTCGAAAATTCACACTACGAGATAACCCAATTTTATGGGCGATATATATATATATATATATATATATATATATATATATATATATATATATATGTATGTATGTATATGTAAGTTTTCGATTGCCTTGTTCAGGACATGAATTTGTGAAGAAGAAAAAATCTGTTAAGAAAATAACTCCCTTAGCCCTAATTCAAAGAAATTATCTCTGCCCCCAGCAAACTCGCCTGAACAACAAGCTAGTACCATGCCTCCACCACTGTCCGAGTCAAGTCTCGACCGATAGTCTCCTTCGCCACCACCAACGCTCGCTCCACTTGGATTGATTGTTACATAGAATGCACTTTATTTAGTTGCCAATTGTTTTTTTTTTTGGTGTTTAATTTGGCTAAATATATTTCCTTTTGTTGCCACGCACTGCTTGGATAGAACATTACCTGGTTATCATTTGCATAGGGGATATGGATTCGAAGCAAATCGATACTGTGTTAATTCAGAGGTTTCACTAGATTTTTTTCACTTTACTACTTCATTTTACTTTCTATTAAGATAAAAATACCAAATAAAATACCTCTTGCAATTTTAAAGAACGTAATATTAAGGATGATGAGTCTTTCATTTGGCACTTTGTCAGTAAAATAAACCAAACATTGAAGTATCATTATGCGAAAACTTAACATTTTCATCCTCCCAAATCTTTAGCCCAATTTGCAACCATCAACCATCCTAAAATGCACATAGAAGCCATATTGTTAACATTATCATTTATGATGGTTCTCAACCAATCCCATCATGTTGGTCATGCATAACTTCTCATTAAATATGATTGTTAAGTCCTTTATCTTATTCAATGTTTTTAGCTTATAAGAAGGAAACTTTCCAATACGTTGTAATATGAACAAGTTAGTGTAAAATCATATTTTGAAACAAGTGTGTTGAAGTTCTTTTCCTTTGTTAAGGTTCTGTATGTGCAATTTTTTTTTTGTGAGTAATTGTGTGTTTTTGATATCATATTGGTATCAGAAGCTGGTTAAATCCAATGCCAATTTTTAGATGCTTTCTGAGGACCAAAGAGTGGTCTCATACAATTAATTTCCTCTAGAGTCAATATGGCAAATAGTCACAATATTGTTTGGTCTATCCTTAATTAGATAGGAAACTTGATTACTATTATTGGGAAATTTTAATGTACAACCATCTAAAAGCTTACAATATTTGGAGCTTTGTTAAACTAGGCATTCACGAAGGAGTAGATCAAGCAACTCAAAGAAGAGGTCAATTGACACTGTCACAAATCCATCAAGGAATGGATTATTCGATGTTTGACAAAATTGCTAATGCTAAAACTGCAATAAATGCATGGGATACTCTAAAACTGTCTTACAAAGGTGTAGATAAGGCAAAAAAAATCCAAACTATAGTCTTTATGCAGAGAATATGAAAGGCATAAATATCTAGCTCAGAAAACTATTGAACAATATTTTTCTTATGTCACTGACCTTGTCAATAAGATGAAAATCTATGGAAGAGATAAAAGATAGCAAGATGGTTGAGAAAATCCTTTACACTATACCAATCAAATTTGACCATGTGGTGATAACAATAATTGAGTCAAACGACATGGACAAAATGACAATTGCAGAATTGAATGGAAGCATAGAAAGTCAAGTTAGCAGAATTTTGGAGAAGATAGAAAAATCAAAGAAGAAGCCTTGAAGACTCGAGTGAATTTAAACAAACTTGCTACTTGTGTGTATATTTTGAATAAGTGCTCAACAAGGAGTGTTTGTAATAAGACTCCTAAAAAAGCTTGGAGTGGAAGAAAGCCTTCAATTAATCACCTTAGAGTTTTTGGATGTAATGCATATGCCCATGTACTATATCAACTAAGGAAGAAATTGGATGACAAAGGTGTGACTTTTGATGAAGAAGCAATGTGGGACTGCTCTTTTAAACCTAGAAGGAGCCCTTGGTGATTCCCCATAGTTATGAACAAGAAGATGGATAGGCGTCACATCACCTTAACAAGAACTATCAAGTCATCCTCAGAGGAATTGTCAATTACCAAAAGACTTGGATGATTACATTGTGAGTAATGATAATGATCCATCTAAATAAAGGAATATCAATTTTGCTTTATATGCATATTGTGAACAAGTGAGCTTTAAAGAAGCCTCCATTGACAAGAATTGGTGAAAGGCTATGGATGAAGAGATCATTGCAATTGAGAAAAACAATTCCTAGGTGCTAATAGATTTGCCTATAGATAAGAAGCCAAGTAGAGTGAAATGGGTACACAAGACAAAGAATAAGCCCAATGGTGAGATTGATCAGTTTAAAGCAAGATTGGTTGCAAAGGGAAACAAGCAAAAAATAGGTATTGACTACTTTGAGGTATTTGCCCATGTTACTAGACTTGATACAATTTGGATTATTATTTCACATTTTTCTCAAAATAAGTGGACGATATACCAAATGGATGTCAATTCTACTTTTTTGAATAGTACTTTAGAGGAAGAAGTATATGTTGAGAAACTTCAAGTTATGTGATTCCTGAGAAGAGGACAAAGTCTACAGATTAAAGAATGTACTATATGATTTGGAACAAGCACTAAGAGCATGGTACAAGAAAATTGATTCCTATTTTATTGAGAATGGTTTTAAAAGATGCCTATTTGAACATGTTTTGCACATTAGCTCTGTTGAGTCTAGTGACATTATTGTTGTGTGCTTTTATGTTGATGATTTGATTTTCACTGGAAATAATTTGAAAATAATTGTAGAATTTAAGGAGGCTATGGTGAAGCATTTTGAAATGATAGATCTAGGTCTAATGTCTTACTTTTTAGGCATTGAAGTTTAGCAGGATCATGGCATTTTCATTTCTCAAAAGAAATATGCTAATGATATTCTAAACAAGTTTCAGATGGAAAGTTTAAAGCCAGTCTCCACTCTAGTTGGAGAAAACTGAAATTGTAAGTGGAGATCAAGGAAGACTGTGGATCCAATCTATTACAAGATTTTGATTGGAGGTTTGATATATTTGATTGCGACCAAACTAAACATGGTTTTGGAGTTGGATAATGAGCAAGTTCATGGAAGAGCTATGCTCCTATCATTTGAATGCGGCTAAAAGAGTTATTTACTATATCAAAAGTACCATGACTAATGGAATTTTTTTATGATGATACTAATGATGTGAGGCTTGTTAGATATATAGATAGTAATGAAGTAGGTGACATAGAACAAGAAAAAGTACATCAGGATATATTTTTCATCTTGGGTTTGGTGTAGTAAGTTAGTCTTCAAAGAAACAACTAGTTGTTGCACTCTCACAGTTGAAGTGAAATATGTTGTGGCAACCATCTATGCTACATAGGCAGGATGGCTGAGAAGAATTCTTGAAGCATTAAAGCAAAAGCAAAGCACTGCATAACAATATTTTGTGACAATAAGTTTGCTATTGTAGTTTGCAAAAGTTCATATTTCATGGAAGGTTTAAGCAAATAGATATTCAATTCCACAAGATTACGAAATTGGTGGCTGAGGAAAAAGTATTGGTTGATTACTGTCACACTAGATAATAAGTTGTAGATATTTTTACAAAACCATTAAAGATTGGGTTATTTTGCAAGTTGAAGAATATGCTTGGAATGAATAATTTTACAAGCTTGGTTTAAGGGAGGCAATGTCAGTAAAATAAGCCAAGCATTGAAGTATCATCACATGAAAATCTAACATTTGCATCCTCCCAAATCTTTAGCCTAATTTGCAGCCACCCTATAATGTGCATAGAAGTCATATTGTCATGTTGTCAATTGTGATGGTTTTCAACCAATCCTATCATGTTGGTCGTGCGTAGCTTCTCATTAAACATGATTGTTGAGCCATTTGTCTTATTCAATGTTTTCAACCTATAAGATGAAAACTTTTCAGTGCATTGTAATATGATCAAGTCAATGTAAAATCATATTATAAAACAAGTGTGTTGAAATTCCTCTTCCTTTGTTAAGCTTCTGTGTGTGCAATATTTTTTTTGATTGATTGTGTTTTTCTGATAATACACTTCAGAAGGATTTCTTGTGATTGTGTTAATCCAATTTTTGTGGCATGACATGACTGAAAGAGTATTTAAAATTAAAAGTTTTAGGATCTCCAAATTGTGAAAGTATGAAGTCAATTTTGGTGGTTAACAATAAATGAAAGAATGTAAAATTCAAGTTGAAATTCTACTTCATCATGTTAGTTGGGTGGTGCATATGTGGTCAAAGAGTCAATGGAATACACTAGATTTGCCAACAATGAAGCAATTTTGATCACACAAGCTGGAAACATGTATTGCTGATCAAGTTATTATTTACTTAATTATTAAACATGTATGTACACGCTTGTAACAAATTGCATGGTTAAGCTTTAAAAGCACTGCCAATATACACTAAATATTAGGTGATGGTGCCATTTGTGTATGTATCACAAATATAATAGAAAAAGAAGAGTGTTAGAGAGATTTGTGTAAATGTTTTAAAGAGAAAGATATTAGGTGTATCCTAATATATTTCCTTGTGTGTTTGTAATTTCCATATATAAGAGAGAGGGTATTATTGTTTTCTCTTTATATATTTTGAGAGATTGTAATTATTCCACTTGGTAAAGATTTTCCTTTATTTGTCAAAAATATTTGTGTCAATTTCACCTTTCTCATCTCCAAATTTTTCTATGTTTCTTTGTTCCTTAACTCTAGCACCTAACAGTGATATCAGAGCTTGGCTTTGATCTATCCGTTATAGAGGAATAGATTGATATTAGAACCATGGTAGCAAAATTTGAGATTGAGAAGTTCAAGGGGAGTAATTTTTCCTATGGAAATTAAAGATCAAGGCAATTTTGAGAAAGAAAAATTGCTTAGAAGCAATTAAAGGGAGACCCCCAAGGATCTCTGATGATAAGTGGAAGGAGATAGATGACAACGGTGTTGCTAATTTGCATTTGGCAATGGCAGATTCAGTGCCTGTCAAGTATCTCGAGAAAAACACAGCAAAGAAGATATGAGATGCACTCACCAAATTATACGAGGCCAAGTCATTTCACAACATAATATTTTTGAAAACGAGACTCTATACTCTTCGAATGAGTGAATCCACCTTAGTAACGAATCACATAAACAGTCTAAATGCCTTATTTTTGCAACTAATGCCCATGGGGTGTCAAATAGAAGAAAATGAATGTGCGAAGCTTTTACTTTAGAGCTTACCATATTCATATGATCAACTCATCATTAACATCACCAATAATAATATTGCTAATCACCTCCGATTTGATGATGTTGCTACTGCTGTTCTTGAAGAGTAAAGACAAGAGGAAAAATAAAGACGATCGGATGAAGGGCTCAAGGCAAGCAGAAGCTTTGTCTATGATGAGGGCAGATTAATGGAACGTGGCAATAGTGGAAGTCACAATTATGGTAGATCAAAGTCCAGAAGAAGAAGAATCTTACTTGCTATAATTATGGCAAGAAAGGGCACATGAAAAAGGATTGTCGATCTAACAAGAAGAGTATGGAGAAGGCCCCAAAAGTAACAACCTCTCAAGGATGTATTGTTAGTATCTTTGATAATGGAGAAATTCTACGGTGAAGTAGCAATTTCTAAATATGGTAGCCAACTCACTTATATTTGGATTGTGGACACTAGAGCAACATGACACATGACTCCACACCATGAATGGTTTTGTACTTATGAACCTTTATAGAAGGGTCAATGTTCATGGGAAATGATTTTGCTTTAGAAATTGTTAGAATTGGTACTATCAAAATAAAAATATTTGATAGTTTTATTCGCACAATTCAAAGGGTAAGACATGTGAAGAGCTTGAAGAAAAACTAGTTGTCTATTAGGCAACTAGATAGCCTCGGGTGCAAGACCCATATCGAGGATGGGATCTTGAAAGTAGCAAAAGGGGGTCATGTGGTGATGAAGATAGAGAAGATTGCAACCAATCTATACAAGCTTTTAGGAGATAAGTTGCAAGGAGCAAACACATTAGTTGCTTCAATAAATGAAGACGAACACACAATGATGATGTGGCATCGTAGATTAGGCCACATGTCTGAACGTGGTTTGAAGTTCTCATGGAACGTAATCTCATTCCAAAGCTCAAGTCAATAAAACTTTTTGTTAGCACCATGTAACTAGTAAGCAACATAGATTGAAGTTTCACAGACCCTCAGAAGCAAACACATTCTAGACTTGATTCATTCTGATATGTAGGAGTCACCAGAAACATCCTTAGGAAGGGCAAAGCATTTTATCTCATTAATTGATGATTACTCCAGAAGATTATGGGTGTTCCTTATCAAGAGGAAGTTAGATTATTTCCAGTATTCAAGCAATTTAAAGCAAAAGTGGAGCTTGAAACTAGGAAGAAAATCAAGTGTTTAAGAATAGATAATGGATGAGAATACAAGACGGTGATTTCATTGCATTTTGCAAGTAGGAATGTATTCAAAGGCAATTCATAGTTGCATATACTCCTTAACAAAATGGTGTAGCAGAACGCTTGAATAGAACTCTCCTTGAAAGAACTCGAGCTATGTTGCGAATTGCAGGTTTATTCAAATCTTTGTAAGAGAAGCCTTAAAACAACTTGCTATGTGATAAATCAGGAATCGTCAACAACAACAGGGTTAAAGACACCTATGGAGATGTGGCAAGGAAAGCCAGTGATTATTCTTCTCTACATGCATTTGGATGTCCTGTGTGTGTAATGTACAACATGATGTACAATTCCTAAGAAAGAACAAAACTTGATCCAAAATCCAAGAAATGTATCTTCTTGGGTTATGCTGACAATATTAAAAGGTGTCGCTTGTGGACCCAACCCGCTAGGTTATTATCAGGAGATATGTAATATTTGTAGAAAATGAACTGCAAGGAGAGAGAGTAATAGCATAAAAATAGTACTACATTTCACATAGATAATGAATCTAGAGAAAAGCATTCTTCTAAGTAAGACTAAAGCACGAGATACAAGTACCAAAAGATGCCAATAATGAACAAGTCTGATGATCATCACGTCAGATAAGACCACCATCATGGCACTCAGACTATGTGATGTCTAGCCATGATGTGTACTATTTTCTAATAGAAGAAAGAGTGTCATCAACCTTTCAAGAGGCTTTGAGCAATGTAGATGCTTCTTTGTAGATGACAACAATGAATGAAGAAATGGAAGCTTTACATAGAAACGAGACATGGAAGCTTGTTCCATTTCTAGATGGAGGGAAAGCCATTAGCAATAAATGGGTCTATAAGATCAAACAAAATGCCAATAATCAAGTGTAACGTTATTGTGCAAAATTGGTGGCTAAAGGATTTGCTCAAAAAGAAAGTATTGATTTCAATGAAATATTTTCTCTAGTGGTTAGAATTTCAACAATCAGAGTAGTCCTAGGTATGTGTACTACATTTGATTTATATCTTAAGCAATTAGATGCAAAGACTACTTTTCTTCATGAAGAACTTGAAGAAGAAATATATATGCTCTAACTTAAAGGCTTTAAGGAACAAGGCAAAGAGAACTTGGTTTGCAAGTTAACCAAATCTATGTACAGCTTAAAACAGATGCCAAGGTATTGGTAAAAGAGATTTGATTCCTTCATAGGCAGCCTTACAACAAGAGACTTAGTTCAGAGCATTGTTCTTATAACAAATGGTCTAGTAATAATGATTTTATCATTCTGCTGTATGTAGATGACATGTTGGTAATAGGCTCCAACAAAGATCAAATCCAAGAATTGAAGGCACAGTTAGCTAGGGAGTTTGATATTAAGGACCTGGGACCAAGGAAACATGATTTTAGGGATGCAAATTTACTGGGATAGAAAAGATAAGAACATTTGGCTATCTTAGGTGAATTACTTGAGGAAGGTTTTGTGGCGCTTCAACATGGAAAAGTGTAAGCCAATTTCTATCCTACTTCCTATCAATTTTAAATTATCCTCAAGTATGAGTTCTAGCAGTGAAGTAGATAGGATAGAGATGTCTGAGTACCATATACATTGGCAGTAGGAAGCCTTATATATGCCATGATTTGTATGAGACCAAATATTGCTCAATCAATTGGTATGGTCAATTGATTCATGGCGAATCTTGGAAGAGAACACCAGAATGCTATTATCCTAAGATATATTAAAGGAACCTCTGTTACCGCATTATATTTTGGAGGATCTGATTTTATTGTCAGAAGATATGTTGACTTAGATTTTGCAGGTGATCTTGATAAAAGAAAATCCACTATAGGTTATGTATTCACACTTACAGGAGGAGCAATAAGCTGGTTATCCAAATTACAAAGTGTTGTAGCATCATTAAATACAGAAGTTGAATATTGGCAGCTACACAAGCATGCAAGGAAGCAATTTGGATGCAAAGGTTAATAGAGGAACTTGGGCACAAGCAAGAGAAATTTCTTATATATTGTGATAGTCAGGGTGCCTTGCACATTGCATAAAATCCAGCCTTTTGTTCAAGGACAAAACACATAGGCATTCAATATCATTTTGTTCGTGAAGTAGTGGAGGAAGGAAATGTGTATACATTAGAGATAACCTAGCAGATATCCTGAGAAAGTCAATCAATATAGATAAATTTGCATGGTGTAGATCATCTCTTGGCCTATCAGAAATATAAGCAACATAAAATCAAGAAGCTCACCAAAAATAAGTAAGTGGAAGATTGTGAAAATATAAAGTCAATTTTAGTGACTAACACTAAATGCAATAGTGTAAAATTCAAGTTGAAATTCTACTTCATCATGTTAGTTGGGTGGTGCATATGTGGTCATAAAGTCAATGGAATACACTAGATTTGCCAACAATGAGGCAATTTTGATCACGCAAGTTGGAACCATGTATTGTTGTGATCAAGCTGTTATTTACTTAATCATTAAACCTGTATATGCGCGCTTGTAACAAATTGTGTGGTTAAGCTTTAAAAGCACCACCAATATACATTATAAATATTAGGTGATGGTGTCATTTGTGTATGTATCACAAATATAATAGAAAGAGAATAGCGTTAGAGAGATTTGTGTAAGTGTTCTAGAGAAAGAAAGATATTAGGTCTGTCCTAGTATATTTCCTTGTGTGTTTGTAATTCCTATATAAGAGAGAGAATATTATTGTTTTCTCCTTATATATTTTGAGAGATTGTAATTATTCTACTTAGTAAAGATCTTCCTTTATTTGTAAAAATTAGTTGTGTCAATTTCACCTTTCTCATCTCCAAATTTTATTGTTAATTCGTTCCTTAACTCTGGTACCTAACACAAATGTCACTGATTGCTTTTTTTAAAACATTATGTTGATCAAGTTACTTCCCTAGTGTGCTGAAAATTTAGAGTGATGTTCAAGTGAAAATCCCATGGAGGGGAGGAGGATGGTCTAATAATATTAGAACATGTGTTTATTGCAAGAATATGCAGTGTGGATCATCGGCATTCATGGAATACCTTGTACAAGAATAATCAACAACAAACCTGAAGAAAATCTAGGTTTCCATCCAATTGAACTACTAAATGTACCACTCAAATTTTGTTCTATCCTTTTCGAATTAGCTATTTAGCTCATGTTATTATTCTTTATTTTGCAGTTTTTCAATTGGAACGAGTAAAGCTTCATTATTGTGATGGTGCCTCATTTGCTAGTAATGGTGAAGATAAGATAGAGTTTGATATCTTTTATGATCCAAGACCTAGGATCGCAAACCTCAAATGAAGGACAAGATCACCTTCCTCCTGAGGTACCAAGAAGGCCAGGGAATACCATCCCAAGGTCTATCTAAGGACTATTAAGGGAAAAGGCCATTCGAAGACTACCAGGGGAAGACCACTTGAGGTCTACCCATGGTCCACTCGACGACCACGAAGGGCAAGGACCATCCAAGGACCACGAAGGGAAAAGACCACCTGAGGTTTACCCGAGGTCTAGAGGTAAGTAGTACTAAACTTGAACTCTGTGAAGAAATCCTCCCGGAGGAAGATGAAACAACCCTAGGCAATGTTGAGAGGAGCGCCTAATGAGAGCAAGACCACCTACAAGCATACAGGATAAGGTTCAAATAACCTATCACAGTTAGAATGAGTGCACTATACCAAAGGACATGCCAGCTTAGCCTTAGGGCCAAACCCAAGGAATATAAATAGGAGGAAAGGAAATCCTCTCAAGGTATGTTGTTCACTCTAATACTCCTCCCTCACTCACTCCCTTAAACTTACTTGGGTGTTGGAGTCCGTTGAAAGCATCCACCCTTAGTGCTCCAACCACCACCATGAGGAGGAAGAATGCCAAGAAAACCACCATCTGCACACGGAGCATGGAGGAGGAAGATTAGTAGCACATTCGTGCTGTCTACACTATGTATACTCCATACTACATCACAACAATATCAGTTGGCATTCTTGAAATGATATTTTAGTGTATTGTGATTGCAAGAAGATGAAATAACTAGAAGTTGTTGCTTTACAAATTCAGTATATATATACTATGTGAACATATTCCTGGCCGTTCACTTTGAAGCTTAAGTAAGCAAACATGAAGGAGTTTGAATTTGAGACTTGAGAGTGTCAAATCATTGAAATATAATAAATATGGTTCAAATTTACTGTAAAATATTTTAACAATTTTTAAAATTAGTGATACCATATGATTTACCAACCGTGTAAGGACTATTCTCACTGTCCATGTACCTATATTAAATCTAACATGAAAGTTTTGGCTTGAAGTAAACATTGGCAACATAGAAATTAGTTAATTTCTCTACTAAGCATGTGTTGCATTGTTTTAGTATGTTCATGTCTGTATAACCTTGTATTGTGGCAAAACCATGTTTTGCTTTGCATAGATTATATCCATCGAGCTAATTTTCTACACGAGTTTTAGCTTTTGTAGTAAATATATAGTTTGAAGAGTTGTGGCTATAGCTTGAGTTCAAGTTTTGATGAATTCACTCTAGTTTACCAATTGAAAGTGAAGAGGATTTGCATAGGAATTTTTTAGCTTTCTCCAAATAGATATTTGTCATCTAATTGGTTCATTGCCTAATTCCAAAGAAATTTTAATAGTGAATATAATTCTTGAATAGGAGGATATATTCTAGCATAGTATACTGGAGAATTCATGAGAGATATAGGTGATGATAGTGAGTACTTCTTCACCTATTTTAGATTAGAGTTTCACCTAGTTAAATAGTTGAGAAAATGCTATACTTACTTTACTATAAAAACAAAGTCTACTTGTGCAAAAATTTACTAAAAGAATTTCATAAGAAATTTGAAAGTTTTTTAATGTCTTCTATTGATATGAAAGCGATTTGAATCTTTATAGACAATAAGCAAATAATTGGAGTGAGAGTTTCATATGTCAGTTAAGAATACTCTAATAGATGATCCATAAGTTGAAATTATGGAACTATATGTAAGATGACCTTCAAGATAAAAAATTATGACAAATATACTAGTAAATAACAGAAATTCCAACCATCAAATTAAAAGCTTAAATAATGTTGATCTGATCCGAAAAAGGAAGTAGCACTTTCAAAGTTGGCAACTCTGTATTCAATATGTTTATTTATGTGGCCAATATTTATCTACTTAATTACAAAGAAATGCATTTTTGATAAGATTTAAGTCTCTAGTGACTTCCCTAATACCCATTCTTTCTTTTGGTGATTTGACTGAGCAAGCAAGTCTAATTTAATTAGAGAAAATACACATTTCTTTTCTTTTGGATGAATGATGGTTAGCTTCTCCCTTGCCTTCTTTTGTTGCCATTTGCTTTAATTGTTTTAGCAAAAGTTTTTAATCCATAATCTCCAAAATGTTGTTTGGATATGCCATTTTCACAAAGTTATGTAGATTCTCGCCATCTTTAAACATTTCATTTGTTGGTCTTTTGTCAGTTAGCATTTCCAATACTAAAATCCCAAAAGAATATGTCACCTTATGTAGACACCTCAGAACCTATTCCATACTTTGAGACAATTTACATTATAGTCAACGATATTATTCTAACCAAAGCAAAACCATTACTAATTAAAAATGGCAGACTTGAATTTCAAGCTTAAATAATAAATAATCATACCTGGAGGGGCACATCCAATAGTCCCTTTTATTCCACTTGTGCTAGAATGCTTATGAAGAGTGCCATTAATTATTGAGAGAAGCCTTACTAATCCAAAATCAGTCACATGAGCAACCATGTCATCATCAAGAAGGACATTGCTTGGTTTTAAATCACAACGAACAACTGGTTGTTGGCATCCATAGTGAAGATAATATAATGCAGAAGCCATATCAATAAGAACATTTAATCTTTGAGCAAGGTCCAAAGTATATGGCTAACCTACACTCTCAGAAGTTGGATGCAACCATTTTTCTAAACTCCTATTAGACATATATTCGAAAACCAATGCTTTAAATTCTTTCCCTCTATAATTTGTAGCAACATGAAAGAATCTTCACAAGATTTCAATACTTAATAACTTTTAGTTCACTACATTCAGCAATGAAACTCTTATGAGCTCGCTTCATTTGAAGGTTTATTGCCTTTATGGCAACAACCTTGTCTTTTGATTCCAAAAATCCTTTATATAGAGAACTAAAACTTCCAAATCGATTCAAGTTATTAGAAGAAAACCCTTCAGTAGCATGGTGCAAGTTTTAGTATAACACCTTGGAGTGTTGGTCCACTAGTGGTGATGTTAAACATGATAGTCTTTTCTCTTTCTATTCTAACAGATAGTAAGAATTGATAGTAAAAGAAGGCAAATAACCATACAAATTATGATTACCACTAATTTCAATTTATGATAGTTGCTTTGTGTCTCCATGTTGATAAGGCATGGTTCTGATGCAACTCTAAGATACCCACAAAGCTTAGTATTACCTATTACTAATATTGCATTTGCATTCTTAAAAACCCCTTCTATTGCTACCTTGCCATCTAACATATTGAAAGACAAATTTAAGTATGTTAGGAGGGAAAGATTCTGCAAAGTTGTTGGAATGGATCCAAAGAAGTTGTTTTGTGACAAATCTAATTGAATAAGGCTTTTTATTGAAGTAGTTGTTGAAGGTATTACTCTACTAAAGGAGTTTCCCCATAAATTAAGGTATTCCATACTTATGCACTTTCCAATTATGTTAGAATCTCCAGGACAAATAATTTTCAAAGATATCTAAAGTGTCAAGGTTTTTAAGGGATCCTACCTCAATAGCTAAAGTGTCATTTAAAGAGTTATGAGATAAGTTCAGCAATGTTGACAAGGTAAAAATGCTAGAACTTGCAAAGGTATAATACCACTAAGATTGTTTCCTGAAAGGTCTAGGAATTGAAACTTTTGCCAAATTCCAATAGTGGGTGGAATTTCTCCTTACAACATATTGTTTGAAATGCTTAATTAGATCAGTTGAGTGAGGTTGTCTAAGGAGATAGGAACATGTCTTGAGAGTTGGTTTGTCTCTAAACTAAATATTTGCATCTTACATAACTTCCCAAAAGTATCTAGAACAACTCCAGCAAATTGGTTGTATTCCAAAAACTTAGGCTATTAAGTCTATGTAATTGCCTATAGTTGAATGGATAGTTCCATATATTTGATTATCACCAAGATATAGTCAAATGAGTTCAGTTGACAAATTGCCAATGGAGTTGGGTAAAAGACCCAAATTTGTTGGTAGACAAAATTAAATTTTCCAAGTTAGTCCTGTTTACCAAAGATGTTATGAAATCCAAGTCTTTCTGAACCACTGCCAAAATTATTATAATTCAAGTTTAGCCCGTGAAGTTCTTTTAGTGTCCTAAACTTGGAACTTGTCTAACAAAACTATTAACACCAATATCAAATATTTGAGCAAAGATGCATTAGTGATGGAAGTTAGGATTGTGCCTAAAATTTGATTACCTCCAATGCCAAACACTTGTAGATTAGTGAGGGTGGAGAACATATTGGCTGGAGAGAGCCATGAAATTGATTTTCTACAGCTTAGATAAAAGTGAAAGATGACATATTGTAAAGTGAAAAAGGAAGCATACCGGTTAGTTTGTTTCCAACTCCTGCTAAAACTAACAAGTTTCTCGGTTGGCCTATTTCTTCTAGTAGGTTCCCTCCAGGCTATTGAAAGCCACATAAAGAACATTAAGTGAAGAGATATTCCATATGGAAGAAGGGATTTGTCCAAAAAAATTATTTGTGAAAAGATTCAACATTTCAAGCTTCCTAAGAGAGCCAATCTTTGTTGGTATTTTGCCAAAGAGATTGTTGCTTGACACATTTATGTGCCTTAGTTTAGAGCAATTTGTCAAGCTAATTGGAATCTCCCCTGTAAGTGCATTATTTGAGAAGGATAGTACATGCAATATGAACAAACGACCTAACTCTTATGGAATTTCACCATAGAAGCTATTGTTTTGGAGATAGAGGTTTCTTAAAAGAGAGATTGCCAATATAAGGCAATATAGTACCACACAAGTGATAACGTTTGAGGTTCAATGCTTTAACTCTCTGATGCTAGCTACTGCATGTGATTCCATGCTAGTTGTAGAAGTTTCTCAACTATTCCATATTGTCAAGATTCCATATGGGTCATTAGAGATTGATTCTTTTAACTTAAGCAGTGCTATAAAATTAGTCTCATTTCCTAAGGTGGTGGTAGTTGTTGCAGGTTGAAGCCACACTAAGTTTACAAGAAAGAGAAGGATAGCTTGAAGGTATATGGATTGAAATGACATGGAAGCAAAAGGCATTGTTTGATTTAAAAACGAAGGTTAAGTATGTGTTAAGAGGTTTGTGCTATGCAGATTGAGTTATTGAATTGTTGTTATTTATAGAAAAACATGAGGTTGTTTTGCATGAAAGCTATAAGGAACTAGTATGTGAACGATTGTTGCTAATTTTCAATACTTTCAACTAAAGAAAGATAAATACCATTAAAATAATTTAGAGATAAACCATGAACTTATGGCATCTTCTTCTAGCTTTTGAATTTATCATCGCATAGAATATAAAAAACTTACTAGTCCTTATAAAGTCAAAAAGCCCATGATTTTTTTTTAATGAAATTCAATTGATGTAATAAAAATTGGGCAAAGGTTGATGGTATTTTATTTCGTACACAAGTTTGTTGTCGACAGCTTTCTTGGACTAATCTAGTTTGTTGTTTTTGCATTATTGTTGCAATCTCTTATTGAATTCATATGTTGCTTTCGCAACCATAAAGTATAGACATATGAAAAAACTTGGGTGCCATACCAAGTACTAACCCCTCATTTACATCAATGGGCATGGAAATCCTAATGCTAATGGTCTCAATGGAACCACAAATATCCAAATCATATTATTAGGAACTCAACTGATCTTGCTTGACTCAATTGAGGTCTTTAAAAGGAATAGAAGCCTCACAATGGGGATTTTTTCATTTCCAAGGCTCAAACCCAAAACATTTTATTAAGAAACAAAGACACCTATCACCTTGACCAATCCAACATTAGTCCTAATGTTGATTGTCAATTCATGACTTTTAGATTAATATAAAGCCAACTAACTATGAGAAAGAAACCAAGCAAAATCCTCCTGATAAAACAACAAAGGTGAATGCGTGGTGGACTGAAACTTGTGGCAACTTCTTGCTTTGATTATGACTACAATAGGGAACTCATGTTGACATAAGGTT
Source organism: Dalbergia oliveri (assembly GCA_030441495.1). Classification (NCBI taxonomy): domain Eukaryota; kingdom Viridiplantae; phylum Streptophyta; class Magnoliopsida; order Fabales; family Fabaceae; genus Dalbergia; species Dalbergia oliveri. The sequence continues at coordinate 11,641,148 of JAMLFY010000016.1, forward strand.
GTTTTCCACTTCAATTATGTCGATTATGCCCATAGGTATGAGCAGGATGGCTATATTTGACTAGTCAAGAAACAACAATAATTTTATTGCTTATATTTATCAATTTTGATGTATTATAAGTGCAAAAGTTTGCAATATCATTCAGTTATACATTTCTGGAGATAAGATTTGGTCGTGATTAAATTAAATATTTTTGTTAATATAATAATATATAATTAGTAAAAGGTGAGAGACTACACAAGATCATATCATGTGAAATTTTAACATGAGAGGATCCATTTCCTATAATTGGATATTTATCTAAAATGTTTTTACAAAAAGTGACATGTTAGTCCCTATGTTGACTCATCATTCCAGCACTTAGTGGAGCAATACACGTGGACCATTAAATTGATGAGGTGGCTATGCTAAACTTCATAATAACACTAAACAACCTTGTTTTTGGCTTGAAGTGTGTGAAAATCAAGAAGGAATTAGAGAATGGGAGGAGTTAGGGTTTGACGAAACATAAGTGTGGTTAATAAAGAAGAAAATCAGAATATGGCATTATAAAAAAAATCAAAATATGGCCTTTTATAAGATATTAGTAATAAGCCACTACAAAACTTAACAAACGGTCATATCAACAATTTAATGGTGAACATGTGTTGTTTTGTTAAGTTTTAAAATGATGAAAAGTGAGGAACCAAAAGAAACTTTTAAATTTTAAGGAACTAATTTATTTCTAGTATTTTTCAAAGACTAATTTGAAATTTTAGTCTAAAGATTATGTCTTTCCTTTTTGAATCACAACCAAACATCCATTGTATGTATATATAGATATAAATTTTATGTATAATATGTAATATAATAATATAGAAATGATACAATATAACTTAATTTTAAGCAAGAAATAATATCTAACTTCTAATTTCAAATTTTAATTATTTTTATCTATACAAAATTTAAAAAAATAAAGAAATGCATAAATTCATATTTTATATAATAGTTAATTATTAAAAATATATAATTCATTTTATAAGATATTATTCTTAAATTTAAAATAAAGATCAAATAGTCGAATTCGTCCAAAAAAAATCAAATAGTTGAAGAAAACATTTTATGACAACTTTATGGAGATGTTTGGTATGGGATAATCTTTCTAAATTACTGATAATGTGACTTTAAATTACTTGGATCACAATATTAACTTGTTCAGTTGGAGCTCATTCCTGGCAATTCAAATTACCAATGCAATCACATTGCCACCATAATGGTAATATGAATTGCCTCTATGGGAAGTGTTTATATGAATTACCACCCAAGTGGTAATCCTCCCATGCTAAGGGTGGGATTGACAAAGGGAGGTGGTGGTTCCATGGAGTTGAAGGTTAGTGAAGCACACTAAGAGGGGAGGAAATGGGGAAAGGAGATGAAGGTTAGGAAAGGAGTTGAGGTATATTTAGTAACTCACCCGAAGGTCATTAATTATTGATATCGTTAAGAGATGTTAGTGCATGGTCAATAATTAGAGAGGCGTTGAGTTGAATTTTTGCAAGCCTCGAAGGAAGTGAATATATTTTGTCATAGAAAATAGTAAAAAAGTAAAAAAAAAAAAAGCCATAAACCTGAATTTTATTATTTTCATTACTTTTATTATTTCATTTACAAAATTCTAAAAAATAATGAAATTGAGAACAATCAAACATCTAATTTGCAGAATTAAAATAGGCTAAGAATATTAAAATAAGCAAATGCGGATCTAGACTAAATAGAATTTCCAAGTGAAAGTGTAGAGAGACCTATATAATGTGTATACAAATATATGTATAGTATCAATATAAGCTTTTCAATTTTGTTGTGTATAACCTAACTCAATGATTGCTTGACTTACACATTAAGGTGACCGGAGCTTAGAACTTGTGAAGTTGCTAGGAAACTCCCTTATTAGTTTGTTATTTGAGAGATATGATGTGTGTATAAAATATTTTATGAAATTGCTCAAGTTTGAAGAATCAATATCCAGGAACCCATATGGAATTTTAACACAATTGGATAGTTCTAACCACTTCTGAAATAAGCACAGAATCACATGCATCTACAAATTATATTTTATGATATTGCTCAAGTACGAAGAATCAATATCGTAACTCTTATGGAATTGTGAGACAATTGAACAATTCTAACCACTTCTGGAATTGGCATAGAACCACATGCAGCAGCCAACATCAAAAGAGTTAATAGTGTTGAACCTCAAATAGAATCACTTGCATGGGATCATATCACCTCATTGGGCCTCTCCTTGTTCAAAAACCTCTATCACTAGAACAACATCTTCAAAGAGAAATCCCACAATAATTGGGCAGAGTTTGTTCACACTTGCAGAAGGTCTCTAACTAACAAGGGAGTTTCCTATCAACTTAACAAGTTGCTATAAACTCAGGCACTTGAATGTGCTGAGCAATGATCTTTCACCTCTGAAGAAGCTTGCAACAAATTATGGAAGCAATGCCTTTCAAACTCCTAGCTAGATATGCTTACTGAATTAAAACTTTCACATGGGTTTATAAAGGATAGGGTCATGTTACAATGGGTAGACAATACGTATTTATTTTGTGCAATATCTCTCTTATTACATGACTTGATGACCCGTGTTAGAGAAAGAGAAATGTTATTCGTACTCATCATTTGTAGGACATCGTGCCAACACACTCCTATCTATCATTGGATGGGGTGTAGACTTCACTTAATTTGGAATCTATATCTTATCTAATGGTAGATAAAAGTGTGTTAGCATGATATCCCACAAGTGTGAGTTCAAATAACACTACTCTAGAAAAAAAAAAGGTCAAATAATGCTATCTAAACTTTTATGTTCAAAGAGTTTTTGCTCCTCCCCTAAGATCATGTTTATTATTCAAAATGATTGTACATATTTGGAAGCTATGTTTAACTATAATGGCTGAAAGAAAATTTTCTTATGACAATAACATGTAACTGATTTGCATCTCTTCACGGAATAATAAAATACAAAATTGATTTGTACACATGACCTTGTCTTATGCTTGTGGAAAAACATATCATATTGAGGATGGAAGTTAGCAAACATCTCCAGCTCCAAACCTTCAACTTTCATGGCAAATAATTTAATGTCATAGAGCCTTAACCAAATAAGATGTCCTTAGATACTAGCTAACATGGCTTATCATAGTTTAATATAGTCAATGCCACAACTACACTTGGACCAACAATGCTATTTCAACACCCAACTTTCTCAAACACCCAAATACCCTACTCACAAAGCACATGGGTCCCACCAATTATTTTTTTTCAACTCATTCTCTCTCCATCACTCCTCACACCATCATGGATGTCTACACCCATGTGGGTGTTGAAATAATATTTTGCCACTTGGACTTGGAGTCGAGATATGCTCGTCAAATTTTGTAGAGGAAGGTTGTGGTTTATTCTTTCTGAAGGCAAATAGAAGCTTAACAAACTTTTTTGATGCAATTATTTGTTCTTCTCGTCCCTCTTAACATTGAGCCAAGACCTACTAATGTTAAATATTCCAAACAGAGATATCAGTTTGCAATTTGACTAGTAAAGAACAATGTTTTCTTTATTGCATGCATTTTAACATATACTAAGCTTTTCAAACATTTCATTTCTATTATTTCATCTAAAAGTTTTAAATGAAAAATTTTTGAGTTTGACTCTTACTTGAGCAACAAGGCCAGCTACCTTGGTGTGTTCAATTGAAAGAGTGCTTCATCAATAACAACTGAATCCAAGAGAATATTGGGAAGTGAAATATATTGTATCTTCGCTTTGGAGCGAATATACCATTCGGTCAAAATATTGGCATGATAGGCAACAACGCAAGGTAACGTGCCAGCTGTAGCTCCACCAATTGCCCTAGATGTGCATAATGCAACTCTACTTGCCTGCAATGCACTTAATTCCACTTAACTAGGGGCAAATTGTAGCTTTTGTGCACTATATACAAGAATTTATGAAGGTCGAATAAAAGAAATTGAAGCTTTAATCAAAATAAATTTATCTATGATACATTCACATTGTTAGTTGAATCATGAATGTATCTAAATCATTTCCAGGTCTAGAAAATTAATATTCTTTATTTTGGTCTAATATGCCTATATAAAGTAATATGGGTCACACTAATGAATTCAAATAAGATCAACACATTTACAGAGGGAGCTAGGGATCAGAAGGAATAGGGCCAATCTCGCTATTCAGGAAACATTTTGAGTAAAACTAACAATAATTTGCATCTACTAGGAAACTTTATGGAAAATCAACAATTATGGTGCCAATGCAAGTTCAGATTTATATGTTTCTATTGTATTGACCAATCAACCTTGATAAATATACATCTGTCACATTAATGGGCCACAAGCTATGAAGCAGACATCGAGATCTACATAGGACATGACACGGACATGGACACGGACAGAGACACTAAACTCAAAAAATTACAGGATACAAACACGGCATATATATATATATATATATGTATGTATATATTTTTTTTATTTTGTTGTATGATTTTTTTAATGTTTTTGTGGTCTGAATTTTTTTTTTCATGTTTGTATAATTTTTTTATCTAATTAATTCTTCTTTTTGTTTTTTTATGATTCAATGAAGAATTTTCAAATAACCCAACTAGTTTTTTTGTGTCTAGTGTGTGTTCAAGCTCAAAAATTATTTTTAATTGGACACATATGGACGCGTGTCCAACACGTGTCGTATGGGTGTCGTGTCTAATATGAGTTGTCGCTACCCTAATAAATTAGAAATAATTCAGGAACTAAATTACACCAAAAATGCAGTTAGGATGCAATCCAGGTCGTCTCACTAGGAAGTGTTCTAATTGATTTGAAAGATTGGGGTTTTCAAAGTTGTTGTGAACATAATTAAAATTGGGAAGATATGATATGAAAAATTACCCGCACAAGGGTTCCCTCCCTACAAGGGTTCTAGATTAAGAGTTATTCAATCATTGACTCAAAAGATAAATTTGTCATAGTGGTTGCTTTCATTAATCATGTTTCCACACAACAATGATATAATTCTACTAACGGTTGTACAAACGCACTCCCGCTAAGGGTTTCACTAACATATGAACTAGTGATTCACAATCATGATTATATGAACTTATGTCAGTTTAACTACCAATTATAGCAACCTAATTTCCAATGAAATTAATTCCAATACCTTACCTAATGGATAAACATCACACAGTCAAGTAACTCTCATCAATAAAATCGCAATAATCTATACAACTAATATTAAAGAGAGATAACAAAAGAGAAAGGAAAACCAACCACAAATTGTGATAAAAACTGATAATCTCATTAACAATCTTAATCTTCTACCATAAGTTTTAGACAAAACCTTCAATTTAGTCCCTCTAAAATTTCCCATCGACCAAATTGGTTCCTGGAAAAAAACTCTCAAATTCGTCCCTGAAAATTGAATAGTTGAACAAATTTGTTCCTACAAAAAAATCTCTCAAATTAGTCCTTGCAAAAGTGAATTATCAAACAAGTTAGTCCCCCTTACCCAACTTATTAGAGGGATTAATTTGGCCAATTATTCAATTTTGTAGGACCAATTTGTTCATTCTGAAGTTTTTACTGAGACTAATTTGAGATATTTATTTTTCAGGATCAATTTGTCTGATTATTCAATTTTGTAAGATCAATTTGAGAGTTTTTTTTTTAGAGGGACTAATTTGATCGACGCAAAATTTTAAAGGGACGAATTTGATAGTTTTGTCAAAAATCAATAATTCCAAACCAATCAAACAGGTCTGTTCGCGATTTTCCTTGATTTTGATTGGTTCTTGATTGTTTTGAACTCCCCTTAGGAGCATAATTGGACCCCATGCTACCAATTCTCGCTGAACCTGGTAGGACTGACCGGTTTGGTTCAGCTTCTCTTCCATAATAGGGGCTAATTTGTCCAACTATTTAATTTTATAGGGATCAATTTGAAAGTATTTTTTTATAGGGACCAATTTATCCGACTTGAAATTTCAGAGGGACTAAATTGAAGATTTTATCTAATATTTATCTTATAAGCTTTTATTTATCTAAAGTTCTATTTAATCATGACTTAAGCCTATATATTCCATGTTTATTATGAAATTAAGCATTATATGTCTATCATGAAACTATTCATAATAACAAGAGAATAAAAAAAAATTGTCACTAACCATAAAAGGCAAAAGGACTGAGTTGTAAGGTCCTTTTATGATACATGCCTTGGTTAGTATGGCATAAGGATCTCGCTTTTCATCACAATGTTATGAGTAACATCAGAAAAAAGGCAATTCTTGGTTATGAGAATACCTTCAATTATGTGTGAGAAAAGTAGACCAAATAAATTGAAAGATTAAGGTAAAGAGATTATAATCATAATAAGACTTGTCTACTGATTATATTATCAATTCATGATATTTGATTATGTTTCTATAAAGATATGTAACTATGTGTATTTTTCATGTAGATGCAATTGGAATCACCATAGCTCACAAATTTTAGAACTATTTATTTCCTATTGAGAATTATTATATTTAATCCTTATCCCTATTTTCAAGTGGTTTCAGATTAGCCAAGTAAGCTGGAAGAAGAATCTTCCGCTGCTGTGGACTTATGGACTTATGATCGGATCTTCTACCATAAGTTTTAGACAAAACCTTCAATTTAATCTCTCTAAAATTTTGCATCGACCAAATTGATTTTTGTAAAAAAAAAAAACTCTCATATTGGTCCTGAAATTGAATAGCCTTAAATTAGTTCCTACAAAAAAAACTCTCAAATTAGTTTTTGCAAAAGTGAATTATCAAACAAGTTAGTTTTCTTTACCTAACTTATTAGAGGACTAATTTGGCCAATTATTCAATTTTGTAGGATCAATTTGTTCATTTTGAAGTTTTTACATGGACCAATTTGAGAGAGTTATTTTTTAGGGACAAATTTGTCCAATTATTCAATTTTGTAGGAACCAATTTTAAAATTTTTTTTCAGGAACTAATTTAGTTAACGTGAAATTTTAAAGAGACGAATTTGATAGTTTTTCTAAGGTTTAGAATATTTGGCTTGTTGTAACAGTACTTTTAAGTACTCATGCTAAAATACTCTGATTGTATATTTGGAAATGCTATATTTCCTTGTGTAAATTTATGCTATCTGTTTTAATATGAACGAGATGTTACAAAAATAATAATTTCATTGATTCAAGGGTTTATAAATAGAAATCTAAAATGATATTATTGGATAGCAAAAGTAAGAGATCATTTTATTTTCTAATCATTTCTCCCTTCTCTTCCTATCATTTTATAGCATATTCTTAATTGAGTTTAATTTGTATGCATATTGTTATTCAATCAAATTATTTTATTTATATATATTTTTAAATAATAAAAATGAGATTTAATCACTTTTATTCTAGTACAGTGTAAACAGTGCATAACAAATTAAACCCTTCTTGACTTTCAATTTTCATCATAGGTGTATTTTTCTTCTTAGTGAAACGCCCACCTCGTCTGCGTTTTCTCCGCGGGCGCCAAAAGCCATTACCCGAGCTCAAACCTTTACCCTTTCGCCCCCAAACACCATTTTCTCCCCTTTTCCTCCGCAGTACAACGCAGAAGGCCCCAACGAAACCTTGCGTACGCCAAACATTCAACTCAACTCATCTCAACCTTTCCATTTCTTGCTTTTCCCTATTCCAGGAAATCCCAATTCACCCCCTAACGCTATTTTCCCTTTGAATACTGCAACCAAAACCCCTTAACCGACAAATAAAAAGAAAATAGAAAAAAAGAGAGTGGGGGGTTTTAGGGTTTTGATTCTCTGCGACTGCGACCCTTTCAGCATTCGGTGGGTATACTCTTGAATCCGCTCTCTCTCTCTCTCTGCTCCGAAATTAGGGTTCGTAGATTTAGGGCTGATTGTTCGCTTCGATCTCGAGTCACAGTGAATCGTAGAAGAAGATGTATGCTGATCGGGTGGAGAGTGAGGGAGGCAGGAGGTCCGTGAAGGAACGCCTTAACGGGAACGCCATCAGTGACCCTACTCGCCCGCAACGCCAAATCACCGGCAAGAGGTTTCTCTTTTTTCTTCTATTTTTTTTTCTTCTTAATTTCATCTTAGTTTTTTTTTCTCTTTAATTTATTTATGGAAAATTTTCTGGTTGTGGTTACTGTGAATATTCATAGATTTGGCTTCTCTTTTGAATGATCACATTGCTTGTTTGCGATGCTGATTCTTTGTTGATATTCCGTTTAGGTAGTGTTAGTACACATTAATTTCATGAAAGCTTGTGTTGCTTGGGAGAGGCTATCGAAGCATAGGTTTTGAGTTTTCTTTTGTTTTTGTTACCCACAAACAAAAGTTAGGTTGCAGCGAAGGTTGGCTCTAAGTTGGGGACAAACCTCAGGACTAATTGAACACTAATTAGAGATATTTATGTGTACTTGCATATGAGCCATCGATGACGAACCTAGGAATCAAACACAGGTTATGATGAGGTATAAGCAGAATGGAAGGTGGACTAGCTGAGCTAACTCTGTTGGCAACTGGTTAGAGCTTTTATTTGTGAATGTCTCTGCTTAGTGGTTGGATTCAGAAGGTTAAGACTCTATGTTAGGTTTGATGGATTTATTGTCTACCACCAAGCAATTTTGGGAGCTCAGTGTGTTAGGTTTGATGGATTTATCATCTACGACCAAGAAGGGTCTCGAATTGGATCTTGTCGGGAGGAGAGTAGCTTGATTGTTGAAACTGGCAGTAAATACTTGCCAGAAACTGATGTTGTTTAGCAGTAACTTTGATGGATTTCCTAAAACCTTCTGGTCTAAGGCTTATCATATTGTAGACATTGGTATTGACTTTTGAGGATTGAATTGAATTACGACTGTCTTTCGTTTTTGCTTCTTTGCGTTGCAAGGTCGCTTGACATTGGAATATACTCAATATACTCAATTGAGCAATTTTAGCTGTTTACTAATGTAATATTTGGTTGATGTGAAGTCTTGGGCGACGGAGATTTTGTAAATGGCAATTATAGGTTCAATATCTTTTAGGGCAGAGGTTTGATTATTAGGTTTTGCTTCAATATAGTGGAACATAGTTAATGATGGTACCCTATGATAGGGACTTGGGTAGTATGGGATGCCCAAAGTCCCACATCGAGTAGTATGTGATGCTTGGTGTTGTATTTAAGGAGAGTGGTCCTCCCCTTTAACAACTAGCTTTTGACGTTGTGTTTCCCACTTTCCTTGGGTGCTTATCAATGGTATCAAAGCTGGTTAAGCCATCGGGATGTTGGCCCTCCAAAGGGCGGTGTATTGATAGGGACTTGGGTAGTTTGGGATGTCCAAAGTCGCACATCGAGTAGTATGGGATGCTTGGTGTTGTATTTGACGAGAGTGGTTCTTCCCTTGACAGCTAGCTTGTGAGGGTGGGCTCCCCACTTTCCTTGGGTGCTTATCACTCTGATTCATCAAATATTTATAAGTAACAACTAACAAATAACTAGCCTTGACTTTTTATGCTGCAGAGTTCCGTGGTGTGAGAAATCTTGGTTCACTTGTTTGTTTTAGCTTATTTTTAAGTGTTGGCTCTAAGTGGTCATCTTGAGATATGTGAGACTCCAAGTTTGTCGTCCAATGATTTTGGAAATTAGTTTGCTTCTTTCTAGTGAAAAACAAGCATCAACTTAGTGAACAAGGTGATGTCTTAAGATGCTTTGAGGGACTAAATTGATGTCCATCTTAAACATTAGGAAACATAATTTATTTCCAAATTCCAAAATCTTGGAAGGACCTATATGGTATACCAAGTATCTACAGAGAATAGCTTCTTAAACCATTGAAGTAAGTAATCCATTGAAAATTAGCTTTCTGGTTAATTAGTGCTACAGATCATGAGATGACAAAGCTGTAAAACGCTGGGTGAACTTGTTTATTTTAATTTTTCTGCATGAAGTATCATTATATTTCTGGCAGGGGGGGGCAGAATTCTGAATTTGTTCTTTTGATTTTTTTTTTTTTTAAACTGAAGACTTTTCTTGTTAGGGACCCCTTTTATGGGCTGGTATTTTACAAGAGGGGACAGAATAGGGGAGGGGAGTTGGGTCAGCCTATGAGCCCAACAACTTGTAACTAATTACTACTAACTAATTCTGAAGTGAGTGGGGTAGTTTTAATCAGGAATAACAGTTAGGAAAGGAGGTCTAGTATAAATAGGGAAAGAATGATGATAGAGGTTGTTGTTGACAGTTGTAACTCTCTTGGAAGGTGAAGGGGGCTCTCATTCCTCCTCACTTGTGCATTCATTCTCACCATTGTACCTTCTCCCAAATTCTAATGGTTCTTAGACTCATTGTCTAGAATCACCAATTTAATACAATTTCTTTACCTGATGCTCTTCTCTCTACCTCACTCTCTGAATCAGTCCGAGCATTTTTCCTAGGCTTTGCTAAAGGAAATTTGAACTTTGGTGAACTTACACCTCAGCAATTTAGCATCCTATGTTGTTCCAAAACCTAAAAAGCTATGAAAGGGGGGTAAAGCAAGAAGTGAAAAAGGAAAGAAAAATTACTGTAAACAAAGAAAAGGGTTTCATTTACCACAACAGGAGTTCTTTATTTGATTATTTGATGTAATAATGTAATGTGAATTTTTAAATGGTATTGGTGATTAATGGTTTACTTTTTTTAAGGGCTGCATTCTTTTTTATATTCAGAGAATTAAGAGAATATGAATTTATTTCATTTTTGTTAACCTGATCTTCTTGCAGATATCTGTTATCTGAATTAGTTCATTCAACTGCATTCAGAGTACAGGAATTGTCAAATATCTCCTGTCACATAGAACTAAAACTTTGTTGCATAAACTAAAGCTACTTTTGTAGCATTATATACTGTCACGGTGGTCACAGATGATAGAAAAAATGTCGTTAGAACATATATTTAATGTATTTAACCTTTAGTTATGAAATATGAGAAGTCGAAACTAATTCTCACTATGCTGAGCTACTGCTGTTTCAGTTGTGTCTAGTATGTTCTACTTGATTGGATTGTCATAACTTTCAGTTGATATGCACCTCACATGTAGCAAGTTCATCTTGCATGTTTGAATGCTTATTGAAATAAAAGACTTGATGATGCATTTAAATTCATTATTTTTGCAGGCATAGGCAAGATGATAAGTGGGAACATGATCTCTTTGATGATGACGATGAACCCCAGATAACTAGTATGGATTGGTTATGTTATTATCATAAACAAGCATAAGTTGCCACTGTTGTTGGATGCCAATAGTTCTTTTTATAGGTTTTGACTTTCTGTTAATGACTTGTGAAGATCGCAAAGTTACTGCTCAAGATCTTCGTCTTAAGCTTCAAAGAAAAGGTCTTCAACCTGCAACTCAGAGTGGAAGGGGTACTGTTCCAAATATGCGGGATCTCCGTGAAAGGTTATCTGGGACAATGACTCCACAACCTAAAAACTCTGACCCACCAAAGTCAAAAGTGGTTGCTAAACCAAGTAGTAAAAGTGGTGGTGTTGAGGCTCCTGCAGTACAGAACAAGAGGCCAGCTAATCCAGTCCCGAAAAAGTTGCCGCAGAAGGTATTGTTGTTAAATTTGTTGTCTCACTAATTGATAAGAACTTTTTATTTATTCGTTCAGTGACATCAGTCTTGGTGCATGTCAAGTCCTATCATCTCCTTTTCTTGTCGTGTATATATATGCTATTTCCTGTTAAACAGGTGATGTCTATTGAACTATGCATGGAAGTTTATATTTAAAGAACTGAACAAGAATATGTTTTTACTCTCTTTTCAATGCTTTGAGAGGGTATATGGATTACATAACAAATATTTTTGAAAAACTACACGATTAGTTACATAGGGGGCTAGGACATCAAGGCCATTGATTGCTACTAGTACTAGGCTATTTTAGTAGGTTGATATATAATGATGAATGTGCTTGGCAATGTGACACTGCTGGTGGGCTGTAATGTAGCAACGAGCAAAGATAACATTTGACCATTTGTCAAAAGTAGTGATAGTGGTATTTGAATTTTCTAGTGGAAAAAGGTGAAAGTGCATGAGCCATGAAGCATTGCCTTTGTTTTGTGTGCAATCCACAAAGTCTGGTTCGTTAATGAAATTTATGCAATAGTTATGGCTTCTAATAGTGGTGGATATGAAAAATTTTTATTCTAATGGGCATGAGATGCTAGTCATGTCAGGTTCTAAACTGTTATGTGTTTTATGGTGGTCAGTGTGTGTTTAAACCTCAACATTTAGATGTTTTATTTATTTATTTTTGTTGTTGTTGTTGTTATGAATTCACATTCTCCCCTTAAGTAGTTGAAATTGTCATAATATACTTTCACAGTAATCAAAATTAGTTTCTTATTCTCTTTATTAGATAAAGGAAAAGTAGTTTGGATATAACTCCTGGTTCTTGTTTTACAGGCTGACATTTCAGTGGATGAATTTTTGCAGTCCTTGGGTCTGGAAAAGTATCTCATAACTTTTCAGGCTGAAGAAGTATGCTTTACATCTTACCATTTTCTGTCTTCAGAGATAGTTTGTTGTGTACCGTAACTGGGTTCTAATTTGGCCATCAAGAGTTTATATTTATATGTGAAAGCTGTTTCTTCAGGTTGATATGGCAGCGCTCAATCATATGACTGATGAGGATCTCAAGGCTATGGGTATACCGATGGTACGTATCAAACTAGTCTTGGACTTGTGTACTTTTTTGTGTTTTCCTATTTTCCTCAACAATATTTTCCAATTCTATTGGTCTCTTGGACTCGTATTCAGTATGAAAATGCTCTTGTAATTTGAAGTGGTGCCTTTCTATCTCTCAAGGTCCTTTTGATATTAATATTGATCCCTCATTTGCTCAAATTGTTGATATCATTATTGTTTTCAATAGAGTAGGTTATTAGAACATAATAACAACAAACTTACAGTTCAGTAGTGAGTGAAGTTTAGCAATATTTCCTCAACCATTTTCTTCACAACCTGTGTGTAGGAAGTATCGGGTATGGTACATTGATTGTTCATGTTACCCTCAGAACAGCTTGTTCTTTAGTACTGTGCAATAAGTTGCTTATCACCTGTCTTGAATTTCTTTGGTATTTTGTTTGTCGCTCTGTCCGATATATGCCATCTAATCTACTCGTCATATGTAAAAGATTTGATTTGATGCATTGTAAGTGTAATATTTTGTTTTTGGCCCACTGTTACCTAATCATATATTGCAACATCAACAAATATGGATGACTCTCATACTCATTACTAGAAAGGTGATGCAAATGAAAAGCTTTGAGTAGGTGACTTTAAATTTTTTTCTTTTATACTATGAGTGCATTAAAATTGAACTCATGTAAAATACCAATTGGTACTTCATTAATTTGATAAACATACATATCTAATTTATACTTAATTGCAATAAATTGGGATCAAATCCTGAACCTAATGTCAAACCCGTTAGGTATTTATTGAAGTTCCAAACCTTAGTTCCTATAGTTGGTTTGGGTTCCCGCTTCCATTGAGATAGATACCCTAATAAACACTAAATTTGAAATGGTCTTGTCCTGGCCATGGCTGTAAGTTTGCCTTCCAAACTCATGGTTTACTGCATAAATTAAACTAGCTGACTGTGATTCCCCTTAAACTACTTTTAATGATTTCACGGTAACTTCCTCTCCAGCTAGGAACATTAAAAGGTGTAATGTACCTCTTTCTAATCCTGAATTTATATGTTCTTAACATTTGTTTGTGATTATGGTATTATATTTGTATTGATGTTGGGTTTTAGGTCCTTGTTGGGGCAAGAGCTTCAAACAAGGCTTTTAGTCTTATTACATGAGCAAATTACATTTATCTTTCTTGAGGTTTAACGAAATTCACCTCAACTGCCCTCTATTTGCTCGGATGGTGCTGACCTCCTTTGAATGCATTGTTTATTGTGAGATAAAGGAGAGGATGATTTAATGATTTTACAAACTTAGGGGAGGTCGGTGTAATAATTTCACAAGGTTAGGGATCTTCTGAGCAAATTTTACAAATATAAGGGAGCCAGAGTAAATTTCACCAAATCTCAAAGGAGGTCAGTGTTATTTACCTTTATTACATTGGAAAGTATCTCACTAGTATCCTTGTGTTATGGCTTTCCAGTGTAGTGTCGTCTGATTAATGTAGTTAGCCGTTTCTAGTGGAAGAAGGCTTAGATGTTGGATGATTGTTCCCACCCCCACCCCGGGGGCCGCGCACGCGCAGGGGGCGGTCCTTCCTGCCAAGCATGATTAGTTTTTATGTCGAAGTACCCTTCTGCATTTGTTGAACACGTTATGATTATGCTTTGTTGTTTGCAGGGACCAAGAAAGAAGATACTCTTGGCGTTAGAGTCAAAGGTCTGACATTTAGTACGGGTATTGATATTATTAGCTTGAAGGATCTCTTTATGGACGGTGCGGGATGGATCAGCATCCCAAAACCAACTGTAATAGCTTAGTTCTTTTGACTGCATTTTTTTAAATTTATCTCCCCAAAATTTTAGAGGTGAATCAGGTTAGTTGGAGTTTGTTTGGCAAAACTTGTCAATCACTTGGAGCTCATAGTTGTACCTATTAATGAATGCATTTGAAAGGAATTTGCCTGTGGAATTTGTCTGAAATTTTAACCTAAGAAGGACACTAAAAAAAATGTGATACTGTCTTTTTCTCTGTCATGGCCTTGCTTGTATGGTGTATCTCCTTTTCTTTTTTCGAGTAATTATATCTCATCCTATGAATCCTTTTACAGTTCTTACATATGAAATGGAGTAAAAAATTAATGTGATCCATGGTTTTTTAAAGAGTAATGAAAACTTATTTTATTTGGTATTCAGGAGGATTTATAAAAAAAAAATAGAATAGGAAGATATGTTGCTTTTCTATTTTTATTTCTAGTGGAGACTCATCATTCATCAACACCCGTTACATACCCAGATCCAAAGCGTCTACCGTGCTAGTAACTCTGCACGCATTGTATTATAATATCGAGATATTATAATTGAAAATATATAAAACTGGTTGTTTGATCCGAGCGATATGCAGATAGATAATAAAAAATTGAGTATATAAATTTATTTTAAAAGTAAATTAATAATTAAATAAATATATAAAATATAAATGTAACATTCTATTTTATATTTTATTTTGAATATTATATTTATAAAGTTAAAAATATTTTGATAGATGATCTATAACTAACAATTACTATTAATGCAATATTATCCAAATTAAAATTAAAGATGCATGCATAATGCAAGTCTAATAAGGATAATTTAAAAAATAAATGTGTTACTTACTTTATTTCGCTTCACAAAAGGAGACTTCACTCCCATTGATCGTTTCTATAAAGACAAAATATGTTTCAATCTCATTCCCATTGTAGATAATTCTTGTGTATCCACCTTCAACTTTTTTTTTTTTTATCATCATTCCTAGCTATTTATATCCTTTTAGTAAATTAAAATATTTAATTTATAAAAATATAAAAATATATTTTCTAATTAATAAAAGTAATGAATAAATTTAATTTCTGTGATTTCAATTACACATCATTTCCTTGTATATTATTTTAATAAATTAAAATATTAATTTTAAAACATGTTATAATTAATGTATAATAATTAATATTTAATTTTTTAAAAATTAATAAATATTTAGTATCATTATAAAAAAAGTGTAAATTGTGGAAACCTTTTAAAAATATTTTAATGTTGAAAAATTGAAGGTTTTTTTTAAAAAAATTAGTATGAAAAAATTATGGAATTGATAGGTTGGAATATTTAGGTTGCAACAAATTAAATAGGGTATGGTGAGACAAATAGATATATACTTTTTAGTGTATCCAAACAAATAGAAGGTGTCAAACAATTACTCAGAAAAAGTGAAAGGCATATCACGATGAAGACATTTCCCTTTTTTTTTCATATCATATTTTTTGTTGTAATAGGCCCTATTCATATTTTTATTACCCCAATACATTTATATCTAATCCATTTTTTAATGATTCTTAATTATATTTTTTTTCTATTCTTAATGATTCATAATTTTAATTATAGATCATAATTTTAATGATTCTAATTTTAGGGATTCATGTAATCTTTAATGATTGTAATATTTGATTTTATTAATAATTAATAATTAAATTGTAAATTAAGTTAAATTTTTTTTGTAGATATAAATATTGAAAAAAGTAGACCCTAAATAACTATATGAATAACACATGTACTCTAAAGCTCTTATGAATGACACGTGTAATAATTTTCATGAAATGACTCTCAAATATTATAATAGTAGATTTTTTATTGTAATGCACCATTTATATTTTTATCACCCCAATATATTTATATCTAATCCATTTTTTAATGATTCTTAATTTTATATTTTTTTCCATTCTTAATGATTTTTAATTTTAATTGTAGATCATAATTTTAATGATTTTAATTTTATTGATTCATGTAATCTTTAATGATTGTAATATTTTATTTTATTAATAATTAATAATTAAATTATAAATTAAGTTAAAAAAAATCTATAAACATAAATATTAAGAAAAATGGACCCTAACTAACTATATAAATAGCACTTGTACCTTAAAGATCTATATGAAAGACACGCGTAATAATTTCTATGAAATAACTCTCAAATATTATAATAGTAAATTAAAAAATAGAATGAAAAATAGGAAACGACATGGCAAACCTAGCAGTGTTATATTCCAATGGATAGGCTTGGAACCTGAACAAGGAGGTTGTTGATCCACCTTTACCCTTTTTGAGTGTGATTTCTATGTTATGTATGACCGAAAATGAACAAGTTGGGGACTATTGAGTTTGTTGAACCAGTGAATGTTTCTGTCAGCTCGTATCAATGACAATGACAACGATTTAGGTGGTGACAAATTGTCACTACCATGGGTGATGAAATCTCAACTATATATTACACTTGTCATTTGACCCTGCATTGCATGAGATGATGAAAAAAAGTTTGTTAACCATTAAAGAAAATAAATAATAATTTATTTAAATATATCTTATAAATAATTGAATATAAAAATCTATTTTAAAAATAAGTTAATAATTGAACAATTAAACAAATAGAAAAAAATATAAATGTGTCATTCTATTTTATATCTCATTTCAAATATCTTGTTTATAAGGCTGAAAATCTAAATGACCTATAACTAATAATAAAAGCCCGTTTTATAAATATTTTACACATTTTGAAAGTTGAAATTGTTGAAAAATAAAATAGAATAAGTGAATAATTTAACTATATTATGAGCAATTTATAGAAATGACAATGGGTATCCATGAGAATGTCTCATGCCCCATCCCAATTTGAAATTTTGCTCTGATCCTCATCCTCATTCATAGGTCCCCATTCCCCATTCCCCATCGCCATGGAGATTTGAATCCTTATTGATATTCATGAGTTTATTAAAAATTTTCAAAAAGAGAAAAATTAAAAATATTTTAAAATTCAAAAAAAATGTCCATAATAACAAATACTACTAATGCAACATAATTTGAATTAAAATTAAAAATCCATACATAATTACAAATCTAACAAAGATAATTGAAAAAATGAGAGTGTGTTATCCCCGTCATTGTTTAACAAATGGAAACCTCTCCCTTGTCAACCATCCTAAGAAAATAAAATTTGTCCTTATTCTTATCCTATTATTGCGAGTAATCTTGTGTATCCACTTCCATTGGTTTTTTCTTTGTCATCCCTAGTCATGTACAACTTTTTAGTAAATTAAAGTATTTGATTTGTTAAAACATAAAAATAATTTTTATAATTAATAAAAAATTAATGGATATATTTAATTTATGTGATTTCAATTACACATCCTCTCATTGTACATTCTTTTGGTAAATTAAAATATCAATTTTAAAATATATATTATAATTAGTAAAAAAATATATAATCCTAATTTATGTCATCTCAATTATTGAAATAGTATATCAATTACATAATTATTTTTAATTAAAAAAACTAATGTAATTATTTAATTTTTAAAAATTAATAAATAATTAATATCATTATCACATAAGTGTAAATTGTGGAATTGGTTTTTTAAAATATTTTAATTTTGAAAAATTGAAGTTTTTTTCTCAAAAAAATAATATGAAACAATTGTGAAATTGATAAATTAAAATGTTTAACTTTCAAAAAATTAAATATATATATATATATATATATATATATATATATATATATATATATGATTTTCAAAAACTCTAAATTTGAAGTTAGAAACTTTCTTCCAACCCCATCCTCATTTAGAATTTTCCTCTCATCACCATCCTCATCCTCGTTATAGATCCTCATTCCTATTTTTTGTGGAGATTTGAATCTCTCCATGTATTTATGTATTTATTGATTGATATGGATATCAATATCAATTAAAGGTTATAATATTAGACATATATAAAAAGGTAATAATATTATTTATTATTAATTTTTGCTATGTTTCTATTTTTTGTTTGTGTAATATTAGCTTTTATGAATTAGAAAAAGAAATTTGTCACTTAAATAGTTGGGTGGGGATTTGGAAAATAAAATCAGAATCAATAATTATATTTTTTAAATAAAATAATATATTAATAATGATTATACCTTATGAAAACAAACACAAATAAATATGGATTGTATATAGATATAAAATAATATTTTAAATTTTATCAATTAATTAAAATTTTAAGCATGAGAAAAGAAAAGGGAGCAATAAATGCATATATTGGAAGAAAAATCAATAAATAGCTATACATATATAAATATATTTTATTCACATCAAAATAAAAAAGAATAATAGTTAACAATTAATTTGTACAACGTTAATGCACAATAGAAATTTTAAATAAAAATATAATTTTATTCCAAAATATTATTCATTCTCCATAGCTAGTGTTTGTAAATGGAATTGAGATTATAATTCAATGGTTTTGTATATATTGAATTCAGCAATCTTTAAGCCTTACAAAATAATGAAGAAAAATAAATTGAAGAAGGTGGAATAGCATAAACAAATTTCAATGGAGATTAGCTGATGCATTTTATCTAATATTGCTATTGGAATCATCAATGGTTGTGAATTGAATCAGGAAAATATTGTTCTCGACACAACAATAATTTCCTCTCATATAAATGTTTCGCAAACAAATAAGCAAAACAAAATCAAAAGTAAAAATAGAAGTAAAACCAAACACAATCTTCTATCTTAGTCCTTAATCTTTACGACCTTAAGTCTAGTAAAATGACTAGTTGAGATAGTCCATTAATAGGATCTCCTTTACTTAATTGTGACTTCAAATTATGAAAAGAAAAAATTATAAAATCATTAATACTGGTTTATACAATAATAAAATTAATCTCAAATTCAATTAAGTATTATTAAATTATTTATGCAAAATATAGTTATCTTTGCCACAAAGGATTGAATAATACGTGGTGAGTTAACTAGTGATTGTTATGCACAAAACATAGAAAAAAGGCCATCAAGATATATACAAAAAGTAAAAGACTAATTAAACATAGAAAAATCTCTATACAAAACAAAAAAATTACAAAGAAAAAAGGTAGAAATATATTGGATATAAACAATGAAAATGAAAAAGATAAATAAATTGGATTATTTTAAGAGAACTTAAAAAAATCAAATCTTTTTTTCATTGAGGAAACATATAAATGTATAAAATATACATACAAATTAAAAATACTAAAAAAACATAAAAAAAAAGTTGTACTAAAAAAAAATCTCACAAAAAAGAAAAGAGTTTCAAAGAAGAATGACGAAATATTTGAATTTTTTAACTTATAAGTTTTTATTCCTTAATATCAACAAAAGAAAAAAATTAAAAGATCAAGTAAATTAATGTATTTTAAAAGAACTAATAGATAATGAAAGAAGAGAAATGAAATATTAAAATATGAGATGAGAGAAAGAGAATGAAAAGAAAAGAAAGTTGTAAAATAAATGAATAAGCATATTCAATACAAACTGATATGATATTCTAATAATAGAAATTAAGGGTTTTTATTTCGATTAGTATAACAATCTTTTGTAGCAATGAATATGCTAGATTTCATAAGTAATTTAAGAGTTCATACTTCCATTATAGCGACCTTCTTGATAGCAATAATTTTTGTTTCTATTTTTGTTTTTGCACTAATTTGATTTGATTCTGGTTTGTTGTGGAATAGAAATTAAATAGTCTATTGAATCTAAAATTCAAAAAATAAAGGAGAATTCAAAATTTAAAATTTTGTAATTAATATTGAAAAACATGTATTTAATTGAAAAATAAAAATATATTATAAAGAAAATAAAAAAAGATATGTATCATGTGAATATCCATTTTTAATGTTAAATAATTTAATTTGGCATATTTTGATCAGTTTTATCATTTAAATTAAGAATTGTAATGATTTGAAATCTAATATTTAATGTGAAATATTTATATTGTATTAATGAAATAGATATGAATGTAATTTTTATAACAAAATAATTAATAATCAAGGTGATAAAAATTATGGGCATAAGTTGCTCTTTACACTTATAAAATTTTTCTTAGAATGAATCTGGAATATTAGTATTATAGATTATAGATTATAGATTTTAGGGTTGGCATTAGTTCAACTTAAAAATTATATCTTGATTTATATATTTAAAAAATTAATTTTATAATTGACTTACTCATTTTATTCTGATCTTATTCTTCCCGACGTGCAGTTTCCCATTCTTCTAACACCTACCACTTTGCCGCTCCCATCCATTGCCGTCGCCGCTGCCACACCCCAACTCTCCTTCAACGACCCTACTAAATGTTGTCCTTGTTGAGACAAATCAACGCCGTCACCACGGGACCCGGTGTTCTCGAACTTTTTGGGAGCATGTGGCATTGAAGAGAACCTATTCAAGAGAAGATCTTTGTAATTGGCAGTTGAATCCTTGGGAGACTCGGTCTTGGAAATGAGTCAGGATCTTCAATCCCATACCACTAACAAAAACCTCCAAATCACGCAACAAACATTCTTCAAATTGTTGAACAGCCAACCATAATCACAACCACAAAACACTCTAACAAACAATCAATCCAAACCATCTCACAACCACAAATCAAATTAACCCAAACCTTCTTACAACATCACAACAAACCAAACTCAAAAGAGAGTTAAAAAATATAGGAGGAAGAAGAACAGAAGAGCCTCTACCCTTTCCCTTTGCCTTGTCGCCGGAACCGCCGCCATCTCTGCCAGTCGCACCTCCATCCAGGTTGCACATCGCCACTAGGTCGCACCTCTGACCAGTAGCCGCTGCGGTCTCCTCCTTTTCGTTGCACCACAGTGACCACATCCTAAACCTTCTAGACGTTTCTATTCTGTGGCCATTGATGAATGTCATGTCATACAACAAATTCAGATTGCAGTACAGGTTGTTTTGTTTGGGAACATAAAAGTGAGAAAAAAAAAATTAAGGTAAGTGAATGAATGGATGGGAACATGGCTAGGAAGGATCGACAAAAAGGAGAAGAGGTGGTGTTCTTATTTTAGTTCTTATTTATAGTGGCAATTATATGTCTCATGATAAAGGTTATTTGAGATTTTTTGCTTATGAGTTTTTTCAATGCTCCAATGTTGTGATTAGTTACTGGTTCTAATTTATTGCAAAGTTGTATTTTTTGGGACTTGGTTGGAATGTATTATTATTATTATTATTATTTCGTTGTTGGTGTAAGAACGTGTTCTTATTTATTAATAGGTTTTTGGTTCACAAGACCTATTGCAGCAAATGCTTGTCAGGCGTTTGTGACTAAATTGTGCAGGGTATTGTGGTTTATTATTAGGGATTTTAGGTGTTTTTTGGATAACGGGCAATTTGAAATTTCAAGATATGTTTCAAATATTCAATAACTTAATTTAACATATCTTGAAATTCCAAACTACCTATTGGTTCACACGTCCTATTTTGTCAAGGATTGTGTCTATCAATTGTATAGGGTATTTTGATTTATTAGTAGGGATCTTAATTAGGTCTTTTTCGGATAATAGGTAGTTTATAATTTTAGGATATGTTTCAAATATTTGATAACTTGATTTATAATAATGACATTAATTTCAATTTTTTTTCTTTTATTTTGCGCGTCTGATAGTTATTTTTCGATTCTAATGTTAAATCTGTTCAGTTCCCTTTCATATATGGTAATAATTTTTTTCTTACATCTCACATAATGGTATATGGGCAAATCTATATTTTGGTACCTAAAAGATTTTTGTTATAACATTTTAATCTCTTAGAGATTAAACATTTTAGTCCTAAAAAGTTCCATATTAAACATATTAATTCCTATTACATGCAAATCACGCACACATTAGTCCATAAAAAATAGATTTGAGAGATGTGAGAAGAAAATGCCACATAAATAAACGGGCTTTCAAACACCTTTAAAACTGGATTTTGTTGTACCAACAAAGGAAATGCCATGTGAAAAAAAACCATCCGTAACCCATCTTAGATGTGAGAAGAAAGTCCAAGAAATGTCATAAGTAGCACTAGCACCCATTGCACCATTTGTGCTAGTGTGTGCTAAGTATTCCTCTGTTCAATTCAAGACCTAGAATATAAAATCTGATGTTAAATCAACACAATAAGTTGCATTCATTCCCAAGCTTAACATTTGTGTAACAATACTGTATGCTTGATAAACAAGTCCAATACGTTAGTTCTCTTGGAAGGAATGCCATTTATCAGCACTATTAATTATGAGAGTAATGGTCACTGAAAATTATGAGCTAAGTGGAGTACTAAAAAGTCCAAAGAAAGGATTTGTCATAGCAGAATTTAACACGTCACCAGCTGATTTTAGCATTGCCATGTCAACCTTTTCTTGAGGCAGATACAAGAAGTCACCGGTTCTCTCAAAGCCACAGAGCTCAAGAAACTCTACGCCTCCATTCAAACTTCCAACCCTTTCCTGTTAAAAAAGAATGTAGAAGAAGAGATAACTGAATAAAATTAAAATATATTTAAGGCAATGTAATAGTACTCTGGAATCTTGATGCTACTAACTGATGAACCCTATACTTTAAGCATGGTGTTTCTGCAGATAAAAGATATACATTCCATGCTGTGGACAATGCTAAAATAGTTTCAGAATGAGGTGAGCAAAGATTGAATAGAGGAGATATTGCCAAAAGACAAATATCTACTCTTATTCATTAAATTAGAATACAATCTTTTGAGTGTGGTTTAATTTCTTATTCTATTCTTCCAGGCGAATGAAACATGAGGATGCTCTGATGTTTCTTACTAACATGAGAAGTTATGTTATGAGAGAAAAAAAATGATTAAAATTGATAAATCAGTAAAAAATAATTAAAAAAAGTAAGATGAGGGGTTCTCTTGTATTCGTTGCTAATATGAGAGTGTAATTTATGAGAAAAAGATATATAAACAAAATTAATAGATTGATATAAATAACGATGGATGTTACGATAGTAAACTTTATGTCATTTTCTCTTTTATAACATGACACTCTTATGTTAATAATTAGAAACATGAGCGGATGGTTATCAATGAAACATGTGTATTCGTGACTTCTTCTTTTTAATATTTTAAATTTAAATTCTTTATGAACATTCAATAACAATGGAATTTGGAAATACTAAAATAATTTGAACTTGAGATTGTACAGTCAACCAGGCTTTTTAAGTATCCAATACAAAATTTCTAATGTACTCTCCTCAAAGAATCTGGCGCATTCATCAACAGATCATAGTGGTTGAAAGATAAAGAATTAGTTTGGTTTATATTTTAGTAAAATTGCTTTTGAAATACCATTGTAAAATGATTTCCATGTTGGAGATGAATCCTACAAAGTCCATGTTCACAAAGTGAAGGACTTCAATATGTAAGACTAGTTTTGTCAGGAAATGGATCTCAAAAGATGTTTCTACCCAGCAACACTCATTTTTCTAAGTAAAATTGTTGCTTAATATGCATGATTAAACTCAAGGAACCAATTGCTCACCAAACGTTCACCACTCAGCTACAGACAAGTAATTCAACAGCTTACTGGATTAACACTAAAGGGGAAAAAATTTATAAATCTGAAATAATAAAATTTTCCATAGAATTACTATGCCTTTTAGGCTTTAGCTGAAAACATTTTTAACAAGGTCACACCTGGAATAATGGGTTGCTCAGTCGGATCTTCCTGTACTTCTCCTCGTCTGGATTCTTGACAACATTTCCAACATAAATTAGAAGCGTTTCAAAGGCCTTTCTGACTCTTCCATGCTCACCCTTCAGAGTATTTGAAAATTGATAAAAGAAACATGTGAAGAAAAGAAAAGGCAACTGATAGTAATATTTCTGTCAGAAACCTACAGTAAGGCACGTATTCCATTAAGCTGGGAAACAAAATGAAATATGCTCTACTTCCTGCCATATTTTTTACTGAAATTTTCAGCATGTGGAGACTTCTTGTTAACTCTCGTGTTATGTACAATTCAGTTCTATGACATGCATGGTTATATGCATAAGCATGCCAATTGAAAAGCTTGGCAGTAACTACTCACCGTTATAATTATCCTCCATGATTTGTCATTTTTTCAAAATTCTATTGGTCAACACTGTGAGATTATTTTATAGTTTCAGGGCATAACCACTAATATTGTAAGAGTTAAATTTCAATACACTGGCAATGTAAAACAATTTTTCACTATCAACCAATAAAATGTTAATAAAGTGTCAAATAATGATGGTTAGCCTCTTAATTACGTTTAAAGAATATTTATCACACAACTATCCCTTGGCATGCAATGACATGAATATTCACTGCACATGCTGAGCAAGGAAAAATGAGTCAATATTGTGAAGCAGTACGGGATGAGTTATCTAATGTATCCACGAAAAATAATTTTTTTTCTTTAAAAATGATCGCAGATAAGCCACAAGTTCTACAAAGGAAAACTTGGAATGTATTAAATGTGTCCCTCCATTTTACTTTTTCATTTTAACTGGTGTATGAATGAGATCAAAGACTAGTAAAATATTTCAAAGGAATGAAGGTATAAGTGATTTACCTGGTGTTTATGCTTGAGAGACCTCAGACATTCTCTCAAGTACTCAACTTTAGCAGTTGTGTAAACAGGCTTCGGATTCTGCAACTGCTATTAAAGTAAAAAGTGCATGAATGTTAGATACTTTAGATAACTGATGTTCTGCAACAAAAGGGTAAAATGGGTAACTGAAAAGAAAATTAGCTATTACTTCATATCAGTTTATGAAGTACAAGGAATTATCAAATATGTAAAATAAAACATATCTTAATCATACCTTGTCTTGATGTATCATAATAGCTGATGATCTTGCATTAGCTTGGCCTTCTGAAGGCAATCCAAGTTTTGGCCTTCTATTTATCTGTAAAGATAGATAAACATTGAGCCATTTTAATATTCAGGAGTGCCTAAATGGATATGCTCAGAGTAATATTGATTTCAGAGTAGTTAAGGTGGCTGCTGTGTCACTCTCGCTTGTGTTTGTAACTTCCTAGCCAGGTGTTCAGAAAAGCAATTCTGAAAGTACATCAAAGAATTATGGATGTATTCAGAGCTATTTCATCTTGTCAAGGAATACAGACAAAAAGGGATTAGTTTCAAAGTAGGTGCATTTATGATAAAAGTCTTCTCGAAGTTTCCTAGAAGTTAGTTCTTTGAATGCTGGTAAAAGAAACTCAAACATAGGATTCACTTGTTAGTCCATCCATCCTTTATTTTTTAGTTTCTTGGAATTGATAATATGACTGACAGAAGAATATATGAGAATTTTTTACCAAAAATTAAACATAAAAGCAGGAAATAAAGTGATATAACTTATTCATCTATAAAGGCCACATTATTCTGAAAATAAATTTAGGCAAATATTTTGGCTCGATAGTATTTTTCTTATACAATTTGCTTGAAGTTGATGCGGGTGTAATTTATCACCATATCTCGTCTGTTTAGTTAGCTGACTTTCTGCATCAATATTTAATGTTACCAAAATGGAAACGTACTTTAGCTTCCACAGATTGATATAGTACAAATACCATTCAGGCCCTGTGTCAAAGACTTCAAATAACTATGAGAAAGAAGTTTGTCAAACACAGTACAGAAGATCCAAATGTGTGATCCAAACCATTATAGTCAATATCCAGAAAATTAGTTCTATACCTTATCTTGTTTTAGTTTCTGAAGAACCCTTTCCCTTGCTCTTCTCTCTTCTTCCTTTTCTGCTTTTCTTAATGATAAATTCCTGATAATAGGATAGGATATGAATAAGTTGGAATAACTAATTTCATTACAGAAATAGAATGGAAGCAATCTCTAGATATTAAGGTACCGCTGTCTTTCATTCTCTTCAGCAATTTGCTTTGCCTCAAGAAGTTTCTTACCTGCTTGAATCCTCTCCTACAATCAAAGAAATAAAACGGTTATAAAAATCATTTTTAGCACGTCTAATGCTAACCGTGAGATGAGATAAAAACAGAGCCAATGAAAATCTCAACTACCACCTTTTTGATTGCATAAAACCAACAAATTCTAGTGGCTAGAAAGTAGAAACTCTTTGAGATTCAGCTAGCTCACACAATTATATCAGCAGCTTTTTTTTTGTTTTTTGTCATCATTATAACAGCAGCATAAAATATCAGTAACTTTTCTATGCTCTTCAGGCTTGCAGGATGACAATTTCATTTGAAAGAAATTATTGCAAAGTGAAATTAAAACTTTATTTGCTAGAATCTAAACTTGTAGCTCTAGACCTGGCAGAAAATGCTCAATGAATCTCATATCAAAAAGTAAATGGTCACATCAGAGCCTTCTATTCCTAAGCAAATTCTAGGACAACTGTTTCAGAATTTTCCTTCCCTCTTTAAATTGACAAATATGTTCACCACAAAAAACCAGACTGGACCTGATAAGCTTAAGCTCAGGTCAGAAATCAGGCCACACACAAACCAAACCAAATTCAACTAGAAGTCATTCACAGCCTAGATTCTCATTTTTCTATCTTGTGACATCATTCCAATATCTGGTTGCTTTTGGATTTTTGCTTATTAATTGTCTATTCAGGTTGAGTCTAATGTGGAGTTTAGGGCTATATACAAAATATGACCAAAAACCAGTATCTTGATGTGGAGTTTTAGGAATATTTGAATAAAGGATGTAGTCAAATCCTAAAGATTCTGTTAAAAGTGATAAATAAATGAAAAATATCTGAGAAATTAGTTTATTTAGATAACAAATAAAGGATATAAAAAATGTGTTAGGAGAGAGACACTAAGAAAACAAGTGAAAGAGGGTACTTTTAGTTATATGAAAAGGTCTATAAGGGGCTTTGGACATGGGAACAAATTGATAATTTTGTACTATTTTTCTTCTTATAATGAAGTGTTTATCCTCCACAATGAATGGAGGTATGGAATTTGTCAAATCACCTATATTATTTTGTCTATGCACTCATTGTCATCTTGATAATTTATTCCCTTGATATTTTTGTGTTTTTTTTTGGTTTATTGGATACATACGAGAGTGTATGTAAGATGGATTCTGCAGCACATCCAACATCTTCATCTACAAGGTCCTAGTTGTATAAGTTATAGACAAAGATGTTGGATTAACAGACATTCTTCTATGCTTTGCATAATATCTTCTCATACTCTCCTGCGGAAACCAAGATTTCGGCAATTGCACCATTTGACTTGCATTTGATGCATTTATTTAGCATAGTTGTAATTTTTCTCCAGTACCAATGCAATCATTGTACAATATGACAAAGCAATGAAGGGGGAGAAAGGAAAAAAAAACAACAGATAAGTAATTGTTCATATATGGAGAAATTAATGTACCTTCTCCCTTTCTCTCTCCAATTGTTTTCTTTCATCCTCTTTCCTCTTAAGCTCTTGTTCCCTGCAACAGTGAAAAATCAGTGAAAATATGAAGCATTCAGAAGAAATGGGGAAATTTGTATTGGAAAACTTCCCATTAACTCAAATTTAAGTATCATTCCAAATATTAATTATCTATAGTCATATCAATAAGACAATAACTAGACAACTTCAATGTCGGAAAAAGAAACAGCTATACATATACTAAACTAAAAACTGACAACTGCTATGGAAAAAGAGAGAAAGACTACAAAACCTTAACTTCCGTGCTTTGATTCTCATTTCTTCTGTGATAGGGAATGATTCAGAAGACTCAATATCAATGTCTATATCTACCTGTTAATATTTAAATAATTAAGACATAATGTAAACCTAAACACAATAACCTATGGAAAATGAGTGAGGACAACAGGCAAAAGAATTCAGAGAAAGAGGAATGAGTTCCCTTAAATTTTCATAATCAGTACCAGACAGTTCCAGAAGAAGCAAATTTAGAAGGCAGTAGCTTAAATATAAATGTATTCAAATGCTCTATGCTAGTGACCATGCTCACATCAAAGCAATAACTTCAATATTCCAGCTCATCAACTTGAATATATGTAAAGAAATATAAAATTATGATTCTTATTACAGAAGAGAGATAGGCCAGTTCTATGCTCAACATACAATTTGTAACCTTAGATTCCATCTTATCATATTTAGACAAGGGATTTTACAATCAGATATGCATTTAGACAAGGGATTTTATTCATTTAATGAAGCATGTTAAGGAGACTGTTAGTTGCATCCAACTCCCAATTAAATAAACCCTTCTTTTCTTTCTTTTCTCTTCCTTTTGTTTTTCTTTTTTGGTTGTTAATATACATTAAGTGGCCCCTTTCTTGGCAATAGAATCCCTTTTTTGTTGTTACTCATGTCAAGCTTTCAGCTAATAAACAATATTAACCCCTTATTTTGGTGGAAAGAGCCAGGAGTCAAAATTTAAAAACAATAGATGAAATCCATTTCAAGCATCAAAACAATGAAGAGTCTTCATACTACTTTTCTTTTGGATGGATGGAGTGCCAGTCTCAAACCTGCATTGCAACAAGCTAAATGGTAAGAAACTGAGCAAACCATTAGTGCTGCTGGGCTGGCAGATTCTTCCCACTTTAACACAGTATGTCCATTTCAATTCCCTAACTACACGCATGATCCATGCATGTCAACCTCCTCAAATAACTCAGCAAGCCACGTTCAACATTCACCACTCTCAAACTCAGATATCTTCTCATGGCTGAAATCCACCTCATGTTTCCTTAAAGTCATTTTTAATTTTACATCTGAGCAAGAAGCGCAGCCTCCAAACATTCACTAGCTAAATAATATTTACCCAGAACTGCAACCTCAAAAAATTTCTCTATAAAAGCAAATTTCAAAAATTTGAAAGAGCTAAAAAAACCTATTGCTGGTAGCTGTTATACTTACCTCTTTATCTTTATCTGGTGGTTGTAGTTTCTGATTCTGGAAAGTAAGTATTTCGGTTAGTTTTTTTTTCTTTTTACTTTCCTGCAAACTTCCAGAGAGTTTTATGAGCAAAAGGGAGTATGCCACCCCGGGTTCTAATAGAGTATGGATAATTTATCTTTAATCTAATATGTATAGTTATGATAAAATTATTACAAAATAATATATAAAGCATCTTCATTTACCATTGTACAACCAGGCATGACATAATACCCTAGTCATTTCCAAGTGAATGGGAGCAAAAGGAAACCAATTTGCATCAGATGAGAAATTGAATACCCATTTAGTAAATATAAGAAATAAGAAAACTGTGGTGTGGTATCATACCAATGGCATCTCATCAACATCAGGGTCATTTTCATGATCAATTGTCCAATTTATTGCATCCTCTAAGCTAGTATTGCCTGGTAAAACAAAACATCTATGTTTAATGAATTATGCACATGAACCTAAAAATTAAGACAAAAAAACAGAAAAAGCTCAAAGAACATTTTGAAAATTATGTGCACAAGAAGCATACTTCAGGATTGGCACTAGAAGGCTTTTTCTTCTGATTCAAGAGTTATCCCCTCATAAACCATAACAGTCTTGCTAATAGAAGGAATTCATTTGTCCAATCACAGTTTTCCATGATTACCTCATTTGTATATGTATAGACAAATATTTGAACATATGTACACTTGTACAGAAATGCATATATTCATGTGCATACCTCCATGTATATGACTTGGGTTGCATTGTATTATTGTTTCCCTAATTAACTGGTCTAGACATGTCAAGGTTTGGGTTTACAGAAGATCATGCCAAATTAAAGAGAAGAATTTAATGAGTTGCAATAAAAAATTTAAAATTCAGTTGGACCAAGACAGACATGTATGGTCTCAAGCACAATCCTAATGCGACTAATGAGGAAAACATCTTGTCAATAGATAGCTGAAAATTGCATATCATCTCATTCTTCTGCCTACTTAGAAATAGAAGACTAAATTGAAGTTAGTCTTCCATCAATGGTGTGTTTGTGAGTTTGATCTTGGAGAGAGTAAAATTTTGAAAGTCCACATTAGCCTCGTTTCCTTTCATTTCCCTCCAAAAGTCAAATACACAAACATACCTTAAAAGACACAAGCCTCATTACTTTGACCTATGGAAATTTTTATCACCAATTTAATCCTCCATATTGTAGAATGACATGACTTTACTCCTCCGAAGATATCTAGCATAAATTCAGTCCCCCAAATGATGCAAAGTATCATTAGTTCTCTTCAACATGCAAAAGCCAAAGCCATAATGTCACCAAATTAGTCTATAGATTAGGACAACTAAACTCGCTTTTCTTAGTCCAAAGAGGAATGACAAAGTTTTTTTTTGGTTACAAAAAGAATGACCAAGTTGATAACAGTTAACATAATTGAGAAATTAAATTGATGACAGTTTTTTTTTTTGAGTTTTTTTATAAGATTAAATAAACTGACCTGAATAATAAAGTGCTCGGGTTGCTTGTGCCCGTGGAAATCCCATTCCTTCAAGGTCCTGAAGCAACTTTTCATTCACTTTAGGGACAGCCATTTCTTTCTATAAAATTATAGACTGCAACCAAAATCAAAAAATGAATCATTGCTTCATGAAGAAAATCCTGAAGTTGATATCATAGGTTGTTTCCCACCAACTTATAATAAATAAATAAATAAATAAAAACCAAGAATATGAGTGATGCAATGTAATTAATTAACAATTATATTGAATAAAAACATTTCCGGTACTTGGAACATATTTCTTCTAGAAAAGTAAAACAAACCGGAAAAGCACTTACAGGTTCCAACCAACAGATGAATTTCTGGATTGGCAACAACACAATGGAAAAAAATACAATGAAAAGATTACCAAAAAAAAAAAATGCCTAATAAGTTATCACATATTGCAACATGGAACAACTGACACTATTGAATTTTATCAAGAGAATAATGCTACATGATCAACAAAATATTGCCAGAATTTTTGTTTCAGCAATCATGGTGATTGTTGAACAAAAATGAAGTGGTACGACATACTAATTCATCTAAAGATTAACAAATATGTCACATCATTCTAACAGCAAAATTTCGACATAGTTTCTTGCTCTAGCGTTTTTGTTATTAAAAACAACTTTATTCCTTGCACATTGTGAGTGTTAAACCAGCATACTACCCAAACAATGAGCAACTGAGGGAAATAAAATGTGGCACAAATGAAACTTGTTGGCATACAGTCTTCAAGTGGGAGGGTGTTAGATGGTGAAAGAAAAGGGCAGTTGATGAAGAAGTTAAGAAATGGAAAAAATGCGAGTATAAATTGTGTTGAACAACTCTTCCAGTGGCTTCAAGGAAGAACCACAATGCAAGCAACTTGGAAAATGGAAATGCTATGGAAGAAGGTTTTTGACACTGTTTGCTACCACAAAGGAAAGAGAGAAACTGGCTACTACCGATTTCTGGGTTGTTCTGATATATTTTCCTTTCCACAAACTCATTCTGATTCTTTTTTTTGGTTTGCTTGTTTGTTAAGAAAGAACTTGGTGCTTCCAAGCCATTTTATTGAAGCACCCAAACTTCGTTGCATGAAGCTTAGTTTGTTGATTTTAATTATTTGTTTTTTCAAGGTTGTACCATTGCAAAGGATATTCTAACAGATAAAAAAAATTAAAAAATAAAAATACTCCTGTTAAGGGGCGGTTCAATAGACATGGTGGCTTAAAGCCAAATTTTATAGGAGATCTTCAACAAAATTTAAATGAATTTATGGATTGATAGGCACCCATTAACTATCAATCCATATTTTTTTATTCCTAACATAAATTTTAAAATGGATATTTTTTATTCTTATAAAAATTAAACTAACATTAAGGAGAAAAATTAAAATGTGTTTGTGGGTTGCGTAGTAGTTTTCAGGTGAAGCGGGGATTATTGATAGTAGTTTTCTTTTACAACTCTTTATATTACTTTCATTTGTATTTACTCGATTATGCATAAAAATTAGCATAAATACATATATGGAACTGGAAAAGATTTCAATATAATATACAGTTTTTCAAGCTTTTCAGTTACAATACTTCAAATGTTCTATAATTAATTTTTTCCAATTTTTATTTTATAATTGATAATATTATTGGTTCATTTAACTTTCACACTTCATCCAATGAAAGAAGTGTTACCCTGCACAATAAATACAAATAACATAACTTTATCTAGATAGCATTTATAAGAGCTTACACAACTCTTATATCATAGAGTTCCATATTGTTCACTCATGGGTGGAATAGAAATGTGTAGTCCCACATTATTATTATTATTATTATTATTATGTCACAGAGTTCTACATTACCTTTTTTTTTTACCCTTTGATTAAGGGCTCTACCCAGTACACTTTTAAAGAGGCAACTTATATCCATCTAAACCACTCTTGTGCGAGTTCCACGTTACTTAAGGATATGGTCATAAAGTTCCACGGTACCACATGGGCCGTTCTTCTCATGTCTTGTTTTGGGCCATTGCTGTTGCATTATTAGAAATTTTCTTTATACGCAAAACAAAATAGAGAACAAACACAAAATTAAAAAAGAGACCAAGAACTGATATTAAGTAAAAATATATTATTCTAATAAATTCAAAATTTTCAAATATATTTGCCACATTCATATATTTGTCATCATAAACATTTGATAATTTATGTTTACATAGAACAATAATTATATCAATTTTATTCACGTAATTTTGATGATTCAAGTTATGTTGACATTTTTTTTATTTTACATCGCATTAATATGTCAGATAATTCTAATCAATAGTAAAAACAGAAAGATTCAAAATGCTGCTTCTTCATATGAATAACTATTCAAGTACAATTATTTTGAACATTATTGATTTTTCAGTTATATCTACAATTGATATTTGCTTTTATTTTTTTCTAAGAGACAATTGATACTCAATGTTATTGTTACGTTGTTACAATCGCATCCAATCGCAGAATATTTTCTACTTCCACTTTTGAAAAAAGCACTTATCCAAAAAATCTTGACCAAATGGGCCACGAAAGAACTTCCTTCTTAATCCTTACCATTATCCTTTTGTATTTATTGATCCTGATTAAATTATAAAGTTTATTAAGGATAAAAGAAACCCAAATGTAAACACTTAAAAATGTGAGTCTGTTGTTGCCTCTCGAGTGATTTACTATATCATCAGTTGACAAATAAAAAGACTATTTTCTTTTCTTTTTCACTTTTGTGACTGACATTATTAAGGGGGCCAAGTAAGTGCAGGAAGCCCTGATCCATCATGCAACCCGACCCAAGCATGCATGCGGACCTACCCCTTTAGACACTTCCAGAAACCAATAGAATTTTAGCATCATGTAGTCAATCATATCACACTCCAAATGGAAACAAATAGAAAGCGCAGAGATAGACACTGATCATGATAATTAAAAAAATATATATATATTAACCGGATCTATACTTTATCTATCATTCAATAGGGGGTGCACTATATTTAAATAGGATTCACTCCCTGATATCAAACTTCAAACGGTGCTCTGCTAAGTTTGTCCATTCAGAGTGATTGGTGAGAGAGAAACGCACAAATAAAATCACAGTTGTTGTTAAGAGCCATGTCCTCCTCCTCTTCATCAGGGAACAAAGGCAGAGAGATAAAGCTTCTATGCCCTTCACTGACGAGCTCAAAGGTGGCAAGCATAGTTGCTTGGGATGAACACAAAATCGACGTTGGCTCAATAGCTCGGGTTTTGGGGTGGAGGCATCAACGGTGAGGCTGAACGGTCACTTCATCAGCAGAGGGGCGGACCTCATATCGTCGTCTGTCAGGTGGAAGTCTCTGCTCTCTTTCTTCTCTTCCAAAGGGCTCCCCACTGGGAAAGACCACCGTGATGCTCTTGTCGTCACTGGCAAGCTCTGCAAACCGGGGAACAAGCGTACGTTTCTTTGCCTTTTTTTTTTTGTTAAAAAAAATAATAAATTTACTGTTGTCGTTTTTTTTTATTCGAAAATTGAAATATTTGCTAGTGAAGCAGCGGTTTCTAGGCAGGAAAATACTGCCCCTTTTTTTTCTTTTCTTGAATATATTCTTTGGCCTTCGAAATGTAGAGAAGTTTGGTTTTGATGCCTATATGAAGCAGGTTTTTTTCTGGGTCTAAATTTTTTTAAAAATTTAGATTTTGTTCCCTTTTTTTTTTAATATTTAAGAATATGTATTCATTATTTATCAATATTAAATTATCAAAGGACCAAAAACAACAACTAAATTGTCAAGGCCGGCTAAATGGATCATATTCACTTTTAATCCATTAAAACTTAAATCCACCAATCACCAATCATTGAATCAACAAGGCACCAAAGTAAAACATAAAAAAAATTGGATCAAAACTATTTTTTTTTTTTTTCCAGTAAGACGAGAACCAAAATTGACTGTGCTTATAAGGATTTAAATCATATTTAAGTTTTTTTTTTAATGTTTTTAGTGTCCTCTCTTGATTTTAAAATGGCATGGTTGGTTGGTGGCAAGGTTTTCAGTTTATTCGTTTTTTGTTTGTCAACAATTCATTGATAGTTTGACTGAAGACAGGGCTTTCAATCATTTGTTGTTTTATCAATTTCTTTTGTGGTTTGGATGCTGAGAAAATATTGATGGAATTACACTGAAATTGAGCTGTGTTTGTTTGTAATGAACAAGTGGCGCATGTTGTCTTGCATCCTTAGATTCTGAGGCGATTAAGGTTGTCTTGTCTGAGAGCTCTGACTGCTGGTACAGTACAGGGCAAAGAAAACTGTGATGTCTCAGTTTGATATTAATCATTTATTATTCATTGCGAAGTTTTGTATTATCTGTTATGTCAGTTTGGTTGCTGGCTTGCTGCTTTGTCTCGGCAAAAATTGAAGGCGGGCCTGTGTTCAGTTCTTCAAGTAGAGTTTCTTGGTTGCTGAGAAAATTTGAATGGGAGGATAGTACAAAATTTAATCTGCAGCTGTTTTTATTTGGTATTAGAATGTAATCCTGATAAATTCTATATATTTTCCATTTTGTTGGCTAAGATATGGAAGAAAATTGCAGTGCCATAGCTGTCTCTATGATCTAAAAGCAGTAAACAAAGAAACAAAAAGAGAAGACTGCACATTAAGCAAGGATTTATATAATTGGATTTCACCTATGCTGACTTTAAGTAAGCCACGCTTAACTTCTCATATTTGTTACGATACTGAAGAGGTTCAGACTGTCTAGTAACTCGCAATCATTCCAATATGGCATTGCTTCAATCTTTGATGAATTTTATTTTCTTTTAAGAAAATAAAAGTGCTTCTTGCATTAGAGTATGAAAGTATGGAGGTTGAAGGGCATGAAAAATGTGAGATCACATGAGGGCATTGTGATTGCAGTTTCTTTCTTACGATCCTGCCATGTCTTTTGATCTGCCAGAATCTGGATTCCATGCACTCCCAGTCCTGGCATCATCACTTTATCTTTCTCATTCATAGTAAATTAATGGTGTGCTATTGCAGTTCTTTTCTCACTGTCATCTGTATGTTCAACTAGGATATGTGCCTTGTTTGATGTTGTCAAGTATGTTTCTTGCTATAACACTATATTTTCTATTTATCTAGATTAAGTTGTGATTCTGCAGGAGGACATGACACTCAAGATTTTCGAAATGGTAATGGCAATGTGATGGAAAGCGAAAATGCTTGTAGCAGTAGAGGGACTCAGTTGGAAGCTATCAACTTACCCAGAATAAAAAGTTGAGAGAAAGCAACTCAGGTATAAGTTTCTAGTGATTTGTGAAGAATATATAACTGCATTTGAATTAATGTTCCCTTCTAGAACCGTGGACAACATATAAAGAAAAACCGTGCAATTTTATCATAATTTGTAGACATTCAAAGACAAAATTTGCAAATTTGCGCTCATTATTTTGGCACACTTCTCTTTCACATTGTGAAGGTATATTTGTATTTTCATTAACTGTTGTTTTTCTCTTTTCATTTTCATTACAAATTGAAAGGCCTATGCTGCAAGAGAAAGCAACTATTCGAAGATGTCAACTTATTCAAGAAATTAAGAATCAATGAAGACAAGTCAGGCATGTTCTGATCCTGATCCTTCCTCTTCTTGGTCCTTTTCTCTTTTTTCACTGTCTTTCTTTTCATAAATAGAAATTCACTCGGGTTTGTTCATCTGATCTTGTTGGTTTATATATTCAGTATTGTTCTGCCTTAATTCTACCTCTTCTTTACATTTGGCTTTGCTTTCTTTTACATTTCCTTGTCAGCTTTTCTGGCACTGGTTTCTTCACCAATGTGGCAAATCTTACTCATTGTCTTGGGAAACTTTGTCAATTGAAAGAATCTTACACTCCAAGAACCTTAGATGCTCTTTTAATAAGAAAAAAAGTTATGCCCCATGCTACTAATTACTCAATATAAAGAGACAATAATAGTCGACAAAGTTGATGTAATGAGTGATTACTGATAAAGTAAAATTTTTTCATACTTGAAAGCATCTAAAACTTTCTCACATTATTAACACAATGACTCGTATGCTAACGTTTTTCTTGTTTTAGGAACTGTAAAAATTTCTCGTTAGTAACACATTTGATGGGCTCTTCGCAGATATTCGAGATAAAGTGGATGACCACTCTCACTCTGGCAGCATTTCACGCAGCCCGTTTACATGCAGTTACATGAGTATGAATCTGAAGCGGATTAGAGAAGATGAAGCAATTGTAGCAGCTCATCACAAAAGGATTAGATAAATCCTCTGTCTGTCTCTGCCCCTTCCCTCTTTCAATTAAAAACAACTAGTTTTGATATTTCTTCGTGTATTTTGTTTTTTTTTCTTTTTAATTTTATTTTAACATAAATGCTGTATATTCTTTGGTCTTTGTGATATGCTGTGAAAATATTAAAATGATAGACTTTTATGAACCGATGCTGTAGAGGACTTGAATAAAGATTCAACGATTGCTCTTTCAAGTTTCAAGGTGCTACTAGAATCAAATTTATTGTTGAGTAAAATGCAATAGATCGCATATAGTGGCAACTATGTTAGTAGGATATTTGAAAAATCCAAGAATTAAACTCATTCAAAGAATTAAATTCAATTCCCAGTTAACTAATTTCATAGAATTGAAAATCAAATAGAATTCAAATCCTTTAAAAATCCAAGAGTAAATCATGGCCAAATTGGTTGGACTTGTCATTGGAATTGAGGTTAAATTGATATGTCTAAAATATCCTTAGATCCATTTCTCCTCCTACTTTTTCGTACGGCCGCTCTTCACGTACATGCTAAGTCCACGTCCTCTCCCTCTGTCTCTAAATTGATAAATGTTATGTTTTTTTCTAATGCGCAAAGAAGCTGATCACTTCTCTTTATAATGTCAAAGTTAGGACAGTAATTGAGTTGGTCTTCAATTTATCGCCTGATAATTTAAATTTTAGTTAGTTAGTCAATTAGCTATAGCAAATTAGTTATTGACAGATCAACATATCAGTTGTGCAGGTTTGAAGAATTGAGTACAGAAGAATTGTGTGGGACACTATTAGATGAGACAATTCACTCCTTTCCATTCCATTTTATTCAATTCAATTAAAATCAATTGGTTTTCTCTCATTATATCAATCCTCAGATTCTTCTCATTCTTAATAACATTCAAAGTTTTTCTCCAGATTGATGTATTGTCAATTTCATTCTGGCTACATAAAATGTTTGCCATTAATTCATCATTTCTACATACTTTAAACGGAATTAGCTCAAGTGACTTGGCTTCACTAGGAGCTAGTATGATTCAGTTTTGTCTAAGATCTGGAAATTAACACGTCTTACTATTAATTTTACTGTCCCATATTATCAAATCACATATTTTTGTCATTAGGTTCTTTCCACACTGCTCTAGTTGTGAATCTCAACATTTTTAATCATGTAAAAATAATGCTAC
The DNA here is from genome assembly GCA_030441495.1 of Dalbergia oliveri. Taxonomy (NCBI): domain Eukaryota; kingdom Viridiplantae; phylum Streptophyta; class Magnoliopsida; order Fabales; family Fabaceae; genus Dalbergia; species Dalbergia oliveri. The sequence goes on from JAMLFY010000016.1 coordinate 11,679,655, forward strand.
TATTTGCTTGACCTACTTCAAGTTCCAGAAATAGAAAAACTAAATTATTCGTCGTAGGTCTCTTCAGCTGGAATGGCCTTTGATCTCCTAGTTGTTTCAATTTTTTTATACATATAAAGGTAACAATAGCTATGAATATGATTTTGTTGTGAACTATATACACATCATTAATTCAGAGAATTGTTGCCACAGCCATGCTTTGAATAGAGCCTGCCCCCTCTTCTTTTATTTTATATTTTCACTTTTTGAATAGATTGATCTTGCCTTAATTGCTTGTAGGATTTCCTATCAGAGAATTCCTATTTACATGTGATATTAAGCTTCTTGTCTGTGGTTGGAGTCTTGGTATGTACACATAGAATACATTATATATATATCAAGAAGAGTAAGTGTCCAAATTCCCCCCTAACAATTTAATTGATCGACAAATTGGTTCCTAATAAAAAAAATATTACTTAGATCCCTATAGTTGCAAAAATAGGACACTTTAGGTCCTTAACAATTTTATTGATGGACAAATTAGTCTTTGATAAAAAATATTAGTTTTAGATCCTCACAATTGCAAAAGTAAATAACATTATAGGTGGCTTGACATTCTTGTTTTAATGGACAAATTGGTCTTTGAGAAAAAAATATTAGTATTGAGATCTCCATAATTGTAAAAATTTGACCCTATTATGTTATTTTGTAATGATTATGAATTTATGATATTAATACCATAGTACCTCATAATAAGGTAGTAATAAAGTATAAAGAATTCAATTCCAAACCATATTCCTTTCTTAGACCAGGAAGTTGTGGGTTAAGGGTTTCTTCTTGATAATGAGTACAATGAAATATTGGAATGCATGATGAGGAATTTGTAAAAAACAAATAAAAAATAAAAATAAAAGGGTGTATTTTTTAGTGTTGATTAGGATTAATGGATATTATATAGATCAATAATCAAAATTCACGTCTGCATTTAACATTTCTATCAGGACCTATATGTCCTATTTTAATAATTATGAGGGATATCAACACTAATTTTTTATTTAAGAATCAATTTATCTATCAAGAAAATTGTTAGGAATTTATAGTATATTTTTTGTAATTGTGAGGACTTTAATATTAATATATTTTTTTATTAGACTAATTTGTCCATCAAAAAAATTATCAAGAACAGGGTGTTACTCTATCAAGAAACAATAATGCTTAATTGCCGATGTATGCTTACTACTTCACTGTCCATACAATTGGTTATAATGTCTTGAGGTGCCAAAATTTGTGATTTTCCTCTTTGGATTCTTGTTAAACAATAGAATATTTAGATGATGCATAAAAATAAAATATTGTTCGTAGTAAAATTGTAGATGTTTGTTGCACTAGAATTGACTGAAAATAGTGTATTGTATAAAACTGGCATATGCAGAATTTCCCAGGAATATTAGAGTCCTAGCTAGAATTGTTGCAACACTTGTGATAGGAACCTAAAATAACTACTTCCTTTGTCCTTAAATAATTGTTCATTTTAAATGCACCAAAATTAAGGAAATAATTGAGAAAATATCAAAGAAAAAGTTACAAGTAGATTGAATTGCTCTATTTCATTTTAATATTTCAACTTTCTCCCCCACTATATCTCTCTTCTTATCCAATAGTATTTAATATGGATATTATTGAAAAAAATAATTAATGCTACTTAAATTTTGAAATGGACAATTATTCAAGGATGAGAGAATTAATAAATGATTAAAGAAATTAATTATTTTTCTAGCTATCATAAGGTCAAATGAAGGAATTGAGGAAGGATGATGACGCTCTATTGGAAAAGCCTTCAATAAAGGGATTTGTCTTCCTTTTGGGAACTACATGGGCTAGGCGGATTGGTAGGATTAGAAGTATAAGTATGGCCCAAGGGAAAAGCACTACATCTCAAAGAGACTCCACTAGGGCTTGAGGAGAAGTGACAGTCTCCCAACAAAGAGGTCATGACAAGATGTTTGACTATTCTTGCTAAACCCAAAGAGGCATAGTACTAGGATTACATTGAATAGGAAAGACGCCTCTATGCCCTTTTAGACCAACATTCCCATTTTCCTTTTCTGAGTCCAACATATTGTTCAGGCTTAAAAGAAAGGTCATTTTAACATGGTCCAGGCATAAGTCTTTTGGACCATGTCATGGTCCATCATTTCTTACCATTAGATTCAATTTGAATGGTTTCATTAAAGTTTGTAAAATTTTAAAATAAAATAATAGTTTGTAAATTTAATAATGATAATTGTTAAAATACCAATCTACCCATCTTTATTTTCTTTCCCTTTCAACCTCCTACCACCACCTGCTTCTTCCTCCACCATGTTGCTCCACCCATTTCATTACCACCCATTTCCTCTACTTGTCATTATGCCCGTGAAGATATTGGAATGTCATAGCAGAGTAGAAGATAGAGCTTCAAGTTCACCGCCAAGTGCACCTCCTCCCTACTATTCTTGGCTTTACCCCACCTCCCCTCATTTAGAGCCATCTTTGTCAACCTTGACCCACAACACCCCATGCCCACCACTATGACCTCTCCAAGCAACTCACCACAAATAATCAAAACAGCAAGCAAAAGAAAACCAATACAACCATGCAAATTTTTGTAACTTTGATGTAAAGGAAATACTTAAATGATTTCACACTAAAAATTCAAATTTTGTAGGGGTGTTCAAATGTGAAGGGATCTTAACCCCAAACAACAGTGAATTTTTTTTCCTAGAAGAGATGATGGTCTCTCATGGTTAATGCTTAGATTGTTTGGTTTTAAGTCCATTGTTAGAGCATGCATGTGTGAGAGAGATGGCGACATTAGGTGAAGGGTTTATAGAAGTGCAACACGATATATATTTTGTTGAATAGTCAAACATAAAGCCATAAAGCATGTTTACAAATACTAGAGAGGAATGGCGATGGCAATGGATGAGTGAATGGAGGAATGATGCGGAGTAGTGGTGGCTAGCATAGTGTGATTGCAAACTGGAGAGGTGGGTATGAAAAAATGAAAAGTTTGAATAAGGAATTAAATTTTAAAAAAGGTTAAATTAGTAATTTAATATAGAAAATAATGGACTATGTGATGTCCTAAAAATAGGACTACTATGATAACATGACCTAAAAAGAATCGCCTTTTCATTTTCCTATCCTGGCTAAACATACATACCTTTCACAATTTCACCACAATTAATAACTTTTTTTGTGACCCAGGAGGTACCATGCTATATAACAACACAGTCTAAACTCTGAAGCAATGAAGCAGGTGCGATTGCCATGGTCCAAGATACTTTGGGACCACGTCATGGTCCAGGCCTAATATTGGGAATAGACCCCTGCGAATTTTTCCATTGTCCTCTTATTTACCAAAGAAGTCCTTTTATTTCCTTTTCCAATTTAATCCCTAACCCCATTGCTCTTCCCAAAGAACACCCACAAGGCTCCATTGTTGAGACTGTCAAGATGTTAAGTTTGAAAACGTTGCTCAGGAAGTGGAGGTATGGTCCAACATTTTCCTAACTCATGCAAATAAAATTATAACATTACCTTCTAGGTGGAGGATAATATGGTCCAGGTATGTTCTGAACCATTTGGTGGTCAGTTTTTTAACTGTTAGATTTGTTTTAATTATGATCGATGGTTGTGTTTCCATTGTTTTGTAGTTTTGAAATTAGTGAAAAGTACCATTAGTCTTGAAAATTATAGATGATTCCCGTTCTTTTTTGGTGTGGGGTTGGAGGTGATTGGGAATCTTTATTCCAAAGTTACCAGTGACTATTTTTTGGGTTTGTTCTGGAAGAGTAATTGGTCTTTTTCAATGGTAAGATTTGTTTAATCAAGATCTATCATGAAATAATTTCCTTTTGCAATGCAATGAACAACTATAGTGCCGTTCTGGAGGTATTGAATGACTGAAGCTTTTGCCCTCTCCCCATTTGGCGAAATCGTTCAAAGCATGTTGCAGTTGGATTTTAGAAATTTGTTGTTTTTCCGTTGGTTATTTTTTCTTTGTCTTTTTGTTTTGATCTAGAGAATTACTTGTCCAAGGTGGTAACCCAAAAAGATCTCAGGATGAGCAAAATTATAAATGCAATGTTCTCCAAACTAAACATCATAATCATTTGTATCATACAAAAAGTCCAGCTTGGTTGCTTGACAAAAATCGAAAAATATGAATTGTAGAGAATGAATGCGAAGGACTAACGAGAGGAAAGTGGCTGGTTGGTGCCGAGAAATGACTTTAGTTGCAAATACCAAATATAGAATACCTTAATTGCAATATTAGCCTAGTATTATTTAATGAATATCGGGTAAATTTTGTAATTTTTTTGACAAGACCGTCCAATGGTCCAAAACGACTTGACCATATTATCCTTCACCTACCTTCTATTTAATAACTACAACATAGACATTATACAGACATGGTGCAGCTTCACCTCGCAAAGTTGTATGTGAAGATTTGCTCCACCACAATATGATGAAATTCACAGTGGAGTCAAATGCCACGCACACGGTGCGGAATGAAGAGTCACTGATGCACCTCCCATGGTGAATGCCTATAGGATATTGCATCGAAAGAGCATATGCATGTGGCCCATCCCTCACCATCAAACTCCCAGAAATAGGTCAAATTGTAGATGTGGAAGTTGTTGTCGATGGTGGTGGCAATGATGGAGGAGGATTCTGTAGTGTGGTGTGGCGGATGGCATTAGGAATCGAAGTTGATGGGTTAGGGTCGTGATTTGGCAAAAATGTTAAAATGTTGGAGTTAGCAGAGAAAATTTTAAAAAGAACAACACTCAATAGCAATACCATCAACTGATTATGTTATCCAAGGTGATGGAAATGTTGTAATTCTTGAACAAAACCATGTGATGGTCCCATACTTCCTTGGACCATGGCAACTAGCACCAAGTAGGCGTATATACTCGAATCCAAAGAGCCCAAAATGAAAGGTATCAAAGAAGGTAAGAAAAGGGAATTAACAAAGATGAAAAAGAGAGGAAGTAGCTTTGTGTAATGATGTTGTAATTCTCATTCGATCATATGAGTTACAATGAACTAGCACACTTGCTTATATAGGGAGATCTACTTCAATTATAATAAACTGATTTCAGCTAACAACCACAACGGACTTACAGTTTGTTAGAGTCAGTTAATTAGATTAACTATTTACTAATCCTTATCTCCCTACATCCCCTTTCAAACTTAGGGTGGTGGTATCAACCACTTAAGTTTCTTTAAAATCTAAACAGGAACCGGAAACACTCTTTGTTAATACATCAGGAACTTGTAAGGTGGTTGGAATATGACTAACAAAAACTTTCTTAGCCACCACTTGATCTCTAACATAATACAAGTCAATCTCAAAATGTTTGTTCTACTATGTAAGATCGGATTTGCTGCAAGAAGCATAGCACTTTGGTTGTCACAGGAGATTTAAGGAGGAGGAGACAAGCGACCTTCAACTTAGCAAGAAGGTTCTACAACCATGTGATCTTAGATAGCACAACTACCATGCTTTTGAATTTGGCTTCACTTGACCTTTAGACTACATGTTACTTTCTTCTAGACCATGAGATCAAGTTTGATCCTAGGAACACATAGAAGCCACTTGTGGATCCCAATCAAGTCACAAAAAGCAAAGATCCTGAAGTTAGTGATAGGATGAAAGTGTAACCCATAGGTGCTATTTCTATCCAAGTACCTCATAATTCTTTTAACCGTTTTCCAATAGGATTCAAGGGGATTTTGCATGAACTGTGACACTTTGTTGATGCAAAAGCAAAGTATGGTCTAGTGATTGGCATACTAGGCCACCAACTACAGACCTCTACATGGTAGGATTCTCATATGGAGGGCAACCTGGAGCTAGAATTTTACATTGCTACCCATGGTGTTGCAATGGCTTTTGCAGAACTTTGAGCCAGACTTTTTGAGGAGATCAAGCACATACTTTGTTTGAGAAAGGGTGATAGCACTTGAAGGAGTGTGTTTAACTTCAAGACCTAGAAAATAACTCATTGAACCAAGGTCTTTCAAAGCAAAAATGCTGTCCAGTTGCCAACTAGGGAGTTGATCTAGGACATTAAGCCTATGACTAATATGCCATCTACATAAGCCATAAGGTAAGTGGTGGAAGAGTTAGTGAACCTTGTGAAAAAGGAGGCATCATTCTTAGTGGGACTAAAACCAAACTGGGCTAATACATTGTTGAGCTTTGTGAACCAAGCTGGGGCCTTCAAGGCCACAAGAGCTTTTTGAGTTGGAACAGACGCTAGTGAGGATGAGACCGATAACCCTCTGAGTTGAGCCATGTATACTTCTTCCACCAAATCTCCATTAAGAAACGCATTGTTGAAGTCAAATTGGCATATTTTCCATCCATTTGACAGTGCTATTGATAACACCAACCTTATTGATGATGGTTTTACAAAAGGATTGAAAATTTCCTCAAAGTCCAACCCTTCTCTTTTATGGAAATCCTTGGCCACCAACCTTGCTTTACACTTTTGGATTGTTCCATCTAGATTCCTCTTGACTAAACACCCATTTTGAGCCAATGGCTTTTCTTTCAGGAGGAAATCTGTCAATCTCAATGTGTTGTTTTTCATAAGAGCATGGAATCCTCATCCATACCTTTCTTCCAATGAAGAGCTTGGAGAGCTTGTTGCACAGAGGTTGGTTCATTGTTTATGAGATCTACAAAGGGTGAAGATAAGAGGGCTATGCATAAGCTTTTGGTTTGTAGATGCCATTTTCTCGTCAAGTAACCATGTTATAAGAGTTGACTTGGAGCTGGAATAGTTGTTGCTGTTGAGGTTTGGTTTGTTACTAGTTTTTTAGCTATAATTTAAGTAGAGGAATTTGTAGTAGGTGGCTTAGAGTGGCTTACATGTTCCTTTATTTTCATTATGAGAAGCACCATGACTAGCATATCTGTGTCTTAATAGTAGAAATTAAAAGGGGCAATTGAGTAGAAATAGGTTGAGCAGGAGAGAAATTATATCTAGGGGCATTTGTGTAGATATGCAAGTGTTAACAATGGGAATGACAAGAACATTGGATGTGTTATAAGTGTTTGGGGAAACATAATTTTTTGGTTATGAGACAAACAATTGAGAATAAGGGAATTCATGTTCATCAAAGATCACATTTCAAGATACACATATTTTTCCAGGTTGTAACAAATGAAGCTTTTGTGGTTTAGGGCATGGCCAAGAAAACACACTTTTGGGATTTGAAATCAAACTTATGAGTGTTAAAAGGTCCCAAAAAAAGATAGCATGTGCAGCTAAATGCTTTGAAGCTATTATAATCAGGGGTGTGATGAAAAAGTAGATGATAGGATGATATATTGTTGGTAGTGAGGGAGGAGTCTATTTATAATGTGAACTATTGTGATAAATACGAATTCAAGAATTGTAATGGAGAAGCTGTGGCCAATAATGAAAGTCCCATTTCAACAAGTTTTTATGCTTCCTTTCCATACAGCCATTTTGTTAATGGATATATGGATAGGTGAGCCTATGTGAGATCCCTTAACTGATGAGGAATTGATTAAAGGCTTTTGAGACATATTCTTGCCATTATCAATCGAAGTGCTTTAATTTTATAGCCGTTGCAATTCAATAAAAGATTTGTGTTGTTGAAAGGGTTGAAAAGCTTGAGACCTATTTGTTAACAAAAAAGGACATGTGTATCTAGTATAGGTGTCAACAACAAAAAAATATAGTATTTGCTACCATCATAAGCAAATGAATAGGAGCAGTTCCCAAATATCGAAAACACTAGCTCTAAAGGACGTGAATATTGTGTGTCAAAGAAAAATAAGGAAAGTTGTGCATTTTACCCATACAATAATATTGGCAGATTCAAATTTATTCATATCAAATGGTACATTACAATGAGACAAAACACAATGTACAATTTTACGAGGCATGTCCAAGCATCATGCCATATTTGAAATTAAAACAAAAGCAGCTATATTACAAGAAAGATTAGCATAATTAGAAAAAAAAAATTTAATAGAAGAGGACTTTCAATTTCCAATGGTTATCTCATCAAATTTATATAGCCCATTCTTAATGCGGCCTTGAAGGAGAAGATCTTTGGAACCCCTTAGATTTAACAAGGAAGAAATCAGGGTGAAATTCAAAGAAGCAATGGTTATCTCTAGCAAGTTTTGATACACTAATGAGATTCTTTTTAATACCAGGCACATGAGTTAGATTTTTCAAACAAAATGAAGATTTAGAAGTTAAAAAGGTCAATATAGAATGTCCTATATTTTGTATTCTTATACCTTGGCCGTTTCCCACTTGTACTTAGTTAGATTTAGAACTTTGAATGTTATCTTGATCAAAAGTAAGGTGATGTGAAGCACCGATTTGGATACTAGTTGGGTCTAGATAGAGAAGGGGTCGCAAGAGAGGCTTTGCCTAGAGGTAGGATTATGGAAGGAGGCAGGGTGGCTGATTTGAACCTTTATTTGAGGTTATGAATTAGGATTAACAATGGAAACATTGCATCACAACATGGCCCAATTTTCCACACAATTGACATTGTGGTTGGGTTGCCAATTCGATCTTCCCCTGAAGATGTGATTCTGGCCTCTTCTACCAGCAGCTACCAAATCTGCCTCTTGACTCATAGTTTGAGATGGAGGTGTTTGCCAATGAGCTTGCACCATATTTACACTCCAATTTCTTAATTTCTCAAACCATTCTTCTTGAGCAAGTAGTTGTGCTTCTAATCATCTATTGAGAGGGATTTGATCTAGTGAATGATAATGTAATAAATGCACTAAATTCTTCACTTAAGCCCTCAAGGATTACCTCTATGTGTTCTTGTTCATAAACAAGGGCTCCAACTAGAGCTAGTGTAGGAGGTTTTTTAGATTTGGTTCTTCTTTCTTCATTGCCTTCAATCTTGCTTAGCGCCCACTTTTGCCTTTGTCTTGGTGGCAAAGAAATTCTCAATCTTGGTGTAAATTTGGTATGCAAAATCATAGCCAACAACTTTATTTGCAAATTCTGACTCATTGAAGCCATCCACGTGACCAGGATGTCCATCTTGGGATTTCAGTCGATATTCTTGAGTAGCATTTTCGCTCCAATCTTCCTCATATGCAAATTCCTTTGGTACCTTCCTTGTTGAGGTGGTTAAGGAGCTTGTGAGTTTTGATTGCTGAATAAACTTGATGCCTCCATAGACAAAAATTATCATCATCTAGCTTGATGGAGACTAGTGTCGAGAATTTCTTCGTTTTGAAGCTAATTGTTGCAACCTAGGAAGTGGTCTGAATTTTCCATGGATCGCCTCTAATACCATGAAGGTATTGAGAGAAGGTAAGAAAAAGGAATTAACAAAGATGAAAAAGGGAGGAAGTGGCTTTGTGTAATGATGCTGGAATTCTCAATCAATCATATGAGTTACAATGAACTAGCACACTTGCTTATATAAGGAGATTTACTTCACAGTTATAACAAATTGATTCACCTAACAAACTCACAATAGACTTCCAATTTGTTAGAGTTAGTTAATAAGTTAGATTAACTATTTAGTAATCCTTATCTCCCTACACAAAATAACAAAAACACTTGAAAACATGCCTTAATAAGAAACTTGATCATATTGAGTATCCTAAGCGTCTTGCCACAAGAAGTCAAGCTTTAAAAAAGAGTAGCTTCTAAAATAGAATCAATTTTCAATTTTCAATTATATATAAAATTAAAATTTTATAATAATTTTCTTAAAAATATGAAACAAAAACACCTAAAATTTATGTTTGATAATAATTTTTTTTTCAAAATCTAAAACAATACACGATGAATCTTTGATTCATTACTAATTTTTTTAGCCTATAAAAGCTGTCATTCATGGATCCTAGGAAACTTTTCAGACAATTCCCAAGCTTAGTTTATTAAGTGATCTAGAATTTGATTATTACTAGACACTAATACTTCAAGTTTCAACTCAAAGTATTGTGCATCTTCAGGACAAGGAAGTTGTTTAGCATATTTCAAAGTTTTCAACTAAGGTGGCCTTTCATGGAGACAATGTGGAGTTGACAAAGTCCAATCATAGGCCCATATCTAATGTCATATTTAAGATTATATATAGCAGAATTTTAGGTTATATACATGTGTGTATGTATTCCATATATACTTCAGATTTAGCAAGTCCAATTTATATTAAGTAAAAAAGATCTACTTAAAGACACCAGGAGCAGCATGCCATGCATGTATCTAACGAAGTGCTTGTGAAAATCTCTCAATGAACAAATATACTAGATATTATCAATATCATAAAATAAAAGATGTCCATGGAAAATTGGGATGAATACTTCATTTGGTTGGTTGTTTCTATACAAAACTACAACAATATTGTAGAAGCAACTATGTATTTAAGTCCTTCAATTTCAACCCATTTGCTAGCCATGATATATTGATCTGCTTAATTAATCATTTGCTTTCCTAAAACGTTGAAAAAGACAACTAATTGGAGTGTTTTGGTTTTAGAAAATAATTTTCAATTTATCTCTATTTTCAAATTTCAAAAGGAAATAGAGAAAACTAGAAATGAAAACTTAAAGTGGATTTTGTAGTTTTCATTGTGTCCTTAAAAAAATCTTGAAAAATAAGAAACTAACTGAAAACAAGAAATAAGAACTGGAAATTGTTATCTAAAATTGAACACACTTAAGTCCTCAAAACACAACACCTAATCATTATTATTTAGAAAATCAGGACCCATTTTGAAGTGGAAAACCATAAAAAAAAATTACAAATACAAAGAAGAACCTAGAGTTTAAGATTTGCTTTGATGGAAAAGGTGAATATAGCTAAAGCTATATTAAGCATTGTTCTACTCTTTTCATCAAATTCATCTTTGTTCTTTTTAAGAAGCCTGAGATTAAGAAGTAAAGCTGCTACCAAATCGGAGAGGCAATAGTGAAATGAAGACACTTTTTTTTTGTTTTATTGTGCAAACTTTTTTTGGTTTTCCATGGCTATTGCATGTGGCTTGTCTTGTATCATAACTATTGTGTGTTGTTTGTCTTGTATCATTGCTATTGCATGGAGATAATGGGATAGACGAAAGGGCATCACATTTTTTGCATGTCCCAAAAAAATTATTTACCAATTTTAAAAAAAAATGATTGCTTAGGTACCCATAGCTTTACAAGGGCATTGGAACCCTTATACTCTGGCTAATGAAATTTCACCAATTGTCCAAATCATGTTAAAACATTTAATTTATAATAAAACACCTAATTTAATTAAAATTGTAAATTTAGTCCATCAAATTAATTTATTTTACATATACGATACCAATCTGTTGTTTTTTTTTTTTCAAATGGATAGATCTCTAATTGTAAATTTAGTCTCTCAAATTAATCATCTTCTTTACATTAAAATATCCAAAATGGAAGGTTGCATAGTTAGAATCTCCCTCCTGATTTTGCTTTTATTCATCTTAGTCTTACTTTCTTTTTGTTGTTCACCCAAAAATAAAATCTAAAAAGAAAAGACCCTAAAATTGGAATTTATGGACTCTATCCACTTCCAAAAAACACCAAATGAAATTCATCCATGATGTGTGAAATGAGTTGGTGGACATGTTTTATCAAGGAACTAGTATCTGCCATTAGAGATTATCACTACCTATTATTGTTGTTGTTGATCTCTTCTTCAACATAGCTTGCTTTTGTGCTCCTTGCGTGAAATCAAGACAAACAATATCCCAAAAATTTAGAACCTTTTTTTGTCACATGCTTATCCTCTCAATTTTTCACCCCAATCACCTCCCATATCGTTGTCATTTTAGCCACCGTCCATTGTCCATGGTGGCTCCTATTCAAGGACAACAAGTTGTTCGAGGTAGTGATTCTACAACCTCTAGTTCTCTACCTCCAGCTTCTATCCTTCTCAAGATGGGGATACGTAGTGCAAGGTGGATTTGGAGGTGATGGACTTGGAGGATATGTGGAAGAAGTGGTGGAGATTCAGATCGCATTAGAGAAAAAGACAACTCACGTGGAGGCACAAGTGAAATGGTAGTAAAGATTGAGAAGCCACACAATTGAAAGGAATGGTTGCAAAGAATTGTTGATGGATGCTTTTATTTTTATAATTCCCAACCAGTTAGTGTTCTTGATTGTGGATTTGTGATAAGTTTCCCAATTGCAATTTAGGGTTCTTGCTTTTTTGGAAAAATTGGAGACAAATGATTATGGTTATGTTGATGTTAGGAAGAAAAAAAATTGGTATTATATGTGTAAAATAAATTAATGAGGGATTAAATTTTCAATTTTAATTAAATTGGGTGTTTTATTATAAATTAAATATTTTAACATGATTTGGACAATAGACTTCACATGGAAAATTTTCATTGGGCCAGTTAATGAGGGTTCCAATACCCTTGTAAATCTATGGGTACCCAAGCAACTACAAAAAAAAAAAAATTAACGGATAAGTGAAAGATGCAATCTAATAAATTAAGGACCATCTTTACTACGGTCTTCCGTGTCCAAAGTTCAAAAATACTCAATTTACTTCAAATTTTTAGAGTATATAGCACAAATCACCAAAAAGTTTAGGTATCAAAATGTCTTTACACATACCCTATCATCCCTTGCAGAGACGCTTGGAGGAGACATACACCCTTACCAGGATTCCTAGGTAAGAACAATATATATATAATAGTTTAAAAATGTCTATTATTTTTTCAATAAAATTAATTTTGATGCACAATCAAAGTAAAACTTTTAAGACTTTTAATATAGTAGGGTATTGGGTCAAATATTTCTGTTGTTATGACAATATATAATTGAATGTGAGGTGTATAGTGGAGACTACCGAGTTAGGAATCCAAATCATGTGACTAGGAAGCAAAGATTGGTTAAGCGAACATTTTCAAAGGAGTACATTGATAAGGTCGAGCTAACTGCGTATCCTAAATGGTTTACTCCAAGCACAATTTGAGGATTGAGCTGACTTTATGTTTTGGACCTTTTAATTATTATTATTATCAGGCCTTTTATTACTAACTATAATTTTGGGCGAGGATAGGATTTGGAATTAGGGTTTTCTTTTAGCCTTTTTTGTTATCTTGTTTTATTATAACAAGGCAGACTTGCCTACAAACAATTAATTTTCAAATCAATACAATTGTGAGGTTTATTCCTTATTCTCTTATATTTTGGTGATTTATTGATATTCTAGGTACTTGTTTCATATATAAATGAGCGAAGAATCCTAATCTAATCTTTATCCCAAGGTTCTTATCCATGGATTGAGTAGGGTTGTGGGTGCCAAATGGTTCCAAGTTTTTTACGTGTGTTGTGTTTCTAATATAGGTTCATATCACTTTGGTAATTAAAGCTTCAGCTTTATATCTGTTTTACTTTATTTTATTCACTCTTTGTCTCCTATGTTTTACAGTTTGTATCTTCTTCTAATCTTTTATTGTTTTAAAAAAAAAATTGACTCTTGTCGCGTCACATCATCCTTTTTCTTTTCTTGATTTCTATTGTTTCTTCTGCCCTTGCTTCTTGCTTCCAATTTCAACTTTTGGTCTCTTAATTTTGTTTCATATTTTCTTTGTCTACACCTAATTCCATATTCAATTGTCATTTTTAAAAAAAATTAGCACCTCATTTCCTTGATTGTAGCTTCAATTTTGTTCCATCTTCATTTCCTTTCTAAGTTTTATAGTGCTTTTGGTTTTTCTTCTAAAGTCACTTTGGGGTTTCAGGTAACATAAAAAAAAATTTATAAAAGAAAAACACAAAAAGAAAAGTTAAAAAAAATGCAAAAAGGGAGGCAAAGCACTAAAAATAAAATAAAAAACTAGAAAAAAAATGTTGTCTACTATCTTTTCCCTTTTTTTTTGGTATCAACGAATTTGGGGTTTGTTTTCCATCAATGTTGTTGAGTATTTTTTATTCTTTGTTTGTTGGGTATCATATCAATCTCTGATATTGATTACTCGCTTCTTTTAGAGGGTTTAAGGAATTTCTTGAGCGGTAAAAGGCACGAGTGATGAGATTATTAGAGGGAAAAAGCCAAAAAAAAAAAATAGTGCAAATACAAGTGGGTCTGAATGACTATCCTATGAGTGTAAACATGTGAAGGAGTGCTAGGTAAGTCCTATCTTTATTTGCAAGATTAACAATTTTGTACAAGTGAAAATGGCAAATACTGGAGACAATGAGGAGGTGTCAATTCTTAAAGCGATGCAAAAGTAGTTTGAACGCATCACTATAATGCTACGAGGGATGGATAGGTGTTTAGCAAGGTATGAGGCATCAAGGCCTCATAGAAGACGACCACGTAGGCAAGATTAGACTTTTCAAGCGACAAGGCTGAGTCATGGGATGAGGATTATGCAGGTCACTAACAAGATAATAATTTAAATATTATAAATATACAGTGATTCCTTCCTTCAAGGGAAGAATGATCTAAATGCTTACTTGGAGTGGGAGAGATAGTGGAGTTGATCTTTGACCACAATTGCTCATGGAATTAAGGTAAAATTAGCTATTGTTGAGTTGATTAATTATGTTGTTATTTGGTGGGATCATGTGACTTTGACCACGAGCACAAATAGGGAGGGACCCACCAATATATGTGTGATAAGGTGAAGAGATTGATGAGGAGACGATTTTTTCAGCCATTACTATAGGGAGATGTACCCGTGTTTGTAGAACCTGACATAAGGTTCCAAAGGCATTGAAGACTACCATATGGAGATGGAGATGGCTATGATTAAAGCAGACAATGAGGAAGAAAGAGAAGCCACCATGGCAAGATTTCTCACTGTTAAACCGTGATATTCAGGATGTGGTCGAGTTACATCACTATGTAGAGTTAGAGGACGTAGTACATTGGCTATGAAGGTCGAGAAACATATGTGGAGGAAAGATAGTACTAAATAAGGAAGTTCTTCACGAAGAGCAAGTCGGGAAGGAGAGAAGATAAAAACACCCTCTAAACCCAAGGTGGAAGAGCCAGAGAGAAGCAGTCCACATTTGACAAGGGTTCGACCCCTCCCAAGCCACAACTGGACCGAGACATCAAATGCTTTCAATGTTTAGGGTAGGTATCATTGCCTTTCATGTCCAAATAAGTGGGTAATGATTCTGGAGAAAATAGAGAGACTAGATTAGAGTCAGATTGCGAGTCCATGCTAGAGTTGGAAGATGCTAGTGATGTGAAATACCGAGAGGGAGGCAACATCTTGATTACTAAGAGCACTTAAAACACAGGTCAAGGAAGAGGTTGGAGATCGGAACCAACGCAAAAACATCTTCCACACAAGGTGTCTTATCTAGGGCAAGACTTGTAATTTGATAGTTGATGGAGGAAGTTGTGTCAATGTTGCTAGCATTACCTTGGTGGAGAAGTTAGGACTGCATACCAAAAAGCATCCTAGACTATACAAGCTTGAATGGCTCAAATATACTGGTGAAGTGAAAGTGATTAAACATGTACTTATTTTATTTTCTATAGGGAGATACAAGGATGAGGTGTTATGTGATGTAGTACCTATGCATACTAGACATTTACTACTTGGCAAACCATGGAGTTCTACAAGAAACTCCCTAATGGTTACAAAAACATATAGTCAAGAAAAGGATGGACAAAAGTTTACTCTTGCTCCATTAACTGTATAGCAGGTGTGTGAGAATTAATTGAGAATTCAAAGAGGTGAGGAGAAAAATTAGAGTGGTGAAAAGGAGAATGAGAAAAAACATAGAAAGATATCAGAAAGCCATGAGAAACAGAAGAAAAAGGGCAATCAAAAGAAAGAAAAGGCTGCAAGAGATGGAAAAAATGAAAATAAGGGAATAACAAAAGGAGTGAGCATGTATGCCTGGATAAAGGCATGTCAAGGAAAGTATGAGCCCATGCATTGTGCCCGTTTTACTTGTTCCTAAGAAGGACGGGACTTGGAGAATGTGTGTTGGTAAGCTATCAACAAGATCATGGTAAAGTATCCCATTCCTATACTTGATGACATGCTTGACGAATTACATGGTGCCTGGATATTTTCTAAGATTGATTTGAAAAGTCAAATTAGGATGAAAAAAGGTGATGAGCGGAAAACTCCTTTTAAAACAAAATATGGTGTATATGAGTGGCTAGTTATGTCTTTTGGGTTAACTAACGCACCCTATACTTTCATGAGATTGATGAACCATGTTTTGAGAGCTTATATTGATAGGTTTGTTGTACTATACTTTGATGATATTCTCATTTATAGCAAATCTTTAGAAGAATATATTCATCATTGAGATCCGTTTTTGAGGTTCTTAGGAAGACAAAATTATATGCTAACCCTTAAAAGTGTGAATTTTGCACAGAACAAGTTGTTGGTTTTGTTGTTAGCAACGGGGTATAAAGATGGATGTAGAAAAGGTAAAGGCCATCAAGGATTGGCCAATTCCTATGTTAATAGTTGACGTACGTAGATTTCATGGTCTAACTAGTTTTTATAGATGGCCTACTAAAGATTTTAGTACCACTGGCACGTTGACTGAGTTGTGAACAAGGATGTTGGGATTTTAGGGAGGAAGCACAAGAATTGGCTTTCCAAAAGTTCAAGGAGAAATTGTGCTATGTGCCTTTCCTTGTTCTACCTGATTATACTTGTTATAGTGGACATGTTTTCTAAAACGGCACACTTTATTCCATGTTGTAAAACTCATAATGCTATTCATGTTACTGATTTGTTCTTTAAGGAAATTGTCAGATTGCATGTCATTCCAAAAGTATTATTAGTGATAGAAATGCCAAGTTCCTTAGCCATTTTTGAAAGGATTTGTGGGATAAGTTAGGCACTAAACTATTGTTTTCTACCACTTGTCACCCGCAAATGATGGCAAACAGAAGTGGTTAATGGAATATTATCCACTTTAGTTACTTCGTGTTGTTGAGAGTGAGCCTTAGGACACAGTAAGGTTGTTGTCTTGTGACTGGAGGTCATGGTTCAAATCCTAGAAACAGCCTCTCCATAAAGTGGAGATAAATTGCGTACATCTACCTTCCCTAGACCCCACCTTGGGAGTCTCATGCAAAGAAGGTGAGCCTCAGTGCAACAAGAAGGTTGCCGCCTTGTAACCTAGAGACGGTTCAATCCTTGAAATAGCCTTTCTGAAGTAGGATAAGGCTTGTGCATCTACCCTTCCCAGACCCACCTGAGAGGAGCCTCGTGCATCTGGCCTTAATTACTCTGTTGTGAAAGGTAATTGGGGTGTGACTAGGATGCAAGGATTGGTTGAGCAGGCATTTTCAAAGGAGTGCATTGATGATGTCAAGCTAACCATGGGGCCCAAATGGCCGACTCTGAGCACAATTGAAAGATTGGGTTGACTTTATGTTTTGAACCTTTTAATTATTATTATTATTAGTTGTTGGGCCTTTTATTACTAATTATCATTTTGGGCTAACTATCATTTTGGTAGAAATAAAATTAGTAATTAGGGTTTCTTCTAGCCTTCTTGTTATCTTGTTTTATTATAATAGGCAGACTTCCTACAAACAATTTAAGGCCTATTTGGTTTCAGTTCCAGTTCAGTTTTAGCTTTTAGGATTTTGTAAAGGAAAAATTGAAACTTGCAAATGAAAACTAAAAATTGGATTTTATAGTTTTCATAATTTTCAGGATTTCCTTTACAAAATCTAAAAATCTGAAAATAAAAACTGAAACTAAAACCAAATAGACCCTTAGGTTTTAGATCAATACAATTGTGAGGTTTGTTCCTTGCTCTCTTCTATTTTGGTGAGTTATTGATATTCTTGGTTCTTATTTCATCTATAAACAATGGGTCAAGAATCACAATTTTTTCCCAAGGTTTTTATTCACGAGTTGAGTAAGGGTTATAGGTGCCAAACAATTCCAAATCTCTTACGGACGTTGCATCTCTACACGGGTTCGTATCAATGTAAAAATTTTTACATCTGGATAGTCCATGCAAATTAAATTCCTTTTTTATAAAATTGAAAATTTTTTTGAATAATATCATAATAAAATTATATCAAATTTTATAAGTATTTTTTTTTACCTTGAAACCTATTAAAATTGTAAAAAAGACTTCTTTTTTTTTGGTAAGGTAAAAAAGACTCTATTAATCTAATATATCCAATCCAATGCTTTCCAAAAGGAAAAAAAAAATTAGACACTGTCCTTCATTCTGATGACTGTTACACCTCCAGTAGCATAAATACCTTATGAAGGTCATATACTTCTAATGAGTATATTTGGCCCATTGGACCTAACTGACCAAAAACTATTTTGGATGCTGCTCAAATTAACCTTGCAAATTTGAACAAATGTGTTTTATTTCAATACCTTCACCATTACCTACTAAAACTTGATCCGAGCCATCGAATTCAGTGCTAGTGAGCAACTTCCTTTGGTCATGTGTAAGATGGTGAGTTGCTCCACTATCAGGATACCAATCAGAATCCATGATGGAGGTAGGTGTGGCTAGATAAGCTCGAGGATTATGGAAAGATGGTGGGGGAGGCAAGGATTATTGTTGCTGCTGAGTTGAGTTCTTTAAGGGGTTTGTGAAGTTAAGGTCAAACCTGTGAAAACACTGCCACACTGTATGGCTTGTTCTTCCACAAAGTTGACACTGTGCTCTACCATTGTTGGCCTAATAGGACCTTCCACCCCTTGAGAACCTACTTCTGCCTCTACGATTAGGAGCTCCCCATAGCCTCCACGAGCATTCTCACCAAATCTTGAGTCACCTCTGGACTCATGCAGTGAAGTCTGTGCAAGATGTGCCTGAACTATGCTGAATTCAGGTTTCTTGAACCTCTCCAATAACTCTTCTTGAGACATCAACAATGCTTCTAGTTCATCAACTGTAAAGGGCTCTACTCTTAACATTACATTGGTGATAAAAGGGCCATAATCTTCCCTTAAGCCATCTGAAATGACTTCAATGTGCTCTTCAATAGTCATCAGGGAACCAATAGCACTTAGTGAATCCACTAATTTCTTGATCTTTAAGAGATACTCAGATGCTGAATTACCTTGTTTGCACATAGCTTTGAGCTAAATCCTCAATTGCTTGACCTTGGAGCTAGTCTTTAAAGCAAAGTATGTTTCAATCTTGGACCAAATTTCATGAACAAACTCACAACCCACAACACGACTACAGAATGCTGGATCTAAAGATGCCAGAAGCCATGTGGCCAAGTGATGATCTTGATTCTCCCAATTGGAGTATGTTTCTAATGCATTTTCATGCAGGTGATCTTCTTGTGTTGCATGCCTTTCGAGCACTTTCTCTTTCAGCAAATGATTATTGAGCTTGTGTGCTTCGATCACAAACAAAGCTTGGTTTTTCCATGTCAAGAAATTTTCTTCATCTAGCTTGATGGAGATCGGGTTTGAAAATACCTTTGCCATGAAAGCAGTGGTTGGTTGTTGTCCTTGTGAAGCGGAGCTTGAAACTTCAGAGGCCATGGATCTTTCTCAGCTCTGATACCATGAAGGTATCAGAGATCTGATTAAGATCTAAAAGAGTTAGCCTTTATGAATGTAAGAAAGTAAGAGAGAGAGAGAGAGCACTGAGTACGTGTTGAAGAATGTGAATTTTCTCATTGCCAATAGTGAAAGCAAGATTACAGATAATATACACACTGTTGTAAGCTTGCAACACAAGCTGGGTTAGCTAGGGAGGTTACAATCTGTTGTAATTGAACAACTGAAACAAAACCTGCCTAACTAACTAAACTAACCAGTGATATCTATCAGTCATGCAGTATTTGTAAGTCTAGATGTTCTCTCGTAGCTTGAGTGCTTATTTACATAGTGTTGTACTGTTGTTGTATTGATGCATCAAGTTTGATTTCATCCCTTTCTCTTGCCTCCTTGTATCAAGTATTTTGTGCCTCATGTAGATGTCAAGAGGACTACCTGTTGGGCTGATTTGTTGCTATAGGTTTGGGTCTTGAGTTATATAATATTGTTCAGAGTCATGCCCATTGAGCAGTATATTGCTTATGCAAAACTGATGGATGTGCCATATGGTTTTAACCACTTGTAAATGTAATGCAGATTTTTAATGGTTTTTGGGAATTTTTTAATCATTGGACCATGTTTTTGACATTTAATCGTAACCATGCTTTCTAATATGAATGATCAAAGTATAAAAAGATTGATAGCGAAGAGCAACATTGGACAGGGAACCACCAAGTATCCTGCACAATGAGAGGGAAACAATGGGGCAACATTTCCCACAAAAACTTTTTGGGCTACAATGGGCCCTGCTGTGAGATCTAGGATTTTTTATTTCTTTCATAAATTTAAAACAACTTAACTAGAATATATATGCTCAAATATGTAAATATCTGTATATGCTCAAGTTGATTGGAACTTGGAAGCAGGTTTGATATGGTAAGCTAAACCACGCTATTATAGGTGATGGGTATAATAAAAATGTTAATTGAATTTAGATGGAGGAATGTTCATTCCTAACTCGCTCAAATCATGTCGCTTTGACTCAGCTGCCTCGACTCGCCCACGCGCCACCCTCAGATTGCGAATGACATCGATTGCTCCCACGTCGTCATCGTGGTGCTCCAAATTGGGATTGGCTCGACGATTCTGGATCGAGTTCACGCGAGTCAGTGTTGGCTGTGTACACACCCATCGCCATCTTCTTGGCCTCAGGCAACTTGCACATTGATTCCTTCTGCCATTACATAGCCCAGGACGTCCACTAAGCGTTAGTCGCTCTCCATTCCCATTCCACTCTCAGTCAAATTTTACTCTTCCCAATTCAACTAGTTTTGTCGCATTGTAGCACGTTTTCAACAATCGCATAGGTATGGAAGACATTGTCATTGATTGTGAATTGGAGAAACATGGACCATGGTGTCGTGTAATGGGAGGTGGGTGGTCGTGGCTATCACGGTGGGGCAATTTTGTCAACCAATTTAATCTTTTGTTAAAAAATAATAATATGGGCGTATGTATAGTGATTTTAAATTAAGGGAAATGAGTAATTTTTAAAATATAGAATAATGTAAGTTTAATTATAAAGAATCCCAAGAGAAATCTCTTTAATTTGCCCTAACATATATGTTTAAAATTCTTTTACACTTACAATATATCTAAATTAAATTATTCTAAATTTTCATTCAATGGTGTTGCCCATCATTTAACGAGCTTAAACTTGAGACTATATTATTAAGCAAAATATTTTATTCCGACTAACGCATTATATTAGTCAACTCAATATCCTAATCGTGGAGAATTACAAATTTTAGAATGCAATAAGACTATTCACTAATGCCGCAAACAACTTGAATTCGTAACGAATTCAATTTGGCATTTGAAATCGATCGGGATCATTTTGACTTTCATTTTCGTTAAATGAGCCTACATGTTTTGCTTCAAATGTATGTACGATAAAAAGTAGTAATACATCTTTCTAGGATTCAAATGACACCACCAGTAGAACACAAGTAGAACACATTACAAACAAAAAGGTTTTGCAATTTCTACAACATAATAATAAAATCAAATGGCCAAAATTTTTGTATGATAAATTTGGTGGTGTACATGCGTTAATTTGATCAATTAGAAGGCACAAACACACACAGGAATGCAAGTACATTGAACAGTGGAAGTAAGGCTTGTATTGTACATAAATTACATGCAATTGGAATTAGTACAGTCAACTACCTAGTTGGATGGTATCATTGTGAGTAGTACTGCCATGCAACAGCAATTCCTGCAACCAGCAGTACTCTAAGAATCAATTTTGGGCTAATGAACGATGATGATGATGATGGTGCTTGTGGCTGAGTGGATTCTGATGATCTCCCTCTAAACTTGGAAGACAGTTTACTTAGTACTCGACGAAGCAACACACCTTTGTTTACATCTAAAAGCAGAAAAATACATGACATCAGAAACTGAAAAGCAATACTTGCACATAAAAATGAGAGGCAGGCTGGAAGCATAAATACATAACATTAGACATGTCAAGCAAACCGTTGGATGTATGGTGTATAATAGAGTACATGTTCCCTTGCAGATCACGTTTAGATTAAAGCCTGCTTGCCAAACTTAAGTATATACATCCACATTTTCAGATTCACATATCACAGTCAACTACAAAGCTAAGCATGCGCTTGTTTCCGAATTTTTTGATGGAAAAGTGATTTTTTTAATTTAAAAAATTACTTTTCATATAAGCTATTCATATTAGCTTTTACTCAAGCTAAAAACATTATTTTCAGTAGTTTTGAACTCGAGTAGAAGTTGATATGAATAACTTGTTAAAAAATCACTTTCCTGTTTAAAAAATCAGAAACAAACACCCTGATTTAGATTGCTGTCTATGGCAACACCACATTAGTTTGTTTTGCCGTTAAATTGGCATATATTTGTAGATTGTGATAATTTCATAGATGTCATATCTACCATAAATGTATTCAGCTAAATTTAAGTTCATAATTATTAGAGAGATTCATTTGCATTATAAAGGTGGTTCAAATCTTAGACTCACTACTTTGAAGAGAGCTTTCCCTAATTATTCTCCAGTCCAAAATTATGTAAATTATTACTTTTACCAAAAAGCAGAAACAAAAACAAAGAAAGGATGTTCTGTTCACTGGTTCTAGTTACAACACAAACAGCCTTTCTCCTTATGGGAGTAAGGTTGCTTATATCTGATACTTTTTTTTTTCAGTATCTTTTTGTGTATTAAGGTGACGATGCTTTATTAATTAAACAGACATGATACCTTGGGGTAACTCATTGTTATACAACATTGGATTACTTGTGTCCCACGATGCATGACACTGCAAAAGTTGAGGGTTACCTTTGTTTTTCAGAAGCCTTTCCTCCTCACCAACACGTCTTCGGAGCACATTTTGCAAAGATCCAAAATACAATGCAAACACTGTGCATGTGATTGTTATGACATTGTAAGGCATACTGAAATCGGGAGTTGTCAGGGGTACGAGCAAAACTTCTGTGTAAGAGAGAACAGGACTCTTTTCCTGCATAAGAGATCCAGACAGTTAGGTATGACCAAGAAATCTTATATGTACTAGACTTTTTAGCAAAGGAGTACAGAATCAATTCACCTGTAATTTAGACAACACTGGTGTCTTGCTTAGAGAGTTATCAGAAAATTGCAAACCAGCATGGAAGTCAGGGAAGCTTATTATTGCTGATGGAATGTCAAATCCTTGATTGGCATCCGGAGGGTACTCATCAATGTGCAAGAAGCCCTATTCAGAACACAGAAGCAGTGAAAGACCAACTTTAATGTAATCAGGAAAGGAAACAAAGTTTTCAATTCATTCATCCTTGAAGTGTCTAACATTGAACATATCACATTTGATAGGATCCATCAGCTTATAAAGCCAAACAGGAAAAAGAAAAATGATTATAGCATTCTATGCTGCAGCAACATGCAGATATATGACTGTTATAGCATATTGTTTACCATGGGATAGACCCATAAAGCAAAAATATTAAAAATCTTATATGTCAGATCCAATATCAGAACATAGGTTCATCTCTAAATTTTCCAATCACTGAAGCTCAAATTGGTGCAACAAAATTATCTACAAGCACCAAGGCAATGTATCAAAAAGGAAAACTTATACAAAAGGAACACAATGTGAACCTTAACTTTCATTTCTATATTTCTTAATGTTTTAGTCCAATGCAAGAAGTTGCAGGTTTAAATCAAAATATTCCAAGAATAATACTACCAATCAACCATGAAATCCTAATGACAATTTGATTGACGCTAGAAATATTTTAGCCTATGCATTTGCAAATTATAGGTATAAGGAATGTTAGAAATAAAAATGCTTCAGTTGCTATATTTCTTAATGTTTTAGTCCAACGCAAGAAGTTGCAGGTTTAAGTCAAAATATTCCAAGAATAATACCACCAACCAACCATGAAATTCAAATGAAAATTTGATTGAAGTTAGAAATATTTTAGCCTATGCATTTGCAACTAATAGGTACAAGGCATGTTAGAAATAAAAAACTCACCACCACCATCAACAAATGACAAATTGACAATATTACCCATTTTAGTCGGAGTTATCCATGATAGAAGTTCTACTTCACCATCTATCAAACTAATTAGTGCATTGCTGATATATATACAACCTGAAAGTCCTACAGACAAGGCATTCTGCCCTAAGCTCCAACATAAGCACTTAGTGATTTCGGTTTCAGGAGTGCAATAATACAGTAGAAAAGGAAACCAAAACTGACAAAATACAGAAAAATTACTCATTGCTGAGTTTTCTTCATAAATGTTTAAAGAATATCATATAAACTTATGCTATACAACCAATCCAGAACCATAGTTTTCTCTATTTTAAACTCTGTAGGCCTGATTTTAGATTTCAGTTGGGAATTACAATACACTAATAAAAGATTCATCATTTTATTAACTAGCATTTGAACTTTCTATTTGATCTCTCTCTTAACAATCTTTGTGCTCATCACCATGCATTCCACTAAGATCCTAACAACATTTGGATAATCTAATCTCAGTCACCTTAATTTAAACATAGCAATTAAGATTAGTTCCCTAGCCACTCAAAATCTTTGACAATCAGAAGTTCCTTTTGCAATGGGTTTCTATTCATCTAACACAATGAAGCAACATAGCTTAAATATATCGTGAGCCTCAAAACTTTACAACCATTTATGTAAAAGATAAAAGAAAATTCAAAACAGCACAACGCAGAGAATTTTTGAGCAGACAAAATGTTGCAAATGATCTAATATACTATTCTTAAACTCATACAAACACTGTCTTAAGCTCTGCTTGGGAAGTATATTGAAGCATTTTTATTTATTTGTTTATCTATTTTGTTGTGTTCTGACTGTACCTGTGGACCATAGGATCCAAATATAGATTATAGAATTGATTCAAAATGCACTTGGACCTTTTAACCACCCAAATGACAGGAACGTCACAAATGCATCTAAAATAAAGACAAAAGTCTAAGTTGAAAGATCACTGTCCCCCTTTTACACAGGTTGACTTATTAACATTACACAATATATTGCATTCACACACTGCATTTCAGATGCAGACCCTGAATACTAATAAAATCATCAATTTTATTTCTTTAGCATGCATTGATTTCCATATTACAATTTGAGGTTGTTGTTGAAATTGAAGATTTTAGATAGTGGAGGAATAGGAGAGAGAGAGTAAAGATATTCAATAGTATGAAAACATATTGATATTATGTGGTGCTATGTAATACACTGAGGCAATCCTATTTATAAGCCAAAGATAAAATCTAAACATAATGATAAAATCAACCTACACCAATCTAGGATATGATATTAAGTATTCTAAGATGTAATGGAGATATTACTAGATATTTCCTTATTTCTAACACTCCCCTTCAAGCTAAAGCTTACTAAGCTTTAAGCTTGTTACAATTAAGCCCGTAAAATATAAAATATTCTCCATTGAAGACTAGCAAGGCAACTCAAGAATGCTGGATACATCTAAAAAAGATAACAAGGCAGCTGGAATGACCATCAGCTTGAACAACCTGTTGGAGGATTGCATGACTAGGAAGAAGAAAAGACACACAGCTATAAGTGGAGTTTCCAAACAGCAATTAAGGTTGTAAATGGTCTAGCAATGAAGGCTAGAAGAGACCCAATGAACGCTAGAAATTTCCTATACATGCAACAATTGATTGCAAGAACAACATATGGAAGCCTTAAATAGTTGAAAAATGGAGATGGCATGACTAAGTGAGACAAATATCACTATTGGTATGATTCACAATAGAAGATTGGTAGGAAGCACAACCTAATATTCATCACTTAGCCATGGGAAGAAACCAGTGCACAAAACAAGGGTAATATTAAAAATAAGAAAAAGTTGAAATTGATGAAGTGCACAAACACGGAAAAGGAGGCCAGGTCCAAGAAGAGGGCAGCAAGGCAAGTCCGGCAATGGGTGCAGTGGTCGAAGACGACCCGGACGCGCCGCCACATGTAGTGTAGAGCAGCGGCGGGTGGCTGGTCGCAGAGAGAGAATGTGCATGAGAGCGCGTGGCTGCCAAAACGAGGAGACAGTTGCCAAGGCTGGGCTGGGCT
The DNA here is from genome assembly GCA_030441495.1 of Dalbergia oliveri. Taxonomy (NCBI): domain Eukaryota; kingdom Viridiplantae; phylum Streptophyta; class Magnoliopsida; order Fabales; family Fabaceae; genus Dalbergia; species Dalbergia oliveri. Next base: position 11,705,817 of record JAMLFY010000016.1, read on the forward strand.
GAGGATAGCAGTTCTGGGGTTAAGGTCGTCAGCCGAAACTGTCGCCAGAAAAATTCGCAGGCAGCAGTTAAAGGCGGTGGAAGGCGATTTTCTGCCCGCTGGAGGTGATGACACAGAAAAAGGGCTGGCGACCAGAAGAACACAGTTGGCCGGAAAATGGTGGACAGCAGCAGTAGGCAGCAGCGGAAAGGTATTGGAGGATGTCAAAAGTGACAACGCAGCTGAAAAGGGGCCAAAAGACTGGAAAAAGAAAATTACAGGTTCCTATTATTTTTTGGTATGAACTTGGCAGCGAAAGAGAGCTCCAAGTCACGGAGGATAGTACTGCTCTGATACTATTGAAATTGAGGGTTTTAGATAGTAGAGGAAGAAAAGAGAGAGAGTAAAGATATTCAATAGTATGAAAACATATTGATATTATGTGGTGATATGTAATACACTGCGACAATCCTATTTATAAGCCAAAGATAAAATCTAAACATAATGATAAAATTAACCTAAATCAATCTGGCATATGATATGAAATATTCTAAGATGTAATGGAGATATTAATAAATATTTCCTTATTTCTAATAGTTGTTTTCAAACATAAATGATAGAGTTTGAACTCAAGTCAATCAACAATAAGTCTAGTAAATATTCAGAAGAAAAACAAATATAAATGGAAGTATGAGCGAACCTTGTCAAACTCTATATTTAATACTGCTGACTTAATCTCGCAAGGAAATTTGAGGACCAGCTCCATCACCCCTGGTGATACTTTGTCTTCAGAAGGTGAAACACGCATTCTCTCAACAAAATCTGCGACTACTTGAGGCCTTTCATCAACTAATAACTGTAGTGTGTGACAATACACCTTAATATACCAAGGCACAATTTGGAGAACATTCACTTGGAAATTACACCTCCGTTCAGCAGCACTGGCTGCAACAAAGCCCGGGGTCGATTCTGTTGATTTCAAGGATATTGCAATAGCACCCCTTTCATTTCCACTTCCCATTAAAAATCTGCTGGCATATAAGGGAGCACGAGGGCTTGACCAAACAACAGGGTGCTTCCACATTATGCCTAAATCAAATTCTTCACTGTCTTTGTACTCTTTAATTGGATATTCATACAGAATTGAGGAGCCCTTTTCCACTTCTCTATGCACCCTGTCAGGATTAACAGATAATTCAAAGCCAACATTCCTTCTAAAATCTTCAGGACTCGTTTCATTATCAACAAATACAGCAGTACCCTTCTGCAGATTCTCAAGTTGAGTGACAAGACCTCTCTCAACTTGGAGGTAAACATTACTAGACTTGGCAAGAACACATTTTCCATTGATTTTTCTCCCAAATATTGAACTCAGAGACCAGCTTGGTTGCATCTTCATTTCGCTGAGATAGTTCACACCAACTCTTTGAATAATAGGCTGAAGTACAACTGTAAGTGTTTGTTCTAGAATAACTCTTGAATTTAACCCATCTGCAGCAGCTCCAGATAATGTCAAATGCAACCGCTGAGAATGGTAAAAGCTTCTGTAAATAGATGGTCTATCCATTAAGGCAGAGAGTCCAGCTTTGTCTCGACAAGGAAGGAGTTTCAACCAAGGAGTTAAGTTCTCAGTGCAGACAGCTTCACGTGGCAGTGTACCATATCTCAAACTGCCCAAAGCTGATTGAAATGCCCATTTTGGAGCAGAATAAGAGGTGGAAGACTCAAGGAAGTTGATGGAAGCACAAAAGAGACCTGACAAAGCATGGGTTAAATTTTTCCAAGAAGCATCAACGTGATGTGGAAGGACATCAAAGACCGCCCACAATTCAACTCCAGGAGGCTTTGCATTGTGGCTTGATATTGGATCAAACCCACCCCACCTTTCATAGTTCCACCGACCTTGTGTGAATGATAACTCCATGGCTTTAATATGAAATTTCTGAACCTGTCCATCCAACACTAATTCACATGTTATTTAGTATATTCAGAAAAAAAATGTTATGAGAAATCTGAATATAAAAGGAAATGACACAAAGTCCCAAACATGCTTCTAAAATGCAGAAGCAAAAGTGTAAGCCTTTAGAGGGATTTCCATCTCTGATATGACATGACAAGAGATTGGAAAGCTTTGATCTTTTGATATTTTACTTTGGTTTTCTTTTTGCTTTGAGGATCTCTCGTCCTCTCTCTCTATATTATTCTTCTCTTCGTTAATGAAATTTCTTCTTTTATCCAAAAAAAAAAATGCAGCAACAAAAGCACAAACACAAAGCATAGACTAAGGTGGAAGCACAGGTAGTCCCACTAGTATTTAATATCAATTAAAGGACTTTATCAACAAAAAGAAAAAAATGAATGGGGAAAGGTTTTTGTTACTGCAGTTAGAGGCACAATAATTAGTTCCATCTCAACACCCTTATCTTGTATTTTAGATAAAATGCTAGAGAGAAAAAATTCCTCCATGAAGAACTTAATGGTGTAGATAAAAATTTAACCTTGCACTTATATATATGTAAATATGTTTGCACTAAACGTGGAGGCTATCCTGTTCTAGGTCATTCTTTATTCTTCCGCATAATTCAACAATTCTTCCATAACATTTCAGACTCAATAGAACCTTTACATTATAAAATCCCAAATTTGTCCTCTGTGCTCCACCCGTGAAATGTCCCAATAATGAATCTTTGACTTATATGAACTACAAGTGCATAGATGACAGGGAATTCCCATCTCACTATACTAAAGATGACAACTGCTATAGTAGGTTGAAAAAAGAAAGTCATGTTATATTGAAGCACAATCATTAATTTTTAGTTCCGTGCCCACAGAATCATCATAAATGTAGTATATAGTGATAGTGATAGTGATAGTGATAGTTATTTAAACTAGATTCTGTAAAATTACACCATCTCTTATTTGATCAATTAGTTGATAGAGGCCCATCTGGAACATTGAGAAAATGATAAACACTGAAATGATGAAGGTTTCATATCAGCAAAACATAGTGAAACTATTTCAGGGCAAGTATCAGGTGTCGAATCCAGCAGCACCTGAAGTGCTATCCTTACTGCACGGGATAAGTCTCATTTTCCTCTCCCTCATTTTTTTTCACTTAGGATGTGCTAGGTATGAAAATAAAAATGGAGAAAACGAGGGCAATCTTTCCCCTCAACCTAAACTTTATAGAATACAATACTTACAATAAAAATGAAAACAACTTGCAGTACCCATATATGCTTCCTAAGAAAACTACAAGTCAGCAAATGTCCTGTTGCACACACAAGAACATCATGTATATATGACAGATCCAGTCGATCATATTCGACTTCATAATGTGTATGGAAGGCTCTACCCAAATTGAACCAGTTATTGAAGGAATAGCAACTATTCATCTCCACACTAAGCAGACAATACTTATAAGGCGAATCAAGTGCATAGTAACCTCTCCATGCTCTACTCAACTCCATCTTCTATTGTATCTGGAAAATGAAATGTATATTATATTATTTATATTATATATTATATTATATGACTTTACTATGGGAACAGTGAGGTCAAAGATGCTCAGTATCTAACTCTCTTCCTCAAGGGTTCATTCATATGCAGAATTCATCAATTCATAAAGCAAGCAACACAGTAAGTTCTCTGAACACGGGAACAGTAGCTGGAGGCAGCACATGAATCTAATCTAACCACTCTTTCTCTGAATTTCTTGCTCAAAATTCTCTTGTTTTTGGCTATTTTTCATAAAAGAAGCAAAACTGACTGAATACAAAAGGTAAGGAGAATGCATAATACACAACACACGAAACTGAAATTAATAAACAATTCACAAAAAAAAAAGTAAAATAAAATAAAATAAAACAATGAATAAGCTTGGCAACCTCCACATCAAGCCTTGAATTTAACAAACTTAGAAAGGAACAATAACATCACCACCAAGGCGATTTATTACAACTTCAGAGACTCGTATCCAAATCCAACCAAAACATTAAAAAATAAGAACAACAAAAATAATATGGAAACGCACCAGTTGAGAAATGGATTTGGGGAAGAGGTGGTGGTGACGGGCGAAGGAATCGGAGAGAGTTGCTTCGCTTTGGAAGTGGAAATGAGAGAGCACTTTGCGATCGGGTAAGGGCTTCAGTAGCAGCTCCTCATAGAACTCTTCTTCTTTTTTTCCGGAATCGGATGCTGTTGCCAATAATATGATCGAGATCGAGACCAAGAGCAGAACAAGTGTCGCTTTCAGAGGAAGAGCCATCATTCGGGGCGATTGGGGAATACACAGCAACAGGGGAGTGTTATTCACGGTCGGTGTTTGGTTTTCTTGTGTTCAGGCCCTGTTTCCAGAAGATAACCACATTCGTTTCAAACTCTTAACATGGAATCCACACACACCCCATGAATACATCTAGCAACTAAAACCAATGTTCAGAACGAGGTGAGTTGTAAATTGAGAAAGTGAGAAAAGTGAGAGATTAATCACTTATTTGGTAAGATCCACTCACAATGAAGTTATTGATCCAATCATGGTTAACCCTCGTTTTCTCACTTTATACCATTTTAGCACAAACAAGAGTAATGAGTTCACAAATAAAAAATAAATAAATACAAATGAAAGCAAAAATTTAAATAGAAAAAAAATAAAAAATAAAACAGTAAGAAGAACTGAAAAACCAATCAAGCAACATCTCAGAACATTGCCAAAGACCCAAACCAGTGAACCACCAACTCCCCCTCCCCCCTACAATCCATTGAAGCAAAGAATATATACATATATAGGCCTCATACATGCTGTTTCAGAGAGGAAGACCAAGGAAGCGTTTGAAAAAGGAATGCCCAACCGAAGAGGAGGGGCATGGCGGAAGGAGGGAACGATGCAAGCTGTGGCGGCGACGGAACGATGCGGCTCACAGCGGCTGAGATTGCGGCGGCGGCGTGAACATCGGAGGTTGGATCGCGGTGGAGGTCCGCGGCAGCATGAACGTTTGTGACCGTGACGGTGCCGCTGTGACACTGTGAGGAGGGGATGGTGGTGTGGCGAACGTAGCGATTGGCGAGTGAAATAAGAGATTTGAGATGCTGAGAGATTGAGAGTGAAGATTGAAAAGTGAGATGGATTGGTGAGGGAAATGAAGATTATAGAGATGAAGTGATGGTGCTGCCGCTGTGTGTGAACTGTGAAACTGAGCGGAAAAGTCAGAAATGTTACTAGGGTTTCAACCAGTTCTGAAAATTAAACGGAACTAATGGGGGTAAGAGTTAAAGGTTAAAGGTTAATTGAGAGGTAAATAAATATAAGGGTATATAATAAAACATATATTTATATAAATATATAAAAATATAAAATAAAATATATGTCAAAATAACTAAAAATTAAATTAGGATTGGCAAAAGATAGAACATAACATAATTAATCTATTAGTCAAAATAAACATTATCCATATGGATCAAATCTCTCAAGTTCCTACTTCCCATATTAGAAAAGAAAAAAAAATAGGAAATATGATATTTTAAGCCTTTTTTAAAAAAAATCCAAAATAATGCAATTTTGCAATTTTTTACAAAAAAAGAAGGTTAAAGGATTTTTGGCCGTTCTAGAGGTCTTAGGCGATTTTAGGGCTTTGGGTTAAACCAGACGGCGGCAGTGTTCAGGTTCAAGCTTAGTTAATTTCAGAACAATGGTTTCAACCAATGAACCACCTGATACTGGGCATTCAATACCAATCCAAACCAACCAAAAACCGATCCAAGAAAATCAAAATCGATAAAAATCAAAATAAATCGTTTGAATTGGTTATTAATTTATGAAAATCAAACCAAACGGATCAATTTTCAATTCTTATTCTTAAAATCGAACAAAACTAAACTAATCCGACAATATATTATATTAGTAATTATATATATTAGAGTTAATGTTTATTTTAGTTCAACTCACTTTTATTTAGCATTCTATCAATTAAATGATGGTAGATAATTTCAAATAATATCGTGACATATCTTATGTCATTTGAAGTATAATAAGATTTAAAATAACTCATATTAGTGTTTAAAATTATGCAAAATGAATCATTTAAATTTCTATTCCAAATTATAAAATGACTCATTTTATACAATGTTAGACACTATAATGAGTTATTTTAAACTTTATTATACTTCAAAAAATAAATGGTATATCAATATATCACTTAAAGTTACATATCATCATTTAATTGATAAAATGTTAAATAAAAGTAAATTAATAGACTAATATGACTCATATTTTGTGATGTTAGGGACTAATTTGACTCATTTTAAAAGTTAGAGAATAAAATGACTCACAAGTATAAAGTAGGGAACTAAAATGAATATTAACTCTATATATTAATTAGATGTATTACTTATCAAAATTTTATTTTAACTCAATATTTTGGATTTTCAATTATACATTAATTCTTTTAATTTAATCAACATGATTTTCATTTAAATATTTTATTGTTTGTTTAACTTATTAGTTAGTAGTGTTGCATATTAGCATAACTTGTAAAAATTAGCTTAGATTTATAATTATATAGTTTTATAAAAGCAATTAGTCTATTTTAATGTTGGTTAAAATTAATATTTTTTATATTTTATAAAATTTTTAATAAAACTGAAAACTAAATCAATCCAAACCAATTTAAATTAGTTGGTTTGGTTCAATTCTTCTAAAATAATCAAACCAAACCAAAATAAAATTTATCGATTTGATCAATTGATTTTTACCTTAAAACTGAACCAAACCAACTCGAACACCCATACCACACACCATTTGAGTACCACGTGTACCTATTGGACATGTGTCCATATAGGATATTGTATAACACATTGATCACACACACGCACACACACACATATATATTTAATTTAAAGTTTACTTTTGTTTTTTTCTCTAACGTAGAGAACTCAACATAAATAAAGTGATAAAAAGGAAATAATATATAGCTTTTGAGTTTATAAGAAAATAAAATATAAATAAAAATTATATGAATATTATTTTAAATAATGTATCATTTTCTTCACGTTTTTAACTATATATATGTCATTTCTATATCCTATAATTTTTCAAATTTGTGTGTGTCCCTTGTATTGAGGTTTTTTACCCAAATAAAATTTTTTTAAAAAAAAAGTCATTAAGTCCAGGGATAGATATTTCAAACTTTTTTTTTTATGTAGATGACCTGTTTGGTTTTCATTAGGCGATTTCATATGGGCCTCACAGAAATCAATTTTGTCTGGGTTTTATAGGAGGCTCCTATGAAACCAAAAATAAGCCAAGCAAAATTAATTTCATGTGAGACCCTTATGAAATCAAATACAAACATGACTATACATATGGTTCCATGGAATGTGGTCCCTACTTTCATTTTACTTCACTTTTCTACTTTCACTGTCTCTTAAGATAAGTTCTAACTACTAGAGTTGTAATGGTGTAAAACAATATTTACCAACTTAATGCTGACACACACATTGCACGATTTGATACTAAGGTATTTAAATTTATTATAACATTTTAATTTTAATTAATAGTTAATAATAATTTATTTGTTAGGTGGATAATTAATTTATTGATTTATGCACTCAGGATTTAGGGTTTATTATGTTTAATAGATACTTTTTATGTTAGTATTTAAGTAATTAGTCAATTATTAATTGCTAACTGCAATTACTATTAATATTTGTTAGTACTTAGTAATTATTATCTTTGTATTTAGGATTTTTTGCCTAATAATTGAGTTTGTTTAATTATTGTTGTTGATAATTGATTGGTAGAGTTTATTTTGGTACTTTTTACACAATTTAGATTATATAGTTATGATAGTTCATTTACTCATTATTATTTTAATAATAAATAGTTTGTTGTTGATGGTTTTCATTTTATTGATACAGCTTATCGAGTCTTGTGACCTATGCAACAGGTTCCTGATTGCCTTATTACCTGAGCATGGAGTATTATTTACACAGCAGGATTTTGAGAGGTAGTGCAAATTGGGTCCTAGCACTACAACTGCTCTTTGTTTAGTGCTCTTATCCAGGAGATGCACATTTTCCACTTGCCGTACCAAGAGTATACGATCACCTTCCAGGACAAGGCCTTTCAGCTTAGGCTTTGAGTTGATAGACCACCAATGACTAGGTGCATCGATGTGTTTCAGAGACATAGGGAATGCAATATATAGACTTATTGCGAGCAACGGCTAGGCGAGGTACCACCAATTAAGTAGAGGTTAGGTTCTTTTGTGAACCTTTCCTGGTTTGAGAGTACATTTGAAGAGCTACATGACAATGCTTATGAGTTAGTAGTGTAGCACTGTGAATGATTGGAATAAACTGTAGTATATTGCATTAGGTAGAATAGTTACATGTACAAGAATATATATATTGTTTACAAACAATTTAAAATTCAAAAGTTGATCTTGAGAATCTTAACAGAAAACCAAGTGCAAGGATAATGCTAGAGTTGTTAAGATTCCTTAGAAATAGCATGATTAACAGATTGGGTGAGGATGCCAACACACCCCGCAAGATGGTGGAGGGACAACAAACACCAATCTTGGCTAGAAGAGAAGATGCCGTGAGGATGAAAGAGGTTTGGTGAGTAGATCCGCTAGTTGATGACTGGTGGGAACATGAGAGACATTAAGCTCTTTAGTAGCAACTAGATCACGAACAAAATGATAATCAATGGCAAGATGCTTCATCCTGGTATGGAACATGGGTTGGCACAGAGATAGGTGGCGCCAATATTTCTAGAAAAGATGGAGGGGTTGAAGTAGAGGCAAACATAGCTCCTTGCAAAGCTCTCGAAGCCAAAGGAGCTCGGTGGTTGTGGTTGCAATGGTACGATACTGACTTCAGTAGATGATTTAGCTACGGTGGGCTATTTCTTCGATGACCAAGAGATAGCATTAGGGCCCATGTAAATGAGATATGCACCAGTAGACTTCCTGTCAGAGGTATCACCTGCCCAATCAGAGTCACAATATGAAAGTGAGAGATCACTAGATCGAGAGGGTGTAAGCCATGGGCAATGGTTCCCTTGAGATATCGTAAGAGTCTTTCAGAGCTTGCATGTGAACCTCGTAGGGACCTTCAAGTATTGTGAAAGTTTGTTTCCTGGGAAGGATACATCAGGCCTGGTGAGAGAAAGATATTGCAGAGACCAATGAGACGACGAAACTCCTGCATTGCATAAAGGAGCATTAGATGTTGGTGTGAGATCGCACGAAGTGGACAATGGAGTTGACACAAGCTTTGCATCATGCATATTGGCAGAGTGTAGAAGATCTCGCAAATAATGATGTTGTGTCAAGAATAGGCCATGAGGAGTAGGAACAATTTCCATTCCAGAAAATGATGTGGTGCCCAAGATCTTTTAAGAAAAACGTGATGCCAGTGAAGTCTTGAAATCTTTAGAAAAACATCATTATTCCCAGTAAGCAACAAGTCATCAACATAGATAAGAAAATAAGCCAAAGTATCACCCTTATGATAGACAAAAAGGGAAGTGTTGTGCATCCATGAAGCCGTAATCTAAGAGAAATGACTTTAATGCATGATACCATGCACGTGGTGCTTGCTTAAGCCCATACAATGCTTTGTTGAGCTTGCAAACATGATCAAGATATTGTGAATGAACAAAGCCCAAAGGTTGAGACATATAAATGTCTTCATAACGGTGCCATGAAGAAAGGCATTGTTAACATCCATTTGACATAGAGGCCAGCCATGAGAAAGAGCAATGCAAAGAACCAATTTAATGGTTTGAGGTTTAATAACGGGCTGTAAGTTTCATTGTAGTCAATGCCTGGACGTTGATGAAACCCCTTAGCAACCAATCTAGCCTTGTATCGGGCAATAGAACCATCAGTGTTGCGTTTGAGACGAAATACCCATTTGTTGCCAATAACATTGAAGTGAGGTTGTTTAGGCACAAGAGTCCACGTGCCATTAGTAAGAAGGGCATTGAATTAAGACATAGCTTGGCTCCATTCAGAAGATTTGATGGCTTGAGTAAAACAAGTAGGTTAAACCTGGTAATGGAAATTTAGATGCTAGATTGATCTTTTTGGGCTTGAAAATACCATTCCTAGAACGGGTAACCATTGGATGAGTGCGCATGAGAGGTCAGGAGAGACAGGTGCGCAGCTGCTTGAGAGGAAGAGAACATGTCGTTGTGGATGCATGTGAATTGGTTTGTGGCATATGAGTGTCAGTGGGCTCATGAGGTGAAAGGGACGTGTTTGAAGGGGACAAGTGTGAATGGGGTGTGTTTGACTTGGTTGGTGACATATGGGAGGTTGATGTGTGGGAGGGGAGTGAGAATGGGTGAGTTGGTTTAAGTGGATAAGGAGGTTGAAATTTGAGTGTGGGTGTTGGAGTGATATTCGGGTGTGGGGTTGGGTAAGGGTGGAGAGTGGGAGACAATTAAGGGAGTTGATTGAGAGAGAGATTTGTGGGACAGATGGGATATTCTTATGGGTAGGAAGGGTGGGCACATGAGAGGAGCAAGGAAAAATGGTTTCAATGAAATGGACATGGTGGGATGTGTAGAGTTTGTTTGTGGTGGGGTTGAGACAATAATAACCACTTTGGGTGGGACTATAGCCTAAGAAAATGCACGGCTAAGATTTGGGAAGAATTTTGTTAGTGGTATAAGGAGTTAGCCAAGGAAAACAAAGACAACCAAATGTTCTCAACTTGGAGTAATTTGGGGTTTGATGAAAGAGAATTTCGAGAGGAGATTTCATGTAGAAGGGTGTGGGCATGCGGTTGATGAAATAGGCAGCAGTTTGAAATGCATAAGACCAAAATTTTAGAGGAAGAGGCTGGGTGGAGAGACGGGCAGTTCAATTAAATGACGATGTTTGCGTTCAGAAAGGCCATTGTGTTCAGGGGTATATGGAGGAGTGGTAAGATGAGAAATACCATTGGACTGGAGAAATGATCTTAATTTAATGTATTCACCACCATTATCAAAAAGAGAGTTTTAATTTTTGAGTTTAATTGATTTTCAACTAATGACTTAAAAATTGGAAATATACGAGCAACATCAGATTTGTGTTGAATGGGATAAAGCCACACATATTTGGAGAAATGATCAATAAAGATAACATAATAGACATTTCCATTGATTGAAGGAACTTGAGGCCCCATACATCAGAGTAAATTATTTGAAGAGAGAATTGCTAGATAATGTTGACCTAGAGAATGACAACTTATGACTCTTATTGGAAAGACAATCTAGACATCAACAGAAGAAGACTTAAAGGAAATTTTGTTATTCTTGAGTGCATGATGAAGGATGAGATGTGGTGACCCAAACGATTGTGCCAGGTGGTGAGTGAGGTCAAACTGAACATGGTGGACTTGTGGTTGAAGAGAACCAAATGGAATTGAGTAGACATCATCCTCATTCCTTCCGCGGAGAATGACCCCGTGGTCAAGTCCTTGACCTGAAAATGCCATGGAAAAAATTCAATGGAAACCAAATTAGTTCGGTACAGCTTGGCAACAGAAATCAAGTTCTAGAGACACCAGGAACATATAAAACATTTTGTAAGTGAAGAGGTGAAGCTTTAGTGGGAATGAAGGTGGAACCACTATGAGTAATTGGAAGTCCCTTACCATTGGCAACCACTAACTGATCATTAGTGTAATCAGAGGTAAGAGAAAGGTTATCCATATCACGTGTGACATGATGAGAGGCGCAGAGTCAAGTAACCAAGTGGAGTCTAGAATGGGATCCTTTGAGCAACATTTGCTTGATGTAAAGGATGATTAGGGGATAGCCACGAAACTGATAGCAATTTTTGGCTGTATGTCCTCGTTCACAAATTTGGCAAGTGGGAACAAAGGAGGAGGGACCATGTCGGTTGAACTGGGTTGACCATTGGAGGAAGCACCTGACGTGGACATTGGACGTCTGTGGCCATGGGATGAATGGCGAGACACAAAGTTGGCAGGAACTGGAAGAGATTGATGATGACGCTCTTCGCGTTGAAGAAAACCTTCATAGTCAACCAATTTATCATACAATTCATCAAAGACTAAAGGAGAGTCTCGAAGTGCGAATTGAAGCATGAATTCACGAAACGTAGGTCCTAGACCATTAAGAGTGGCAATCACGAGGTCAATATCACACGGATGACCAATAAGAGCAAGATTATCCGCAATATGACGAATGGAGCGCAGATAATCAGCAATTGATGAGTCTCCCTTGCGAATAGAGGCAAGTTGTTCTTTTAGTGTCATGATCAGAGATTCGGGACTGATTGGCAAATGCCTTAGACAGTCGCGATAGTGCATTAGGCAGAAGTGGTGGCAGAGGACATGACAATTTGAGCTTCAGGACTGCAAGAGCCAAAGAGCGCAAGAAAAATGTAGTTATCTTGGCGCATCCAAAGAGTGAAAGCTGGGTTGTCAGTGAGGCATCGCAGGAACCAAGCTTGGCAGGAGGACATGTAGTGGTACCTATAAGGTAACCAAGAAGTTTATTGGCTGAAAGAAGAAGTTCAATTTGTTTGTACCAGGTAGAGAAATTGTTTGCATTGAGTTTGACGGGAAGGTCTAGGCGATATTGAGTTCAATTATTGATGAGGAAGGGGTGGTAGTGGTGGGGGCCATGAGAGGATCGATAAAGCTGTTAGGCTAGAGGGCTTCTGATACCATGTGAATGATTGGAATAAACTTAGTATATTGCATTAGGTAGAATAGTTACATGTACAAGAATATATATATTGTTTACAAACAATTTAAAATTCAAAAGTTGATCTAGAATCTTAACAGAAAACCAAGTGTAAGGATAATGCTAGAGTTGTTAAGATTCCTTAGAAATAGCATGATTAACAGATTGGGTGAGGATGCCAACAAGCACCACATACGGGCATACACTATTCAGATGATTGGTCGATTTCTCATGCTAGACAAGTCGAGCTCTAAGGTACACCTCAAGTCAAGCTCTCGGTTTCATCATTGTTGTCACCCAAACCAACTAGTACTCTCATCAACTCCTCGACATCCTCATCACCACTATTATCAACCAAAGCATCAACAATCGCAACAAGGCCAGGTTGCACCAATGGCTGCACAACTTCGAATGCAAGTGTCAAATACTAACATGTTCATTAGGATCAGTAGCCTCTTCGAATGGTTGTTGAGGCATTTCTATGGTCGGGAAATGTTGAGCCATTTCAAATGATGAAGAACCACAACCCGATAAGGTTCCTACAAATGATGGCTGGGGATGCATCCTCCAAGGGCAAAGTGACCCTCTTGTAGAAATACCAAGACTCTATAATGCGAACATCTGGAATCCTTGTGCTCAAATGGAACATCAGACTTACCTCAGCGTCATTGGTAATCTGAAATTTTCGAAATTTGAGCATACCATTCCCAAATGTTGCAGGTAACCTATAAATATCTTCTTAATTTCTAGGTATTCTTTACCCATTTTCTCCAATATTCAGGTATTTAACTCGATGAAGGTGATAGAAGGATGAACGGCAATACAAGTGGGATTCTTACTTATAAATGTGTGTCCTTTATCTGAATTGATGATTTTACCCTTCCTGTGGACAAGGATGTAACTGTAATCTTTCATTTTTTTTCTACTAAAAAATTTACAAATGTCATAAAGAGTTGTACATAGATTGTGTGACTCAACTCTAGAAAAGTCAACACTAATAATTGAGGTATTTTAAAAGCAAGACGTCAACATCATTTCATAGGAGTCCAAATGAAATTGATTTCAAAATGATTTTGTAGGAGTCTCCTACGAAATTGTGTGCCTAGTTTCGTAGGAGTCTCCTATAAAATCATGTTGATATTGATTTTGTTTGGCACTCCTATGAGATCGCCTAATAAAATTAAAAAAGTTCATCAACGTAAATGGAGTTTGAAAGTTTTAGTTTCTATATTAATGAATTTCTTTAGTTTATTTGGGTGAAAAAGCCCTCATACTTGTGTTGTATCGTGTCTAATGTCCATGCTTGTGCTTCATAAGGTTTCAACCAAGGCCACCAAGAATAATGAGGACATAATAGTACTTAGGGAAATATTATAAGAGCAAAATAAGAATATAGTCTTAGATTTTAAATCCGATCTAATCTAGGAAGGAGAACTATGAGGCCAAATGCTAGAGCAATCTTCTCATTGTTATACCAAACTTTTCTAAATCAAAGAGCAATCATTTATAATTTATCAAAAATAAAACTGATTAATGAAAAATGGCTCCCCAATGATTAGAACAAAATTGAATATGAACATGTATATTTAATTACAATAAAAGATTCATTTACTCCAAGAGTAAGTATGCTACAAATAGTCTATTAAATATCTTCTTGCTTACAACATAGTTCATCAATCCAATTGTTGAATCATTAGATATTATCTTGATGATCAAGCATACCAAATCTTAGAAAAATTAGACATTGATAGATATATTATTTTATACTCAATATTTATAGGTATTTTCAAAATAACGTTATACGTTCAAATAAAAAATGATGATAGAGTACCAAACTGTTTTGAAATTTTATGAAAATTTATATACTTGATTTATGTAGTGGGAACTGAGGTCAATGGTTGGATTAATAAAATTTGATGTCTATAAAAAATTATTCAATTGAGTAAGTATACCAAGACTTATTCTTTGAGTAAACAAATTCCTTCTCATTAATTATAATATGTTGGGAGAAATGCCCAATCCAACAGGTCAAACAAATAAATGGAGCAAAAAGAGCACAAGAAATTTAACATGATTCATCCTTTAAAGTCTATATCCACGACTTCACAAATCAACCATTAAATTTTGTGTGAGAAAAAGTACAATCATCAATCTAATAATCTTTCACAAACCCAAAATCCCAAAAAATCTCAAAAAAAAAAAAAATTCTCACACAAATAAAATACTAAGTTTACTCAAATTTTCTCTACCTACTAAAACTCACACAAACAAAACATTCTTTCTCACCAAAAATAACAAACATAGTGTGCAACATTCTTTTTCAATCTTAGAAAATAACAATGCTTAACACAACTCTTTTTTCTCAATTCCAAACTCATTGAAGCGGGGCACAGGTGTCAAGAGTTACGCGCACACACCACACTTTTAGCCCATTTTTCTTTGAAATGACATGAAAAAGGCTCAATCCAGGCGTAAAAGCCCAACATATCTCCCCCTTGCCTTGGGATTAGAAGAAATAGCATATGTTAGTACCAAGTGCCAGAAGACCTTACCAAATTATTTACAAATGTTATCCTTTTCTTTGGTGCACACACACTTTCCACCTTCTTCACATGACTACATGCTCCACCAATATACTTGTCCACAACAGTTTCTCATATCAAGTTATATAAGTTATCACTTGTTTTTTCACCCTTCATTATTTTCAAAGAACCCCTATTAACTTGCATTATTCCATCTCTTGCAGAGTATCTATAGCCTAATACATCAAGTCTACCCAAAGAAATTAAATTTCTTTCAATAGTACGTACATACCTCACATCACTAAGTGTTCGCACACAACCATTGAGCATTTTAATTCACACTATACCCTTTCCAATAATATCAAATCAATCATCATTAGTCAGTCTAACAACTCCATTACTATAAGCGTCACAAGTATCAAATCATTCTTTCCTAACAGACATGATCAAAACAAGCAAAATCTAAAAGCCACCTATCACTATAAAGACCTTTCTCCTCTTCAACCATTAACATTTCAATTTCATAATTTGAATATTCTTCCAAGTTGTACTAGTATCTTCAAATTTTTCTTTTCCTTTTCCTTTCCTTCTTTCAAATTCTTCCATATTGCTTTCAATTTCTTACAATAAAATTTAATGTGATCTATCTAATGACAATAATTACACTATTTGTTTTTATAGTCTAAGATTGACACAGAACTTAATCTTGGATGATCTTTGCTAAAATTCCTGTGATGAGACACACTTCTATCACAAATAGTTCTAGCAACAAAGATACTTCCTTCAGACTAATTATTTGACCTTTTCAATATCTCATTTTCCAATTACACAACAATCACATCATCAACTTTCAATGTATCTTTTCCAACTAACAATGCAATGATTAATCTCTTAAAATTATTTGGAAGAAATGACAATAACAACAATGTCTTATTTTCATCATCAATTTTCACACACTAAAGCTAGACTGTTGTGTAATCAATTTTATAAAATAATTTACATGATCCCTAATATTTGCACCACCATTCATTTTCAAATGATATAATTGTTTCTTTAATAACAAACGATTTGTAAGAGAATTTGACATATGCATATTTTCTAACTTCTTCCACAAATGAATAGTAGAAGTTTCATTCAAAACATTGTATTTTACCTTAGGTGCTAGGCATAGGCAAATCGTCCTGACGCTTTCATCTCCATGTTTTCTCATTCTTCATTTGACATTTTTTTCTAACTTTTTTTCTTCGTGTTTGAAGCTTTAACTAGCTCCTGCTACCTTAGAATTAGAATGTCTTTCACATTACTTTGTCACAAGCTAAAATTGTTTTTTCTATCAAAGAACTCCATCTCAAATTTTCCCATTCATAAATCTTGCATTCTTGCCATAAAAAAAATACCAAAAGCAAGATCAAAACCTGCTCTAATACTAGTTGTGAGAAAAATGCCCAATCCAAACAAGCCAAACAAATAAATAGAGCAAAAAAAGCACAAGAAATTTAACATGGTTTGACTTTCAAAACCTATGTTCACGACTTCACAAATCAATCCATTAAATTTTGTGTAAACAAAATATAATCACCAATTTGACAATCTCTCATAAACCCAAAACTTCAATACACCCAATTTCACAAAAATAATTTTTCTTACAGAAATAAAATACTCAAATACTCACTTCACTCCAATTTTCTCCACCTAATAAAACTCATACAAATAAAGCACTCTTTGTCATCAAAAGTAATAAACACAATGTGTGCACACATTCTTTTTTAATCTCACAAAACAACAACGCTCAACACAACTCTTTTTCTCAATTCCAAACTCACTGAAACGCACAGGTGTTGCTATATATATATATATATATATATGAAAAATGTTTGTCGGACAATAAAATTACACAACAAGCTTACACCACCATTATTTTCCTTCCTCATTTCAATATATTAATATTATTGAACCCACTTTTTTTATTGTCTTCTTTCTATCTACACTCATGGTGTAAGCTTGTTGTTATATTATATTGTACATGTATCATCTCTCTCTTCTCCCCTATATATATATATATATATATATTGGCGATCTATTTATTCCAAGAGTAAGTTATGTTACATTTATTCCGTTCAATAACTCTTTATGGACATGAAACCTAATCAACCTAACTGTTGAATTCAAAGTTCTTATCAAGTAGATCAAATATATCAAATTTCATACAATTTGAAAATAATTTAATACTTTATCATGTGACTTTATTTTGCTGAATAATATGTTTTCCAAAATGCAAGTAAATATTAATCATTAAAATACATGCATATATTGTTATCCAATTTTTTTAAAATTTGATATGTTTAATCATTAGATTAATATCATTTAATTCAATGGTCGATCGATTAAATTAAAGTTCTATAAAGAGTTACTAAATGGAGTAAGTGTGCAAAATTTACTCTTAGAGTAAATAAATCCCCACTCACCACACTTTTAACTCGTTTTGTTTTGGTTTTTTTTTAATGATATGAAAAAGACCCAATCCAATGTAATGAAAAACCCAACATAATTGGACCCAAAAAAGTAGTAGGCATTGTTATACATGTTAAGCCGCTAGCTATAATATATATATACAAAAAAAAAATTTACCAACATCAAATTTATATAATAAATTCACCTAAATATGCTACACAAAATATGAAAATAATGCGGCATTTAGAAATGTCCACTATTGCCACCGATCAACGTGCAAAATCACTAAAAAAAAATATATTAAATGCTCCATTCCAAATATAACGAATTACACACACACACACAAGCTAAGTTATATTGTTTTCATAATTTGAACTCAAAAAAGGATAAACTCTCAATCAAATCAATAAAAAAAATTAACAAACTTATCTTCTTCTCTTAATATAAACATCCAACACGATGAACTCTCAATTTAATCAAAGAAATTTTAAAAAAAAAAGCTAAATACAACAAAATAGCTATAAAAAATTATTTAAAAATTATGTATAAATGAAAATATCAGTTGCATCTCTAACTCAGTAGTGTACCATGTTTTGGCAAGTTTTCTTAAGTTCACTTTTAAGCTTTAAATGTGACTTTCTTGTAGTTTTGTTACTAATTTTGCTGCACAACCAAAGGGAGATGCATTAGGAAACCATTTTCATTATGAACGAAGAATCTAAGTGTCATTTAGCAATTGTGATAACATTTTATATATACAGATAGTGAGCTAGTGTACGTTTTGGTTTTGAAATTGAGGATCACAAAGCTGGTTACTATGGTGAGAAGAGATGAGGGAGCAAGCCAACACTAGAAGCCTAGAGTGGACCATAGGGTGCATGCCACCTTTTTTTTTATTATTATGTCTTGAATATTTACGTCATTTCCAGGTTCTTGCTTCCCACACGGAATTTGTATTAATTCGATTCTTGCCTAGTTTATTTTCTTTGAAAAACACCAAAGCGTTCTAAACCTTCAATGCATATGCTCCTTTAATTGTCCTTTAGACATTTGATTTTATTGCAACTTAGGTAGTGTTATGTCAAGATCAACTTAGTGAAGAAGCTAAAGAAGCTGTTAGTATGACGTGGAGAATAAAGAGGTAAAAATCGAGAAATTCATACATAAGGCATCTGTTGATTTGGGACCAGGGGTCAACCAAAATTTGGTAATGAAAAAAACAAGTGTCATTTGGGACCTAGAAAATCAAGCATGAAAAGAATGCATTTATCGAATCATTAGGTTCAAAGAATACAGACATAAGTAAAAGAATAAAATAATATCAATGAGAAAGAGGAATGACTTTACAAGAAATTTTCTTATTAACACAAGGAAGAGCAGACATGTAAGTTTCAAATAATTGACGCGATTTCTATTGGATATGTTGAGGCAATTGCCTATATGCCAGAAAAATGTACATATAGGAAAAAATTATAAGGACCACAACTTTGTCATCAGTATGGACTATGGTTAAAATGATTGCTTGTTTGGAGTAGCATGAGTATATAAGAATAAGATGGAACTAAAATGTGAACTTTTTTTTTTTGTATTTTTGAAGCAATGATTTGCAGGACTTTGTTCAATTTGCCAAGCGTTGTACAAAGGGTCAGGGTCAAGTTCCGCCGAAACTACAACACTTCTTTAAATTCATTAAAACACATGAAACATTGCATGTTATTTTAATATATGTTTAAATCTTTCTTTTACTCTTTTTTTTTTTTTATGTTAGCATTGTATAAAGGGTCAAGTTCCACCCAAACTTTTTTATATTTGTCCTTTTAGTATGTTTTGATAGTTTTTGTTATCATTGGCAGGATATTATATTGCAACACACATAATTCAAATAGACTGCATTATGATGTAACGGCAAAGAACGCATTGTGAAACGCAAATATGACTCTGTCAATGAGTACACATTGATGTCCTGAAATGTTTTAAAGATTAAATATAAATTGGATTGTGGAGGCACAAAAGAATTCAGAATTTACAGACGCCCCATGATTGAAATTTCAAAGATAATACAGCAAAATACGGATAACAAAGTTGTGATCCTCATATTTTTTCGTATACATTTTTTTTCCTTGCATGTAGGCAATTTCCTCAACATCCCTAATAACAATCGATTTTAATTCTTTGATAAAGGAATGTCTACTCTTGCTCAAGGTAATACAAGAATTTCTCGTAAAGAAACTGATCCTCCTTCTCATTGATATTCCTTTAATGATATTAGCATTTTTCGAACCCAAAGATTGGATGAATGCATCCTTTTCAAGTTTGAATATTTCAATCCCAATCAACACTTTTTTTTTATCAAATTTTGAGTGCCCCTGCAGTTGATAAAAGTCAAGTTATTGCCACTTTTATCTAATTATTTTCTAAAAGTGTTTTTCTAATTACTTTGAATTGTTTTTTTAACAGGTTCATTTGCTTGATTATAGTAACAGACTTGGCAAAAATCTAGACCGTGTCAAGGATTTTTAGAAGTGATTCATAATTGTTTACATAAAAATTATTATTTCATATTCACAAAGTAACTATCTACTAAGAGTAAAAATTGTCATATCCAAAGTCGAATGTATCAATTTTACTTACATATAATCTATGTATAATATATCCATTTTCACTCATTAAATACTTACTTTGAAAATAAGAAACAAGAATTTTTATGCAAATAATTATGCAACATTTCTAATAATCTTGGACACAATGTCTAAATCTTTACCAAATTTATCACTATAATCTAGCATAGGAACTTGCTAGAAAACAGTTCAAAGTAATTAAAAAAAAAACTTGCAGTAAACAATTCAAAATAATTAGATAAAAATGACAATAACTTTTCTCTTATCCGCTTCAAGGGGCCACCTAAAATTTGATAAAGAAAAAAAGTGCCGATTATACCAAGATATTCAAGTAAGCATGAAAAGGATGCATTCATTCAATCACATGGTTTGAAAAATGCTAACATTCTTAAAAGAATAGCATGTGATTCAATGAGAAAGAGGGTTGATTTCTTTATGAGGAACTTTCGTATTACGACAAGCAAAAGTAGACATCTCAATTTCAAGAAAATGGAAATTGAAACCAATTATTATTGGGTATGCTGAGACACTTACATGCAATTACATGCAAGAAAAACATATATATGCAGAAAATAAAGAGAAATATTTTGTGTACAATATTCTTTTATAACAAGTCAACAATGTTACACCTCCAGTTTATAGGGGTACATGAAAACAAAACAGTGTGGGGCCCTCGTGCCCCTATACACTGAGATGCAAAGTTATTGTAAAAAAATATTATACGTTAAACATTTCGAAAATAAAATAACCAAAAAAAAAAGAATATCACCCTGAATATTAAAAAAGAAAAGGAAAGAAATAGTAAAAACTACCTAGTTGGATGGTATCATTGTGAGTAGTATTGCCATGCAACAGCAAATCCAGCAACCAGAAGTACTCTAACAATCAATTTTGGGCTAATGAAGGATGATGATGACGATGATGATGGTGATGATGGTGCTGATGACTGAGTCAACTTTAATGATCTCCCTCTAAACTCGGAAGACAATTTACTTAGTACCCGAGGAGGCAACACACCTTTGCTTGCATCTACGTGCAGAAAAATACATGACATCAGAAACTGAGAGGCAATACTTGCACATAAAAATGAGAGGCAGGCTGGAAGCATAAATACATAACATTAGACATGTCATATTGGATTTATGATGTATAATAGAGTACATGTTGCCATTGCAGATCACGTTTAGATTAAAGCCTGTTTGCCAATCTGAAATATATACATCCACATTACAAAGACATTCAGATTCACATATCATTGTCAACTAAAAAGCTAAGGGTGCACGTGTTTTGGATTTTTTTTTTAATGGAAAAGTGATTTTTTTTAAATAGAAGTCACTTTTTATTCATAGAAGCTATTCATATAAACTTTTACTCAAAAGCTAAAAATAGATTATTTTCACCAGTTTTAAACTTGAGTAGGAGTTGATATGAATATGTTAGGGATCATTTATTCCCTAAAAGGTTGCAAGTGTACAAAAGAAGGAAATATCGGGGCATAAAGGGTACTGTATGGCAAGAATCAGGAAATGTTGATTCTATGGGGCCCAATATCGCCAACTAACTTGCATTCCCTCTCTAGCTGTGGGTGTGAGGTGAGCTGGTAGGCTAGTGTAGGGGTGTGTGTGTGTGTGTGTGCTATGTGAGAGCAGGGTATATTTGTTGGTAGGTTGATGTTTCGCGGAGGCAAATTTTATTTTTCCAAAAGGCTTAGGATAGGAGAGAAGGCTGCTATAGTACCATTCTTGATTCTCTTGTACTGCATTTCTTTCCGAGCCAATTCAGTCACTGTTTTTATCCATTTTGTTCTTCTATTTTCTGGTTTCTTATCAGAATAGCTTCCATGAAAAGTGATATTCTTAGTTTGGGGGTAAAAAAAATCACTTTTCTGTTTGAAAAATCTGAAACAAACACAAATTTAGATAGCAGTCTATGAGAATGACACACTTGATTGATTTGCTATTAAATTTGCATATATACTTTGTAAATTGTGATAATTTCATGTCACATCTATCCAGGAAAAAAGACTGTTACTACAATAAATGTTATTAAGCTAAGTGTTACTACAATAAATGTTATTAAGCTAAGTTTAAGTTCATAATTTACTGACAATTAGAGAGATCCATTTGCAATATAAATGTGGTTTCAAATCTTAGACTCACTACTTTGAAGAGAGTTTTTTTCTTAACTAATTACTTTCAGTCCAAAATTATGTAAGCTATTATTTTTACCAAAAAGTGGAAATAAAAACAAAAGGAAAGGATGTGTTCATACAACACAAACAGACTTTTTCCTTAAGGGAGTACAGTTACTTGTATCTGATACTTTTTTTGGTGTCTGTTCGGATATTAAGGTGACAATGCTTTATTAATTACACAGGCATGATACCTTGGGGTAACTCATTGTTGTACAAAATTGGGTTACTTGTGTCCCATATGCATGACATTGCAGAAGTTGAGGGTTACCTTTGTTTTTCAGAAGTCTTTCCTCGTTGCTAACACGTCTTCGGAGCACATTCTGCAAAAATCCAAAGTAAAATACAAAAACTGTGCATGTGATTTTTATGACAATGTAAGGCATACTGAAATCGGGAGTTGTCAAGGGTACGAGCAAAACTTCCGTGTAAGAGAGAACAGGACTCTTTTCCTGCATTAAAGATCCAAACGATTAGGTACGACTGACGTACTAGACCTATTAGACATTAGCAAAGGAGTGCAAATTCAATCAACCTGTAGTTTAGACAACAATGGCGTCTTGCTTAGAGGGTTATCAGAAAATTGCAAACCAGCATCGAAGTCAGGAAAGCTTATTATTGCTGATGGAATGTCAAATCCTTGATTGGCATCCGGAGGGTGCTCGTCAATGTGCAAGAATACCTACTCAGTACACAAAAGCAGTCAAAGACCAACTTTATGTAGTTAGGAAACTAAGGGTGCGTCCTGTTTTAGAAAACAATTTTTATTTTCAATTTTCCTGATTTCAAGTATTTTATAAAGGAGATATTGAAAACTGAAAATGAAAACCAAAACTGAATTTTGTAGTCTTCATTGTTTCCTTTACAAAATCCTGAAAAATAGGAAACCAGTGGAAAATAGGAAATGAAATCTAAAAACCATTTTTTGAAACTAAACACACCCTAAGGCCCTGTGTAATACATAGTATAAGGTTTGATAGTATTAGCTAATACTATAAAACTAATTTTTATCACCTATCTGGTGTCACATACCATAGTATACTGTTATACGGTCAAACCATTTTTGTCCCATAACTATAGGATTAAATTAGGTCAGAGAGACCTAATAATATCTAATAATATTATTTTTACTAATCAATCCTAAATTAGTCTTGATTTACTCTTCTATGTCACCGCCCACCCCACCCCTAACCCATTGCCGGTAGTAGCTCGCTAGCCACGGTCTCGCTCCGTCACGATCACCACCTGCCCTTGTAGGTCGCCGCTTGCTCGTCTCCGCCGTTCATGTAGCACACCAAACAATGGACAGGATAAAACTTATATAATAAATTCCTTATACTTTGTCAATGGCGGATGCCGGTTTATGGAGTGAGGCAAAAACAGCCAAAAAAATATGGCGGATGACATTGCGGGTTATGGCGGAAGCCATGGCGGACTAAAAAATATGTAAATATATATTAAAAAAAAAATACAAAGACAAAATGCGTAATCAAAGCCACAAATATACAATCTAAGTCACAAATAAGGACTAAAAAACTTAGCAATCCATGATCAAAACCACAAAAACATAGTCATAATGTCAACACAAATTAAGAATTCATGACAAACATGAGAGTTCAAAGCAAACAAACATAAACTAAGAGCAACTAATCTAGTGACTTGTCCTCATCATCTTCCCCAAAGACTAGTCCTCATCCTCTTTAACTTCTTTTGGAACCTTGATGCATTTAGAAACATTGCCATTCTTCCTTATCAGGTGTTCTTTGGCTCTAGTTATTCCACCTTTCATAAGTTTTGAGTAGAAATTACAAATAGTGTCATTTGTATTGTTTTCTTCTATAGGGTGGACATACTTCCACTAGGCTCTGCTCTATTTTTGCTACTATTAGAAGAGGTTGGAATTGAGCTTTGTTCAGGTCCACTTGCCATTTCAGCCTAAAACAAAATAGAAGAGGCTAGACAAAAAATAATAACAAGGAAGAAAAAGAAGAAGAAAAAGATAGAACAAACAAGGAGAAGAAGATAGACAGTCAAGAAGAAGGAGAAGAAGAAAACGAACAGAGATTCAAAGAAGAAGAAGAGAAGGACTCGATGGAGTGTAGTGCTGGCCGCCACGCGGTGTGCACTGTGGTGGGCCGCTACCGCCGGTGTGGTGAGCCGCCGCCTCCAGGAGTTGTGTCGCGATTCCGACAAAGAGCAGAGAGGGACTTTGAGAGACCGAGAGTCGAGAGAGAAAAGGAAGCAAAGAAGCATGCGAGACTGAGAAATGGCAAGAGGGAGGGTCGAGTTTCATTAGGTTTCATTATTGAAACTCAAAAACCCTAAAATACCCTTTAAAAAACAAAAAAAAAAGGTTTATGGCGAAATTTCCTCCATAGCTACAATATTTCCACCATGGCACCACCGCCATTGCCCGCCACAACCACTAAGCCATCCACATTCCAATGGCGGCCTCAAATTCCACCACATCATGGCGCCGCCATGGCCGATATTTGATAACATTGATTGCTACTATCAAACCTTGTATTATCATGTCTAGGCCTTATCCTATACGATGCACCAAACAAGGCCTAAGTTGTCAATTCATTCAACCTTGAAGTGTCTACATCGAACATATCACATTTGATAGCATCCACCAGCTTCTAAAGCCAAATAGGAAAAAAAAAAAAAGATTATAACATTTTATGCTGCAGTGAATATGCAGTAAAAGATCAACATGAAAATAAGTTACATGTGGTGGGGACGAGGATGTTGTGATGGATGAGTGATCACACAAGACATGATAAAAAAAGAAATAAATGCGTTAGAGAGGAAATTGGAATGGTGCCTATCACAAAAGATGGTGGAATCTCGCCTCAGGTGAGTTGGGCATGTTTAGAGAAGATCTATGGAGGCCCCAATAAGGAGAGTGGATCAAATAGAGAATAGTACTATAAATAGAGATAGAGGGAGAGTGATAGAAACAACCAAAAATATTGAATAAAAGAGACTGGTATTATTGGAAAATTCAAAAAGACAGAAGGCAAAGATAAGAGAGTAGGCCTATAGAGCACTAAGCAGCTCTTACTCTCCAAATTCCAAATACAGCAATAGCCTACAATATTTCTCTCCACTACCTACAATTATAAACTTGCCTCTAATAGAATACAACCAACATTTCCCACGCCCCATCTCTCATTGCTCACCCCATTCCCTTGCTAATGTCGTTAAGACTTGGGACCCACATGGATCACACACCTCAGCACCCTTGTTAATTCCTAAGTTGCCCCTAAATCTCTTTCTCTCATACACTTTTAATCCCTCAGGAATTCATCTCAAGAGACTAGAAAAACTATAAGGGAAATAATCAAAAGAGATTTAAATGTTAATGGATTTATAGTGTCACTTGATCCATGTAGTTGACCCCACTAAGTGAAACAAGGCGTAATTGTTGTATTGTTATATGTTGCAGTGATGTATGGAGAATTTTATGTTATAGTGTAATGTTTACCGCGGATAGACCCTTAAAGTAAAAAAATTAAAAATCTTATATTTCATATCTAATATCAAAACATAGGTTCCACTCTAAATTTTCCAATCTTAGAAGCTCAAATTGGGTGCAACGAAATTATCTGCAAGCACCAAGGCAATAGATCAAAAAGGAAAACTTATACAAAAGGAAGACACTGTGAAACTAAACTTTCATTGTTATATTTCATGTTTCAGTCCAATGCAAGATGTTGCATGTTTAAATCAAAATATTCCAAGAATAACGCCAACCAACTATGAAATTCAAACGATAATTTGATTGAACTTGCAAATATTTTAGCCTATGCAATTGCAAATAATAGGTATACGGCATGTTAGAAATAAAAATCTCACACCGCCACACATGCTTTGCAAGGCATTGATATTTAGAAGCGCAAAACCTCATGTTTATGATCTACCATCACTGAATGACAATATTACCCATCTTTAGTCAAACCTATCTATGATAGAAGTTCAACTTCACCATCTATCAAACTGATTAGTGCACTCCTGATATATACAACCTGAAAGTCCCATAGGCAAGCTCCTACACGAGCACTTAGTGATTTTGGTTTCATGAGTGCCATAATATAATAGAAAAGGAGAGGAGATAGGGAGAGGAAGGAGGGGAAGCAAACCAAAACTGATAAAATATAGAAAAATTACACGCAGCTGAGTTTTCTTCATAAATGTTCGAAGAATATCGTATAAACTTCTTCTACACAACCAATCCAAAACCATTGTTTTCTCTATGTTAAACTTCATGTAGGTATGATTTTATGTTTCAGCTGGGAATTACAATACACTAATAAAATATTCGTCATTTTATTAACTAGCATTTGGACTTTGTATTTGATCTCTCTCTTAAGAATCTTTGTGCCCATCACCACGCATTCTACTAAGATCCAAACAATTGGACAATCTAATCTCAATCACCTTAATTTAAACATAGCAATTAAGATTAGTTCCCTCGCCACTCAAAATCTTTTACAATCAAAATTTCCTTACACAACAGGTTTCTGATCATCTAACACAATGAAGCAACATAGCTTAAATATATTATGAGCCTCAAAACTGTCAACCAAAAGATTCAATTAGATTATAGAATTGATTCAAAATACACTTGGACCTTTTAATCACCCACGTGACAGGCTTATACAAAAAACCTCACAAATGCATTTAAAATAAAGACAAAAATCGAAGTTGAAAGATCACTGTCCCCACTTACACGGGTTGCATCATTAACATTACACAATATATTGCATTCACTCTTCACGTTTCAAATTCAGACCCTGGATACTAATATAATCATCAATTTTATTTCTTTAGCATGCATTGATTTCCATATTAACATAAATTACAAAGAGTTTGAAGTCATGTCAATCAACAAGAAGTTAGGTAAATATTCAGAAGAAAATTAAATATAAATGAAAGAATGAGCAAACCTTGTCAAACTCTATATTCAATACTGCTGACTTAATCTCGCAAGGAAATTTGAGGACCAGCTCCATCACCCCTGGTGATACTTTGTCTTCTGATGGTGAAACAAGCATTCTCTCAACAAAATCTGTGACTACTTGAGGCCTTTCATCAACTAATAACTGTAGAGTGTGATAATATACCTTAATATACCAAGGCACAATTTGGAGAACATTAACTTGGAAATCACACCTCCGTTCAGCAGCATTGACTGCAACAAAGCCCTGAGTCGATTCTGTTGTTTTCAAGGATATTGCAATAGCACCCCTTTCATTTCCACTTCCCACTAAAAATCTGTTCGCATATAAGGGTGCACGTGGGCTCGACCAAATAACAGGACGCTTCCACGTTATGCCTAAATCAAATTCTTCACTGTCTCTGTACTCTTTAATTGGATATTCATACAGAATCGAGGAGCCCTTTTCTGCTTCTTTATGCACCCTGTCAGGATGAACAGATAATTCAAAGCCAGGATTCCTTCTAAAATCTTCAGGACCTGTCTTATTAGCAACAAATACAGCAGTACCCTTATGCAGATTCTCAAGTTGAGTGACCATACCTCTCTCAACTTGGAGGTAAACATTACTTGACTTGGAAAGAACACATCTTCCATTGATTTTTCTTCCAAATATTGAACTCAGAGACCAGCTTGGCTGCATCTTCGTTTCGCTGAGATAGTTCCTGCCAGCTTTCTGAATAAGAGGCTGAAGTACAACTGTAAGCGTTTGTTCTAGAATAACTCTTGAATTGAACTCATCTGCAGCAGCTCCAGATGATGTCAAATGCAATCTCTGAGAATGGTAAAAGCTTCTGTAAATAGATGGTCTATCCATTAAGGCGGAGAGTCCAGCTTTGTCTCGACAAGGAAGGAGTTTCAACCAAGGAGTTAAGTTCTCAGTACAGACAGCTTCACGTGGCAGTGTACCATATCTTCGACTGCCTAAAGCTGATTGAAATGCCCATTCTGGAGCAGAATAAGAGGTGGAAGACTCAAGCAAGTTGATGGAAGCGCAAAAGAGACCTGACAAAGCATGGGTTAAATTTTTCCAAGAATCATCAACCTGATGCGGAAGGACATCAAACGCCGCCCACAATTCAACTCCAGGAGGCTTTGCATTGTGGCTTGATATTGGATCCAACCCACCCCACCTTTCATAGTTCCACCGACCTTGTGTGAATGATAACTCCATAGCTTTAATGTGGAATTTCTGAACCTGTCCATCCAACACTAATTCACATGTTATTTAGTATATTCAGGGAGAAAAAAAATGTTATGAGAATTCAGAATCTAAAAGGAAATGAGACAAAGTCACAAACACGATTCTAAAATGCAGCAGCAAAAGCACAAAAAGAAAGCATAGACTAAAGTGTAAGCACAGGTAGTCCTACTAGTATTTAATCTATATCTATACAATAATAAAGGGGATTGGGTATAAGAACCACCCTTTGGTGCCCAACTTTTCCTCCCATTTTTACTCTTACAACTCTCCTCTTCCAACTCTTTTTTTTTCCCTCTTTCAACTCTTATTTTCTTTCTAAGCAATTATTTTTTAAAAACACGATAATACATGATTGAATATATCTATATAAAAAAAATTTATATTGACAATGCATATAAATTTAATAAAAAAAAAATGCGGCTTGACAAGTATTACAGTGCCGGGCAAGGTGCTAGTACCAATTAAAGGACTTTATCAAGAAAAAGAAAAAGTGAGTGGGGAAAGGTTTTTGTTGCTGTAGTTAGAGGTGGTGGTGGTGAAACCTTAAAATAATAATAATAATAATAATAATAATAATAATAACAAAAATAAAAAAACAAGCACCAGTTGAGAAATGGATTTGGGAAAGAGGTGGTGGTGATGGGAGAAGGAATCAGAGAGAGGTGCTTCGCTTTGGAAGTGGAAATGAGAGAGCACTTTGCGATCCGGTAAGGGCTTCAGTAGCAGCTCCTCATAGAACTCTTCTTCTTTTCCAGAATCGGATGCCATTGCCGATAATATGATCGAGAGCAAGAGCAGAACAAGCGTCGCATTCAGAGGAAGAGCCATCATTTGGCGCGACCGGGGAATTCTACAGAGCCTACATGGATCGGACATGGAATTCAACCAAGAAAATTGTTAATCAAACTTCCTAAGAAAGCATAAAGAGGAACAGTAAGACGAACCAATCTGAGAGCATATAAAATTTATTAACAAATATGCACTTGGTATGTTTGGGCTTTGAAAAAAAAAAAAAAAGAGCATAAGAATGCTCTGCCCTAATTGAATCATAAATTCATAAACTTGAGTGGGTTCCTGAATCAATCTGATAAGACTCTAACAACTGAGTAAATGAGAAAGACAGAAACCTTTGTGGTGTGGTTTGCAATTTGCAGAGCTACGGCCAAACCAACTCCGGTAGCGACGGCGGTGGCTGCTCCGGAGGACGGCGCGACTGATGGTGGGTGCTGAAGCAGACGACGTCGTCGGCGGCGGCAATGGGCGCAGGGACACGCAGCGACAGCGAAGACAGAAGGAACAAGGAAGAAAGGAAGGGGCGAGGGGTAGGGTGGGGCTTCAGCGCGAAAAGGCGTCACGCCTGTTTCAAATTTTTCTCTTCCTTAAAAAAGCCCCGGTCAGACGCACATAATATATGATTGGGATTCGATCATATAAAGTGAGCATTTTATTTTAGAGCATAAAATAAAGAGATTTTATTATTAGATTAATAAAATTAAAAATAAAATTATTTTTATTTAATTAATTTAAAGATAAAATTTTTCATTTTATTCTTTAAATTGAGATAGAGAATCTAAATCCTATATAATGTATCATGAAAAAAAATTGTAACTTTTAATGACATCTAAAGAGAAATAATAAGATGGATAATAGCAATAATAATTAGAAATTAAAATTAAAAAATAATGTAACAATTATTATTAGTTTTGGATAAAATTAAAATATTAATAATGCTCGAAATGATTCTATTTAAATAATTATTTGTGTGAAGAAATTATTTGTTTTACTATAACTACAAATAAGAGCCCAGTTCTCCAACTAGTATTGCAGCATAGTATTTCAATTTTTCCATATTCAATTATTTCATCGAAGAATTTAGCTAGTCAATATGAGAATTGATCAAAAACAAAAAGTTTGGGTGAATAAAAATATCCAATAATTTTTTTGATGAATATAAATTTCAACAATTATTCTAAAATATAAAACTTTATGATTCTACGGGGAAAAAACTATCTGTATTAGGCAATTTACAATTTAATTAATGAATAGATATAAAATTTAATAGTTGGTGTAATAATTGAATATTGGAATTAACGTATGTTGTCAATCATCATTCATGGGAGTTAGTGGGGAACTTTGGGCCGTAAAACCCTGATTTGTGATTTTTCCTAATTATCTTAGCTTTCTAAATAATTAAGGGTGTATATAGTGTGTTCTTGCATGATTAATTAGACCTCAAAGAACTAAATCACTCTTTGAATTATGCTAATCTAGCTTAATTAAACTCAAATAAACTTAATTAGGGCTAATTAAGCTAATTAGGACTAATTGACTTAATTATGACTTAATCACCTTAATGAAGGAGATTATGTGTGATTAATTGCTTAAGAATTTCTAATTAGTCACTAATTATATAATTATCACTAATCACATCACTAATTAAGAGTGTAGTGGCATAATGATGTCACCAACCACTATACTTGTTTTTTGGTGGCTACATGTTTATGACACAATTAAAGATAAAATATCACTTTATTATGACTAATGACACATTTAATGATAATTAATTCAAGTTAATTTTGATTAGACCAAGTTAATCTTGCTTTGGTCATTGCTTTTACTAAACTATTCATAATTAGTACACTTTCTACCTAATCTACCCCTACCTTTTTACCTAATCCCCAAAATACCCTTAAACCTAATCAAACCACTCCCCTCTCCATTCATGATGGCTGCGGCCTCCCTCCCCATTCTCACACTCTCACATTTCTTTTCAAACAAACACTTCATCTCATTTCTTCTGACCATCAACCTCCATCTCCACCACCTTCCTTCATCATCTTCAACCTCACAACTCTTTCATTTCCACTAAATCTAACAAATAAATATACTTCTATACCTTTTCCACCCCACAAATCCAAATATACCATTAGTTTTTTAAAAAAACCTCCAATCCCTCCATTCTTGTTTGGTTGAATTGTGAAGGTGAAGAAATGAGGAGCATTTGCTTCCTTTCTTGTGATCTTGGGCTTCAAGAAGCTTATTGATGCCCTGACCTCCAACAAAATCCCTTTTTTGGGTAAATGTTTGTGTTCATACTTGTTTTCTTATCTTGTTTTCCAACTTTTGTTAAAAGGGTTTGATTTTTTATGAATGTTTATGCTTGAAAGTTGATTATTTTGCTTAAAACACTTCTTCTTTTTTAAATGTTTGAAAAGCTCATAATTTCCTCTCCTTCAAATTTTGGTTTTTACCATTTTATGTGGATAAAGATTTTTGTTTCAAAATTTAACTCCATAACTTTGTTCTACACTTAAAAGGAGTCATTTTTATGTATTTTATGAAATATTAGGGTAAGCTTTAGCCTTTTTGAGTTAGGACTATTTTTGAATGTTTCTTTCAAAAGCCATTTTGATATTTAGAAACTACACACAAAAAGGAGCACACTCATGTATGATTCAAAGGTTTGTGACAAGCTTGCATTTTAAGACACATAGGTTTGGCGTAGGCATATTCACCTAGAAAGAAAATTTTATTTTTAAAACTAACCACGTATTTGGAATCTACATGAAAAATAGAGCTTGGACATGAAATTTGGGCATTTTTGCAATTAGGTAGAAATTTTGGGGTTAAAGTGTAATTTTATAAACTTTAAGGGTTTTAAGTAAAAACTGAATTTTAACGATATAAAACTGTAAAAATAGGTTCTGAAACAGTAATGTATGTGTTTGGAAGAAAAAAAATGATTTTTGGGGTCATTTTGAAATTTTAGTAAAGTTTATGAGTCAAAATGCAATTTCTCAAAAGTTTAAGAATTTTGTGCAAATTCGAAATTTCAAAGGCACGATTGAATTTTTAGTAGAATGAGGAGGACAAATATGTTTTTGGGTGAAAAATTAGGTTGTGGACTATTTTGTAAATTTTATAAAGTTTGTGGGCTACTTAGCAAAACTAGAAGCTTCAAGGTCTTTAAAAGTAAATTTGTAGAACTTGTACCATGAAGAAGAGTGGGCAACAGTAATCATACACCTTGGGAAGAGAAAAAGTGTGTTTTTCAAACTACTCATATCATCATACTTAAATCAATTTAGTGGATGCGAACTTATAATTGTGATTTCAAATGTACTAATAACTCTTGAATATCTATTGGTGAATTCTGATTGTTGATTGCACTTGATTGCTATGCTTGATTAGGTTGTGAATAAATATTATGACATACTTGACTGTGATTCATTGGTATTATATGTGATATTAATTGACATACCTGGATACTGTTGGTTGGACTGGTTGCATGTGCATTTATGAGCATTATTCATGATCGGTTTTTGAATGAGTTTTATCAATAGAATGTGTTGAGTCAAGTATGCATTAAGACTAAAGGAGAACTTTCATCCCTTACATTAGGAAGCAGAGTAAGTAAGGGTGGTTGGGATGTACTAAGTGTTACACCATGGCAAGAATCATGGAAAATGTAAGCATAAACGTCTATAAGACTAAAGGAGAACTTTCATCCCCCTTGCATTAGGTTCAATATCGATCGAGGTTTAGTGACAACTGATCGCATTTATACGTCATATTGATGATTATTACATTTGACTAGTGGAGGTTCAACCTGATTAGATTTAAATGACGGGTGATCACATTATATACGTTAGGTATGAGCTCAAAGCCTAAGGGTTCTGGAGGTTAATGAATAAGTGAAAACAAACCATGTTCAAAGAAATTTTAAGGTCTTATGCCTACCCAATGTCTAATTTCGTTTCTTTCATGCATGCATGTACTTACATAGGATCATGTTCACCCTTTTCAAGCATGCATGAACTTACATGATTATGCTTCATCTTTTCATGCATGCATATGGCCTAAGTGATGTGTTTGTTTCTATGCATACATGCCCTTATGAAATATGTATTCGAATGTAAAACTCTTCTCATGCATACATATATCTAGCTTGATGAATTCATGATCAAGATCATATTAAAATGAAATGTCCAATTAATAATGACAATTGCAAAAACTCTGAAATTGGACTGCATTGTGGCATGTACACCTTTGCCATAAAAAAAAAAAAACCAAGTGGGCTAGAGATGTACGATGATAACACCATGCATGTTTTACTATTACTAAGATTCGTTAGAATTCTCACCCTTTAAATTTCCATGTACATCTCTAAACGAGCAAGACATGTCGGGCTAATGCTTAAGCTTGCGTATGGATAGGGATAGCTATGCTAGAGACATTGTTAAGATTATTAAATATTTACCTTGCTTATATCTCTTGTCATATGATTGTCATTTTGGTTTGGATTATTGTATGCCGAACCCATGCATGTGGCCGTTTGACATGTTTATCCATTAGGTTTTTTATTACTATATATTTCGGCTTGTGACATACAGGTTACGTTGTCATGCATGTGGCACTATTATATGTATTTGGATATCTTGTGAGTTGCTATGGCTCTTATGCTAGATTATATATTATATCGAGGTATTTCATATGATGGCCTTGAGATTATCTTGGTGCTTAGATGATAACATTATGCTATATGCTCATATGTCTATGTTATGGTTATGTATTTTGGTGCCGAATGATATTTGCATGAAAAGGCTTTTATTTTTTAAGGTAGCATTTTTTAAAGAAAAAATTTGGCCCATATTTTTTGCTAAATATTTTCAAAATTCAAAGTTAAGCTAAGGTCCCAGAAGTGATCCTTTAATATTAAAATCAAATACGACTCGAGCATACTTTGTTATATGTTAGGGGGTTCACATTCATCCTGTGCCATGGACTGTTCCTGTGTGGTTTGGTTCTCAATTGTAGGTCTCCCACTCAAAAGAAAACATCACCATATTAGATAGGTGAATTTTAGACAAATTCTAGACCCTGGCTAAATCTAAGTATTGTTTTAATCAAGGAGCTATGTTGTGACTCACCTAATGGGAGATCTAGAAAGCAAGAGATGACATCGTCTTCAGGGAAGAAAATTGAATCTGAGAAAGGTCATCCACAAGGCTATGATGCTCTCCCAAGAGTTCTTAGTAGCTGGTAGTTGAAGGAGAATTGCTCCCTTAATCCCATGCAGAAACCACCCTTCGCCATGGCGCCTGTAACAACCCAACTTTTACAAAAAATTAAATTAAAAATTCAATAATTAAAATTTAACAATTATGAGAATTTAGCTATAATACAAATGAGCCAAAGAAGATTTTGTGGAAAAAAAACCCAAGGCAAGGGATGAATAGTAACTTTGGATTCGGACCAAAGAGTGACCCAAGGGAGGGAACTTGGACCTGGAGGCAAAGGTAAAGATAGTGATATTTTAAGTTTCTAGAGATATTATTTGTTCGATAAAGTTTTGATGTGTGGATTTCACACGGCGAAAGAAACTTTGTGGCCAAATAACCCCAACCAACCATATCTTGCCAAGTGGATGACATAGATTAAAACTTGGCAAGCAAGTTTCAATCTTAGCCGGTAATTAATTTTAATTTCATTTGATATATATTAAAGTCGTAAAAATTAGAAGATAATTTCACATTTATATCTCCATAAATATTACAACCATTTCTCATTTTTTTCCTCTCACCACACTTCATGGATAGCACATAGTTGCCCTATGTTTTCCATTTTGCTCACCCTTTTTCATCATCCTTATTTTTCATCTATTTGATTAATAACCAAACTTCTCTTCCAAACAACTTTACACTAAAAATCTTCATCATTTGTTTCTATTTATATTTCACTAAGTATTGCACTACAAAAATCACCCTTCATCTTAGTTTCACTCATGCCCTACCAGCTTGGAGAAGGAAAAAATTGTTGCTTGGGTTCTACAAGAGCAATAGGAGGTCCAATGACACAATCAAAGTGATAGCTATCTTGATTTCAAAGTAAGGTTACTTGAAAACCTCTTTTAATCTAGTTTTTATTTCTAAAATTTTCCAAAGGATTGGACTATGGTTTGGCTTCATTCTTTCATATTAAAGCTTGATTATTGATGGACATGCATGATTGGGGCAGTATATGTTGTTAGGAAGCTCTTTGATCAACTTACATCTTAGTTTAACATGCTGAAAACTAAATTCTGAGCCTAGCAGTAAACTTGTGCCATTTTTAAAATGCACTTGGAGAAGTCTTTTTGTGCTAGTTTTTTTTATTGAAGTTAAAAAATTGAGTGACATTCGTAAATTTTTTTGGAAGTATTAGTGAACATTTACTATTTTAAAAAATTATAAAACCGAGACTAAAGCCTTGCTCCTAGGCGATATTTCTAACTCCTGAATTTGTCTATTATTTTTATCCCATCAAATGATGAAATTTTGAATTGAAATTTTTATATGTTGTTATGGACATCATATCCCTAATTTTTTTCAAAGACATTTAGGCTTATTAGTTATTTTTAAAAATTTATGGATTCTGACTTATTGCTTAGGCAAATAGATTCTGGCCACTAATTTTGGATAATTTTTTTAACCTAGCTAGAAATTCCTTTTTGAGTCAAGGTTTTTACAGATTAATCTAGTCATATTTAGGGGCAAGTGAAACTGACTACTTATAAAGATTAAATTGTCAAGGAGAGTAAACCTGACAACTTGTTGGATCCCTTTGACACTAAGTCAGGGAAAGTAAACCTGGCTAGGATTAGTACTATGTGAGAGTCAAAGAAAATAAATCAACAATTATGTATAAGATGAGCTAGTCATGATAAGCAATCTATTACCTCAGGTAGGTAGAGTGGGTAAGACCACTTATGTTAAGGGTAGGTGAAGTTGAAAAAGATATCAAAGTCAAGAAAAAAAAAGTTAATTAAGAAATTGAAGAAAGTCATTGCATTTATCATATGCATACTTATATTATTTTTGAATTATTTGCCTATGATGACTTATTGTGGATTAGAATATTATGATATATGTGAATTAAATGATGAAATTTGAAAAGAAACCCACTTTAGAAGAATAATTTTGAACTTTAAAATGAAATTTTATTAAGTTAATGCATGATCCCTTTTTTTAATAAACGAAGTGGTTGGTTGATGATAATGACATTCATTGTTGTGCATTTTGAGATACCCTATGGAGAATTTCATAATTCTCACCCCTATATTTGTGTGGTCCATGTCGTCTCCAGATTACTAGAGAATAATGAAGTTGTCGTACTAGAAGTGTTTATCTCATAATAGGCCAATTATCAAAGACCATTGTCAGCTATTATATACGTATCAATTTTCAAGAAGACAAATATTCTATTATGGCTAATAGAAAAGAGTTTTTTTTTTTCTATAAATTTGGATATGTGTTGTACATATTACTGTTATATTATACACATTATGCATTTTTTAACTACAGTGTTTCCTTTTTATATATTTAAATAGAACTATGAAATAGTTCCTGGATGACTTGTTTGAATATACTCTAAATACTTAAGCAAGGTTAACTAATTTATAAGTAACAACTCTAAAGTGTGATGTCATGGCTTAAGGATGATGTCGTACTTGGGAGGGTGTTAAATTATAGTATTAGAGCAGTTAATCCTAGTAGAACCTTAAGGATTGGACTAGCTATGCTTCCAAGCATATTTTGTTATGTGTAGATTAGTCATGCCTTGAATCTTGTCTCTATAATAGGATATAGGGTTTAGACATGCATGATAGTCTAGTGGTACTGTAGTTGGTTGCTATCACACTT
Source organism: Dalbergia oliveri (assembly GCA_030441495.1). Taxonomy (NCBI): domain Eukaryota; kingdom Viridiplantae; phylum Streptophyta; class Magnoliopsida; order Fabales; family Fabaceae; genus Dalbergia; species Dalbergia oliveri. Next base: position 11,743,177 of record JAMLFY010000016.1, read on the forward strand.
GGCATAGTGTTGAACCTAATCAACTCAATATCTTTTGTTTGGTGTATCCATGAACCAATGGAAGATCATAGATGTACGTACTATGAGTAGGAATGTGAGCAGAAAGACATGATGGGTAATTTCCATGAGATGGTTGCTGCCATGAGGTAACAAGCCAATGGCCAATCATATGATGGAAAGCTGGATTGGAATTTTGAAGGGAATCAAGCTAGAAATGCAGGGAGAAAGAAGGTCGACGTAGAGTATAAAAAATTTACTTAATTCAAAAGCAAACCTTCCGCTTTTGAGGAACCTTCAATCCAAACAAAGCTAAAAAGTGGGTCAAAGCAATGGAAATTATTTTCTTTGCTACTTACATGGTAGAGGCAAATCAGAATTTTGGTGGGTAACAATAAGAGAATTTTTAATTTTCTCTGTAGTAACCTGGGAGATATTTAAAAAGGCCTTCTATTGATAGTATTTCCCAGTTCTTGTAAAGAATGCAAAAGAACAAGAATTCATGGGACTCAAATAGGGAACTATGAGTATGGCAGAATACACTGCCAAATTTGAAGAACTTTGTAAGTTCTCCATTATTTACCAATGTGATCCTGACAAAGTTTGGAAGTATATCAAATATGAAGGTAATCTTCAGGAGGATATTCAAGCCTCGATAGGAGTCTTGGAGATTAGGGATTATGCTACTCTTATGAATAAAAGGCCGATAGAAGGATATAACAAAAAGCTAGCTATTGCCAAGTCCGCTAAGGACAATTCTAAGAAAGATTGCCACCTTAAGACTAGAGCTATGAAGATGCCCCGCTCTTAAAGAAATTGTTTCAACTGTGTCCATATAAGGGTAAACAGCAACAAAAGTTAGTTGCGAGGCAAGACTGCCCAAGACATAAGAAGAATTACGAGAGTAGGTCTTGCTTGGCTTGGGAAATACGTATGCTATTATTGTGGAAAACCTGGGTATATGATTTGGAGAGTGCGTAGATATGTATGCTGCTGTTCATGCTCAAACAAAAACTAATTAAAAATAATTTTCATGCAAAAGTAAACATGAAGTATGTTTTCATATTTTTGTTCTACCAAGTTGACAATAATCTTCATTGCAAAATTTTTCCTCTTACTTTCAACCTACAAAGTGCCGTCGCAATGGAAAAAAAGTAGGCTCATTGTGTACAACAATATGGTAAAGCTGCATAAACACTATTCAAACATTATGATTATCATCATGCTTGCATCAATCACTGAGAAACTTCCATGTCCTAGTAGTGTTCATGTAAGGAATAATGACGCATTCTATTTGAGCTTCAACTTGATCCATCGTTTCCAACTTTATCTGCAACAAGTTTAAGAAGAATGAGGAACTAATTGTACTTGTTTAACAGACAAAGTTGTAGTAAGAAATACGTTTGGCATTAGTAACAATTGACTTGGGAACAAGATTAATGTTTAAAAGATACAGTAAGCCAATGAATGCAATGATAACAAAACGGACAGAAATAAGGGTACGTTTGGTACGTGTTTTCATTTCTTGTATTTACTGCTTTCAGAATTTTACAAGGAAATATTCAAAACAGTGAAAGCAATAAATTTTCGTTTTCATGCTCTATTTTCATTATTTCTTTTATGAAATCTGAAAACAAGAAACACAGAAACCAAACAGATCCTAAGGTTTAAACTCATAGGAACATATCTATTTCATCTTGTAAACTAAGCTCCAAGAGTCCAGACATTCAAGAAGGCTTGATCAGCTATGATACCAGACCTAAAATAACCAGTTGCTTACACTATATTGGATTGCCAAAATTTAGAAAACTCTGCTGGATCACAATCTATAGTGATATTCTTTAAGGGTGTATATGTGAGTTTTATTTTGAAGGGGTTTGCAGAACCGGGAAAAAAAAATCACTGTAGACCCTTCCTTTCCCTTAGTTTCTCCTCCAAAGTGAAACTCACAAAAACACCCTTATGGAATTACTCTCTCCGTCCACTTTTAAGTGTCTTCTAGGAATTAGCTAAAATTTGGTACATTACAAAATCAACGTATCTGGACACATTATAATGTACCAAATTTTAGCTGATTCCCTAGCAACGCTTAAAAGTGGACGTAGGTAGTAAACTACATTCTGACAAGCAGCTACATATATGATCGCTTATTAGCTAAACTTCAAATAAACAACTAGAAAATTTGATGAAAGTACTAAAGGACATTTAAATGAAAAAAAAAGCAAATATGAAACCAAAGCAATATTTAACTTTCGAAGCAAAATTAATATTGATGAGAACAGAAGGCAAACATATATGGCCATGCAAAATGCAATCACTAAACTACGCTGTTTGAAGCAGAAGCTTGAAAATTGAAATTCTAGTTGCAACAATAACAATGTCCTCAAGTAAAAGGCAACTATAGAGTTTTCTTAATTTTAGTAACTAGAAGATAATCTTTCTTGATCACACCACAAATGACAAAGCAATCAAAAGTGAGCTTAATAGTAATGCAAACCTGATAAAGTCGCAACTCAAACCATGGACCAACTTCCTTTAGTTCAATAGACTTTGGACCCCATGCTTTTCGTAAATATGATGCCTGTAAGTAATAGACATTTTATTTCAAATGAAAAGGAAACAAACAACCCTTAACCAACAAAAGTTAACTATAATGAACAAATAATTATAATGAGGGCCAAATGCCCAAAAACCAGAAATACTGAACAAACCTGAATGAGATATAGTCAGACTGGTTGGAAAAAGTGACAATACATTTTGTGTCTGGTTTAGGCACCGGAAACAGACACTTTAGAATGTTGGCAGCCCTTTCACCCAACTGTTTAAAGTCCAAAATCAATCCAAATAAGATGAGCTGTCAGCACAGAAGCAGTGTGACTATTGTTATATATAGCAAACAGTTTTGTTATTGTAGAGTTTGAATAAGCATATTTCCATAAATACAGTCATGAAATTAGAGAACAAAAAAGAGAACAAAAAATAAGGGAGTCAATGTAAATAGATTCTGATCCTATATTACTATCACAAATTAACATTATCTTAGCAGATTCTCAAACTTTTATTACTACAAAGGAAACAAATGCAATATATTGGCATCTGACTGGTTTGTTTTGTTTTAATTTAGTTCATATGTTTTTACTGCAGTCCAAATTTTATTCCTACACAACATTTTTGTTTTCACATTTATTGCACAAAAACTTGAAAAGTGAAATAGGAGATAAAATTTTAAAAAAGTAGCATTTTTGTTATTATCAGTAAAGACATATCAACAAGAAAGGAAAAGAGAAAACAAACCAAACATCCTCTTAAATTTATCTTTAGCAAGTGACACAGCACCTTTTCCTTTCGAAATTGATCCGAGTTTGAACTTGATTGGAGACAATATATCTAATAGGTTTGTGCTATATATAAAAAAAGAAATATAAGAGATTAGTTTGGTTGGTTGGTGAATGTAATTGGTGACTGGTGAGTAATGCACTTAGAGAACTAGTGTAGGCACTTCACGGTCACGGTTGTTAATAATAAAAGCAGATAGGAAATACAGAAAGAGAGAGTTTGTTGAGAGTTAGTTGTGTGTGGAGACTCTGGTGGGACTCTCAAATTTCCTGCCACTGCTATATCTTCCTTGAGAACCTTAACTATTATAATACCAAAGACCAGTGCTTAAGAAACCAATAATGCGCTTTACCATATCCCATATCTGTGCTCATATCTTAATCTCAGCATTTTAAGCATTAAGCGAGGAAATAAATAATTTGAATCACTTTAACCAGTCAAGCCACAAATGGTTCACGCACTTGACCAGTTCACAATAGGTTCTTCAGGTCTAAGGCAAATTAAGATCATTCTGGTTTCAAAGGCCAGACTAGACCAGCATGAGGACTCCAGGTTTGGGTTTAGAAATATTGGGAATTAACAAGCGAAAAATGGGCTCCAATATCCATATTGCCCTTTGATTAAGGTTTATCCGAAACGTTTAGTCAGTTTGATGACACCATCGCACAACAAATATTTATTGTAGCATCTAGGGACTTGTTTTGGGCCCTCCAAAAACTTTTTAAACCCCAATTATCTCATTATTGTATAAAGATATGAAGCCATGATATGACAAGACCAGTAGTTATCGGAGGGTCCAGTGACAAAGGCAATAAACCACAACTCAAAGATTTGGGTATTTTACCAGTGATATTTACTGCATATAAAGAAAATAGAGATAGTGTTGAAAAATAGAGATAGTATTGAATTATGAGAACCTTAGTTGAGAAGTTATCAAAAATCAGATGTGGATAAGCTTCGGGCATGGTTCCAATGGCTTTCTTGTCTTTGATTTCATGCCTTGTAACCTACAAGAACAACAAATTAGGATATTGACCCTGAAATGAAAGAAAAAACAAAACACTTTAAGACTAACACTTACCACATTGAGCAATCCAAAAATTACAGTTGGACCAAATGGCAGATGGCTAACAATTAAACCATCTGGCACACCATGATGTTCATGAACTAAGACAACATCTGTATAGTCATGTGCACGGCAAGACTCTATAATCTCTGAGATAACCTGAAATGAAAGAAAGAACCACATAAATATAAATATGCGGGTACAGGAAAAGAGCATAAGGTATTAGCACAACTGTAGAACTGATTATATTTCAGCTAGAGTTACTAACATGCTTAAATAGCAAAATTGGACAAGCAATGAATAGGTTTTGACCAACAAACACATAGATATCATTCAAGATTGAAAATTACTTATGTCAAACTAGGAAATAAACTCTCAACAAACATACGAGGAATAGATGTTTCAACTTTTAACCAGCATCAAATAAAATAGGATTGAGTTGAAAGTAAAAACATTAATAATTCAGAGAATTTCCTTTGTATGCTGTCCGACAAACTCTAAAAATAAAATCTGAAAATGAAACTTCCTGAACTTAGAAATTCAAAACTCCTCCTAGGAGTAGTCTTTTGTTTGGATAGCAGTTGAGTTGTAGACAATATGTTTGAAGATTAGCAGACTCTCATGATCCATCCCACCCAAAAGCTTAAGCCATTGGGTAATAGCATATAAATGGTTGTATATCTAACATGCCCCTTTACGATAATGTCTCTTTTGGACTTGAAGCATGAACAATTTATTAGAATGAGAGATAACAAAGATTAAATCCCAGATCACTTGATTGTGGAGGCTCTGATACCATCTAATGAACCATCTTTCCCAAAAGCTTAAACAGTTGGGTAGGGGCACATGAATGTTTTTACATAACACTAACCACATTGTGCTCTTTCTCTTCTGTCATAATAGTAGCCCACTTATTTTTAAATAATCAGGCACATTTTTTTGTGTAATAGCAAAGTTTCGAAAGAGAGTGAGCACTAAAAGTGTAACTTCAAAATAGAATATTTTCACAAAATATGTCACAGACTCTGGCAGGATTGTCAATGGTGGATGGCAACTTATGGCAGTGGACCAAAAATTCACCATTTAAGACCACCATGGCCTCCATAATGAACAAACCTTGCCATGGCTACCATTTGACAACTAAGGTCAGGAATAAGGATGTAAAAGTCTTGTGCTTTTTTTTTTTTTTTACCAGGTTCTTTTGTATATCTGTTAGGCCTTTTGGACTAGAATGCCTGAAGCATCATGAAGCCTTGCTTACGCTATGACATAGGATTGTGTTTACAGCATCTCTTTGGTGATCTACTCACAAATATTTCAATGCTAAATGAGGATATCTTATACTCCCCTATGGTTCTCTTACCAAAATGTCTTACTAATTAACATTCTTATCAGGAAAAAAAATAAGTGGAAAATCACCAAATAATAAACTCTTCACGTTTCAAACACTTGAAAGATAATATAATAGATGGTAAAACAGGCAAAGTTACAACCTGACCACCTCGATTCATTCTTTGTGCATTGGGAAAGACAAAACTCAACTCCTGCAGAGAATTTAAGATCCTGATAAATAATAAGTTGTGTGTAAAGTACCAAGCAAACAAAACAAGGTATATTTTTCAATACAACATTTTCAAACAATCAGTAACATAATGAAGTGATCAAACCTTTACAAACTGTTGGAGAGGAGCACTTGGATCCCTAGAGGTGGTTAACAAAATTTTAGGATCTTTTTCCGCAGCATGTGCATACTCATCATCAATGTGTGTTATGGGGACTGAATTCAATTGAGCAAAAAGTAGAAAAAAAATTACAAATTCACAAACCACATCAAACCCTGTTTTGAAAGAAACAAAAGCAAGAGAAAATAAAACATAAAAAAGGTTTATGATAGAAAAACATAACAAATATCACAATTTCAAAGGCTATGTGCATAGGCAATGCAGTCCAAAGCTATTTTCACTTAAAAGTAAATATTTTGACTTGATTTCAATAAGAGTGCTTTTCGATAAAGAATTTTAAGGAGGTAATGTATTTGTTGGGAGGAATTAAAATGATTTATTGGGCTGGAAAATCCCACTAAACTTGCCTTACACATTTTCTAGTATCTTTCCTCCCCACTCACCTAATGGTCGTCTTTTTCTATTCTCTAATTTCTTCCTTCAATCATACACCCTTATTTGTTTCCACCTGTTGGCCCCTCCAGTCCAAACAAACTGTGGCCCAACTCACTCATTCCAAGCTATTCTAATATATAGATGGCTTGTGGGTCTATCAATACCCCTCCCTCCTATGAGATTCACCTTGTTCTCAAGATGAATTTCCAGAAAAGCCTCCTTGATATTATTGGCATCTTCCCATGTATTCTCCTTCTTAGGTAGATTAATCTACTTGACCAGCACCTTAGTGGTCCCATCCTCCCATTTAATAATTGCAGCACTGCCAGCAACTCCTTGGGCCTCACTGGAAGTTCCCAGTCCTCCAATAAGAAAGGAGGAAGTTGTTCACAAGGCAGGCTAGCTGGTAGAGTCTTTGGAACTGAAACACATGAAAACACTCTTGTAGACTCAGGTAATTGGAGCCTATAAGCTACTGTGCCTACCCTGTCCACAATTAAGAGAAGACCATAAAACCTTGGGCTTAGTTTCTCATTCAACCTCGGCTAACAACTTAAGATGATAGGGCTTCACCTTCAAGAACACTGTATCAACCTCATTGAAATCCACCTCTCTTCTACCTTTATACACCTACTCCATCATTTGATGTTGGATTATTGAGCCTTGATCAAATTATATTCTAGCTCTGCTGGTATATTGTCTCACTCTACCAAAGTTGTCTATCTCCTCTTCAACTATGCTCTCCTGCCTAAAGGGTATGATAGATAGTGCTTCCTACCCATATAAAGCTCAGATTGCGCTCTTGCCAATGGCAACAGTGAAGGAGTATTGACAAGCTTCGAGCTTCTCTCAGCTCTGCACCAGCATATGAAAGAAACTGTGATGAGAGCGGGCCCAAGGGGCATTCATGAACACTTTGAAAGATAAGTTGGGCAGAGCTAAAGCTCTTCAACACCCATGACTTTCATGGGTTGATGGTGAGAGCATAAAGGCAGACTGTAACAGCAAATTGGGGCAATTGAGTGGGTTACCTGACCTAGTATTTTTTCTTTTGTTTTTTTAGGGAGAAAGGGAGAGAGAGAGGGGCGGTTGTTATGTTCCACTCATCGAGGACACTTACTAGTAAGCAGGTTGGGCCAAACAGCATGAGCATACATGAGCACACTCTAAAAGTAACGGGGGCTTTCACTCACATAAAACTCAAAGTCATTTTGTTCAACACCAAAATATAATTCTATGCGTAGCTTCCATTGTACGGCACCCTATCAATTAGTTCATTGTGCAAGATGTGCAAGGAGTAAGGACTTGGGCAGTGCCTTCAATTTGCAAATAAGTACCTTCCTGAATGAAACATGACCTCTATGATAGGAACCTATAAAGTACTCACTCCCCAAAAACCAAGCAAAACAGAAAACCGAAAATGTCATCAATCATCACAAAAAACAACATAGCTCATGAAAAACTAACATTATGAAAAAAAACTTAATCACACTCAATTTCATTCCCTAAACAAGGTCATACAAAATTCATTGAAGAAAAGGGAAAGACAAAGGTAGAAGCATGATACCAGCTATGCTTTCATCCTCGAGATCAATTTCACGACGAAGAGCTGCCTCCTCATTTCTGAGCTCAGTAGGTATTGGCTTCCCTTCTGCATAAAATAAAATCAAACTCAATCAAATCAAATAAATAATTAAAATTTTCATTGAAATTAGTAAAAAATAACAAAGATCCATTTTAAGAAATCTTGAAAATAGACAAAGCGACAAAGAAGGAACCTTGAAGGGCTTCTCTGATCTTACGCTTCTTTTCGTAAAGCAAGCGTTCTTTTCCTTCTAAGCTCTTCCTATACAAATACTCCCTTCTCATGCGAACATTTCTACCCAATATTTTGACAAGCACCAAAGAGAACCAAACTCACAGAGAAGACAGAGAAACAAGCAAAAGGGCGAAGTTGCAGAGGGCAAAGAGAGGGGTTTTGCAAAGGGTTAAAAAGAGTCAGTGATAAAATTCAATATATTTTGCAAACTATTAATCAGAGTTTTGTTCATTAGGGTACGTTTGTTATGCAGTATTAAGCATAAAAGTATAAGCTTATACTATATGTTATCCTCGTATATGTTATTCGATGCAGATAACATATTATATAAGTTTATACATTATAATTTTTTTATATGTTAAAATGTTGTATAATTTAATACAACGTTAAGAGGTATTAGGTCTAATTAGCTTTAACGTAGAAGGTTACTTTTATTTTTAACATTTTATTAAAATAAAATAATTCTTAAATAAATAATAATAAGTAAAAATTTATAAATAAAATTATTTCATAACAAAATAAATATTGTTAACAAATAATATATGATATCAATCTAGCTATATACACTACTAATAAAAAAGTAATTATAATTAATAAATATTAAATAGAAATAAATATTTAAAATAAATAATAAATAACATATAATATATAAAATTAAGGATCAATAATAAAAATATTTTGAGTTAATATTTATTTTAAAATTAAAATTTAAATAATTATAATTAAAAATATAAAATTTTAAAAATATATAAAAGAGTTATTTAATATTTATATAATTTATTGAAATAATAAATAATTATAAAATATTGAAATAAATAATAATATTTAAAATAAATTAAATTAAATTAATAAATATTTACATAAATATTATATTTAAATCGTTAATAAAAAAATTTTATTTAATATTTAATCAAAATATTAGAATTATTTATAAATAAATAATATTATTATAAAATATAATATCTTATAGTGTTACACCAAACACTATATAGCATTAAAAGCTATTAAGGGTTATACTATAAGCTTATTTATTAGGTCTTATACTAACTATCTTGCAACCAACCTTATATTTTCATAATAGAAAAAGCGCAAGAGAACAAAAAATTTTGTCATAATTTTGTTGCTAGAATAATTGCATTATTATTGACCATCAATTTAATAAATAGGCAAAGCCACTTGATTTTATTTAATAACTACCATGATCTACGTAAGTAAAATGTCATAGAGCCAAAATTGAGTTGTCAAATAAAGTGGCATGAATATTAACCCTTGGATGATTATTGACCTTTGGATGTAATCACAATAATTCAATGACGTATTATCACATCACATCGATAAAAATATTTGACTCTTACACCCATTATCACAAAAGTCTCACATACAATGACATCCTATATATCAAAACTAATCACATATTTTTAGACTACATATCATTGTTGTTTTTTTTTGTAAATGATTTAGCATTGCTCTTCTTTTTCAATGGCAACATGATTAGCGGGGATTTTCACAGTTCAATTTAGTTTGGTTTTGGAGAAAACCTCAACCAAACCAATTGGTTTCTACAAATTCATATTCATTCATTTTTCATCATCCTCACCAACTAACCAAACCAAAGTTTATTGATTTGGTCCAATTCTTTTGGTTTTGGAAAAGAAGAACATTTAGAATATCAATGAAAGCTCTTTAGGGGTAGCCTAAGGACCCAATAACACTGATTAATTTACCAAATTGGCATATTTTCAACATATTAATTCTACAACTAAAAAAATTATCATATATACAAATAATAAAATATCTATAAGATCAAATATATATTATCTCTTAAAATCAAGTATTGTGAGGAATAACGTGCGCATTACAAACAAAAAGGAAATACACACCAAATCCACAATTATCAATCCTGTAAAATCTGAAAATTATCAACAACAATTCAACAAGCTGAATCAATCACCTAATCAAACACTTGAACCATCACAAAAAAATAAGAGAAGCATATAATATAAGCAAAGAACCATTCATTGAAAAAAAAAAGAAAATAAATAAATAGGACATGGAGACCAAACATCATAGAAGCATTCATTTTTTTTAAAATCAACTCATTAGAAACCAAATAATAGAGAGTTAGATAGGCTAACCTTTTGTTCTAATTCAGAGTAATTCCTGTTGCTATTTTGTTAATGTAGGAGTTATATTTGAGGGTGGCGCTGCAGTGTTGACATTATAAGCTTTGGTTTGCCTTTTTTTCTTCCTATTTTTATTGTGTTTTCTATGTATCAATACTTATAAGTGTGGAAAAATAAATATTTGTTCATATTAGATTTTCAGGATTAGATTTGGTTGCATGTGGAGAGCTTTTCATTCTTTGTTTCTTACATTGCATTATAGGTTAGTAATGAAATCCTTGTTATTTATATGCTTTAGTATGTATGTAGGATAGAGAATTATGATTTTTAGGATAGAATTGTAGGAAATAATGATTGCATGATTGGGGGAAGGGCAAAGAGGTCCTCCAGCTTGTTTGCATTATTTCCTGTGGGATTGTTTGTGTTTGCGGAGATTGCAAGATATGCATGTTGTGGAGTTATAAGGGAATGAGCTCTAGAATGATTTTTAGAATTATGTGAATTGTATGTAATTGTTAATATGTAACTGTTTAAATATATCTATTATGTTATTGACCTTTAATAATTTCTATGATGGTTGAATGCACTAAATTATTTGGTGACGGAAGCTCTTAATTTAAGCGAAGATGAAGTCAAAATTTTGTAAAATTTTTGTTAAGGAAATAAAATTAAAAGTAATTAAATAGAAAACATTTAAAGACAAATTGAATGCGTTTGAAACTAATAATATGATGTCTTTAAAAAATTGGAGCATTTATTAAGGTTACTTACATGATCAATGTTTCTTTCAAATTGGTGATGGATGTATGCATATTGTATCCTAATAGAGGGAATTAAATCAGAATTCTATAATGGTATTGAAGAATTCATGAGAGTAGCATGTTAAACACAACAATTCCTTGATAAGGCAAAAGATAAGTGTCCATGTAATAAGTGCAAATGTAAGAAATATCTAGATAATAATACCATGAGGATTTATTTGTACAAGTGGGGGTTCATGCCTGATTATTGGATTTGGACCGAGCATAGGGAGATAGTTAATCAGGGAATCAAGTAGGGATGTTTTAGACTAAAAGTAGTTTTAGTAGGGTACACATAGCTTAGTATGATATGGGTGATGTGTCGTGGGAAGATAATTTTTGTAGGCATAAAGATATGGTTTTTAATGTTGATGGTCTGAATTTGCAGCTCATTGTTCTGAGCCTAGGTTAAGGAGCCTAGCCAAGATGTCACTAGGTTTTATAGCCTGGAAGCTGCAAATCAACTTTTATGGGAGGATTGTGTGCATTCTAAGTTGTCATTAGCAATTTGTATGTTGAGTACTAAGTCTAAAGAGAACCAAAACTAAAGTTCTTTTGATCAGTGGGTTGCACTAATCAGTGAGCTAAGTCCGAATCCAAACATAATTCCAAAAGATTTTTATTAAGTTAAAAAATTAGTTTCTAAACTTGGGTTGAAGGAAATAAAGATTGATTGTTATTTGAAAGGATGCATGCTTTATTACAAAGATAATATTGCATTGACGGAGTATAAGTTTTGCCAAGAGCCTAGGTTTAAACCTAAGAGATATGGAAGTCTAAGGTATAAGGGTATCCCTCAGAAAAGAATGCACTATTTAGCCTTAATCCTAGACTCAAGAGGTTGTATGCATTAAGGAGCTCGGCTTCTCACATGAGGTGGTGTAATACTCGAGGTACACATATTCCTAGAAGAGTTTAGCGTAGTACACATGTCCCTGGGAAAAGCTGAAACCACCATAGGTTCTTTGGGACTGCTTGTGTCAATAGTAGGCTCCACTTGAATTATAGCTTGAAGTTGGGGAAACGGTTTGGAGCACAACAACAGAATTTATGCTCTTTGGTGAGTGCTGTAGTGCTCAAAATTTTTATAAAAACCCCATTTTGGGTTTCCAAAACTCAAACTTGACTCCCCCCCCCAAAAACATGAAACTTCATCTCTCTACCCCTTTTCACCCCCCAAATCTCCATTTTCTTCCAATTCTTTCAAGTTTAGCTTGGAATTTTCCATACCCCAAGCCTAAGGCATGTTATTTTGCTAGTTTTACTTCTTTTTCTTCAAGTTTTCCTTGTTTAGGGGTGGTTCTCTATGCTTCTCAAGGGGAGATTTTTCTACCTTGTTAGAAATGAATTTTTAAGTATTTAGAAGTTCTAGAGATTAATCTAGAGTTTATTGCTTGAATGGCAGATACATACCATTTCTGCTTCCCTAGGTTCTGTTAGTGTCAATCTTCCACTATTCTACTACTCCAGGTGAGTGGGTTTGCATCAACCTCTATATTGTGCATTAGAGTTAGTTTCATGAAAACATCATTGATTGCTTGATTTTAGAGATTACTGTACAAGGATTTGAAGTTTCCTGTTGGTTGTTATGTTTTGAATGGCTAGTTTAAAGGTATGAAATTTTTTTTTTGATAAAACTCATGGGACCATCATTGTTGAACTGATTTTATGTATAATTGATAATAATTGTGAATATTGGAGACTTTTATAAATGTTAGAATGAATTCTTGGAACTACTTTATGTACATGATGTAGTTTTATACACGGATACAAAGTTTAGAGAAATATTAGAATTATGGTTGTAAACCTTTTCATTTCAAAGTGTGATAATGAGTTTGCTAGTTCATGAAAAGCTTGATAGTTTGAATAGTATTTTGGATGATCAATCAAAAGGTTTTAGAACTTGAATCTTCATGAGATTCAGAACAATTGACGGCTACATACTCTAAGCTTTAGAAATCACAATGTCTACAAAGGGTGATCCCTTGAACATGATTTCATAGCCACAGTTATGTTAAGGTTAGACTGTTAAATTTGACAGATTTAGAGCTCATAGAGAACTAAAAGGTTTTAACAGTTTTGAGATTTAGATGGGTTTTTTTTTTAATTAGCTTGGATGGTAGTGATAGAGAAACGGCAAGTGAGTTAATGGTTGGAAAAATGATTGTTAACTTTGTTACTAAGTTGCCCTAAGGGCAATCTCAGATAAGAGACTACGACCTAGTTAAGTGCCCGATTTAAGTTCTTAAGAAACCTACAACTGGATAATCTTAGACCCGACTTATTGTTATGACATTTTCATTGTGCATGATAGACATTCCTGTTTCTCTAGAGTTCCTGCACATGAGTTTATAGGATTTCAAGTTTGAAAGCAAACTAAGGAAATTGGTTTTATGAGATTATGAAGTGATGATTTGAATATATATATGTGTGTGTGTATGTGTGTGTGTGTGTGTGTGTGTGTGTGTGTGTGTCTATGTGTGTGTGTGTATGTGTGTAATTATGCAAACCTTTTGAGTATTATTGATGGTATTATGATTTTATGCTTTGTTTCATTGGTGTCCCATGGAAGAGGATTTAAGGTGAAGACACTTTGAGTTTTTGAATAAAAACTCACCCCTTTCCTCTTTTCCTTTATTATAGATACGATAATTGCTGAAGGTTCCTCACTGCCTCCTTCTTCCAGCGGTAGCATTCATTGGTAAGTTTCACTTGAGTGAAGCATTCTTATTTGGTTAGAGTGCTCCAATACAATGTCCAAGGTGCGGCCTTAAAGCATGTTTTGCATATTATTCTCTAAGACTTATTTGTATTAGTTCATGGTTCTTTTGAAACGGAGTAAACTTTATTATATATGTTGTATTATGGTCTATGTACTTTGAATTTGAATCATTAGACATCAGTTGTAATTACTTATGGATTTTAAAGAACAAGTGCTTTGTATGTAGAAAAGGAGAAACTTTCTATTTTTCATGGATTTTAGAAACGAATATGCATGTAGAAATAGTCAACAGATCACAAGACTTACATGGGATTGAGATTTCTCACGTGCCGTAATACTAAATTGGGTCGTGATAGTGGCACAGTAAAAATCAGAGGGGTGACATTGTGATGACTTATCCATCGCATGGTGAAGTATGAAAACATTTTGATAAACAATATCGTGAGTTTGCCTTTGACCTTCGAAATATTAGATTGGGACTCTATTCAAATGAATTTATCCTGAATAACCAAGATAGCAAACCCTATTCGTGTTGGCCTATAGTTGTTATGCCATACAATCTCCTTCCTAAAATATGCATGAAAGATCCTTACCAGTTATTAACATGTATAATCATTGGCCTTGATAATCCAAAAGCTAAGATTGATGTGTATCTTCAACCCCTAATTGATGAATTGAATGAGTTGTGGTGCAAGGGTATTCTTAGTTATGACATTTCAACAAAGCAGAATTTCATGATGATACCATGTACTATGTTAATGGGTACAAGTTCCATATAGCCGATTAGGGTCCAGGAAAAAAAAGGGACTACACTAGTATTTGTGTTAAAGGTGATGTTGGGGATGAAGAATGTGATTGATATAATGTTAAGGAAATCCCTGAGTTTAAGTACGTTGGTGAACCCACAAAAGAATGTGTGCTATTCAACTGTGAATGGTATGATCCTTAGTGACTAATTAGAACACGATAATACAACACTTACAAAATCATTGAAATCAATCACACTAGAAGATATGCAAGTTATGATCCATTTATTAATATCCCAAAATGCTAGACAAGTTTATTATATATCTTATCCTAGGTAAAGTGGATCAAGTTAGAGGGTTGTAAACAAGACAAAATCAAAAGGTATGATTGAAGCAGAGGAAGATACTATTTGTCACAATGTCCAGGAAGGGCATCATAACAAAATGACAACTAATTAAAAAAATGGAGTCACCACCAATTTTATTTTTGGCTAAAATTGGAAAACCATTTAATTGGCAAAAATTGATCTTTTAAGGTAGACTCAAGTTCAGAAACCTAATTAAGATTAGGAAAGGGTGAAAACTTAATCCTCCTGCACTCTTCATGTATAAATATGATTAACTCAGAGTTCATTATGCAAATTAATTTATAACTTTAATAATATTTTTTTTCCATAGAAAACACAATTATGTACAAGAATAAAATAAAAAGAAGAAAATTAAAAGGAACAAAATTTAAGAAAATATTAATTTTGGCTTGATAGTTATTGGCTACGCAAATATATCTTCTTGGTACAATGAGGAACTCAAATTCACGTCGTTCTCATAGAAAATGCTTATGTGTTTGATGGATCTTAATTAAAAGGAAAAAATGTGTTGATTGATTTTAATTATGAAAAAAAGTATGTTGGTCAATTTATAAAAAAAAAACTAAAAAACATAAATGTGACCAAGAATGACAAAAAGGATTGATGTTAAGAAGGCAAATGATCTATCATGTCAAATTGTTTAACCACTAGCATTTTGTTGATTTGGTATGAGTTGTTCTGTTCTCATATCATTTTTGTTTTGTTAAATATGTTTCTATCCTTAAGAACATAATGAGTTTCAATTTTGGACCTTGTAAACAATTTTTTTTTTTATGGTTTTGATTCAATTTTTTAATAAAATTTTACTTTTGGTCTCTTTAAAATATTTAAGAATATGTGTTTAGAATTTACAAAACACATATTTGTGTCATATAAATACTCATTTAACAACTGGACAAACATAACAGTGACCAAAAGCAAATAATTTTTTTAAAAAAATTGGATAAAACCAAAAGAAAAAACTTTTAGGTACCAAAACTAAAATTCATTGTGTTTATAAGAACTAAAAACATATTTAAATTTTGTTCTCAGTTTTTTTTCCATACTTGTTTTTGTTGTAACATCTCTTTATATAGTTAGGTAGGTCAAATTTGGATGGAAGAGTGAGGATTAGCTTAGCTAGCAGTGAGGCATGATAGTGTCTTGTACTCACTCTAAAACCTGTAAATGTAACCTTAGTCCTTTATAACCATAGCCAGGGTAGCAATATGGTAGCAATGCTGAAGGTACAATATTTTTTAGCTGATTGTAAGGTCTATAACAATTGTTGTATTGCTGTTATACTCGTGGCTATTTTAGAGACATTGTCTTTGAGTAAGCAGAGGTCTTTATTATAAGATATTTGTAATGGTACATGTCAATAAAAAGAAAAGAGAGAGAGAGGGGGTTGTCTATTTGGTTTAGATTTTAATTAAATTGCTTTTGAAATAAATGATTTTAAAAGAATTGATTATGAAATAATTGATTTGTGTTTGAGAATGATGATAAAAATATGAATTTAGAAGAATTGACATAAGGTGAGAAAATAAAAATTTAATATTTAAAGCTTTGGTGAAAATTGATTTTGACACAATTTAATATCACTTCTTCCAACAACAAAAATGTAAATCAAACAAAAACATTTCTTTGCAAATCAATTACTTTGAACTCAAAGCTAAATTGTGTGCAAACCAAACATGCTATAAGGGAGATCACATATAGGTGTAAATATGAGACTCTTATTTGGATGCAACTTTCTAGGTTGAGAAGGCTTTCTCTAAATTATAGGTCAACTCAGATAAAGTTATTAGAAGGTACTTTCACGTTTCAGAACTAATATATAGATTAAGTGCAGAGCATGTTCCACTAACCATCTGAATTCAATTTCCATATTGGACAAACACATCTACTTTAGCTTTGATCTTCAGGACTCGGGTTACAAGTAAGCATAACCTTGCTCAAGTGCCAGTAATGGATTTTATCATGAATATATAAACATTGGTAAGGCCTTTCATGCAATTGATGTGGGACTTGGTTCCTATTAATTTATTTCATTTTCACTGGCTTATCTTTTTTTGGCTTTGATATAGATTTGGACATATATTAAACATTTAAAATTTTGTAGATAAATTAGTTTTTAATGAATAAGGAGCTAATGCTCATTTTAATCCATCACTTTATACTTATGAGTCATTTTAGTCTCTTACTTTTAAAATGGGTTAAATTAGTCTTCAATATTATAAAATGTGAGTCATATTAGTCTCTCAATCTATTCTTATTTAATATTCTATTAATTAAATGATGATAGGTAACCTTAAGTGATACATTGACATACCATATGTCATTTAAAGTAGAATAAGGTTTAAAATGACTCATTTTGATATCTAAAATTACACAAAATAAGTCATTTAAATTTTCATTCTATAAAATGGCTCGTTTTGTGCAATTTTAGATACCAAAATAAATTATTTTAAACTTCATTATAATTCATACGACACATGATATGATAAAGTATTACTTAACGTTATACATCATTATTCAATTGATAAAATATTAAATAATTGGAATGAATGACTAACTTGACTCACATTTCTTCATGAATTCAAGGACTAAAATGATTCACGAATAAAAATTCAATGACGAAAATGAGCATTAACTCATGAAATGAAATAAGGAAGCTTTTATATTAACTACTATAATAGTAATTAAGAAAAATATTTATCCAAAAATGTTCTATGTGTCATATGACCAATTTTATATTTATTTCATATTAATATAATTAACAATAGTTTAATATAAACAATTTTACATTAAAACATGAAAAATATGATAGGTGTAAATAGATGTAGAGATTATAAATGAATGAATCCCACCAAGCATTATGTTGTTGAAAGGAGAACTTTAATGGAGAGGGTAGGGGGAATATGTTTCCAATCAAGAGATCTAGTAGGGGTTCCAAACCTCTATGCCTCCTACCTGCATATAAACCCAAATTTACAAAAGAACAATTGCCACTCGTATATCGATATATGCTTGCATATGCAGCTGATTCCACATGGAGAAAAATAGAGAGAGGAAATAATGTAGTCTTTTACAAAATGAATTTCAACGGAAGCTTCCGTATAGTTGATCAAAACTTCATGTATGTAAAATTGAAAAAAGCAATTAAAAAATCTTTTTTTGACTTATTTATAGAAGAGGAAGTAATATTCAGAGACCCTTTTTGTTAAGCAAACTAAATAAAGATCCTAATTCCTGTCTATTAGACCAGGACATTTTAGTATTATTAATCAACAGGGACATTTTATGTATAGGAATCTGGAGTTTTATCTAAAGAGAAATGAAAAATAAATGGACGTTAGAAACATATAAAGAATAAGCAAGTGAGCTGGTTATGGTGGAATCATTAGGAATACAGAGGACTAGATAGCGGCTTTGGCCAGTGAAATTAATCGAGTCTTACATATGGAGCTTCTTGCTATTCAATGGGGTCTTAGATATGTATGGTTCAAAGGTTCAGGAATGTGATTTGTGAGACTGATAGTCTCGAAGCTTCTCTTGTGTGACTTCTAATAGACTGCATAGTTGTCACATTGAAAGAGAACTTATTTCTGACATTCAACAATTGATCACTCATCAATGGTGTGTTCGTTTTGTTTTGAGTTTAAGGGATGCAAATGGCTGACTACTTGGTGCATTGGGGAGTTGTTTTCATGATGATTTCCATTAATGAGAGGCTCCTTCTCCTGCTCTTTCCGCCTTGATGGTGATTAATAAGGAAAGCTAGCTTCATGTGCTCTTTTCTTTTGCTTTATTTTGTCTTGTTATCTACCAAAAAAAAAAGCAAGCGAGCAATTGCTCAACTTGCAATTGCTCAAAATTTGATTTCCCATTGTCTGCACCTTAATCACAATTAACCTGAAACGTTTTGCTATTTTAACACCCAATTTGGATGTCTTAGTACAGACATCATAGAGCATTGTAGAGGGTTCATGTGTGGGGTTAAAAATGTTGGTCCACCATAGTCAAGCTTGGAATGAAAAATTTTGCCCCCTCCAAATTGGTTTCCCTCCCTCCAGAACACTTTGTTCCCTTGTTCCCCTCTTCCCTCTCCACTCCACTTTCCTCTCTCACCTTATCCCTAAAACTCAAAGACGGCTCACACTCTCTCCTACCTCCAGCCCAAACACCTCCCTATTATTCGTTGGAGAAGCCCTACCATCGGTTCCACCCTCCTTGGCATTGCAAAACCCAATCTTCCCTACCCTCGACTGGAACCCTCCTCGACATCCTACCCTTCCCACCCTTCGGCTGGTCTCTGCTTCCCCACCATCGGCTCCACCCTCCTCCGTGTTCTTACCTCACTAGCATTGCAAAACCCCAATCTTCCTCACCCACCATCAGCTTGAATCCTTGGCGTCTCACAATTTAGAATTGTCCTCTTCAGCTCACTACCTTTGTTCTTTTTCACCTCTTAACCAACCCTTCTGAACACACTCCCACCTAAGGTCCTAAAGCTCACAAACCCACCATCATGTAAGCTCCTCAAGCTACAAACCTAATCTAGCCTCCTCTTCTTGACATCTCTCTCACATACTCGGTTTTATTTAGTCAAGGCACAAAAGGTTCAGTGTATTTGGGCATTTTGATTTCATTCTTCACAATCATATCCTTTGGAAGTTATGTTTCCTTCCTTTACTCCTATACTTTGTTCTTGCTTTGTCTTGCAAGTTTGGATTTTTGAGTAAAGTAGAATTTTCTTTGACATGCTATTTCAAAGGGTTGCAAATTTCTTTCCTATTATTATGTCCTGCATCCTCCTATGTTTAGTTTGAACTTTGGTGTTGCTGCTATGGTTCAATTTTAGTTAAATCTTAAGCATATTTTAGTATGCCAGACTCTTGTCTAATTTCATTTTTCACTGCAATGTTAGTTGTGTTCTTGACTTTTGTTTTCCTTGATGACTGTGTTGTTGAGTGTGGTTGAGACATGCTGATTTATCCTTGTGAGTGAAATGCTTGGGCTGGAGGATTGGTTTATGTTGCTATGCTGAATTTGTAATTGCATGTTTCTTGCAATATTTCTATGAATCCGTGACATATGATTGGAGTTAAGTATCTATGCAGAGAGTATATTTCAATTTGGTTGCTAATTCATTTGCAAAAGATTCTGGAATTGTGTAACTAGACTTCACTTGAGTGTAGGCATTATTGTGATTGCCTAGAAGGCTTAATTAACTTGACTAATTAATTCTATTTAAATTTCATAAAGTAAATTTGCTAAAGCGTATTCCTAAGGGAAATTCTCTCCCTCCCTTTATTTGGGACAATAATTTGCCAGGTTAATTTACATTGTCATTGAGTATAGGAAAGTAGCTATAACTTTCTCCAGCATATTAAACTACACAATTTAGTTCTTTTATAGGCTAATAGTTTATATTCATTGTGTATTTGTTTATGGAATAAGAGACGTTATATTGTTATAGCTCAAGTAGATAATACTTTAATTTATTATCAACCAAGCATGGTACTTTATACTAATAGTGAAGTAGGCATTTTTTTTTTTAGTGTTTTTATTGGTATAGTACAATTAATAAATCATGATGGTGATAAGAAAAGGAAGCTAGATATAATGATTGTGTTTGACTCTGAACAAAATTTAATTTGGATTTTGTTTGGCAATGAAAAAGCACAAATTAAACATGAGCAATGATTTAGCTCCCCTTATTTGGGACTATGTGAATAAAAATGGAATAGGCTTCCGTATGAAAATTTTGATATGTTCTCTCTCAACTCTGTAGTTTCTAGTGCTATGAGTACTTCAAATTTTTCTTTCAATATGAAGACTGTCATGTTAAAGTACAAACTAGTCTTGTTGTTATTTTCTTCCTGATTTTATTTAAATTTCAGAGCATGTACTTTAAATGGCACCTATATGAAAGTTCAAAACTAATAAATAGACTAAATCAATTGTTTTTTGCACTTTGATGTTGATAATGAAAATTCGTATGTGAAGATTCATTTGTCTTGCTCAAATCTTATACATATTGTAAAATTTTTTTTCTTATTGTGTGTCAACTACTTTACCATTAGTATCATATTTTTGTTAGTAGAACTTTGAAAGACTTATAACCTTACTAAAACTATATTTGAATGGTAATAGCTGAAAAGTTGTAAAATCCTGCACACGTACAGCAAAGTTATGAAATTGCTATCATTGTGATAAGAAACTATCTTCGTATGAGAGCAATTTACTATATATAGACAGTGGATTTTTTAGGTGACTTTTGATTATGTTAGCACTTGTGTGGTTTTTAATTACTAAAACTTGACCCAATAATAAGATCTAGAGCCTTTGAAAGACTTAGTCTCACAAAATATATTTAAATGATAACAATTGAAAAACTGAAACAATGAGCTCAAGTACCAAAAGTTTATAAAATTCCCACCATGTGAGGCTTAGCCATTGTAGTGGTAATCATGGTTAATTTTTTTTTAATTTGTTTGTCTATGATTTATGTATGCATTTATTATGTCACCCTAACATTATTCAATTTATCTTATATTCTTTCTTGAGGTGGTTTTGTAATTTTTTTTCTTTTTTTCTTTTATATTTTGTGTAGGTGGGTTAATCATCTAATTAAAGTCTACGGAGGTGAAAAAGTCTATGGAGGAGGAAGCAATAAACCATAACATAGACAATATTGTTAAGCCAATTGGTGTGGTTGGTAGCCTCAATGATAGCTCTGAAATAGTCAAGCCAGCTGTTAGAATGGTGTTTGATTCAATAGAGGCTATTAAAACGTTTTATAAGAAGTATTCAACTCAAATGGGTTTTGGGTGGAAGATCAAAAATTCAAAAAAAGGGTTGGATGGAGAGGTGAATTATTTGATTCTTGCATGCATACGAGAAGGAAAAGGTATGTCAAAGGTACTAACAATTTTGAAGATACTTTTGACCATTGTTGCCAAATGTGAAGCAAAGATTATGGCAAAGAAGGGAGGTGTGGAAAATGGTCTATAAAAAAGTCATTCTTGACCATTGTCATAAAGTTAGCCCTTCGAAAGCAAGAATGTTTAAGAAAAACAAGAATATTAGCATGCATGTGAGAAGAACAATTGAATTACACGAAGAGGCATGGGTGAGGATCAACAAGACTTTTTAGACTTTTGTCCATGATATTGGTGGGCACGAGAGCTTGCCATTTATAGAAAAAGATGTTAGAAACTATATTCACAAGGAAAGATGTTTGATTGGAAAGCAAGGAGATGCCAAAGCTTTGGTGGATTATTTTTGTAAGATGAGAGCAAAATAGTAATTTCTAATATGATATTGATCTTGATGAGGAGTTTCACATCAGAAATATTTTTTAGGTAAATGCTAGAAGTCGAACTCATATGAAGCCTTCGGATATATTGTTAGTTTTGAAACAATGTACCTAACAAACATGAATGAGATCCGTTTGCTGCTTTTGTTGGTGTAAATCACCATGGTTAGTTAGTTTTACTCGGTTGTGGCTTAGTTTTAGTAGAAGATCCTGACATGTTTGTTGGCTTTTCAAATGTTGGGTAAGATGCATGTTCAGGAAGCCACTTAATAAGATTGTAACTGACAAATGCAAGGCTATGCAAAATGCTATTGCAATAGCTTTGCTCGATACTCACCATAGATGGTGTTTATGGCACTTTATGGCATATCATGAAAAAAAAATCTCTGAAAAACTTAAGGGATATGGTGCATATGAGCAAGTCAAATAAGAAATGAAAGAAACTATTTATGATACTCTTATGAAGGAGGAATTTGAGAAGTGGTTTCTTTCTTGAAAGAGTATGAAGTTGAAAAAAATGAATGGCTGCATGGATTGTTCAACGAATGCCATAGATAGGTCCAATCTTTTTGAA
Organism: Dalbergia oliveri; assembly: GCA_030441495.1. Lineage (NCBI taxonomy): Eukaryota > Viridiplantae > Streptophyta > Magnoliopsida > Fabales > Fabaceae > Dalbergia > Dalbergia oliveri. Next base: position 11,766,151 of record JAMLFY010000016.1, read on the forward strand.
AAGAGATTTTTGGGTGGACTATCTACCACACAAAGATGTGAGAGCATACACACATTTTTTTATGGACATCTGAACTTGAAGACAAGCCTACAATAGTTTGTCAAGCAATATGACTATGCTCTTATGAGTTAGGTGGAGAAGGAAGTGGATGTTGATTTCCACACAATGAACACCACAATTCAATGTAGGTCAATCTCCCTTATTGAGAAGTAATTTCAAGCTGAGTATACTAATTCCAAATTTGTTGAAGTTAAGCTGAATTTAGAGGAAAATAAACTGCTACCAGGTGAAATGTTAGGATGGAACAATTGCTACATACATTATGGTTGAGGATATTATATTTGGAAATCGATCAAAAGAAGCTAAGTTCAAGGTTGTTTTTAATAGGGACAATCATGATGTTAGCTATCAGTGCTTGCTTTTTGAATTTAGAGGTGTAATGTGTAGGCATTCTCTTTCTATGCTTGCGCTTAAAAGAGTTAAGTAGGTGCGTTGTAAGTATATTCTAAGTAGATGGAGCAAAAGGTCAAATGGAGACATTCTCACACAAAGAGCAGCTATGATAAAAATGAGTTGAAGCTAATAAAGGAGAGGTATAATAAGTTGCAAGTTATTTCTATGCTATGGTTGAAATTGTTATAGATTCTAAGGAAGCAAGCAATCTCTTCCACCTAACACTTGCAAAATTCATTTCAAAGTTGCCATCCATATCTTCTTCGTCACATGATTTGAATACACCTTCAAATAATGAAGACATTGCCAAGAATATGGGTGAAGGGTGTCCAATTCAATTGAATAAAATTCATAGCTGCACAATTGTAATATGTAATGCTTGCTTGGCAATCAAAAGAAAGATTTCTTAATGTGAGAAAGTTGTAAGAAAGTATAGGAAGTGAAGCATCAAAACAAGTGACAAGTTACTTATTGAGGTACATCTATTTTTACTTATACTTTTTCATGTGTATTTAAGTAGTATAAATAGAGAGAGAAATACTAATGTCATCTTTCCTTGTCGTAATGGCTAGGAATCCTTGGGTGGTATGCTTACTTAGCAAGGTGGAAGGCTTTTGCATTGAGTCCTTCATGGAGGTTGTAAGTTGTGCAAATTTGAATGATAATAGTTCAGTGATCTATGTATGCACCAAGTTAGAGTTAAATTTGTAACTTTGACCGACTTGGGTAATATGGCACAAGTTTTGGTGCCATGATAGCAGTTACAGCTTATGAATTATCATATCAGCTTGTATCAATGATACAATCTCTAGAATTTAAAGGTTGTGTTGTTGTAAACTACCATTGTGTGGTGGTATTAATGGATTGTACTTATGATGGACATTTGAATTATTCAATATGTTCGTATCTCCATATATTGGAGTGATCACCTTGAAGTTTATAACGGTTGATGTGGCAAATGAAACTTCAGGAGCCATATTATAACAATTTATGTCCTCTATTCGACATGTGATTAGAGTAATTGTCATTGAACCATTTGCATTGTTATGTTAATCCAAATTGGGGTCCTTATTTTTGGGTTTTTTTTATGTATTTAACTTTGAACTTTTACTAGCATCTTATGTTTTGGTGAGAGGTTTGATCAAGCAATAAAGGTGGTCTTATATTTTTCTGTGTCATACTTTGCATAAGAAAGGGTATTATCCAACCATATGATAGTGAATGTAAGATGAATGACAATGATTGATGATACTAGGTTGTGAAAGCAATTGTATAATGTTTATTTCTTTGTTGAATCATAAGATAAAAATGTTATTTCACATTTTAGTGGACCAAGGTGAAAAATGAAAAGACACTTTAAATTATCTTTGTTTGATAGTCAATTTTAAATATTAATTATAAGATATTTGTTTGATTTTTTTATTCTGTTATTATGCAACAATCAAGGGGTGTTTGTATCATGGAAAATATTACAGTTCCAGGTTTTAGGAAAATTTATTGGGGTCATAGTCTGAACTTGCATCCAATTAGATTTGTTTCTTTTATTCAATCTATTGAGCTGAATAGTTGTGTAAGGGTGCAGGCATGTAAACCACAACTTTTAATTTTAATTTTGGACTTATTTGTGTGTAGGATTATTGATGATGTCCTCTTATCCAAGTTGTACATGATTTATCTTACACAGATCTATTGGTGGAATGAATACAACTAAACCCCATGATATTAAAGACCATAGTGTTCAAGAACATAGTTGGAATAAATAAGTGACTATCACCATTTTGAGACTTTGTGGTCGAGTGAATAACATAAACATATATGATGGTAGGCAAGTTGGACTAATGAATGATACTACCACTGTGTTTATTTTTGTTTTTGAATGGGTAAGATAATTAGAAGTCACCTCAAAATCTACCAACTTGCTACGTATTTCCAATCTAACAATCGGGGGTGTGTGTCTATGCAGGATGATTCGTACATATATATACATGGACTTTTTAATTCATCATGCACAGTGTATTAGAAGACTCAAGATATGTTGAAGATTATCTAGTTATTTGCCTAGTGAAATAGATAGGAAGAGCTGAAGCGTACTTTTAAAGGATTTTGAAGAGCAATATAGATGTGTAATTTTTGAATTTGTTAGCTCTATGATTACCCTATTGAATATGGTTTATTTGATGGCAAAATATTGATTGTTGTTATTTAAGATAGGTTGTAGTGAATGGTACAACAACAAAAATCTTGAGTTACCCATTGTAAACTTGTCAATTGTGCAATCTAATATCCTGTTGATTTTTTTTATGTAGATATAATATATGAAATATTGATGAAAATTTACTTTACTCTTGGTTTACAAATCTTTGCAGGAATTTAAGTTGAAACTTCCAATCCCATGTCTTACTCAACTTATTAAAAGGTTCCCATAGTCTCTTGAATTTTTTTTGTGCCAATTCCCACAAATAAAAATATGACAACAAGGCTAAAATGATTAGAATGCACATTGAAATTGACGGTCATAGCCGTATCCTGCCATTATACCTTGTAGCTTTTTTTTTTGGACCAAAATTAACAAATAAAATGACACTAGCCAAACTAGCAACCTAATCATGTCAAAGAGAGTGTGTTACAACAACGTTCATTCAAGGATAATCTCTAATTAACACGGCTATGCCTATTATGTATAATGCACTATACATTATTACAAAGCTGACCTTAATGTCTCATAGTCATCGTCAAGCATGATTCAAGTAGTATCCATACACTGAAACCAACACCCTAAACCATGAACAAAAAGTGGTTAGTCAACTATAGAATATTATGTTTCATTGGTTGTACCTAAGTAGATTATGTTACAAAAATTTATAAAATAGAGACATGTAAACATACTCTTGTTTTGATATTAATGGACTTGGCTTCCTAATACAATATTTTGTCTTACAATGTCCTCCATCAGTGAAGAAAATTGGACCACAAGTAAGTCCTCCATCACCTTCTTATATGTTCTTATCTTCATCCTTTTTGTGTTCACCCCCTTTTGAACTTGGCATTTCCATTTTAGAGCTTGACATTTCCCTATGAGTATTTGTCATTTTCTTCTTTGGAACTAGGTATCCTCAATGTAGAAGACAACACAAGTTGATTAGCCACTAGAACAACTTCTTGTGACTTATACATCCTAATACTCTCCAACTAGGCTTCAAAATAACTACATTTAGACATTTACTCAAACATTAATTTTTTCAACAATGAAACAACATTGCCACACAATAATGTAAATATAAGACAAAGAAATACAGAATCCCATAAACCCAAACAACTTCTAATATACCTCGATTTCAAAATTCTCTTTCAACCACACTTGGTCAACAACACCTTTATCCTTTGCAATACAACAACCTCTATCAAAGAATTTGTTTATTATAAATTACAACAGATCAAATATTCACATCAACCATTTTCAAATTAAGTTATTCTTAAAGTAATATATTTAAAGTTAACTTCAGCATATAAATAGAAATCGGCATATTGACATTAAATGATGGTTAATTTACAAGCACATTATTATTCTCCTCCTGAATTTACTTTTCTAGCATGTCATCGTCCCAATATTTACCCAACGAACATTCTATACTTGATGAGGTAATGCTAAGTTGATGACTATGAAAATATAAAATATATAGCAATACCAAAATTAAAATTTAAAGTACAATAGAATGGGAAACTTAGCCAATTGGAGTTAAGTATTTATAAAATAATTACACAATAAGCTATTGCTCAACTATAGCAAATAAGCTACCATACCTTTAACAAGAAGATGCAACTTCCTATCCTTACCATCTAACTCTTATATTGCCTGGCCTTGTATGATTTCAAATGCCTTACAAGTCACCTAAAAACAAATAGGCTCCAATTATAATTGTCTACATTGTGTATATCAACAATAGCTCCTAATAACTTTGGATAGGGCACCATTTTTAAGGTTGGGCACAAGAAACAAGACAACACATACAAGACATCGAAATCCCTCAACATTACTCTTTGCTCCGCTTGCACGCACAATCTAGAATGTCCAATCCTATTCCATCCAAAATATAAGAATTTTCACATGCAAAAAGAAATTGATTAACAAGTTATGCTTAAGAATGTTTTTATAAAAATCATGGTAAAAAGGGAAATCATGACATGACAGAGAAACATTCCTTCAAGCTTGACAAATACACTAATGGGTCTAATGCTAATTAACTTGTGCAAGGTAGTTGAAGAGTGGGCAATATGGACAATTAAAATACCATCTTGTGGTAGGCCAAACACTTTACCTACATTGCAATAGTTGAGTCGAATCTCATCTCTCTTAGCATATATGTAAAGTTGATATAAATCAAAACACTTGACTAGTTTTAAGCACAACTTCTTATCAAGTCTTGTACATATGTCACATGGAGTAGTCTTCCAAGCCCTATCTATGATGGTGTCTCATTGCTCTTGTGTCAAGATCACACAAATCATTTGTAAATGATTCGATGAGCACGACTAAGAAATATAGCCTGTATACATGCATTGCAATTAAACTATTAACCATTAAACCTCATTATGAATGATAAAGGGAAAAAGTTTGATGAAGACATACCTTGCTAAATTTCTTCTTGTTCTGTTTAGTACAAACATTCCAGATTCCTTTTTGCTATCTTCAATACAAATCTTCCCATATTTATTTTTGTTTTCTTCAATATGAACCTTCCTAGATTTCTTCTTACAATGTTTCTTTGATTGTTCAGGGATCTCAACACTCTGGAGATTTCTAGATCACTACTACTTTCATCACTATATCCATGCTCATCTATATGAAACATTTTTTAATTAAATATGTTAGTAGACCATAGGTTATGCAAATCAAAAGGTTGTATAGGCTAGCCATCCTCACCATCATTGATTTCATCAGGGTCAAAGTCCTTGTCTGATCTTGAACTTCTGAATCTTCAAGTGCATATGGAACTATTAATTGAAAACATAGCCAACATTTCAATACATGGTGAAAATACATAGCTATAAAAATTTGTTAGTCTCTTCAAAACTTTGCTACCAGTTATAATAGATGAAAAATTGGATATCATGAAATGACATATCATGTACAAAATGCCCAATACGTCTTTTTCTTCGTGCTATTTGCTTTACAAGAGATTATTGCAATATATTCACATTACCTACGAACAGAACAATAACGGATACAAAAAACAAAAATTGAAACTAACTACCCATTAGTATATAAATTTCTGCATAGTTGCCCAATTCAAAAGAGCGAAAAAATAAATAAATAAAGGAAATTGAGTAAACTTATACAAAACATGAGATAAAGGAACAAGCATCACATTCTCTATAGCCAACACCACATGTTCTTCTTTCACATCATGCAACGGTTTTGAATTTCAGCTTCTTCTTCAAAGTTTGAATTTTTATAAAACACCTAGATATAAAAAATGAAAGAGTAAAATTCTCAAGAAAATCACCAAGCAAATAAAAAAACAAAAATACCCTATCAAAGAAACAATAGTGTAAGCAAGATTAAGCTTGGTGATCCTAGTAGTTCAATGCAAATGAATTATACTTACAGAATTTGCTTTAGCAAATTTCATGTATAAAATTTAAATGGAATTAATTAGTCAAGTTAATTAAGCCTTGCAGGCAATCACAACAATTCCCACACTCAAGTGAAGTCTAGTTACACAATTCTAGGATCTTTTGCAAGTGAATTAGCAACCAAATTAAAATATACTCTCTAGGATACTTAACTCCAATCATATGTCATAAATTCAGAAATATTGCAAAAAGCATACAATTACAAATTAAGCACAACAACATAAACCAAGTCCTCTAGCACAAGCATTTCACTTACAAGGATAAATCGGCATCTCTCAACCAAACTCAACAACACAATCATGAACAAAAACAAAAGTCAAGAACACAACTAACATTGTAGTGAAAAATACAACTAGATTAAGCCCTCTCAAATATGCAAAGCTTTAAGACAAAGAGCTTAGAAACCTAACAAGAACATCAATGACTAGCCAATGGTTCAAAAAAGATCCATAAAACTGATACAAGAGTGACAAATTATATGACAAATAAAATTTAAATGAAATGGGACACGTAGGGACAAAGACTATTTTAATACCAAAAGCAAAAGAACAAGAATTAAAATTCACAAACCATGAATATTACAAGACTAAGGACCTAGCATAACTAAAAAGACATGGATAATACCAAATCACAACAAACATTCCAATTCGACGAATTAATTTATCTTTTAAAAATAAAAATAGCCACTATTTATTAACAAATCTAGGAAACTATTGAGAAAATTGTAATTCAAGATGCAAGAAATACAAAGATAGTTGTTACAACTTTTTAACCTAACAAAATGTTGATCCAAAACAATGTTAGATTAAAATAAACATTTAACCCCCAACAAATCTGATACCCACCCTACCCCTCACAAAAAAAAAAAAAAACATACACATAAATCTGAAAGACCCTTACTATTTTCGTGAGCTTGAAAGAGGGAGACCAAGAGCTTAAGTGACGACAGTAGAGCTCAACCTTGACCACTCTTCAACGAAGTTCAGAATATTAAGAGAAGACAGGTGCTAAAGCTAGAGGGGGACATGGGTTTTCAACTAGCTTAAGATGGAGTATGGGTTTGACAATGAGCTTGAATTTGAGAATGGATTTGAGGGGAGAATGAGCTTGAGCGCAAATGGGTTTAGGTGATTGTGGTGCAATCGGGTTTGAGAAGGTTGAGAGTAAAGGAATGCACGATATTCTAGCTTTGAGATGGAAGGAAATAGAGGATGGAGAGGAAAGTTAGTGCATGCGTGGGAGTAAAGTGAAAATAAGGTTTTGGGATCCACTATAGTGTGCTCTTTTTAATTTCTCCATGTGAGCACCCTTTATCCTCCGCTGACAGTGCTCTATGGTGTTTGTACCAAGACATCTAAACTGGGTGTTGAAATAGCAAAATCGAATATGAAAATAGGAAAATCTAAATTCATCTAATGTAAGAAATTAACAAAATGACAGGGACAAAAAAAAAGGAATAAGATAAAAAAGATAAATGCAAAGCATTGCCATGTTCTAAATGTTTGTCAGCTTGGTTAGCATACTTCAAAATGTTCAATGTTTCTTCAACATTGGTGTCAAAATGACTAACATATGTTAAACAAACATTATTAACAAATTAAACATTGGTCTTTATTCCTGTTTAATTTCAACTTGTGTCTATTTCAGCAAAATATGTTTTTGTGATATATAGAGGGATATTGCACCACATCATTTGTTCAACAAATGCTTCAGAGTATATTTCAATTTCCTACCTCTTTGTCTGGAAGTCTATATGGGAAACATAATATAATATGTTTTACCTCACACTCAAATTGCATATACTTTATACCTATTGGTGATTTGCAAATTTTGAGTTAACAATGTATGTTTTTTGGTTAATGAACTTATTATGAACCTTACAAAATATTGTAAGATGATGGAGTCCCTAATGACCACTACATCATATGGATTTCAATGAGAGAAAAATTCACAATCACCTGGCTTTTGCTGAAAGTAATATAAACATCTTATACAACTATTGATGAGGCCTAACTTACACACAGTTAAAATAAAAAGCACATAAGTATGACTAGTGATGTTCCTTTCTCAAAAATTTTCTTTATATTCGTTTGATTATTTCTTGACATTGCTTACAAATAGGAGAAAAAGAAAAACATAATATAACACATTTTCAACAGCAAATAAGCTATATTTGAATTGAAACTCTTGGCACTAGAAAATCTAATTCTAGTTTGCCTGAAATCTCAGTTTCCATATTTTGATAGAAATGAATAATTACAAATAAAGTAGAGTATTAATTTACACCATAAATAACAAATTAGCAAGTAAAGAAAAGTTGAATTCAAACCCCAATAGAAATTCCTTTTCTAGTTTCTTAATAGGAAATCTTAATGACCTTGATGGACATTAGGTTAACCACATTGAGAACCCCATTTTCCAATTAAGTACCTATTTTTGGCATTCTAAATGAGCCTAACTTTTTCAAGAATTTGCTGCTATTGCACTCAACATGATGCCATTATTTATTGCTGCCTTCACTCATTGTCAACATTCCTCCCTACCCTTTCTGAAGATTTTTGCTTTAAGCAACCTCAACCTTCATTTCCTCCTTGGGATGACATTGTCTTGAAATTGCCGTATCGGCCTAACTTTGAAAGATACTTTGATTCACAATAGACTTTACATTGCACAATTAACCAAACTTTACCATCTCATTAGAGAAGGAAAAAAAAACAACACAAACAATAATTACCATACCAATAAGAATATTGCAAAGAAATTTTGGAAAAAGAATTTTATGCATGTGCTTACTTGATCATGACCCTATTAAAGAGGGTCTGCCATGCACATGTCAATAGCTGTATATCCACTATAAGAAATATGGCCTATGACCACACTTTTCTAGACCATGCTTAAAAAGCGTAGCCTATAACTAGCAAAGGCCACGCTTTTCTTGAGGGTGTGCTTTGACTACAACTTTTAGCCATGTTTGCATGACAACATTTAAAAAGTGTGGGCTTTGATAGTGTCTTTTGGCCACACTTACATGACATCGTTTAAAAAGTATGGTTTATTACTAGCAAAGACCATACATTTTGCAAAAGTGGGCTTTGATAGTATTTTTTAGCCACACTTTGCACAAGGGTAGGCTTTGACAGTACCTTTTGGCCACATTTTTGCAAGTGTGGGCTTTGATAGTGCCTTTTGGCCACGGTTGCATAAAAACATTTAAAAAATATGGCCTATTACTGGTAAAGGCCATATTTTTTGCAAGAGTGGACTTTAACAGGTACTTTTGGCCACATTTTTTTTTTATAAGTATGGACTTTGATAGTGTCTTTTGGCCACGTTTTTTGCAAGTGTGGACTTTGATGGTATCTTTTGTTAGCTAATGATAATATAATATAGGTATAAGTTACAATAATTATATATCAAATTAAAAAAATAAAATATAATTAAATGACCATTAATTTTAACATATCAATTCCTCTCATAAGATAAGTATCTCAAAATTAAAAATATTATAACCAAATTGTTAGAGCAAATTGAAAATGCATTGTACAAAAAATATTATAAAAAAGATATATTATTATCATATTTAACTTTTAATTAATATTACATATTTCTTAAAAATATATTTTTATATTGCATACTAAAAGGCACACTTTTTATAACATGGCCTGTATTTAAAACAAATTGGCTATGTTTGCCCAATTTATAAAGCACACAAAAAATAATGACTGATATTTTTTCACTTGGACTTCAATTTTAAAATGTGTTATACATATTCTTCTTGCAAATTTGGCATTTCCACCAATTTTTACATAGAAATTTTTTTTGGAGGGAACAAATTAAAGTTAAAACAATCATCTCAAAAATTTAATTTAGAGGGAGCTAATTGCCTTGTTGCCACTGAAAAAACTAAGTAATTAAGTTCATTTTTTTTTAATTTTTTGTTAGTATGATAAACTAATGACTTGTGATCTCTCTATTCCAATTACCCTAACTTCTTCTAATCAGTAAATTTCAAAGTTACGAGGTGGTGCTAATGCTTTTTCCTTAAGACACTGCCACAACCTAACCTCCGTGTCAGTTCCTCCTTTAGCCATCCTCCACGTCATGACCTCTACTCCACGAACTCTCTCTGTGCGGCCTATGAGCGCGCGAGGGCTCCTTCTTCTATGTTGCAAAGCGTATGTTTCACTATACACTTCTCATATCTCATGTCTTTTTCCCCAAATCCCCTTCATTTCCAAAACTTGGTCTAGGAATTAAAGTCAAACAAAATAAAAAAATACAATAAAAAGCAAAGAAAGAAAAAAAATAAGAGATTACCCAGCAATAACATTGAGAGAAATAGCAGAGAGCACATAGAAGAGTAAATCGTTAACGTACGAAAGAAGAAAGGAGCGTGGCCCCTTTCCAAACCCCCATCACTTATTCAATGTGTTTTACTTGGCATGTTACATTTGTTGTGTTTTTCTTTTCAGTTTTATTTCCTTTTTTTGGTTTACTCTATTTGGTTTAGTTGGAATTTGGAAACTTTATCAAATAACAATGCTTATTAGTTTTTTCTTTCTTTTTACACTTTGCATCATGTTAACTGTGCTAATTTATATGCATATTTTTGCTAGAATTTTGCATTCATCATGTTTGATTATTGTTTTGAATACTTATTATTTTTTAAGATTTTTCTGGCCGAATCATTTCCTTTACTTTTTATCTAATATAGGTCAAATACAAGCATTTTTTTTAGAAAGAAATTTTCATTCAAAACATAAACTTTTTATGTCTCTTGTTTATTTTGTTTCACTAATGATGATGACCATGAAATAGGATGAAGCTAGGTTATCAAGACAGTTGAGTTGGATGTAGCTCTAGGAGGACGTATTTTAGAATCGTGAAGTCAGGGTCATGAAACTGAAAAATTCATGTCTTATTTCAAACCATGCATTATACCTTAAGATGGTGGAGTTGCCTCTAGTTCTAAATATGGTAGCTGAAGAACATATGACACGATTGTTTGAACGCAAAGGGAAGCATGTTGTACATGTACACGAGGCAAGTTTGACATTATTCCTCTGTCATTGAACCTTTGAGCCTTAAGTCTTGTGTATTATATTATCATGCAAACGGTATATAGACACCACATATGTGTGCAAACCTTATTTTCTACTTGTTTGATAAGCTATTTGTGTTTGTTATAGGTTCCTTGTGCTCGATCTTCACTTAACCATGATGATGTCTTTGTTCTTGATCCTGAGTCCAAAATCTTCCAATTTAATGGTTCTAATTCATCTATTCAAGAAAGGACTAAAGCATTGGAAGTTGTAGAGTATATTAAGGATACTTACCATGATGGGAAATGTGATGTAGCTACTATTGTTAGTGTAGAAATGCATTTTAAAGTTTTAAATGTGATTGCTTAGTATCAGGAATTGAATGTATATACTCGAACTTCATTGCAGAGGATGGAAAGTTGATGGCTGATATAGATTTTCTTTTACATTCTAACATCCTTGAATTTTATTTTTGTGTAGGCTAATATGAATGCATCATTGGATGATAATAAAGATCTTTAGCATCTGACATTGTGAAGAGTGAAGAAGAGATGAATTATTATGCCATTTTGAGACCTATTGATGTGTTTTATTTAAATTTTATTTCTACTTAGACTACGTTAATCTTTAAAGTGTTTAAACTAATATATTAGTATTGGATCATGACTATGTTAATGTTTAGGAACTATTGATGGATGTTGTTTGAGTTGCTTTTTTTTTCAACATTATCAACATTAATTATCCTATTATTAGGTAACAAATATTTCGGAGTTTAATATACATAATTGATTGATTAACGGTGTTGGGTTATCTTTTATTTGTTTATTATTGGAAAATATTGAATAACAAAATTAAATATATAAAATAATCAGTTATTACTAAATTGAAAAAGGATACATAGCTTATCAATTATAGATAATGCTTAGAAGTGTAGCATTTGATTTCAAAGGATAGGCAGCATAAAAAAATGTGGCCTTAAGTGCAAACTATAGAGTACATTCCATAAGTGTGGTCTTAACATCAAAGAATACACCACGTTTAAAAGTGTGGCCTTAGGTTTACATAATAGACCACCCTTAGAAGTATGGGCTTATGTGCAGAGTATAGACAACGCCTTTTAAGTGTGCCCTAAAGTATCTCGTAAACAACTCTTGAAAAGCATGACTATAGGTATAGTAGAAAGTGTTACCTTTGTTCAACCAAGGACCACATTTTTTTCATCAAAAGCCACCCTTTGACTATACCGTGGCCTTTGCATTCAAAAATTGTGGCCAAAGACCAATGACAATGCCTGATTAAGCCATGCCATGAAAAATGTGGCCTAAAGTTGAAAAGTGTGGCCTATTATCAAAGGCTACACTTATTGCTATTAAAGCCACGTTTTTCCAACGTTGGCAAAGAGTATTTTTGTTGTAGTGATCCTTCTATATAGTAGGTCCAAGACCTTAACCATAATAGGTATCTCTTTGGACCCCTTGAAAAAGCTATTTGAGATGTTAATGCTATATAAGTAAGGAATGCCATGAAATGTTAGAGTCATGTGGTTTAGAAATATACCTTAGGAGCCATCCAACTTGAAGTTCCCTTTGTGAAGATAAAACAACTTAGCTATAGATCTAGCTCATGCTTGAATATGCAAATTCTAGGTTGCTCAAGCAGAATATTATGATAGTTAGAATGAAATTTGAGAGTATTGATTAGTAGACACAAATAATCATTACAAGGATGATATGTTACCAAAAATTCAAATGGAATATCTGAATTAAGCTTGGAAGGAGCACCACACTTCCTCAAGTTTTAATAGAAAAACAAAATATAAGACAATATAATTTAAAATCCAAAATACCAATTTGGAGAAAAAAGCATCCTCACAAGTTTGGATAGTTGAAAGTTAGGAATTGACACTCACAAAAAAAATCAATAACATAGCCCTTGCACACTTCTATATCCAAACAAGGAAAGATAGCCAAGCTGAAATGGAGTAAAATTTTTTTTAGCAAATGCCAAAAACCACAAAAATATCAAATAGATAATGTATACCTATTGGATGAATATTTTATTGTGTTAATAAACTCATCAACCAAGCATTCAGCAATTGCTTAACATTTTTGAAAGCAACTTCAAGTGCACCTGCATGGATTAGGGTTTAGGATGACAAATGACTTAGTTAACGTGACAAAAGGGTAAAATATCCACTATCTATCTCCTTATAACTCCAGTTGAAGGAATTCAAGTTGCATCTTCACAGGACCACTAAATAGATGGAAATAATATATAGGATTAGACGCGCTAGATTGATGAAATATTAAAATTAAAAAGTGTAACACCCTAACTTTCACCTAATATGCTCGAGTCGCATTCGGCTAGTTATTAGCGGTTACGTCTTCGTTTCAGAATTTGACTTAGCTTTCTTTAAAATACGAGTACTAAAAATACGACTAAATTTTTCTTTATAAACTTAAGACTTAAAATGTGAGCCGCACATGTGCATAGGGACCAACTTCTACACAAGAAACATAACAACCAAGTATACATTACCATAACAATCATAAACAAACCATAGAATAAACACAAGATAACTTGTAGTATTATATTATAATCATAACAAGACGACGATGCCCTTATAAATATAAGGACACCTCAAGATACTAGATACATCAAGCAAGGTTAACTAACGCTAAACATAATCATAAACAGGCTAGACTAGTCTTCAAGCTTCCATTGTGCCCTCTGATCCAATGTGCGTAACTCCTACGCTCGCGCTTCAAGGAAAATCACAAACATCCGCATCAATCCGTCTGGAGACGACACGGGAAGGAAAGACAAAGAGGGTGAGAATACTTATACAAGATTCTCAGGAGGTCTCCCCGACTTTAACACAAGTGTCATCGTCGCGCCAGCCACTTCGGGTTTCATTATGAAAGGGATATACATGCATAGGTTCAATTTTAATTTCTCAAATCCTATTATCCGAAGTGGGTTCCTTTTAGCATGAGTCTTCATGGTATAAATGCAGCAGATATTTTATGTATGCATGGCAATACTTGAGCATGACAGGACACGTAGATAACACTTATCACTTAATCAAAGCATCAATGAAACATATGCATGTGCGTCTTTTACTTTTTCATACTTGAACTCTGAGTTCCTTTCATAACTTTTTTTTCCACTTTTCCACCCTCATCATGGTTACCAAAATCCACCCAACATGCCGGCCAGGTGATTTTAACATGGTCACCAAAACTCCTAATCACCTATCGCCTAGGAATGAGCTCATCCTAACTAGCCGTCACTAGATTCATATGGGGTAAAAGAGGAATCATATTTCTTTCTTGGGTCACCCGACAACCCTTAACTCGGGAAGTCATAATGGGATCATTTCCTCTTTATCATACCTTGTATGAATGCAACATGAGCATGTAACCATAGAACCTCATATGACATATCATATATTCTCATGCATTGTAAACATAGCATACCACATCATCATAGCAACATGTCACAATACACATAAAGCCTCAAGTTCATGATATTAACATATTCATATCATCAAGAAATATACCCACTCTGTCTTATGCTCACATCACACCTTCTACCTCATGGTGTCTTATGTGTTGGCCCTTACGGGTCTTAAACTTGTGTTCCAAATATCCTAACCTTCATTGTGGATTTCTATAACACCTAAGGGATCATTACCTATAATTATCACTAAGTTTTGGGCATACTAAAAGTTCCAAACAGCATTATGTAACTTGGGCAGAAAATTATTATATGATTATGGGATTCTAGAATTTTCGTTTTAGACTCTTTTTAAGATCCGTCTTCGCCTATGGCTTTATAATTAACTCCCAAACCAATTATGAGGGATTCCATACACATTTTCACTAATTATAAACCACGTTCCTTAGTTTTAAGCATGCTGGAACAGAATGCATATCTTGTGCATTTAAGTGTTCTAGAATTCTCATTTTTTATCATTTCAAGTTACTTATTCTTTTCTAACTTCTCTAAATCGATCCTTGCTCCACTCAAACATAATTTTACACATTTCAACACCTTAGAACAACATTTATACAGTAGCCAATCATGAAGGGCAGAACCGAAATCATAAGCCCATAAAATCACATAATCTCATGAATTAAAATACATACAAGTTGCTAGTTTTCTCTTAGGATAATTCTAGGGATTCCAAAACTCTTTTAGAACTCAAATCCTTTCATTAAAATCATGCAATTACACATGAGGTCAGTAGCTAAATTAACTTGTTCATAAAATAGATTCAAAGTATATAATTTTATGCATAATGTTGCTTAGGTGCTCCTAAGCTTGGAAAAATTACAAAACATAATCTATGGACACCTGATTAGAGGAACTCATACTAATCCATCATCATCACCACAAGGCCGAAATGGCTTCTTTAAGAACGCCAACATTTTCTTAAAACCTTACATAGGATACTTGGGCAAGTCTTTATGCTATGCACCTCATTTTTATTCTTCATTAGAAAATAAAGTGAAGACATAAAGTAAACATGAGATGCACCTTTTTATTATCTTTGGAGTTTAAGTGATGGCATAGAATTTAAACATGCGAGACAAGAAAGTAAACATGAGATGCAAGGTTCAATTCTTTATTTTAGTGCTCTAGGCCTCTTGAGGTGTTTTACCCCAAATCAACAATCAACTTTAATGTTGAAATAGGTAGGCTTTGAGATTTATTAAGTGAGGATGCACATTCTTGTTTTAATCTTTAAGTTGTTTAGTGATGACTTGAAAATAAACATGCTATGCAAAGCATTAAAGTAAACATGAATGCATCTTATTTTAGATCTTAGCTAGAGCTCTTTGCAAGACTTTAAAGGAACAAAAACCTCAACCCATTATGTATCATAAGGCAAGCTTTAGAGTTCTTAGCACCTAGACTTCAAAGAAGTCTTAAGATTTGAACTTCATCATCAAGCTTAAGAAAATTGACACAAAGTTCAACACTTTGTCTAAACAAAATTACAAGAACTAAGTCATATTCTTTATTTTATTGCTCATGGGCTTCAATCTAGAGTAAAACTCTTAGAACGGCCGACCAACTTTAAGGTTGGCAAGGGTAAGCTTAGAGCTCTTTGAAAATCATGTGATTAATTTTCTTTAACAAAACTTTGTGATCTACTTTAAATTTTTAGCAAACTTTGTTCAACCAAGGCAAAGGAAATCGAAATCATTCAAGGAAGAAAAGGAAAGAACCGAAAATGAAACCAAGGAAAAAGAAAGAAACACAAGAATGTATGATCCAAGACCAAGTTGTTTCAAGCTTTAGAGGTTCCTCACATGACAACAACAAGTCATTATCTTGAAACCTCATCATCAAGCTCATGTTATTTTCATAAAATGGCCTCTTGGCCGAAAATGAAAAAGAAAGAAAGAAAGGAGTTTGAACCAAGAGAAAACTAGAACTTTCTTTAAGGAAAACAAGCAAAACTTGAAAACAAAACCCCTACCTAAGGAAGTCTTTGAAGAAATGAGAAGAAACTTGGATTCTTGATGGAATGAGAAGACAAAATCTCCTCCTTGATGGAAGTGATGATTCAACCAAGAAGGAAAACCAAGGAAGATGATTTTTCCTTGAGAAAGCAAGCTTGGAAATGGAAAGATAAAGTGTTTGAGAGGTGGTTTGAGGTGAGGGAGTGGTGGTTCAAGGTTATTTATGGTGATTTGTGGTGGTGGAAAGGTTTCTTTGACGGTGAAGGAAAAAGAATAAGATGAGGAGAAAGTTAGAAGAAATGAGAGAAAATGCAACAAAGCTTAAACTTGGCAAATGATCTAAAGTGTAACCAAGTTCTCTAAGGCTTGGTATTTATAGAAAAATGAAACTTTGTGGCTGATTGGGGAGGAAGAGGGCGACGGTTTTCATGCCAAAAGGGGAGGAAAATATCTTCAAAAACTTGTCATTCAAAGGCATGGTTGAAAGCATGACTAGGTATGGTTCAAAGCATGGCTTGAGGTATGGTCTTTGAGTGAAACAAAATTAACATGTGACACAAATGGAGAGCATGAATTCAGCCAACATTTCAGCCAAGGGGAAAGGATGATTTGCTCATGTAATTGTGGTTTAAGGATGTGTTTAGGTGTTTCTTTGATTAAGGTTTTGATTAGGAGTTGTAAGAAAGTGTTTAGGTAAGGTAATTGACTAATTAAGGTTGTCAAGACTTGATTAGGAGGGTAATCTCACTAGATTAACAATTTAAAATAATTCTTTTGGTCAAATGAGGTATGACACAATTCCTTAATTTAAGGAATTGGAGAGAAAAACACTATTCAAGATTCCATGACTAGGAATCTTGAATTAAAGAATGCAATTAGAGTTTAACTAAGCAATCTTAGGTCCTAATTAACCTTAATAAATTATTTTGACTCTAGATTAATTATCGAAATAAATTAATCTTCGATTAGAGCCTAATATCGCTTAGGTTTGCTTAATTGCGTCATTAGGCTCACTGGACACGTTCCAAGGGTAAAATGGTAATTTTGCACTAAAACCTCCGGACCTGCTTAACTAGATAACAAATATCACTTATAAACATCATTTAAAATCTTTTGGTAAAGTTCAAGGTCAAGGACATAAACGATGACAAACAGTCACATGGGCGTTTTGGTAATTCGCGTGTCGAAACTCAAAAATGAGATTCTTCTGCTCTATTACCACACATAACACATATAATCCCCTATTAATCAACAAAACATCCCCTTGAGGATGGGACCGACCTCATTTTCCGTAAAATGATTTCAGGGCATTTCCATTTGTACACGGAAAAATTGGGCGTTACAAAAAGCAATGAAATAATTGATTCCTAATAATACATATAAAAAACTGCAAATAATGTTCTTGTAGCTACATTTCTATTATAGCATACTAGCATATTGATTCACATTTGGAATTTCTAAGCATATAACAAACCTATATTTACCCTAAACTATCACTGCTCATAATACAATTTGTTTATTTATATTTTGTAAAGTGTTAAATATGTCTGGAGCATACAGAATAGTTGAGAAAAGTTTGAAACTTCACTTTAACTTGACGTATGAGCACTTGAGCAGAGGCTTTAACCTACATCCACTAACAAGTGTATATATCCAATGTTAAGTTTAACATAACCAATACCATCAATGGATAAGAACAATTTTCTTTTCCCAAAATGCATGATCTTGATTACATGAGAATAAGAAAACAATAATTCTATCTTAAGCCATTAAGGAGAGTGATCAGATGGGGCTAATACATGAATGTCATCTCCTAGGATATCAAACCAATAGGGAAATAATTAATCATTATTTAATTCTCCAACTCTGATAATCTAATCTAAAGTCTAAACATTAAAATTAAGGTAGCTTTAACATCAAACTTCATTGTGCATACTACATAATGTGGTCATTTAATTCTCCATATTTTGGAAGACAAGTAGGTTGAATTTTCACCTTTTAAAAATGTCAATGTGATAATCTAACCATTGCAAGGAATTTTTCTTTTCTAAAAGCAATAATTTGATAAACAATTCTAACTAGAAACAACAAACCAAAAAGCATAGAAGAGATAAAGAGAATGGTGAACTAACACAAAATGCCATCATCCAGGAAATCAAACCATTAGGCAAACAAATAATAATCATTCTAGTCTCCAAACCAAGATAGAAATCAAAGGCAGTTTCACAACTTGAAACTTCTTGAAGTTTATATATATATATATATATATATATATATATATATATATATATATATATATATATATATAAAAACAGAAGGCCTCATGATAAAAAGCTAAAGCTACAAATATATAAACCACACTAAGAATACATGTTCCTAGCACCTGTATATACTTATTGATGTGATAGCATCAACGATAACTTGAATGGGGTTTTACCGATTAGTGAGCAAATGAATATTTTTTGTTGAATTGTTAACAATCCCCAAAACCATAATTTACATTTTGTTGTTTCTACTGTGAATCAAGAGGGAGTTGGTGCCTATCAAATTGGTGTATCAAGAGGTCAACGAGCACATGTTTCTTTGTTTTTATGACTATATTGTAAGAATGTTGTACTCATATCATTACTCAATTAGTTATTTTATAGCAATTTTGTATAGATCAAGATTCCCCAATCTTGTTTGTTATGCAATGTATATAGTTTTGCAACTCATTAGGGTATATTTGGATTGGTGGAGTTGGATGGAGCGAAGTGGAGCAAAGTATGATTTTTATTTGCTCCTTTGTTTGGATTTGACAAACTTGGATAGAAGTTACTCAAATAATTAATGGAACGGAGTAATTATTCCACTCTGCTTTATTTTGCTCTATTTCACTCCATTTTATTCTGCATTGCTCCATTCCACCATGCTCCACTAATCCAAACATACCCTAAGGTTTTATTTAAGTACGCTAACTACCCTCTAATCATGCTAAGCAACAATTTATCTCTGAATTCCCTATCTACAAGTAGATGTAGCAAGTTAATTTGTTATATTGTTCATGTGTAGGTTCACATGATATTCTTACCCAAGTAAATAAGTAATATTTCTATCTTGCTCAAATTAGTAATATTTTTATGTTGTTCATATATAAAATGGTATACATCTTGTTGTTTTGTTTGTAAATGGTGTTATTTGAACACTTCATGCATCCATCATGTCTAATACTTATTAATTGGGACACTCACTTTTGGGATATTCAAATAATATTTTTGTTTGTTTTATTTAATGAGCATTTAATGCTGTACCAAAGATGTTGGGAATGCAATAGAAGGCCGAGTAAGGAGCAGAGACTAGTCACCATAGGTCTTTTTTACTCCATCTATTATCTAATT
The DNA here is from genome assembly GCA_030441495.1 of Dalbergia oliveri. NCBI lineage: Eukaryota > Viridiplantae > Streptophyta > Magnoliopsida > Fabales > Fabaceae > Dalbergia > Dalbergia oliveri. Next base: position 11,786,131 of record JAMLFY010000016.1, read on the forward strand.
AGTGTCAATCTACAAAATTTTCTTTTTCTACTAATATCCTTCATCTAAGAATTCTAGACAATATTAACTATTTTTCCCCTTGATATCCCTATGAGCAAGAGAGTTAGTGGATAAATTAAATATGAAAGAGAGTATGTTAAAGTAGGTGATATGGGTAGTGTTATGGAGTACACATAAATTTATCTAACTTCAAGTGCATCTAATTATTCCTTAATGTGTGCATAAGTGAAGATGGATACTTATCAGAGAATGGAGGTAGTATATATCTATACACTATATAAATGAGCAGTCCTTATCCTACTATGGTCACTACTGTCATTTGTAGATGCCTAACCCATTGGATTTCTGGTGAAAACAAAGAGTGGAGCCCATTAACCTTGTGAATCTACTACACCAGGACTATATCCTCATTGAATGGGTGTGTGGCTCTACTCTATTAGGCTACATTTGCACTAGTTTATGGTTGGAGTTTGAAGGCTTCCTTGACAGTTTGAGCTTAGGCCTTAGGAGTCGTATTCTTCACGCACAAACCTCGTCCCAAAAAAGAAACGAACAACACCGTAGGGAACTAGTAGACCATTTTAGATACCATGACCCTATTTTAAAATCAGGTGCTTTCTAGCATGCCTTCGTTTTTGACAAGGAAAAGTGCAATACTTAGGTGGTGAATAATGGTTAAGACACTTGGATGCAAGGCTTGTTTGGTGGCAGTTAATTAGATTTATTTAACCACGTGTTCAAATGTGGTTAGATGAAAATACAAGTGTAAACAAACACCTCCTTCTCCAATTCCTTATCCCTACCACATCTTGCTCATGAAATCCCCTTCATTGTTCTCTTCCATAGAAGTAATATCAGAAACCATACATGTAATTAAGCCCCAACACCAACACCAATGCTCTCTAACACCTTTGCCCTAACTTCCCTCATTAACTCCCTCAGCTGGAGTCACACTGATGGTTACTGCTTCTAGTGTGATTTGCTGCTTGGCTTCCCTACTATTGCTTCTACGATGGTGGCAATGGGATTCGATGGCATGGGGCGGGTCCTTGCAGAAAATCAAGAAAGAAGAGGTAAGACTCAAGAGGCTTACTAAGAAGGAGTCAATAACCAAGAGAGGAGAGGGAATTGAGACTTTGAGAGTGACGTGTATTGTTGTTTAGGGATCGAGAGAAGAAAGGGACTGAGAGGTGAAAGCGTTATATGATGGGGTTTTGGGAAAACAAGGGAGGAAAGAGATGTGGTTGTTGATTGTTGTTGGACCGTGAATCTTATGTTGCTGTGCTTCCCATTTCTCGTTTCACTCTTTTTTGACCTTTCACGCGAAGAACCTGGCAAGGATGAGGGCTCGATGGAGGAGGATAGGGGTTGGAGAGGAGGTCATGGTGGAGGGGGAGGGATCGACATTTTGAGAATGGAAAATGTGACTGAATTTTGAGAAAGATGATATAAGTTTGTCTACATTTTTATTTACATTTATTTATAGTTAATAAATGTGATTAAATGAAACTAATTTTGTAACAAGCCTATAGTATCCATGTGTCTCAACCCTTGTTCAGCACCTAAGTATTGCACTGTTCCTCCTCATCAAGTACTGCAATATTCCTTGTCAAAAGCACAAGGTATGCTAGAAGTCACCTTAAAATCATGGTTTTTTTGGCCTCTTACAACACACAATCAGACAAAGTCTCATGGCTAGGTGGCGCTTCCAACAATTTTTTGAATAAAATATTAAAGAAACAATAAAAAATTAAGAAGACAAGGACCTATCCTATATGAAGATAGACTAGGAAATAAGTCTACCTGCTCTCTTAAATGTCATTCATATATCTACTAGGCTTCTTATTTTTATTTTATACAATCAAATCACTGTATTAGTAACAAAGAATAATATATTATAATTCATTTCCCATATTTTCAATAAATAAATAATAAAGTGTTGCAGAATATATTATAACAATTTTTTGGTTCTTTGGGTAATTCAGTTATTAAAATTAATTAACGGAATCTCTCAATTTAGTTTTGCCTTCGGGGATTATATCTTAATCCACATTGAAGTCACTCTTCCCATCATTTTCATTTTCAACAAGATTATTTCAAATAAATATTTACTATACAATGATTTTCACTTTTAAACTTTTATTGAAATATTCTATAAATTATTTTTCTAAAAGGATTATTTATCATTTTTGTCGCTTGATTGTTTTTACTGTTTTAGTTTGTATAAGTATTGCACTAATTTGACCTTTCACTTAGCTTGATGGAATAATTTGTTTAAATGGTGGGTTAAATTTTATGTTAATTTATATTTAAAATATTAAATTTGAGGTTTTTTTTAAAGAAAGAAATCTGTTTGTTTTTCTTCCTACAATTTTAATATTTGTATGTTAATACTTTGCCAGTTAGAAATTAACATGTTATTTTCCACAGAAATGTTGTGAAGATAACATGATACAATAATATTTTTTGAATAAATTTTTTCCAAAAACACATCTATTATTATTGGTATTTACTTTATATTAATTGTTACAATTCAAACACTTTTTTCACCAAAAAAATATAATAATATATGTTACTATTTAATCACGATTTTTAAAATAAACAAATAAACACAAATGTTTCCCACAATTTGTTGTAATTAATATTTCTTTCTCATCTTTGACATTATTAATTATTAATTGAGTATAAAGAGTTTATTGATGTTATCAAGAAAGCTATCGAACTTTCATGTAGATCTCAATCAAGAAAACGTTGTTACTTTGCTAATATATATTAAATAAGCAATCCAGCTTATATGAATTAAATTTGTGAACTATTAGGACATTGTAATGTTTATAAAAAGAAAAGATTTTTCCCATCCAAGTAATAACAATTTTGACGCATAGCAGTAGACTCCTACACGTTTCAATGAGCTAAGGAAGGTAAAGTTCAACTCTCATCCCCACCCTCTATTTCCTAATATCTTAGTTAAAAAAAGTAATATTAATTTTGATTATCTATACAAAATTATCTTTTTTTTATTTAGTATTATTACATGTTTATTTTGAATATTTATATTTGTATATATTGGGTTAATAATATCATGTGAAGATTTGAAAACAATTTTGTTTAGTTGTGATTGAAAAATTGCTTCTGGTCAATAATGGAAAATGTTTAAAGACTTTTGTTGGAATGTCTTTTCCAAATTCAATATTTATGAATCAATCAAGTATTCTATTATTACTAAATGAATTAGATTATAAAAATGAAGGAACAACCAATGACCATATACCAAGATTACTTTATTTATAGATATGCACAAACACATATGTACAACAATAATGTTGTAAGTTGCAGAAAAAGTTGAGCTAACGGTTTTTTCTTTTGTGAAAGTGATTTTGGTGGTACAAGAAAAATTTTCGGCTGAAATATATCTTTGGTTCCTATAAATATTGATAATTTTGGTTTTAATCCCCTTAATTTTATTTATGATCTTAGTTCTTCATTTTATGAATATTATCTTTTTAGTCCTTATCATTTGTTTGCACTATTAAGTAAAGATATTTGTCAGGATCAGGGTATATGATGAAGTTCTTTAGTTTATATTTACAAAGTTAACTAGTAAGAAAAGAATTAGTTTAGCAATTGTTTTTATTCTGGAAAACTTCATTTAACTCAAATTCAAATGTACCAAGCACATGACTCAATTTAAAAAATTGTCAACATAGAAGATTGCTACGCATATAAAGTTTTGATAAACGACATTGTAAATAAATTCATGAAGGATTTATTCTTAATTATTTATAGTCCTACTCTAATATGTGTGGCAAATGAATTCCACACCCCATATAGCCTATGTTTACTAGCTACTAGGTTTTTTATTATAATTCAATGTTCACACTCCAAGGGAGGTGTAGGATACCTTGGCCTATCATTGCAATAGTCATAGGTCATAAACTTTTGCTTTACAATTCCATATTGTCTTTCTCGGACAGGGTCCAATTGCCAAAACTCTTGGCCATTCCACGAGTATTTATCAGAAGCACAATATCGACTATTTGAGCCTTGAGCTTCACAGCCGCTGACATCAAACCCTTGGAAGTTTGCTTTGAATGGTGCATAGGTCCAATTGATTTTGGTTTTGCCCCCATCTGTTGCCCAGCTGCTCCCATCCCACAAAGTTGCTTGTATTTGCATTGGTTTTGATGGGTAGTGCCCTCCAATATCGCTTTTGTTCTTGTATACCCTCACGGGGACATTGTCCACGAAAAATCTGCCAATCCAAATATTTGATTATAACTAAAATATATGGCCATATACGTAATTAGATTAATATATATCAAATAAATAAATAAATAATTAAGCTTTGTTTTTATGGCCATTGTCATTTATAAGAATAAATTAACGTCAAAAGTTATAAGTTAAACTCTAGCCATTTATGCCCTTTTTGGCTAATAACTTAATTAAGTCCTTATGTAAAAAGGTTTTTAATGTAAGGACTTGTTTAAGAAGTAACTCATAAAAAAATTATTTTGTGTTTAGAAGAACAATAACATAAGTGTTTATTTTAGTTCGTGGTGCTTATTCTTAGTAAGTTGTGCTAGAGATTTTTTTGACAAGATAAATATTTCAACTTAAGGTATATAACGATTTAATCCAAAATGGTATAAAATAACTTTTAACCACTGAAAAGTTGAAACAAAATCAAAAGTGGTACTACCAAATGCAACCTTAATGATCTATGATGCTATACAATTAGAATTGATGGCTAGAAAGACTGACGCGAGACACATGTGAAGTGTCCATCCCATATTCTTTCACATACTTTAGGCAATGGAACCCTAACAAATCTTGACCTGTGTTGGCTTCAACTGTTATCTAATGGTAGATGCACTAATGCTTATGTGGGGTGTGTGAGTGGATGTGTGCGTGGGTGGAATTGTGAATTGTGATATATGTGTGCTTTATACTGGATAATGTGGCCATCGTGATGCGCATTACGGCTATGCAGCATGAGATTTTTGCATGTCTGAAACTTGAAAAGGAATCAGTCGCGGCTTTGATGCGGTCTTGATGAGGCCTGATGTAGTCCTAATACGGTCCTATTGCGGTCAATTTATGTGAAAACGCATCGCATCGCAATTGCGGTCTAATATAGTTGCATTGTGGACCGCAATCACAATTTAAAACAATGGCTATATGCAGAGAATCAAAAGAAGGCAGAGAAGAAGCAGCCTAACCATGGTATTCTTGAAAAACTATTTCTGATAAGGCAATGAAGAGAGTTGACGGTTCTGTATAATGCATGTTCAAGGTCAGCAAAGGAGGAGTCTCAAGAAGTGATCTAAGTGAATTGTGAAGAATGTTATGGGGTGTAGATCCAGTAATGAAACTTACTCGAAAGGGATGTGCTTTCATGATTGTGTCATCCATTAGTTTGGAGCAGATAAAACATTGATTGTAGCCTCTGATAGATATTGTTTTGGTGTAGATATATTGATCAGGATGGGTTATGACTAGATACAATGTGATCTTATGGTGAAACTGGTACACTTGTAACTTCTCAACTCTATTTGGTGTTGAGCTTTTTATCCAAATATCCAAAAAAAAAAAATTCAAGTTTATTAAGCAATTTCCTTTATTTATTTATTTATCTTACGGAAACATTTCAGTTAATGAATAGAGGAGGGGTTGTTGAGTCCAGATAAAATACGTCAATCTTATGTTTAATATAAAGAAGTTTATAACTTTACATCATGAGTTAAAGTTAGATTATATGTTCATTTCTTTTCCAAATTTGTTGTAGTGATGAGTGCTTGATTGTATATACTATGTCGTTTACCCACTTGTACTTTAAACACAACCATATATACCAAGAGTAAAGTCTCACAGGAACATAGGTCTTACACAACTTGATGCTGGTTCCAAAGAATTCTGTAGTCGTGAAAATCTTGTGTAGGGTCAAACCAAAGCTGAAGTCTTTGCTCTCTGCCCCCTTTGCCCTCTACATATACATTGGTCTGTAATGTGTATGGCTTCCCTTCTCTATTTCCCAAGAATTCAAAGTCTAACTCATCATGGCTACTTCCTTCTGAAATCATCTGCATCAAAAAATTATATATATATATGTTCTTAAAATAATTAGAAACTAACCAAGGAAAATTTCCTCTTTATTGGTTAGTGTAATGAATCATTTCTTTGTCAAAAGTTTAAACTTTTCCAAGAAATAATTTATAATATGATATTAGGATTTTATGATCAAGTAATTTAGAGTTTAATCCATATTATCCTATAACTTGTGATTTATCTATGCTTCAAGTCCAACAAAAATTGGCAAGGGGAGCACATTAGATACTAAAACTATATGCTTGAGACTTTCAAACAGAGATGAATAAATAATTTTAGTATCTAACAACAAACGTAGGATAAAATATCAAATAGGGTGAAAGTATGTACATAGTAAGCTGTGACAACTCCTGAGAATCCTGGGTACTCTACCGTAGATGAAAAAATCCAGAGCCGTACTTCATCTTGGATGCAAATCCAGATCCTTTGTGTTCAAATGAATAGAATTTGAATCAGCAAAAAATAAATAAATAAATAAATAAAGTCTACCAATAATTTCTAATTATCTACCCCAATTTTTTGGTATCTTACAATTATATAATTACTTTGTACATATGTAGAAATGACAAGGCAATTGAAAAATGAATAATTACTATAGTTTGGTAAAGAACAACAAAAGTTATAAATATTTAGCTTGTGAGTCGTAACCTATTGTTTGGAGAAACTAATAAAGCTAAAGTTCATTATTAACTCTTGCTTATTTCATATGTTTAATGAAAAGCATTACCAACTCCCACGATCAATGGGTTTTTCATTTATTAGTGGGTTTTGGTAAGATATTGACATTTTAACTGAGAAAGAGTAAGACTCTTCATAAAGATAAATTTATTGTCTTGTGATTTGGATATGACAAGTAAGATTCAAATACTAAAAACAATCTCTCTCTTTGCAGGGATAAGCTGCCCTTATTGCTATCACAACTAACTCATGCACAGTTCAATTGTCATACACGTGCAATTCAAATTACACTTTCAATGGGGAATGAAACTAAACCAGTAAACTACATCCTAGTAACGAAATAAAATCTGAAAAGAAAAATAAACAGCACTTCATGTAACTTAAAGTACAGAAATATATGTTTTTCCCTAAAGTACTCAATGGGCTCTCAACTCCAAGACACAAACTCTTCAATTAGTTAAATAATATCATTAATTTTTTGGCTAAGTTAATATATTCCTAGTCTAGGTACCACTCATTTTCGACAATATGTGTAATTAAATTGTCTTCACTCACGTAATTTCTCTTCCTAGTTCATACGAATGCATGGCCAGTCAAGTTTGTTTCGTGTTAGTTGATGATGACATCGTACCAAAAGGCAGAGTTATCTAAAGGCCACGCTTTATTCCATTTCCTAATGGCTACAAGAAAGCTTATACTTAGTCCATAGCAATTTTGAATAAATTTTAGTTTGTAATTGAAATTGTGTGTGTGAATTTATTTCTTTTGTCTTCACGCATGCATGCATATATAACAAAAAATAAACAAACGTGTCTATTTTCATGTATGTGGCGTAAGGAAAATTATCCAAAGATACATGCAATACAAGAAGATAAATACAAGCCTTTGTAGAGTGAAATTAATCAAGAAGATAAAATGAAAGGCGATGCATGCGACTAATTAAGGGAAAGGAAATGATTTATTATAACCTGAAGAGTTATCCATAGTGAGCTGAATTTCTTTCCCTCGGTTTAAGGGCACGACAAAATTGCCACCCCACAACACCTTGTAGTTTTGATCATAGCGTATTCCTCCATTTTCTCTTCCTCCGGCGAGCACACCATTGGCAATGAGACCAAGAAGAAAAACAAATATCAGAGAACTCATATCTATATATGTAAACCTTATAGCCAGGATTTGGCTACTTTGTGCTTTGATATGGATATGCTTATGGCTATTGTGTTGTGGCCTAGTTCATCTATATATATAGATATACATGATGACGAATTAAACTTCGGCTTCTTAGAAACCACAGAAAAAGCATAAAGTGCATGAGTCCCATAATTGCCTTCCCAATACGCTATTGACTTCTCAAAACTATCCTCCATAACAAACCACATCATGATGGCTTAGTTTGGAAGCAACGTTAATAGAGACTTCAAGTACCTTCATACTCATTAATTTTCTGTTAAGCTCTTGATTGAAAGGCAAGTGAACAAAGAATCCAAATCCAAACAATGTAAGACAGAATACTAATGCACAATTAATTAACATATATAAATTTCTAGTCTTCTATTTAATGATAATATATTTATGATTTTTGTTCCGGTATCCATAAGGTACCGGTATACCCTAAATCTTATATTTATATATGTTATATGATATAAAGCAATATTACATAGTTAAAAAATATTATTTAAATCTTTCCCAGAAATTATGATGTCATTAGATTAAATGAAAATGTATGACCCACTAATTCTCGCAAGACATAAGCATGACACCCTATTTTGGTAATTAATTTTGGCTAAAATTTATGACTATCTAATATTTTTCATGATATATGTATTTTTTGGTCGTGGCTTACAGTTTATATACTTCAAAACAATAAATGTAGTTAGTTACAAAGACAACCTAAGAATATATTGAACATCAAACTGTGTCTCCAGACAACGTATTATAAAGCAATTGGGTTGTTATCTCTTTCGAAAATGTCATTCATTTAGACCCACAACTCTCCAGATTTTGCGTGCGTTGTTCTACGGTAGTCAGCAATGTCCAATTTGCGGTAGGCCGAAAACAAAATGTCTCATTTCAGCAAATGTAAGTATCGTATATATGTATATCTTTAACTTTGTTTTGAAGAAGTTTCCTACTTTTGTTGCTGTTAGCTGCTTGCTGTTTATCTGTTCTGAGCTGGATATTGTTTATTATTTTCAATTTTAAACATAGAAAGAGCTATTTTTATGTGAAATGCGCACATCTTATCTATTAAACTATATATATATATAGGATTAAAAGTTATTTAAAATTAAATAACCACTTAAAAATTACATTTTATATTTAAATATGTTGCTAATTTATGTTAAATTTTTTCCACTTCTCTCACGTAAATTTGTGTTTTAATTGATCCATATACTTGGGAAGCATGCGGAGAAAAAGGGCTTGATGTAATGCACCTAAGGATATGGGCTGTCAACTTGTCATTCATAAGTGTCTTATTGGGCTCAATTAGTAGGGCACCAGTCAGCGGCGCCTTACGCCCCACTATTACAACTTCGATTCCATGCACAATATCTGTGCATTACGACGATCGACAAAACAAACTGTATATTTCAATATTTCAATAGGTCATCGACCCAAAAATAAAATAAAAAAATTGTATATTTCAACAGATTTTGCAATGCATGCATGGTTGGTTGCAAGGATTTCCAAAAAGTTGAAATAGAGCCTTAACTTTACTAAAGAGGGGATTCACCGAAATTCTAAGGACACAATTAATGTCAGAGACTTCAATTTATATATATCGAGAAAAATGTAATGTTTTTTTTTTTATTTTTTTTTAATGTGCTAGTGATTCCATTATCTTCTATTTTATTTAATTATCATTCGTATATTATGCAAAATTTCTTTTTTTCTCAATAATTAATAATTACTATATTCTCCAATAGAGCTAGTAGCAAAAGAGTACAACATACACGATAATAAAAAGCACTACAAAGAACCTGAAAAACGGATAAAGAAGAGAATAAATACTACCGAACAAAGACACGGAAACTATAAAGCATAGACATGGGCACCAAACATGACATGACAAGGACACATGGGACACATTAAAATGAAAAAATTATAAAATACAGATATAACATATAAATAACTAAAAATTTAAAAAATGATATATTATTCAAAATATTATTTATATAAGCTTCACTTAACTTATACTTTATTTTCTTATATGCTCAAAAATTTATATATTATTTCCTTTATATAACATTATTTATATTGTGTTTTTCTATATTAGATTAAGGAAAAAAGTAAATTTTAAATTAAATATATACAAACAAGTATTATTCGTGTGTCATATAAGATCTAGAAACAACGTCCCAACACATACACGACTCCCAAATGGTACGTGCTTCATAGCACAAAAAGGTTTGAGGGATGGAGCCTCTTGTATTCTAGGGTGGCCATGGCCCCAGGAATTTTATTTTCATGTTATATATATATATATATATATATATATACACACACGCATTCGTAAAAAGTTCTAGTTTTTAAAGGGTGACCAGGAAGAAACTCAAAGTTATGGGGAAATGTTTTTAGGCAGTCAGGCGAGGAGACTGGACAACCATTCATCTTCTATAAGACAAACATTTATAACATCTGGGTTTTCTATATATTTGTATGGATTATATTGATGGGTTTGGGTGGCTATGGTGGTTGGTGCGTTGGGCAGTATTGAAATAGGTTTAGATTTTGAGTTGGATGGTAATGTGGCTTGTTGATAGGTTAATGACCTAAATCTATTTGGACTAGGAAGAGGAGGAGATGGTCTTATGGTGTTTAAAGAGGTATGAGGGCTAATGCCAGGTCTTATTGACCCCATTGGAGGGTATTGAACCATTAAGTCTTGATTGGAGACCTGTATTGAACAAGCTTTTTGATCCATTTGATGATCCTGAGTTTGTGGGAATCATCTGTATTGATCTTTTTTCATTTTTCTACTTATGGTGTTTGTCATGTAAAAACTCTCTTGTAAGAAAGTCTGGAAGTGCATTGTGCTTTCCATCAATGTGTTGAATTTCAAGATCAAAACATGAAAGTAATGATTGCCATCTACTGAAAATATGTTGTGAAACTAAATTTTTAACATCCTTTTCTAAAAAATGTTTTGGCTGAAGTTTTAATAAAAATCTTTTGGAAAATAAATCATTTTGAAATTTCATAATACATAAGACTATTGAAAGTTCTTCCTTTTTAATAGTGCTATACTTTTCTTGAGACCTCTTAATGCCGAGCAAACTTAACTATCTGTTCTTTATATGACCTAGCTTTGATATGTTTTAGAACACCACCATATCCTAGATCATAAGCATCAGTTTCTACTATCATAAAAGCATCAGGGTTTGGGAGTCTAAACATGGGAGTTTCTTGACTATATTCCTTTTAATTGTTTAACACTTTTTGTTATTTCTTCATACCATTGTGGAGAATTCTTTCTAAGTCTCTTGTATAAAGGTTTACAAATTATTCTAAGATTTGGGATAAAATTAGAAACATAGTTTATACATCCTAAAAATCTTTGCAATTGGTTCTTATTCTTAATTTCATCTAGAAATTTATCAGTGAACTCTATAGACCGATTTATTAGAGTTATTGTCCCTTGTAGACTTCAAATCCTAAAAATCTAGTCTTAGTTTGAAATAGTTTCATTTTTCTTGCTGAAACTACTCATCTATTTTCTTTTATGATTTCATAAAATTTATTGAGGTGTTCATCAAAGTGTTGAGCTATTGACTTAGAATAAACCAATACATCATCTAAGTATACTAAAGTGAAATCAGAGTATTAATTAAAGATTTCATTCATTATGTTTTGAAATTCGTTGGGAGCATTTTTTTTTTTATCTTTGTGGGATTAAATTCCATTCATAATACCCAAAGGGTAGTACAAAAGCTATTTTGTATATATTTGACTCCTTAACTTGTATTTGGTAATATCCTAATTTCATGTATTTATTCTTCCTATTAAATCTTTTTTGTTTGGTAATGGATATCTAATCCATTTTAACACATTGTTTAATGGTTTATAATTAATAACCAATCGCTTGGAGCGCCTCTTTCTTTTTCTAAAGTATTTATGACATAAAAACCAGCACAACTCCAGGGAGACTTGCTTGGCCTAATTAACCATTTTTCTAAATATTCTTGTATTTGTTTTTTACAATAATTTAGGTATTCTTGAGTCATTTGAATGGGTCTTGCATTTGTTGGAATATTTTGTTCATTAAATACTTCTTCATATGGTAAGGAAATTATGTGTTTCTTCATATTCCAAAAAGCATTGGGAAGATCTACACATATTTCATTTTCAAACTTTTCTTGTAATTCTTATATTCTATTTTTTATATTTTCATGATTAAGTTGTTCTTCTATTTTTTTTCATACTTAATTTCTTACCATATTTATTTGCTTATGTTTAATTGATATCAAATTTATTGAAAAGGTAAGTTTATCTTGAATAAGGATTTGTAGGATGATATATACACACACACACACACATGAGCCCATAAAATTTTTATGTATTATAAGGATTTTTAGGATGATATATTATTATTTTTAGAATACATCATATAAGTTTAATATCTTACTAGCTTAATTTTATCATCCACTTTTGTTTTTTTTATTATTTATTTATATATGAATTAGAAAATGCAATTAAAATATTTGAGACCAGTTCTTATAAACCTTTTACTTACTTAGATATTTAAATATTGTAATAAACAATATTTGCTGTGCATATATGCATTTCTTGAGTTTTGATTGGAATGTGCATTTTCTTTTAGAATAATGAGAGTGACAATAGCACTCCCACTAACACTCCTTCTTATTGAATGTTACCAAAATGTCCTTTATTTATTTTAACTAAAAGAATGACTAGTTAACATTAATTATTTATTAACTATCATAATAATATCAAAAGTTATTATTATTAATTTATAAATTAAAAATAATTTAATTAATTAAAAAAATTTAATAATGAAGTTGGCACTAAATATTACACATATTTAATATTGATATATTAACATAATAATTTATATTTATATATTGAATTATATTTTTAATGAAAGAAACACCATATATATATATAAAAGAAATTGGGAGCTCCTCGAATTGGTGATGCCCAAGATTTAACGTGTGGCCACTAGTGATATATAGCGAATATTTTAAGGAAAAAAAGTGATTGTTGAACAATTATATGTTGCTATTAGTTTTTCTATCACTGCTGCAATTGATTTTTATAGCTACTGAACGCGTTTCTCATAGGAGATATGAAGACTAAGCGTGCAACTAATATAAAATTTTGGCAGTATTTAAGGAACTTTGGAAGGTAAATTCAGAATTGAGAAAGTAAGATGGTTATAATTTATAAAAGTCTGTTATGCACTTCATTGTGATAGTACAAGGGTGTTCTTTCTCTCTCTATTTTTTTTTTCTTGGTTGATCTTGTACCATGTTTGGTTGTTTTCACACTCAGTATGGTTTCTTTGTTTTGTTTTGTTTTTTTTTGTTTTTGGTAACAACTCAGTAAGGAGTTTGATCTATTTCAATTATATTTTATATAAAAAATTATATATTTGTTCAATACTTTTAAAATGATATAAACATTGAATGAGAAAATAACAATATATTTGTTGTATGTTTCGATTTAGTAATTTATCTTTATAGTTATTCATTCTTATTTCTTTTTCTTTTTCTAAAATATTCGCTATTATATTGTTTAGGTAACTATCGTTTTAAGAAAGCTTTTAAAAAGTAATTCAATATATAAATATAAGTTATTATATTAAAAAACTAATGTTAAATATTTGTAATATTTAGTGCCTACTTCAATATTAAATAATTTTAATTTATAAATTAATAATGATAATAACTTTGCATATTATTATGATAATTAATAAATAATTAATGTTAACTAGTCATTCTTTTAGTGAAATAAGAGAAGGACATTTTGGCAACATTCAATGAGAAGCAGTTTTAGTGGAAGTGATAATAGCCAAAAGGGAACAGTAATAGGCACTCCCTAGAATAACAACTAACATAAGATAAAATGGTCCTTTAAGGGAAAAAAAAATTTCATGATCCAATAAAAGTTATATAACAAGTTAGTCTTTTCTTAGTACTTTTGAATCAGTACAAGAAAAGGCCTGTTATTGACGAATTTTGCTATGGATTTTTCCTGTTATTGGGAGAAAATTTCATTACCGGAAGATTTGAATACATGGTAATAACAACGTTGGAAACTATTACCAATGGAATTTTTCCTCGGCAACAGTTTTCGAGGGACTTATCCTTAGATTATTTAAAAAAAAATCCATCGATAATAGGCAATCAACCAATTCATTAGTGGGGCAAATTATTGGTGGATTTTTTTTTTGTATTTATAAGTTGATTTTTCCTTTGGTTTGTATTTATAAGTTGATTTTTCCTTTGGTAACACGCCTAAAATTAAACAAAAAGCAAACTACAATTTTTTTGACTGAATAATCCACTAGTAATTTATATTCTCAGATTACCGGTGGATAGATTCCACCATAAATTAAGTAAAATTTTTTTTGGAGTTAGTGTTATTGCTGATAATTTTTTTTTTTTGCTGATGAATGCAATTTTTATGCTATCTAAATATTAAAAGCTAATTTTTCCTATTTAATGGTAATTATAAATATATAAATATATTTGATAATGAAAAATTAGAAAAATATACTTAATAAATCATAACACTACAAATTTAAATTCAAAACATAAGTCAAATGCAAACGTGACAAAGTATGCAAACATAACAAAGTTAGTAAATAACAACACCTATAAGTCAACATATATAAAATAAAATAGTAACATTAATCAGGAGAAGTTGGCAGCATTGTCATCATCATTATCATCATCACCACCATCTTCATCATCATCGGAGTCTAAGGGGGTGAAGCAGCCATCCTTCATCTAATTCCATAAGGACATCATCTCCTTCTTCATATCCGTCTTATTCTCTTTTCCATTATTTTTTCCTCTCTCTTCCCTCTTCCATTTCTCGTCACTAATGCTAAGTCTCGCATCCTTCTCTTATGGATAGAATGACCAAGTCATCACAATTTTCACTTATGAAGACAACCTTTAATGACACGGATGCCCAATTGTACATTGATGAGATAGTCATGTTGCATAGAGTGCTAGTGTCCATCACCTTGGACAGAAGGTCTTAGTTCACCTCATGGTTTTGGAAGGCATTAGGAAGCCCTTTGGATGCGTATAGACTTAACCACAACTTTTTATCCGCAAACAGATAGCTAGTTAGAGAGAATGATACCCTTGAGGACATGCTTAGAGCATCTGTGTTGGACTTCAGTCAGAGTTAGTGTAGCCACTTACCACTAATTGAGTTTTCGTATAGCAATACCAAGCGAGTATCCAGATGGCACCGTTCAAAGCCTTGCATAGGAGGCAATGCAAGTCGCCTATCAGGTGGCTTGAACTTGGGAAGCTAAGTCTATAGGCTCGAACCTTGTTTAGGAGACTTTAGAAAATGTTCAGTCTTATAAGAACACAATTGTTAGTAGTTCAGCCTAGACAAAAGTCCTATGTAGACAATTGATGCCGAGACTTGGAGTTTGCTGGTGACCATGTGTTTCTATGGGTGTTTCCTATGAAGGGAGTAGTGAGGTTCAATAAGTAGGGCAAGTTAAACACTCATTACATCGGCCCTTTTGAGATTCTTGAGAGAGTTGGAGCAATGGCCTACATTGGAACTACATCCTAGTTTAGGCAGCCATATACCTAGTGTTTCATATCAGCGTGCTCAGGAAATACGTGCTTGATTATTCTGACGTGCTCACACTACAAGCGGTTTAGGTTGATGAAAGCTTATCTTATGAAGAGGAACCGATTTGCAATTGTGGATAAGCAAATCAAGACTCTAAAAAGAGGTGGCCTCAGTGAAAGTCATTCTGGAAGAACTATTTCAGAGAGGAAGCGACTTGGGAAGCTGAAGAAGCTATGAAAATCAACTACTTGCATCTCTTTCCATCTTAAGCTGTGTTGTTTAAGATTTGGGATCAAATTTCTTTTAAGCGAGATAGTATGTAATATTTCAAGTTTAGGTGTCTGATCAAAGGCCATTGGGTTAAATGGCCTTCCTTGAGGCTTAGAGAAGATTCTGGAGAAACTTGCAAAATTTGTATAAAAATCATGGACACACGGTATTTACCCACACATGCGGGTTTTTCCTTTAAAAAAACATGTAATGTTTTGCGTAGACACATGATTTGACTTTCAATGGATGCGCACTAAAGTATGTGGACATGGGATTTCGTTCCCCAAGTTCTCCCAGCTTTTCCTCATTATCATAGTAAGCCTTCCAATTTTTAGGTGTGCATGAACATGTACCCTCCAGCATTGCCTACCCCTCCTGCCAACTTTGAGTCTCCATGGCAAGACATGATGAGAATGATGATGGAGAATCAAAGAGAACGGATGATGCCATGCAAGAGATGAGGAATGCAATAACTAAGTTGTAGAACTCATGTCTAGCCTGGAGTTCTTCTCAAATACCTTCTTAAACCGTTTCCAATCCTAGAAGGAATGTTTATGTCATTACTTTGAGGTCTGGTGCAGTTTTATTTGAGGTTGTTGGTCCACATGAGTAGAGTGGTGATGAGTAGGATAAGGTGCATGACCCTTGTGAAGCAGCCTGAACTTGCACCTTAGTAGAAGAAGTTGGCTAAGCTAAAGAAAGCCCATTCCACTGCCCTTTCCTTAGAAAATCCCAAACCCCAAGAGGTTAGCTTAAGAGTAATTGTAAAAAGAGCTCTTGGAGATTGTGAACATTATTTTGTTTTTTTTTCAATCATCATCATTCTACATGAACATGTATTTTGTCCAATTTTTTTTTTTGTTATTGTTGTTGTTGTTGTTATTATTATTATTTTAACTTTTAGTGCAAATAAATTTTTTATTTTATATAAATTCTTTTTTGTAATATGAAAAATCATTTTTGGCCAACAAAATCTTCTAACAAAATAAATTAAAAATTAAAAAAATATAAAAGGACTATTTGTAAAACAAAAGGATGCAACTTCTTTAAACAAAAAGGACTTCGCTCTGACAAAAATATCTTTTTTCCTAATGTAAAAAATAAAAAATAAAAGAAGTATCGTGACAACAACAAAAAAGAAAAGAAAAGGGACAGAACAACTATTTGTCAAACTTGAGGATTTGTAGTGGATTTGAGCGTGCTTTGGAAGATCCTGCATTTAATCCTTATTGTATCATAAGGATTTGACATATAGTCTAATCTATCTTGAACTCTGTAAAAGAAATGAAAGGAATACAACTCTTTTTTTTCTTTTTAATTTTTCTACATTTTTTCCCTAAAAACTACCAACTCACAATATTCTTTTAAAGAACTGTGTGGCTTTGAGTTTCTCATTGGATATGTAGGAGTAATAACTCATGTCAAGGTTAAATTGAATTTTCTTAATTTTTAATTGTTTCTACCTTTTTCTCAATTAAATAAAAAATGAAAAAGTTCACCAAAAAAAATTAAAACATAAATGAATTTTTTACTTGATTCTTTGTAATAATTTTTTTTACCAATTTTCCTTAAAAAAATATTTGCTTAATTCACTAAAATAAAATAATGATAATAAAAAAATATTGAACTTGTTTCATTGTAATATTTTCTCTTAACCTTTATCTTTTTCTTTTAAAAAAATTCTTTTATTCACTCAAAAATAAAATTAAAGATAAAAACTTTAAGGTTATTTATTAACTTTTACAACTTACTTGAGGTACCATCTAAAGAATTGATGTATCAGGGATGTTGTTGGATTAAGTTCAAACCCTTCCTCGTGTATAACCTACTCCTAACTCAAATATGGTTTTGGAATTCATTTTCTAAATAAATCAATTTTTCACAAGCTTTTCCCAATCCAAATAAACTTTAGTGGTGACTCCATTTTTAATTTCAAAATAATTCTCATTTTTATTGTCTTGCTTGTTTTGAGTTGCAGAATACTTTTAGGAAGGTGGAGATGAACATACGTCTATTAAATGCCATCAAATAGATTCCTAAATACGTCAAATTCTTGAGGGAACTGTGCATCAATAAGAGGAAGCTGAAGGACAATGAGAAAGTGAGTATGGGGTGAATGTCTCTTTCATCATCAAGTCAAGTAACCTCACACAACTTAATGACCTAGGCACATTCCATGTTCCTTACACCATTGGAAGCCTGGAGATCAACCATGCTATGGCTGATCTTGGAGTTGGCATCAATGTTATGCCTAAGTCCATCTATAGGTCCTTGTACATTGGAGAGCTCAAGCCCACTGGTTGATGGTCCAGCTTGCCACCCATATCATCACACAGCCAGAGGGTATTGCAGATATCCTAGTAAAGGTAAATGATTTAATATTGCCTGATTAATGTGCTAGAGATGGAAGATGACACTAATGCAAGCCATCATACAATAATCTTAGGTAGACCATTTTTGAAAACCGCTAGAGTCAAGATTGATGTTCATGCTGGCACATTATCCATAGAGTGGGGATATGGAAGTTAAATTTAGTTTACCTGATGCTATGAAATTTTCCTCTAAGGAGCACTTTGTGTTTAGCATTGATGTCATTGACTCTCTAATGGATGATGCATGTGATGGTCTTCTATTAAGAATTTTGATAGGATGTTGGATATGGCATGTGAATTTTAGTGTCCATGCTGATAGTGGTACTACTAGTTTTTGTAAAGAATACGCTGCAATAGATACATATTTGACTGAGGTTATTTTTTTTGTTATCACATAACTGATATTTCAGTTGAAAATCTCATGTCCAATGTCAATCATGTTATTGTTGCAGCTATTGATTCCTTTCGTAGACTCAAGTTCGCTATAGTAAGCCTAGCTTGCTATACCTAGCAAACCATTCCAGATAGACTTGCTACAACGAGTTGATCTCACTATAGTGAGAAATATGATGCTGATTCTACATATACTGCCTATTTTAATGATTCTGGTGATTCCCATTTTTTATTTCTTCTTTTCCTATAAGATATGATAATTTTTTTATTTTAGATTTATCAAAGCTTGTAGGTATAGGTACTCCACCTACGGGAGCAGTCATTAGGTCAAGAATTGAAGCCTCTCCAATCACCTGAAATATGCATTCTTAAGGGAAGGAGAATAGTTGCCTGTTACTATAGTCAGTGGCCTCTCAACTAAACATAAAGAGAAACTAATCACATGTTTAGAGAGCATAAGAAGGCCATTAATTGGTCTCTGGATGGCATTATTGACATTAGCCCCTCCACCTGGATGCCACGATATTCTTAGATGTGCCAAGTCGAATAGGCAACCTTAGAGGAGGCTCAAGCCATTGATTTTGGATGTGGTCAAGAAGGATGTGACTAGGCTTCTTCAAGTTGGCATCATATATCCTATTTTAGACAGTGAGTGGGTGAGCCCAATACAAGTAGTCCCAAGGAAGTCAGGATCATTGTGGTGAAGAGTAAGAAGAATAAGTTGGTTCCTGCCCTAGGTACAAAATAGTTAGAGGGTTTGCATTAACTACAGAAAGTTAAACCAAGTTAGCTAAAAGGACTATTACCCCCGCCTTTCATTGATCAAATGTTAGAGAGGTTGGTAAGGAGGTCTCATTTTTGCTTTTTGGATGGCTACATGGGGTATTTCCAAATCCATATTGCCCCAAAATATTAGGAGAAGACCATCTTCATTACCCTTTTGGCACCTATGCCTACAAGCCAATGCCCTTTGGCCTCTACAATGCACATGCCACTTTTTAGCAGTGCATGATGAGTATCTTTTTAGACTTACTAGAGGAGTGTATGGAGGTATTCATAGATGACTTTATTGTTTTTGGCTTTGCTTTTGATTCCTGCTGAGTAGTCTTGCTAAAATTTTACACAATTGCATTGAGACTAACCTTGTACTTAATTTTGAAAATTTTCACTTTTTGGTTGAGTTAGTTATAGTCTTAGGCCATATACTCTCTAGCAAGGTATTGCTATTGATTTTGCTAAGATATATGTTATTTCCTCCCTACCTTACCTCACATGCATATGAAAGATTCATTCTTTTTATGGTCATATAGGCGTTTATAGGAGGTTCATCAAGGACTTTAACAAGATTGCCTAGCTTTTCACTTGCTTGATATAAAGGATGTGCACTTTATATTTGATGATAAGTGTAGGGAGGCCTTTGATACTTTGAAGAGGGCCTTAACCCCCTCTTAGATCATCTAACCACCTGATTGGAGCTTACCCTTTGAGCTCATGTGCGATATTGTAGATCATGTTGTGGACACTATGCTTGCATAGTGGGTTGGTAAGGTTTCTCATGTAATTTACTATGTTTCTTGGACTTTAGGTCCTCCCAGTATAATTATACTACCATAAAAAAAGAGTTGGTAGCCATTGTTATTGCACTGGAAAAGTTTAGATCATATTTGCTCAGCTTTAAGGTAGCAGGATACTCAGACCATGTAGCTTTGAAGTACCCTAAGCAGCTTCAGGCCAAGCCTAGGCTCATTAGATGGATGCTATTGGTCCAAGAGTTTGCCATTGAAATAAAAGATAGAAATGGAGCCAAAAATTTAGTGGTAGACCATCTAAGCCTGACATTTCAGCATGACTTCCTTCCATTGAATGATGATTTCCCTGATGACCAGTCTGATAAGTATCACTATTGTCCCTTGGTATGTTGACATCATAAAATACTTGGTTACATGTGTAAGACCACCACAATTTTCACAAGCTCAATTTGCAAATCTGAGGAGTGATGCTAAATACTATATGTGGGATGATCTAGATCTTGAAAATATGTAGTGACCAAGTAGTTCAATGATGTATGCCAACAATCACTTTGAGTCCATACATCAATTTAGTCATTCCTATGCAAGTGGTGGCAACTTTGATCCCAAATGAATTACTATGAAAGTATTGGACTTAGGTTTTTATTAGCTTACACTGTTTAGAGATGCCTGTGAGTTTTGTAAGACATGTGAATAGTGCCAAAGAATAAGGAACATTTCTTGGAGAAATGAAAAGCCTTAACAACCTATACTATTTTGTGAAATTTTTTATGTTTGGGCATTGATTTCATGGTCCTTTCCTTGTTGCTTTTGGCTATGTTCACATTCTTTTGGTAGTTGATTGTGTCCAAGTAGGTGGAGCAAATTGCCACCAAAACTAACGATTCATCTATAGTAATGACTTTATCAGGTCTCAAATTTTCTACAGGTTTGACATGCCTAAAGCTATCATTAGTGACCAAGGAACTCACTTCTACAACTAAAACATGCAAAACTCTACTTCGTAAATGTGGGGTTGTTCATAGCGTATCCACTCCCTACTATCCCTAGATCAATGGGTAGGATAAAGTTTCTAATTGAGAGATCAAGAAAATCCTAGAGAAAATAGTGAAGCCTAATGACAAGGATTGGAGTACTCACTTGGATGATGCTCTTGGGCCTATTGGACTGCCAACAAGACTCCTATTGGGATGAGTTTCTTTAGGCTTGCCTTTGGAAAGGATGTCACTTGCTTATGGAACTTGAGCATCGGCATCCTGGGCTATGAAGTAGTGCAATATGGACCTATCTGAGGTTGGACTGGCAAGAAAGTTATAGCTTCAAGAGGTAAAATAGATGCGCTTAGAGGCCTATGAGAGCTCTAGATTGTACAAGGAGAAGACTTGACATCCTAATAACTAATCCCATAAGCTTAAGTCATATAGGAATTTATTATTAGATTACTATGATTTGATGTCATGATTTTCTAGTATCAAAATATAATATAGGCAGATAAAATATGGTAATAATTTTTCTTTATAAAAGAAAACAAACTAGAAGCTTGATGTATACATAATTATATATAATACTAATTTATAGCGGAACTAGTTAAGTAATAATAAACACATTCATCCAACCACAAGTCTAAAATAATATATTACAATAACAGGTAAATAACTCCAACAAGTATGTAGTAGCTACAATATAAATAGCATGAACAATAATAAATCTCCAGTGAACAATAGTCCCATCAATAAACTAAACATTAATAATTAAATAGGTCTAATAAACTAAAGTATCATAAATGGAACTCAATCATATCTATTCTCCAGGTACATGCTCCTCCTTGAGGGCCTCACTAGCTTGCTTCACATCTAGAGATGACACAAAAGAGAAAGGGGTGAGAACTCAAAAGTTCCCAGGAAGATAAATGTATATGTTAATTAGTGTAATTGAAATCATCTCTAGCCAACTTGGTTTATTCTTGAAAAACATGAACATACTTTAAAATCCAATTAATAAGTTCCAAAAATCTTTACCCAAGATAGATATGTCTTTTAATATGATCTTTTTTTTTTTTTATCATGGATGAGTCTAACATTTACATGCTTGCATGATAATCCAGTTAGTATCTACATATATGAAATTCACATACAATCAAATAAGACAATTAGTCCAATCTTTTTCAGTCTTTTTCTTAATACATCTCTTTCTTTATACATCTAGTTTATCCAATCAGTTAGGTAATATAATGAGCTCATACTAATAGCTGCGTCACCAAACATAAGTGGTGATAAAGTTGATGATCAGGGAATTACCTCTTCTTATAGGATCCAAATCATTATGAGGATATTATATCTATTATCCTTATCATGTAAATGCATGTGCATATATATATATATATATCTTTAATCTTATAATATCCTAAATAGGACCGGAAATATATGTGTTTTGCCTTCATATATAAAATTTGATTGTTATACTATGATTGAGTTACTATATGATGACATGCCTGTTAAATGTGACTTTATGCTGTTGAAGGGCACCTAGAAATAAAATTAAACCAATTCATGCATGTATATACATTTTGACCAGGTCAAAGAATTGCCGTGCATATCGTGAAAAAAGGACACATAAAGGCAAATCGATTCACAAGAATCATTCATGGTATGAACATAGGATGCAGTAAAAGCAATAAAACAAAAAGATTTGCACAAAATCATTACTTGATTTGAAGATTAATAGAAATTAAAGACTCCTAAAATTTTTTGAAGCAGTAAAGGAAAAATTCTCCTCCTCAACGCTAGGGTATGCCATAGTTGCAAGAGAGAGAATTGGGGATGAATTTTGATTTGTGATTTGTGATTAGAAAGGGTAGAAATCAAGTATCAATCTAACCATGAAGATTTTGGAGAAGATCAATGAGATGAAGTGAAGAGGATTTTTTTATGGAGGTGAAATGACATGTAATCATATGCTCTACTAGGGCTTAGTGGTGGGAGTTAAAAATAAAAATGAGAATGTGTGGGTAGTGGGGCACTACGTTTACTCTTAGAAATAGAGATTCCTTATTAATTGTAGATAGGATTTTTTTTTTCTAAACAAATATCTAATCATATCTTATATATATATATATATATATATATATATATATATATATATATATATATATTATATTGGCTAAATTCCATTACTCCTATGCTATCCATATTGGACCAAATATTGTTTTAACACATCAATTAATTCCACTTACATAAATCAAATGAACTAAGAATAAAATGAATTGGGGCCTTACAAAGACCAAGGCTTTCCATGATTAGATGATATCTAGGAACAAGATATTAGTGGGCCATAAGGTACTTTTGTACAAGTCTCGGCTAAACTGATGTCGGCTTAGCTGAGATCTCATTGGTTAGGCCCTTATGTGATCATACATGTATTTCCCTATAGAGTTGTGGATAAAAGATCTAAAGACCAAACACACTTTCAAGGTCAACGGACATCATTCAAAGCTTTTCCATGAGGGACCACAAGACCAAAGCCTTGTCATGAGGTTGATTTGGTGGAGGCCATCTACCCACCATGAAGGAGGTTTTTCTCCCTATCTTCTTTTTATTTTTATTTTTCATTTTCTTTTTCTATTTTAGGTTGTTAATTTTTTCTTCTAGGAGTAGTTTTTATTTTCCATAGGTGTTGATTTCCTTTAGATTTTCTGAAATTGCTTGCTTTTGGTATTGAGTCATGTTTATAGAATTCTGATAGGCTGGACCACTATTTTGTTTCACATGTTGATGCTTAATAGTTTGATTCTCATTTTGGCATATGGTGTAAGCGTGTGTGAGACTTTGGGCCTTTTAATGGATGGTTACATTGCATGCCATTCTTTTCGTCTTGGGTGTGATTTCCCTTTTTGGTTATGTGCTCGAGAAATTGCTTGATTCTTGTTTGAGGCTCTTCATTCACTTCCATGCATGAATATGACAGAAGCATTTTTGTTGTTTTTAGCCACTTAACGATACAGCCAACCTTGCATTCTCTTACCTTGTTTAGCCCCATTGAGCCTTTTTACCTATTCTTTGCACATTACAAGCTCATAGTGTAAAACCATGGATTCACCTAGCTTTAGGGACTTGGAGAGCTTTGGTCCACCTTTGATAAGTGCTTGAGCATAAGTGTGGGGGGTTTTGCATGTGGACATACTAAATTTTAGGTGTGGGAGAGGATGTAAAAGTTAGAATGTGAAAAAGAAGCTCTATAAATGAAGTGGTTCACATAGTGTATCTTTGTGTTTTCTCAAAAACAAAAAAAAGAAAAGAAAAGAAAAAAGGAGGGAAAAAAAGAAAAAGAAAAAATTGATGAGAAAAAGAAAGAAAAAAAGAAAAAATTGTATATTTTGTTGCTTTAGAATAAATGTTTTTGGGAGTTCAGATGAATTTGATAGGAATAAGAGCTCTAGAGTGGAAAAGTAATTTTGGATTGAACTCTTTTCAATTGTGTTCTTGTGGATATCCCTTTATTCTTTTAGACTTTAGGCTTTACCTTTCATATCCATATGTTTTCCATATCTTTTTACCTTGGCCCCATTGCACCCATAAATAAAGTCCTCTTGATTTTTGTATGCTTGTGTTTGTTGTGTGGAGAATGAGATGAGAAGCAAGCCTATGTAGTGCACTTCCTTAGAGGTGATTTGAGTGACATTTACATATCCTACACACTTCAAGAGTCATGAGTGCTATACACCATCTTTGTGAAGTATAGAATTCTTAAACCATGACTTCATGAGTTGATTTCTTTTGATCGCTCTTTTCACATGTTATGTAACATCCTCCCAAGTACAACATTATCCTTAGGTCATGACATCGTACTCAGGAGTTGTTACTTAGTAACTAATGGATCTTTCATAAATATCTATATAAAACTCGATTAACGTGTGTAATAACTAAGCATAATTATATTAAAATATAACAAGGAAACATAACATTTATTGAATACATAGTTAAGTATAACAGGAAGCTCTTCTATGAGCTTTAATACATATATGTTCCCTATTTCGATTACATACATATAACTTTAACTAAGTATAGTAAAATAAAACATCAACTACTAAACTATTGCACCTTCAATTTAATCCTTCTTGTAGCCCTCATATTCACTGGATCAACCTAGAGACGACATGGGAACAAAAATGCATAGGGGTGAGAATTCTAAAATTCTAGTAGGTATCCCAAAACATATAATAAAATTAATGTCATCATCATTGTCCCAACAACTTTGGTTTATTAAGAACATGTGAGCATGCAACATACATTAAAGTTTCATTTCAAAGTTCAAAAACCAATTCTCCAAGTGGGTCTCTTTTATTATTCCATCACTTAAAATATACATGTCATACTATTCAACCTCATAGTATTATGTTCTCAATTGTACGTGCCCTTGGTATATTGAAAGGGATCTCATATACATCATTCATATCTTTCCGTGCCCTTGGCCTAATAAAAGGGATCTTTCTGTGCCATTAACATACTATAGGGATTCTTCGTGCCCTTACTATACTATAGGGATCTCATTCTTCACGCAATACATACAATCCTCAAGCTCACATATACATGCATCACGTTTCTATATACATTAACATAAATCTCTGATTTCATAATACTTCAAACCTATGTATATTGTTCATTGATTCATTCCTCATAAAACAATCTTTAAATTCCATAGCATGCATTCATACACATTAAACTTGAATCCAAGTCATTAACTCAAGGCATTATCACAATTCCAGCACATTGGCAGATTTCACCCAATTATAGCACAATTTTATTTGCATATCAAACAATCAATTTGGAGGCTATAAAAATTCTTCATGACACTTCAACGTGTCTACAAGATTCCATAAAAATTTCAAAGGAAAAAGAGTTCTCTAACTATGTTAAGAAAAATTAGACAAATTTGAGGTTAGAAACCCCCTATTTATAGGAAATATCCATAGTTCCCAATTTTATTACCCTATCAAATGAACATATCACATCATACAAAAATTTACAGTTGGACTTCAGTTGTCCTCAACACCCTATAAAAATTTCAAGTGATAATTCAATCATTTGGTATGATAATAAAATTAGCAAAGTTTATAGCTTCAATTCTAATAATCCAGGTAGCACATAGTTCACTTCGGTTTCTGATTTTTTGAAAGCATTAGGAGTCAAAATCAGAGCCAAGAAAATTTAAGGAACTAGCGTAGTATATTAGCTTCAACATATATTTTTCCTAGCTCATAAAATACCCACAATAGTCCAGAAAATTCGAGTTTAGTAGCTGCCTATGTAAAAATCGAAAATCCAGGAGCATGCCTCAAAATCTCTTTTCACAAAAATGAATTCTAACATCATCCAAACACTCCACCAATATTAACACATCAATATCAATATATTATCAACCAATAAAACCAAAAACATCAAATTAAATCAGTAGTTAAGATAAAAAAAGGATTTGAAAGCAAAAGAGGTTTAAAAGCCCTACTCTTGGAAGCTAGTGTGTCCTTGCCTCTAAGATGTTCCAAGTTGAATTGCCTTAACTTAAAAGCTCCCAAATCACACCCAAACCCTTCCAAAATCAGTGAGGAATAAGGTAGCAAGGTTAGGATTGGTGATGAATTGAGATTCCAATCGGTTATATTTATAGATATTGAGGCGTAGAACAAGTTTAGTGAAAAAACTTTGGAGTTTCAACAACTCTAAACTAGTGTTTTTGGGCTTTGAATGAGAGTTTGAGCTCTTGAAATGGAGGATGCTGGTTCCTTGGTGTGTTTGGCCGAGAATGCATCTAGCTTCTTAGAGAAGTTTTAGTTTGTATGTATCTTTATAATCAATGCTTGAATATTATACATTAAAATTAGATATTTCCTAATCTAATAAAGAAAAATGGATGGCTAGGATTAATTTTGTAATTCAAGATTGAATCTTAGCCATTCACTTAATATAAAGGGATAAGGTTCTTTATTTTGTAAAGATTAAAATAGCTTTCAGGATTAGAAATCTTATATCGAAATTTCACCGAATGGGTGAAACACCATACTTGGGTAATCAAACATCGCCAGAAAATTAATTCCAGGTATAAAATCCTTATTCCTAACTATTTCTAACTTCAATCCTCTCTTTTCTTTATCCAGGCATTTCTTGGTCCCAGATCTTGGGTTTTGTTTGTCAGACGGGCCCATGGAGCCCGCAAGGTTGCTATTCATCCCGGCCTGAAATTTTTTTTTTTAACACATTCGTTGGGCCATCCTCATCATTGCTAAAACTGTCAGATTTTTGAAATTATGACTAATAAAGATCAAATTAATTTTTAAATAATTTTTCAGGTGTTACATGTTGTGTCTTGTTTGTTGATAACTTCTTGATTTTTATATGCACTTTACCTTTATGCTTGCATTTCTAAATAGTCTTTTGGAAATTATGTTCTTTTAGTTTAGGATCATTTTGGGTAGAGATTGCTAGTTGTTCTTGTGTTTGGTTGTTCCTTAGTTTGGTTTGGTTTTCTTTGATTTTGCATTAGGATATACAAAAAGCTAAGTGTGGGGGAATTTGATTACTAATATTTTGATATACTAATTCACTCTCATATTTAGTCTTTTGTGCCTCTTCTATGCTTAATGGATCAATATTGGACATCATTTTGTGAGTTTGGGTTCTAATTGGGTTTAATTGC
Source organism: Dalbergia oliveri (assembly GCA_030441495.1). Classification (NCBI taxonomy): domain Eukaryota; kingdom Viridiplantae; phylum Streptophyta; class Magnoliopsida; order Fabales; family Fabaceae; genus Dalbergia; species Dalbergia oliveri. The sequence goes on from JAMLFY010000016.1 coordinate 11,813,954, forward strand.
AATTTTTCAGCATTATTGAGATTTTTCATTGTTTTTATATTTTGGCATATCTTGAGTTATAGACATCTAAAATTTACAAATTTTATATTGTAGAAAAGCTAAGAGAAAGCTCTAAAACTTTGATGAAGATGCAAAAAGCTAAGCCAGATGTCTATTAGGTTGAATTTGGTCATGAAGTCAACAATAAGTTGCTGCCACTAGAACCTAAGCAGTTTGCACTAATTGGTCCATAATTTCCTCATCCGAAGTTCAAATGAGACGAATAAGGTGTTCATTTTGAAGAGGTGAAATTACAACTTTCTTGTAGACACCATGAGCTAATTCGGATAACATGGGGCTCGAAATGAGCATGGAAGTCACTTGGACGCCCCAAGGTGCCTAGTTGGACACCCCTTTATCTTTATTTTGGTTTTTGGGCCCCTTGGCCCGTTTTGGCTTGTCTTGTATCCAAAATTAAACTTTTTTATTCACACTTTAGCATTAGTTTAGGATCCATCTTTGAGTTTAGAATTTTATAGCTGTCTTGATCAAAGAATAAATTTATTTTTAGTTGAAGTCTCAAATTGTTTATCTATTGTCTATTAGTTGAATGCTGATAGCACTGCACCTACTATCAAAATAGTCTAAGTCCAGGATAAGGTAACTCAGGTTATTTTTTCTAAGGACACACAAGCTATGTTATCAAATCGAAAAATGCGAAATAAAAACAAAAGGGATTTGCAATTTTTAGAATGCAAAAATTATAGTAAATAATATAAATAGAATGAAATACAATTGATCAAAGAATCAATCCTAGACATCACGATCATTGGCAGAATTCATCACGGTTCAAAGAGTTAAAATTTGAATGCTACTCTGTTAATCCAAATTAACTATATAATCATATAGTTTTCACTCAACAATAATTAAATCACAATCGCAATTTAAATGAATGTGAATTATGCATTTAGATGAACCTGGATAATCGATCAGTTATTTAGCCTTACTTCATTTTAATAGCGAATTCAGTCCTATATCTAATAAAATATAATTCAAACATAATCATGTTCAATAGCCAAATTCATAATCAAAATTGAAGTTGAGAAAATGTAAGCATATATATGAAAATGATAATTATAAAATAGGAACTTGAATTCAAACTAATTATCTATGATGTCAAGAATTGAAAGGAGTTTAGCCTTCCATGGATATCTCCATTGGTAAGCTCCTGTATGAACACTTCGGGTTGAAAAGAAAATGAAAAAACAAGTCTTAGATAAGAGAGAACTTGCAAAAGCTGAAAACAAAAATTGGAAGTGAAGTGTCCCCTTGGGTTCCCGCTTATCTTAATTTTATCTCTCAAAATCATTCCTAATTCCCGAAATCTATCTAGGCTAAACTTAGTCTCTCTGGATAAGCTTTCGAGTGACATATTACATGACTTATTTGGTCCAAAAATGAGTGAGATATGCCTAATTATGTGAGGGAAGGTCTTGGAACCACTTAAGCATTAGCTCCCCAACTTGGAAGCCCATTTAAGCCTTGAATTGGATCGAATTTGATGAAGCCTATGGAACCCAAAATCATAGATCTCGGTCTTAGCTTTCAGAAGACACTAAGACTGCCCAAATCTGATATTTGTAGAGCCCAAAATGATCTGTGGAAGATGGAAAAATAGTAAGTGTAAAATTAAGATTAACCAAGTTTTAACAATTAAATCCAATGAGGCCCAATAATGCAAAACTCAACCAAATCATCAAAATTAAACACATAGAGAAATCAATTAGGCCAAGTATGAAACCACAATGGATGCCTAAAAATTTCTCTATCAAATGCCTAGAGGTCTATAGAAGAATCACAAGGGTTGTTTGAGAGGTCTTCCAATTAATCCTAATTAACTATACATCAATTACATATCTTATGCATGTTGATGATTGTTTATGTCAACATTTGCTGAACTTCTTGGGTTAGTGTTTTTATTAATTCAAAAATATTCCAATTTAATTAATTTCATTGCATTCAAACAATAAAACCCCCTTTTTTTCAATCAATCAACATTAGTGTCAATGTGAGAACGATTGAGTTGCACTCTACACTATTATTTTCACAAACTCGGATTTTATTTTTAATTTGGGCTAACTTGACACTCGGGTCAAATTTTACAAAGTTTGATTCTCAAGGTAAAGAAGTCATTGGATAGGTGTGGAACGAGCAAGGTTATTGTAGATCTTAAGGCTTTGATCAATGCTTTAAATACTGTGATTTCTTTGGAGTTGAAGTGCATTTTCTATTTATGTGATTACTATCCCTTGTCCAAATTTGTGACTGGAAAATGGCCAGTGATATAGTGAAAGTTTGGTCTGCTAGTTAATCAAGTGAATCTTCTTTAGAGAAAAATTTCACACTATTGTCCAAGGCTCTTGGCAAGACTTGTAGTCAAGTTTGCATTCAAGCTTGCAAAAAATGCAATCTGTTTCTCAATTGATGACAGTAGTAGAATTTGGAGGTAGAAAGAATCTAATAAAACTTGTGTCATATGTTTGGAGGATACTAATATCAATCGCATTTTTTCATTGATGGCTCAACACCGCTATTGCTTTTCTTGCATGAAACATGTGGAGGTGAAGTTGCTTCATGGGATGGTGCTAAAATGCGCTCATGAAGGATTCAATCCTAAGCTTCTTAATAGTTGTAAGAAATTCTTAACAAATAAATTAATTGAGACCATGTAGCTACGAAAATTGAAAGCTTCAATTCCTATTACTAAGAAAGTTTATTGTCCTTATGCAAAATGCTTTGCATTGATGTTAAAAACTAAGCTTTAGTAGTACTCCAAAAATTTTATTGGTGACTCTGAAATGTCTGGACCCAACAAATGCATAAAATGTCATGGTCTCTTCTATTTCACCTGCAAGGTCCCTTAGCATAGTGGTATGACATGCCACACCTACAAAAGGTTGAATCCTAACCATTCTACGGATGATGTGAAGTTGAAGTTTCTGGCATCAAGGAGTCTATAGTGGTAATACGTGAAATATAACTAACTAGTAATTGAGTAACTAACATTATAAGACCTAAACACCGTGTAGCTGAAATAGAAGCTAAATTAGCAAAGGAAGGCTATCTGAGAATTGCATGAGATTACACCATGTGGTCATAGATCAACATTTATTGAATATGATCTGTCTTAGGGACAATGGAGTCTCAATCTTATCTAGAGCAATTGTCGCTTCATGGATATAACATTAAAGGTCTTTATAAGTTTGGTGAAAAGCATAATTTAAACCAAGGTTAAGCTAACGAACATGGTTAGCCAATGAAAGCAAAAATTTGTGACAATTGCTTATTTCAGCAAGATGCTGCAATGAGTCAGTTCACCTATATAAAGCACCTATTAATGCTCTCAAATTCAAATAGATTGCACCATTTTGTAATGGAAAACAACATGTTGTCAAATGTACATTTGACTATTGTCAAAGAGTACATATTGATGATAAGAGACAAGTATGCTATTGTCATTTTTATTGTACTATTTTGATTTATTTTTTACAAGTTTTTTCCTAACTACTTTGACCTATTTTCAAATAGGTTTGAATAATGCTAACATCATTAAAGGAATACCATGTGATATCAATGAAAAAGAAGGTCAGATTCTTCATGAAGAATTTTCTTATTAACTCAAGACAAGGCAGACATCTCAATATCAAAGAACCAAAATAGGTTATCATTAAGTATGTTGAGTCAATTGCCTTAATTCAAGTAAAAGGTATGTATAGGAAAAAATATGAATATTGAAACTTTACCATCTTTACGGAACAGTTACAAAGGTTGCTTATTTGGGGTGGCAAGAGTACACAAGAATAAGATAGACATAACATAAATTTTATTTAGAAGAAATGATTTGCATGACTTTGTTCAAACTATCAAGCATTGTATAAAGGACCAACTTCTGCTAAGCTACAATTCTTCTTTAAATTCCTGGTTTAATTAAACTGGAGTTCCCTATAGTTTTACTCAATTTTCAATTAGGTTCCTATAGTTTAAAAATTTATAATCATATCCTTATATTAATTTTTTTTATTCAAGTCCTTGTCTAATTCACTGTTAAAAAAATTTGAATTTAAACAAAATATTCATGTAATATTTTTTTTCTTTTACTTTCCACACCCTCCTTATCATACTCTATAGTAAAATGCACCACCCTTTCCTTTGCCCACCACAACCCTTACCAAGACTATCACCATCACCACAAACACACCCTCTGACCCCTTCACGAACCTAATGGTGGCCAAGTTCAACTCTATCACCATCAATACCCAGCTCCCAATGGGCCTTATAAAAGAGAACGTCTCCCCAGCCTTCTATGTTTGGTTTTTCTTCTTCTACTTCATGTGATCCTCTTGTAGACTTCCAAGAATTTTTTGGCACGAAGCTGTGGGTAATGGTCAATGAACCACAACTAGTTCATATATATATAATTTTTCTTGTGTTTCATCAAATTAATTTCATAAAACTCTTATTGGCTCAACGTCGTGGAGTGTGTAGGGGAGCATGTGTAAGAATTTAAAAAGAGGGATATAGTGGTGCCTCCTAGCAAATTGTCGATAATGCATAGGCTGCAAAAGCAAAAGAAGTAACACATACTCCACATTCAAGAACAATTGATCAATGACATGTGAGAGATGGAACTATAGGTATAAAAGTGCACAAGAAGGGGGTTGAATCATGCTTTACTCCTTTTCCTCATCTAAAACATTTAAAGATATACTATTAAGCACTAAGCTTGAAGTGTAGCAGAAAACATATTAGCTATTTTAGAAAGTAGATTTCTGAAGCATAGATAGAGTAAAAAGCCAAAACGATATATAAGCAAAAATTAAATTATAAAGAAAGTAAAGGAGATTAGGGATAAGAAGAAGTGACACAAGTATTTTTATACTAGTTCGGTCAAACATGCCTACATCTAGTACTCAACACACGTTGAGGTTCCACTAAACATCTTTCTCAAACTAGAGAAAGAAAAATGGATAGTCTTTACATTAGCCTTCCCAACTTCTCTCATGTGATCAGTAGACAACCCTTACTTTCACAACCTGAGTAGTTATTCACCAGCTTTCCAAGTTGAACCTTGAGTAGTCATGTATTAGCCTCTCCAGCTAACCCTAACAAGTAGACAATCCCTACCTGTCATGTTAAAAGTAGTTATTCACCAGCCTCTCCAAGCCTCTCCAAGTAGTCTTTCCTCACCCTTTCCAAGCTGAACTCGTGACCAGACAACCCCTGTCACGTTGAAAGTAATTATTCACCAACATCTCCAAGCTGAACCAGTAACTTTCCCCAGCCTCTCCAAGCTGAACGAGAGTAGTAAGAACATTTTACTATCACGTTGCAAGTAGTTTTACATTAGCCTTCCCAAGCTATCTCACACTGATCACTATTGGATCAAGGATACAAAGGTTTGTGTTTGGGTTGCCACTGAAACTAATCTACACTTAATTTTGCTTAAAATATGCATGAAAAACCTAGAATAACTTGAATGACTTCTTTCCCACAACTATTCCTAGGAAGAACATATAACTATTCAAGACCATGAAAGAAGATTTTTACAAGTAAGGAGATTGATTACATGATGATATGATGAACATTGTTGGACATGAAGCGAGATTTGCAGAGTTTCCTCTCTTATGAGTTTAGTCACTTGAACATTGAATTATTTATAGATGGTCTTCCATTTTGATTGTTGCCCTTGATTAGATCTCCAATTGACACGTGTTGATTATCCATTTGTGTCTTGGAAAAGCAATCTAGAAGAGTAGCCTTTCTATTTGTTAGAAATTTTGCAGAAGCTATTGTGAGATTAAGGTTTCTGATGTTACTTTAGAAACTATTCTTACTTTCTTAACGTGGTTTTTGAACTCTTTTTCTAAAAGCTCAGGTTGTTTACCAAGTTGACAGAAGAGATATTGGCCAGTTTGAAACTGGTTTTGACTTTAAATTTGAATTTCAAAAATTTAAATTTCCCTTTTTCAAGTAACGTTCAATGCTCCACAGTGAAGTAGGTTTTCTAAGTGCGGAATCAATTCCATGATGAATCTCCGGTCTTCAAATCTTCAATCCAAGTTTATTGATGAATAAAACATTATGAGTATGATGATTAAAGATAGTAGAACACTTTGCCTTCAACGTTTGATAGAAATCTTCATACTAGGTGTACTTTTTAAAGTCCCGTGCTACTTTCTGAAGTCCAGATCTTGATTTCTTGTACTTGTCTTGATATCTTTTTATCCGTAAGGCAAGTGTGCACACTTTGCACTATATAATATTCACGTCTATTAAGTTTAATCTCTTTATATGAGATAAATCATGTTTGCACATGCAAAGTGAAATTATTCTCATTTCAAGTTAGTGTTATGCAATCCGGAAAAACCTGTATGTTATGTCAAGAAACTCAAGTAAGATATTAGTTGTTCTTCAAAATATTTTTTTTAAATTGGTTTTGTTGTCACTCAAAACATATTGCTATGAAGCTTTTTGAAGGGTTCTGAGTTAACAGGAACCAGGAGGTTTAGGGACATGAAGGTAGAGGTCGTGCACCACATATTTTGTGTTTCCAGCTTCTCTGAGTACACTATGGTGGATGTGACCCATGTGGTCAAAATTGGCCATGACATTCCTATTGTCAAGGCTTGCTTTCTTAGTTGTGGAGTTTCAACATGTTAGAACAATTTGCTAATGTAATATCCTAATTATAAACATTCCATAGAAATAAAAAAAGAACTCTAACAACACCATTAGGACCACATTCTAGTTCCCATATATGCTAGGTGAAAAATCAGAATGTAAGTTTTGAGATATAACTTTATTCTTATGTTGTCAAGTGCAACCTTGGCCTAGTATTTTGCAAATATTTGAAGCTATAGATGTCAGATTGAAGTGAAGTGCTCTAAATTCTCATTGTACTAAGAGATACAAATGATCTATGATGAAAAGTGTGCACACATATGAGGGGTAACACACGCTTTAACTCTCCCCGACTATAGACTTGTTATAACACTCCCAAACATTTTTGGATGAGTCCTAGATGCCCCAACAGTTCCCTGCTCTATACACAAATTTTCAAGTATCCTTGAAGCGATTTTAAGCTATTCCAATTGATTTTCACCGCTTAAATCCTTCTAGTAATTGCATTCTTTGTTTTCCTAGCCTCGTTCTCAAGTTTAGTTATTATTAGAGCTTTCATAGTTTAGTTTTCTCTCCCCAATTGTTCCAAACCAATACTAATAGTGTAAAATGCTTCTTTGGCAGTTGGAAACATTGTTTCATGTTCCCAAGATCACATAGGCAATGGTAAGGCACTCCTGTCAATGCACGATGAGTGGGTAGATGGTCATGACTATTTTAGCCATTAAAAGTATTTTGAAAATTATTATATCACATGTATACATGATTTTAAGCCTAGAGAATTTAAGATATGTTTAGGTTTCTCAAATCATGAAAACTATTATTTTTGGAACACTCATGAGACCATTATTTGTTGCACGATTGTTAGAAAGTGATAGTTAAAGTTATATTATATTTTAGAAATATGTTAATTTTATTTGGTATAATACGAATCTTTTAATTGGAAAATAAGTTAACAGTTATCATGGTTTCATAATAATTTTTTTTAATTATCATATATGACCAACAAATAAGACACCACATACAATTTATATAAAATTTTGAAAATATTATTACTATTTATTTAATATAATACGACCCTACTAGTTATCATAAATCAGTTAAATAGATAAACAATTTATAACTACTTAATAGTTACCACATGAACAGTAGTCAAATGGTAAGAACAACTATAGTGCTATGTAAATTTTCATTGTAAATAGAACCCAGCCTAATATTAGAACTTTGTTAAACAACTAGCACAATTGCTTAGTTAAATTTAAGTATTATTAATATTATTGTTATTATTTAGCACTATAATATTCATCCAGTTGATGGAAATTAGTTAACAACTAAGTTAAAAAAATAGATTAATACATAATTTTTATTTATTATATGAGTAACAACCATATATAAGAATAGTCTAGTAATAATTAATTGTTTTAATTGACAATTATTCATGATAGAACTGAGTCTAATACCATAATTTAGGTAGAAAGTTAGTATTGTTCCCTAATTAAATAAATAAATAAATAATTATTATTGTTATGTAACATGATAACACTCAATCAATTAATAGAAATTACCTTATAGCTATCACAACTCTTACAATTAAATTATAAACTAATTATTAAGGAATAAGTAGTGTTTAGCATCACAAATTAGTTTCAGTCTTGTTGATATTTTTAATAATTATTAGTTCTAAGATTAATTTACTTATTTAGTATAAACCTTTTACATAATGAAGATAAACAATTATTAAAGTTTCACAGTTAAACATCATCATCATCATCATCATCATCATTATTATTATTATTAATGGATTAGTAGACAATATAACATGAACAATCCCTATGGCATAATATTTATTATTTAAATTATTATCATGTAAACAGCAAACAAGATATTAAAAATAAGATTAGTGTCATTTGAATTTATTGTCTATTTAGTTGAATTACGTATATTTGAGATTAGCTTGAGTGGAGTTGATGTTATTTAAATATTTCTAGTTTATGCCATTATTTTATTTACTAAGCATTTTAATACCTAGCCTTTTGGCAGACAATGATTAGATATGCATTGTAGTTGCAAGTGAGTTATTATTTTAATTGTTCGCCTTAGAAAAAACTTCTATATTGTTTGATTTTATTCCTTATTCAGTCAAGTTATGTACGATGAGATATGTTAAACTAGAGTTACAATTTATGTTTGAAAAGTTGTTAACCTTGGTATGATTAGCTGCTAAGGAGGTGGTGTACCAAGTAGTCATGGAGGCAATCTTATAAATTGTTAACCTTGACATACCTAGTTGCCATGGAAGCAGGATGCCAAGTGGCCATGGAGGCAACCTTTTATGATTCATATACACTAGAGAATATGGGCTTTACGAGGATAATCCCATAAATATATGTTCAATGTTATTGAATACAAATTCAATTTCAAGCTAATTTCCTTAAGTTAGATTTTATTTAGTTAAGACAAGAATTGGAATTGCATGTATGTAAATATTATTAGGACAAATTATAGGGACCTCCTTTGATGTCCTTTGTAATTACACTTAGCCCTTTCTAAATTTTAAAAAATCACACACCTCCCTTCATTAATTTAAAATCATTACACCTACCCCTTATCATTATTTTTTAATAAAAATTGATTGAGAAAATTATCCCACCCCACCTACACAGCCACCACCACCCTTGCTAACAATTTCCTCACCCGCTTCTCCTTCTCCCTTGTTCCTCCTTTTCCCCTTGCTCCTCCTTCTGCCATCTTGACTTTTCCTAGAACCTCCTTCCGACCCCATCCCCTAATTGTGTCAAAAAAAAGGTCAATGAAACCATAGTAACCAAAAGAAAAAATAGAAAGGTGAGCCTAAGTGGTGCTCAAATGAGCATTGAACCAACAAAGCAGAGGAGGTGAAATTATATTTATAATTGAGTTTAGCGAAGAAGAAGCATGTGAAATTGGATAAGTTTGATAGAAAGTTAAAACCTTCAAGTATTTAATGGATGAGGAGGAGCAATTGAACCAGCAAGAAAGGTTTTGGGAAAAGGTTAAGGTGGTAGGGGGAAGAGCAAGAGGAGAAGGAGAGAAAGTTGTCAACAAGCATGGTGGGGACTATGGTGCCTGGTGGGCTAGTTTTGTTAATCAATTAATTTTTTTATTAAAATAATAATGATACGAGTAGGTGTAATGATTTTAAATTAATCAAGGGAAGTACATGATTTTTCAAAATCTAGAAAAAGGTAAGTGTAATTATTAAGGACCTCAAGAAAGGTCCCTGTAATTTGCCCATATTATTAAAATATAATTACTTACATGTCCATGTTGTATGTATTATTATTACATAGTTCCTTGTTATCCCATGTAAGCTCTAGCTATCTGCTCATTGAGTTTAGATGAACTCACCACTTTCTTTCCCTTTAGATACAGTTGTAGTCCCAAATGCCAATTAGAATCCTACTCTATAGCTTCCAACAATTCTAGTCCTTAGCTTCACTTCGTAGTAAAACTTTGTTTTAGTAGCTTTCAGTTATGCGAGTTGTCACGACTCACAAACAAATTAAAATTTATAAAATGCTAAGTTACACCAAAAATGTAGTAAAGGGCACAACTAGGTTGTCTTACAAAGAGGCTTCAACACTTAGTTAGGAAAATTGGGGGTTTTGAGGAGAATGAGATTTAAAGCAATTGAAATTAAAAGATAATAGTAATGAGATAATAGCAATAGTGAAGAAGGCACTAGTGCATGGTATTCCTACGTTTGGAAATTAATTATCATTGACTAAATATTAAACCTATTGGTGGCTATTAGTAATAAATTACTAGCAATTATACTATTGATTAATCGACCTCTAGAATTTGACCAATGCAAATAACTAATAAACGAGATCTCAATTTATTTAGAAATCACATTGATTTAATGAACCAATTGCCATAGCCTAACCACCAATCGGAATGTTAATTTTAATGTTCTCCCACAAACATAAACTAATAGATCTATCAATTTATGCCCAAAGAGTTTCCCTAAATGATGATCACCAATTTAGTTATCCCAATAAAGATTATACTAATCACCACAATAATTATAGGAATAGACTCAGAACATTAAGAAAACAAATGCATTTAATATAAAAAGTCTCAAACATCATCCCAATCCATCCTGAAACCCTTACACTAGTAAAGAAATCTAATCCTCCATCTCTGAGGATTACAACAGTGAAACAAAAGGAACCTGAAAATAATAGTAATAATCCTTGCCACAATCTCCAAGACAAAGCACCTTCACTAATGGAATCCCTAAGAGAGAGAAGAATATAGAAGAATATGTGTAAAGAGAAGATGGAGAGAGAGATTGTAGAGAGAGAATTATAACAACTAAAAGTGGTAATCTAAAAGAGTCCAAAGCTTGGGTAGAAGTCTATAACAATCCCTTAAATACCGCCTCTAAAAATGGGCCAAAGTGGGCCCAAAAATAGATTAATGAGCTATCAGCTATCGCACGAGCGTTGCTGCTACATGACCACTATAGTGCTCACCAGAGGAGTGGTACAAAATTTTCACGATTGTCTCTCATCACTGGAGAGCTAAATAAGCGTAGTGCTCACTCGAGAGCAAGCTTCTATGACTTTTATTCCTTTTTATTTCCAGCTCCTTCTAGAAGTCTCCAGCCTTGTTCTTGACACTTTGAACTTGATCAAAAGCTCCTGTGTACAAAACCATACTCAAAGAGACAAGTCAAATGCAACAGGGCGTAATTACAAATTATTCTAAAAATCATGTAAAAACAAATTATTCTATTAAAATCACATAATGAGGAATAGATCAAAATCCTAATTAATCACATTAATGGCATGGTAAAAATCATGTAAAAAGCTAAGGTTTGGTAGCAAGATAAGTGGCATAAATGCCTCTTATCAAACTCGCCCACACTTAAGCTTTCACATGTCCTCATGTAAAACAAAGATCAAACCAAGGCATGGATAAGAAACAATATACAAGGACTAAACTAGACTTCAAACCTAAAAATGCATGATGCATGAAATTAAATAACAATACACCAATCCAATGAACCTAGAGATATAATAATAAGCTTTCACACCAACAATTAAGAGAATACAACAAGCAAGACATGAACAAGGACATAGCACACAAGGTAGAATCCACATATGATGTATGGGCCAAGTACAAAAATCTTCCTAAGGTCAGTGTTTGCCACTCATTCACTCAAGTGTTTGGGGTTATGATGCACACTCAATCACCTCAAATGAAAATGCATTACCATAAGCTTGCTACGGGTCTCACTCTCTATTTTGTCACACACACATGCATACTGAATGAAAAGGACATACCTTTGATTGTAATGGGGCTTAGGTGAAGGTGGATAAATATATAGGCCAATAGAGCTAAACCTCTAGTCAAAGGAGGGCAAATAAATACATCAAGAGCACAAATGTCTAAGGGTACACTTTGTCCAACTTAACACAATTACAGGTCTTTCTTTTGCAATGTGGCATACCTTCAACCCAAACTTTTTTCAGATTTTTTTTTGGTTGAATTTTTTTTTATATTTTTCTTGGTGTGCCACTTGCTGAATTTATTTTTGTACATATTGTTCCTCCCACACTTATGCTCAAGCACATATAATATTGCACAAATGCTCTTCTAAGCTTAAAAGGTTAGGAATTTTCATTGTTTTTCACTTTTGGCTAAAGATGTGCTAAAACAAAAAAATAGGCAATAATGCTCTAAAAGGATAAACAATGGTAACATACAAAGGTTGGCTATATGGGCAAGTGGCTATATACAAGAAAAATGCCTCAATCATATTCAAGCATGTACATGAAAACATATTTTCAAGCAAGACCTAAGCAAGTTCTAGAATACAAATCTAAAAAGGGAAACACACATGAACAAACAAGGATGACACATGATGGTCCAATCAAATAGGCTCAAAATCTTACAAGTAACAATGCATGTACTTAATCCAATTAACACAATGAATTTACCAAGCATGCAACATAGAATAGTCAATGCCAAGCAAATCAATAAGGTGCATGTGGTTTGAGCCTATTCATGTAATCTCTAAGGTGCCAAAAGAATTGTGTTAGACACAAATGAAAATAAATATGATTCAAGACTCAAAAAATAAAATAAATAAAATGTAGAAAAATAAAAGGGAAAGGTAAAGAAAAACCTCACAGTGGGTTGTCTCCCACCTAGCACTTTGCTTTAATGTCCCTAAGTTGGATGGTCAGGACCCTCGTGGAGGGTGTACAGCTTCAACCCAAAGATAAACCAACTGACCCCTTAGATCCGTGGGGGCCTTATGGTGGTGCAAGCTAATGCCCATTAATGGTGCACCAAACTATCCTGAGTTCTCTAACTCAATTGCACCATCAGGGTGCACATGGTTAACCAGGAATAGTCATTTCCATCAAGACTTTGGCTTTCCAGCCATCAGTTTTGCCGGGCCTCATGTAATAAGATCCACTGCCCTTCACAAGGTTTCTTTTCCAATATGGGTGGTTCATGAAACTCCTGGCAAATTGATGACTGCTCACTGTGGAGTACCTGTATCTAAAAACTTGGGACATTCTAAAATCAGACACATCATATCCCATGGAAGAATGGAAGGTAGAGAAAGGAGGATCTGGATCTTTCAGAGCATATTTCCACAAGCATCATCAACTAAAGAGTCAATGACATCAATGCCAAACATGGAGTGTTCCTCATGGGGGTAATTCATCGCATTAGATAAACAAAATTGGACTTTCATGTCCCCACACTCCATGGATAATATGCTAGCATAAACATCAATCATGATTCTAGGTTTCAAAATGGTCTTCCTAAGATTAATATATGTTGGCTGGCATTGGTGTCATTTTCCATTTCAAGAACATAGAAATCAACAAGGAATATTAAATCATTTACCTGTACCCAAACATCTTCTAATACTCCCTTTGGTCTGTAATGCTTGGTGGCAAGCTGAATTTGCAACCTAGTTGGCTTAAGCTCTCCAAAGTTTATGGACTGGTAAAAAGACTTAGGCATAACATTAATTCCAGCTCCAAGGTCAGCTAGGCCTCTGATGTGCAAGTTCCTAATAGTGCAAGGGATAGTGAATGTGCCTGGATCCTTACACTTGGGTTGAAGATTGCCCGCTTGATAATGGAGGAGGTATTTACCCCCATGGTCACCTTTTCTTCCTCCGCCCTTGATCTTTCTCATATTAGTGTACAAATCTTTCAAGAATTTTGCATACTTGGAAATTTGTTTAATTGCATCCAATAGAGGTATGTTTACTTGCACTTTTCAGAAGGTTTCCAGTGATCTCGATCCAAATATGTAGTAGTAGCCTTCCTGGATTGCACCCTCTGGGAATGGCATGGGGAGTGAAAATTGGATCCCTATAGGCCTCTGTTGAGGGTTGAGCTCTGCCTCCAAAATCTTTCTTGGCTACATGATCAGTCTCAGCTAGACACTGCAACGCGTTTAGCGATGCAACACTTCCTGAGAGGTGCTCTTATGTAAGCTCATCATCTGCATGCTGCTGAGATCCAGCACTTACAGAATCACTTCCATGCCCAGTTTTTCTTCTATCGATCTCTACAAGCCTTGATACCTCATGTATTTTCGTCCTAGACCTTGGGTGATTGCACAGACATTTCCCCTTGGATTAGGCACAGTCTGAGAAGGTAAGGAGCTGGTGACTTGACTTTGATTTTGTTTTATTTGAGTTACCTCTTTTCTCAATTGGGCATTCTCTTTTCTTATTTCCTGCATTTTCTCCATCATCATCTTCATCATTTCAATCATAGTAGGATCTGAAGATGGAGGTGTAGGAAGGGCCAGTTGCCTCTTATGAGGTGCCAGATACTTTCGCCTGAAGGTTGGCCTTATTGTGAATTATTTCCGTACTTCAAATTGGGGTGATTCTTCTAGCTGGAGTTATAAGTGTTCCTGAATGGAACTGGCCTTCCTGATTCTGAGGTGGACTCTAGAAGGGGTTAGTAATTGCTACCCCAGTGGTTGAGTCATTTTGCAATGTTGGGCACATATCAGGATGATGGTCATTTGAAGTATATATGCCACAAACCTTAAGAACTATTGGAGTTGTTGCCTGGCTCGCCATCAATTGCTGCATAAGGCCAGAAGTTGCTGTAATGTTTAGGTCAATTGAGGATTTTCTGGTTGGCTAACTTCGTTAAGACCCTTAGGATTGGTTGCCATCTTGGAACCAAATTGTTGAAAATTAGCAGCCATATTTTCTATTTAGAGCACGAGCCTCTTCCATGTCTTATCTAAGAGTGCTTCTCCACTAGTAGCATCTATCATACATCTATTAGCAGGTACCAACCCCTCATGAAAGTACTGAAGGAGGAGTTACTCCGGGATTTGATGATTAGGGCATCTTGCACAAAGGAGTTTGAAGCGCTCCCAATATTCATGTACGGCTTCATCAGTCTGTGGATTCCGAGATCTTTTCTGATAGAAGCCACTCTTAAGGTGGGAATATTCTCCAGGAAAAGCTTCTTCATCCCTGTCTAGCTATTTACAATCCCATCTGGCAAATTAAAGAACTAGTTTTCTACAACACCCTCTAAGGAGAAGGCGAATGCTCTGAGTTTAACATCATCTACCTTCACCCTATAGGGTCTCAAGCCATAACACACCATATGAAACTTCTTCAAGTGTTGGTAGGGTCTTCTCTAGACAGTCCATGGAACTTGGGCAAAGCGTTAACCATATACCCTTTAAGCTCAAAATCATTGTTAAGCCTGGGGTAAGTAATGGCCAAGGGCCTAGGTGATTCCACTTGCTGACGCTTTGTCTATTGATTTTTTCTTAAAGCTTTCTCAATTTTAGAATCAAAAGGTATTAAATTTCCAGGAGGCAGAGAATGCCTCATATAAAGGAACATAATTTTTTTTTTTTCAGAAAAGATTAAATAGTAGAAAATTAAAAGCGTAGATAAATAAAAATAAAATAAAATAAAACTGGAATAAAATAAAAAACAAAAAAAAAATGAACAACTAAGTTTTAATGCTTCTTCAAAATTGCGCCAAAAATTGATACGAGCTGTCACGACTCATAAACAAATTAAAATTTATAAAATGCTAAGTTGCATAAAAAATGTAATAAAGGGCATAACCTAGGTCGTCTCATAAGGAGGCTTCAACATTTAGTTGGGAAAATTGGGGGTTTTGAGGAATGAGATTTAAAGCAATTGAAATTAAAACATAATAGCAATGAGATAATAGCAACAGTGAACAGGGCACTAGTGCAAGGTATTCCTAGGATTAGAAATTAATTATCATTGACCAAATATTAATGGTGGCTATTAGTAATAAATTACTGGCAATTATACTATTGATTGATCGATACCTAGAATTTGACCAATGCAAATAACTAATAAACCAAATCTCAATTTATTTAAAAATTACATTGATTTAATGAACCAATTGCTATAGCTTAATTGCCAATCGGAAAGTTAATTCTAATGTTCTCCTACAAACATAAACTAATAGATCTATCAATTTATGCCCAAGGGATTTCTATAACATCCTCCTAAATACAACCCCATCCTTAAGTCATGACATCATACTCGAGAGTTGTTACTTATTAATTAGTGGACCTTTCTCATGTATCTATAGCAAGCTTGATTAACGGGTGTAATAATTAAGCGCAATTCTATTAAAATATATATAACAAAGAAACACAGCATTTATTGAATACATAGTTGAGTACAAAAGGAAGCACTTCTATAAGCTTTACTACATATCTGTTCTCTAATATAGTTACATACATATCCATTCCACTAAATACAACATAATAAAAGCATTAACTACTACACTATTGCAATTCGAGTTCTTTTGTGTAGCAGCATCATAGTCCTCTGGCTTAACCTGGAGGCGACACGGAAACACAAACACATAGGGGTGAGAATTATACAATTCTTAGTAGGACAAATCCCCAGTTACACAATCATAATGTCATCGTCATCGCCCTAGCCACTTCGGTTTATCAAGAAAATGTGATCATACAATACAGACTAAAGATTCATTTTAAAGTCCTAAAACCATCCCTTTAAAGTAGGTAGCTTTTAACAATCAATCACCAAGTGCATATATATCAAAATGTTTTAACATTGAGTAAATCATCCTAGGCAGATAATTCAAAATAAGATGAGTATGCATATAATACATGCAATGAACTTATCTCAAAGTGACATGACTTCACTTATGGCCACAAAGATCAAATAAGTGCATTTTTCTCTTTTCATTGACATAGGAAAGACTTAGTTTATACCCAATGGGTATTTGCTGTGGACAATTCTACAATAGATAATTTATACCAAATGGTATTTATAGTGGGTTACCCAATTTAAGGGAAATAACGCTTTAGGAACGAGCTCATTCCTATACGTGATCATTGAACTTCATTTTTTTCATTTCCAAATCACATAGATCTATTCCTAGCCGATACATCTACCGACTCAAAATAAATTTGGGAAAGTTCCTTTTTTCCTTCCCCTTATTCAACCTAAGTCTTGTTTCTATTTTGTCCATATGTCAGAATATGAACAATTTAAGTTTATACATTCTCTTTTCCCTTTCCAAATGCATGTATAAAGCATATGTAGGCATTTCATTCACAATGAAATTTTAATCATGCCTCATAAACCACTATTTATTTCCTCTAGCATACATTTATGTGTCACAAATCACATGCCAGCTATTCAATATCAAGTATTCATGTCATACTAGAACCAACAATGCCATTATTTCATCAATTCAAAGCATTGTTGCATTTCCAGCACAATGGCAAATTTCACATGTTCATAACACAATTTATTTGCACTTCAAATAATCAATTAAGAGGCTATAGAAATTACCCAAGACACTTCAATATGTCCACAAGGTTCTCCAAAAATTTCAGAGCAAAGAGAGTTCTTTAACTATGTTAAAAAAATTACACTTATGGTCAAAGACCACTTAATCTCTTAGAACCCAAAATTCAAAATTTTTAATCCTAGCGAATCAATTCAAAAGAAAAATCACAGTTATATTTCAAGATGGTTTCAACACTCAATAAAAATTTCAAAGAAAAAATCAATCATTTGCTATGTTAAGAAAATTAGATAAATTTGCAGCTTCAATTCCAATAATCTAGATGGCATATAGTTCACTTCGGTTTCTGATTTTTTTCAAGCATTAGGTGTCAAAATCAGAGCCTACAAAAATTTGTGGAACTAGTCTAGGATGTTAGCTTCAAAATATATTTTTTCTAGCTCAAGAAAATACCCACAATAGTATTAGAAAATTCAAGTTCAGTGGCTGCCTATGTAAAACTGAAAATCCAATAGCATGACTCAAAATCCCTTTTCACAAAAATGATTTCTAACATCATCCAAACACTCCACCAAAATTAACACATCAATATCAACATATCATCAACCAATAAAATCCAAAATATTCAGCCAAATCAGTAAGCAAATCAGAAAAATAAATTTGAAGTAAAGGAGGTTTAAAATGCCCTACTCTTGGAAGCTAGTGTATCATTGGCTCTTTGATGCTCCAAGATGGATTCCCTCCACTCCAAAGCTCCCAAATCAAACCCAAGCCCTTTCTAATCAGTGAGGAAGTAAGGTATCGAGGTGAGAATTGATGGAGATTTGAGATTTTAATCGGTTATATTTGTAGATTATGATGAATAGAACAAGTTTAGTGAAGAAAGTTTATGGTTTAGGCAACTTTGGGCACATATTATGGAGGTTTGAAACCAAAACTTGAGCACTTGAGGAACAAAAATGGAGGCTGCTGTATCCTTCCATTTCATGGCCGAGAATGAAGGCTTGAAAGGTAAGTTTGTGGCTTAAAATATATCTTAGATTAGAGATATTAATAATGTAGTCAAAGAGGTATATTTTTCTAATAATAAAAAGGAATGGATGGCTAGGATTTAATCTTGTAAAGCAAGATTAAATCTTAGCCTTACACATGTATTAAAAAGATAGACATTATCCTTTTGTATGATTAAACTATATTTCGGTGTTAGAAATCACACATTGAAATTTTACCGAACGAGTAACACCGTACCGAGTAATCAAACATGGCCCGAAAATTAAATTCAGGTATAAAATCCTTATTCCTAACTATTTCTAACTTCAACTCTCTCTTTCCTCAGTCCTGGGCATTTCCTGTCCCAGATCTAGGATTTCAGTTATTCATACGTGGGGCCCTCAAGGTTACTATTCATCCCGGCCAAAATTTTTTTTAACACGTCCTAGGCCATCCTTATCATTGCTCAACTATCAGATTTTTGAAATTACGACTAATAAAGCTCAAATTAATTTTTAAATAATTTTTGGGTGTTACATTACCACCCACCTTAAAAAGAATTTTGCCCTCAAAATTCATTTGAAAACAATTTCAAAAGACAATTTCATAAGGCATATAAGGAATTCACACACAGGCAAACAAAAGATAGCAATTGAATCCCAAAACGTCCCTACCTCGGATTAGATTATTAGGTGATGAGGTCTGCTTAGCTTGTAGTGCCTCTGTAGTGGCTTCTCAGGAGGTTTTGGATGTCGTTCTGACACTCCCATCTCTTATGTCCTAGTTTTCCACAGCGGTAGCACACATTTTGTCCAGCTCTACAAAGTCTACCTTCATGGTTCTTCCCACATGTTGGGCAATTTTACCTCGTGGTTGGCCGTTGTTGTTGTTTATCCTTAGATAGATTAGGTTGAAACTGCTTCTTTTGGGCGGGGCATCCTCATATTCATGATCTTCAGGTGCTACTCTCTTCTTGGAATCGTTAGCGGATTTGGCAATTGCTAGCTTGCTATTAAATTCCTCTACAAACCGATACTCGTTGACTAGAGTAACAAAATCTTTGATCTCTAAGGGCCTCACGACCTTCAATATCCTCCCGTAAACTTCATTCATACTTCACGCACTTCTAAGCTTCATCCGGATTATGCCGATAGATAGTAGAAGATTGGTAGAGCTCATCAAATTTTGCCATGTACTCGCTACAATCATGGATCCTTGCTTGAGTGCCATGATCTCTAGCTCCTTTGCATTTCGATTTAATCTTTCCATCATCCAATTGGCCATTACGACTTGTGCTCTCATATCGGTAGCCATATCTCAGAGTACTTATCATGTCGTCCATTCAGCCTTCCCATTCCTAGTACGTCTACGGTCTCATTAGTTCCTGAACACACCAAAAAAGATATTGAGTTGATCAAGCTCAACACTATGCTAAGTGTGATAGCAACCAACTCAACACCACTAGACTGTCATGCATATCTAAATCCTATATCCTACCATATAGACAAGATTCAAGGCATGACTTATCTACACTTTGGAAGCATAGCCAGTCCATTCCTCAAGGTCCTACAAGGATGAACTTCTGATACCATAATGTAACATCCTCCTAAGTACAACCCCATCCTTAAGTCATGACATCGTACTCGAGAGTTGTTACTTATTAATTAGCGGACCTTTCTTATGTATCTATAGCAAGCTCGATTAACGGGTGTAATAATTAAGCGCAATTCTATTAAAATATATATAACAAAGAAACACAGCATTTATTGAATACATATTTGAGTACAAAAGGAAGCTCCTCTATAAGCTTTACTACATATCTGTTCTCTAATATAGTTACATACATATCCATTTCACTAAATACAACATAATAAAAGCATTAACTACTACACTATTGCAATTCGAGTTCTTTTGCATAGCAGCATCATAGTCCTCTGGCTTAACCTGAGGCGAACACGGAAACACAAACACATAGGGGTGAGAATTATACAATTCTTAGTAGGACAAATCCCCAGTTACACAATCATAATGTTATCGTCATCGCCCAAGCCACTTCGGTTTATCAAGAAAATGTGATCATGCAATCCAGACTAAAGATTCATTTTAAAGTTCTAAAACTATCCTTCGAAGTGGGTAGCTTTTAACAATCAATCACCTAGTGCACATAAATCAAAATGTTTTAACATTGAGTAAATCATCCTAGGCAGATAATTCAAAATAAGATGAGTATGCATATAATACATGCAATGAACTTATCTCAAAGTGACATGACTTCACTTATGGCCACAAAGATCAAATAAGTTCATTTTTCTCTTTTCATTGACATAGGAAAGACTTAGTTTATACCCAATGGGTATTTGTTGTGGACAATTCTACAATAGATAATTTATACCAAATGGTATTTATAGTGGGTTACCCCACTAAGGGAAATAGACTGCTATCAGGAACGAGCTCATTCCTATACGTGATCATCGAACTTCATTTTTTCCATTTCTGAATCACAGATCTATTCCTAGCCGATACATCTACCAACTCAAAATAAATTTGGGAAAGTTCCTCTTTTTCCTTTCCCTTATTCAACCTAAGTCTTGTTTCTATTTTGTCCATATGTCAGAACATGCACAATTTAAGTTTATACATTCTTTTTCCCTTTCCAAATGCATGTATAAAGCATATGTAGGCATTTCATTCACAATGAAATTTCAATCATGCCTCATAAACCACTATTTATTTCCTCTAGCATACATTTATGTGTCACAAATCACATGGCCAGCTATTCAATATCAAGTATTCATGTCATACTAGAACCAACAATGCCATTATTTCATCAATTCAAGGCATTGTTGCAATTCCAGCACAATGGCAAATTTCACATGTTCATAGCACAATTTATTTGCACTTCAAACAATCAATTAAGAGGCTATAGAAATTACCCAAGACACTTTAATGTGTCCACAAGGTCCCTAAAAATTTCAGAGCAAAGAGAATTCTTTAACTATGTTAAAAAAATTACACAAATTTGGTGGTAGAGACCACTTAACCTAGCTTAGAACCCAAAATTCATAGTTTTTAACCATAGCAAATGATTGAATCAATTCAAAAACAAAATCATAGTTACATTTCAAGATGGTTTCAACACTCAGTAAAAATTCCAAAGGAAAAATCAATCATTTGCTATGTTAATAAAATTAGACAAATTTGCAGCTTCTATTCCAATAATCAGGCAGCACATAGTTCACTTCAGTTTCTGATTTTTTTCAAGCATTAGGAGTCAAAATCAGAGCCCAAGAAAATTTGTGGAACTAGCCTAGGATGTTAAGTTCAACATATATTTTTTTTAGCTCAAGAAAATACCCACAATAGTCTAGAAAATTCAAGTTCAGTGGCTGCCTATGTAAAAACCAAAAATCCAGCAGCATGAATCAAAATCCCTTTGCACAAAAATGATTTCTAACATCATCCAAACACTCCACCAAAATTAACACATCAATATCAACATATCATCAACCAATACAACTAAAAATATTCATCCAAATCAGTAAGAAAATCATAAAAACAAATTTGAAGTAAAAGAGGTTTAAAATGCCCTACTCTTGGAAGCTAGTGTATCCTTGGCTCTTTGATGCTCCAAGATGGATTCCCTCCACTCCAACGCTCCCAAATCAAACCTAAGCCCTTCCTAATTAGTGATGAAGTAAGGTATCAAGGTGAGGATTGATGGAGATTTGAAAATTTAATCGGTTAGATTTGTTATAGGTTATGATGAATAGAACAAGTTTGGTGAATGAAGTTTATGGTTTAGGCAACTTTGGGCAAGGATTATGGAGGTTTGAAACCAAAACTTGAGCACTTGAGGAACAAAAATGGAGCTGCTGTATCCTTCCATTTCATGGTCGAGAATGAAGGCTTGAAAGGTAAGTTTGTGGCTTAAAATATGTCTTAGATTAGAGATATTAATAATGTAGTCAAAGAGGTATATTTTTCTAATAATAAAAAGGAATGGATGGCTAGGATTTAATCTTGTAAAGCAAGATTAAATCTTAGCCTTACACATTTATTAAAAGGATAGACATTATCCTTTTGTATGATTAAACTATATTTCTGTTAGAAATTGCATACCGAAATTTTATCGAACGGGTAAAACACCATACCATGAAATTTTACCGAATGGGTAAAACACCATACGGGTAATCAAACATGGCCCAAAAATTAAATTTAGGTATAAAATCCTTATTCATAACTATTTCTAACTTCAACCCTCTCTTTCCTTACCGGGCATTTCTGTCTCAGGACTTGGGTTTTTTTGTGACGGGCCGTAAGGTTACTATTCACCCTGGCCTGGAAATTTTTTAACACGTCCGCTGGGCCATCCCCATCATTGCTCAACTATCAGATTTTTGAAATTACGACTAATAAAGGTCAAATTAATTTTTAAATAATTTTTGGGGTGTTACAGTGTCCTTAAAATACGATCACCAATTTAGTTATCCCAGTAAAGATTATAGCAATCACCATAATAATTATTGGAATAGAAATTGCAAAACATTAAGAAAACAAATGCATTTAATATCAAAAAGAGGTCTCAAACATCATCCTAATTCATCTACCCCTTTCACTAGTAAAGAAATCTCCATCTCTGAGGATTACAATAGTGAAAATAAAAGAAACCTAAAAATAATAGCAATAATTCTTGTCACATTCTCCAAGACAAAGCACCTTCACTAATGGAATCCCTAAGAAAGAAAAGAATAAAGAATATGTGTAGAGAGAAGATGAGAGAGAGATTAAAGAAAGAGAATAATAGCAACTAAAAGTGGCAATCTAAAAGTGAGTCCAAAGCTAAAATAAAAGTCTTTAACAATCCCTTAAATATTACTATCTAAAAATGGGCCAAAGTGGGCTCAAAAACATATTAGTGAGCTATCAGCCCTATTGCATGAGCACTACAATGCTAAATGACCGCTGCAATGCTCACAGAGGGAGTGGTCCAAAATTTTCACAATTAAGAGTACACATTAAAATAAGAGACATGTAAGTTATTGTAACTTTTATATGATTATTTTGAATTATTTTCTAATAGTCTTTTGCTAATTAACTTGACTTTTTTTGCCAACAAGTTTGAAGAATGCTAATATCATTACAGAAATAACATGTGTTACAAAATAGTGGGTCTATTTCTTAGCCTAGGATTAGCTGGTCCCTATATTTGGGACCAACGTTAGTCCTATCCCAAAATTGATTAAAATTACAAATTTCACCTTTTTAATATTTTATTTTTTATTTTAACATCTTACCTTTCTCTCCTTTTTATCTATCTTCTTCGATCATTTCACGCCTCATTTTTGCCATCACTGCCACTGTGCTTGTCTCTACTTCCCCACTCCACCGTCACAACCGTCTCCCTTGGTCCGCTTCTATTGGCAAATGCATCTACTAGTATTATTGGTATATTATTATCTCTTCAAAACCTCAAGTCCAATATTGAAATTTTTTCACCTTTCATATGTTATCACATTCATTCCTATGCTGTTTTGCTTTCCTTTTGATTCACAAATGTTCAAGTTTTAGACGCAAAATCATTTGTTTCAAACTTTTACTATTCTAAGTTTCTACCTAAGACACATCCTCTCTATTTCTCTCTTTAGCCACCTAAAAGAAAAGAAAAAATCAAAACGGAGGCATGTTGTAGTTTTCTTAGAGCTTTCTTCAAATTTGTCATTGGAGGACTAATTCAAAGTCTCTGCCTTCCCAACATTAGCCTTACTTGTTCTATATGGTAACAAATGTGTGACCTTGTCTGGCGATTTGGTTGCAATAAATTGATTATTAAATTACCACTTATCATTTTTCATCTTGAAATGATAAGATGATGTAGATCTTTGTTTTTAAGCTTCAATAATAAGATCCAAATCTGAAAGTTGAGCACCTGGTTTTTTCTTATCGAGTTAGTGTTGTTCCTGGAGGTGGATGATATTCAAGACTTCTCAGAACCTTACTTAGGTATAGGATTTTCTGAGTTAGACCACCCACCACAATGACGAGGAACTAGAGGATGGGAGGGAGGCTATGGGCCTTGATCTCTAATGGACATGGACAGAAGAGAAGAAGGATGGAAGAAGGATATAACAGGAACTTCATAAACCTATTTAACTTTTAAAATTAAATTTATTTATTTCAGTTGTTGAATCTCATCCATTCAATTATTCTAATATTAAATCTATTAGTGTATGGGGAGAAGATCAATGTTGGTATCAAGTTAAGGGGACCAACTAATCCTCCGCCCTTTCTTTATGAGGAATTTTCTTATTACCTTAAAAGCAAGAACAAACATCTCATATTTAAAGAATTGAATTTGATCATGATTAGGTTTGTTATATGTAAGAAAAAATGTATGTAAGCGAAAAAATATAAAGATCACAACATTGTCATCTATATGGACAACTGTTGCAAAGGTTGTTCTTTAGGGTGGCAATATTATATAAAATAAGATGGATCCATGAAATGATTTTTTTAAAAAAGCAATGATTTGCAAGGCTTGGTTCAATCTTTAAGCGTTTTCTGAAGGGTCAAGTTCCACTATAACTACAACTATTTTCTAAATTCATTAAAATGTGTGTGCCACTGCATGTTTATATTTAATATATATTTAATTTTTTTCCATTTTTTGTATCTTTTCATAGTTTTTTCAGGTATATTATTTTGCAATACTTGTTCTTGCTCTTTATTTCAAATAGGTTGTACCATTATGTAATGACAAACAATGCATTGTCAAATGTAGATCTAAGTCTTTATTAAAAAGAACACATTGATGATAAGAGACAAGTAAGTTATTGTCAATTTTATTAGATTATTTTGAATTATTTTCCAAAAGTTGTTTTCTAATTACTTTTACTTGTTTTCTAACAAGGTCAAAGAATGCTACCATCATTGAAGGAATGACATGTGATATCAATGACAAACATGGTCGATTTCTTTATGAGGAATTATATTATTACCTCAAGAGCAAGTGTAGACATTTCAATTTCAAAGAATTGAAATTGATTATCATTAGGTATGTTATGATGCAATTTTCTCCTTGAAAGAAAAAGACATATATGTTGAAAAATATTATGATGAAAACTTTGTCTTTCATATGGACAATGGTTACAAATTTGGTTGTTTGGGGTGGCAAGTGTAGATATGAGTAAGATGGATTAAAGATATGAATTTTGGTTAAAAAGCAATGATTTGTATGGCTTTGTTTATTTGTCAAACATTGTATTAAGAGCCAAGTTCCACTAGAGCTACAACTCTTCTTCAAATTCATTGGAACACATGTGACAATGTAAGTTCTTTTAATATATGTTCAACTTTTTCTTTTTCTTTTTTTTTTCCAAAATAGCATAATTTTACAATGCAAATATATAGATCATCGTTTTCTCAATTAAGTAAGAACAAACATTTCTCAAATCATCAAGTGTTCTATAATTGTGTTTCAAATCAAAACTAGACTTTCCACATAGTCATAAGCATTGGAAAACCTAAAGGTGGATAGACGAGATTCATAAGTAGCAAGGATTTTATTTCCTTCACCAATAAAAATGGGTATAAGAGCTTTTTCTTCTAATTCTTCGTGCTCTATGATGATAAGTTTATCTCTCTTTACACCTCTTACACTATATGATTTGTTGGGCATCGAATAAAGCTTAGTCTAACAATTTTGATCCTTAATATAGACCTAGATATCAACGTTGTCATCCAAGGATTTAGGATCAACAATCAAAGCAATTGAATCCTCATAAGGTGCAAGCTATATATGATTGTTAGCTAGTAAATCTTGCAAGACAATCTATGTAAAAGTTTCCATACCTAGATCAAAGCAAATGATCCATTTAGAAAAATATTCATGCATTTTGAATTGTGAGACCATGCCAAAACAAGATCAATTAATGGTAACTAAGGTGCTAATGTCATGACAACAAGGAGATACAACATGCGACCTCAAACTAGAAGCATTAACATCAACTTGTTTCCATGCCCCAAATCTTAAAGAGTACACCTCAACTCCTCTATTTATATTGCGATGAATTAGCAAGACCTTATAATCAGTCACGATTGAATAAGTGAGCCCGAAACTACAAGAAAATAATCTCATAATAGAGTTTGGTTCTTAGATGCATCTAACCTACTTGGTTGCAAAGTTCCATATAAGAATGTCTAGTCTAGTTGTAACACACGACAAGCCATTGGATGCACCCATAATTTGTACTAAGTTATCAACAGTGGAAAATGGTTGTTCATCAAGGTGTGTCACTTTCATAGGATTGCCAACTAGGCCTTGACTTGTACTTGGAAGCAAATATAGAGTAGAAAATAAGTACATCATCGATCTAGAATGGTGCATGAAATCCTAAAAGAGAAAAAGAGATTACTTCGAGATATCCAAGTGTTCAGCAATGAAATTTGGGAATAGGAAAAAGGTTATTAAATCCTTTGGAAAGGGATTTGAATCTAATGAGAAAACAAGCAACTATATAAGAATGTCTCTAATCATCTCTTGTGTGAGTATTCCATGGATTGCAATTTTGACATTACCTTTGTGGTTGGCCTTTGTTGAATGTGAATTATGAAATTTGTTTTTAGCGTTTGGCCCTTTTCCTTGCTTCTAAATTATGAAGTTTGATTTCATCTTCGTTTTGTTCGCATTTGGCCTTTGTTGGTTGGTAGGGTTCTCTCCTCCATAACCTACGTATTGAAGAAAGAGTAGGAAAATAGAGAAATGAAATTATGAGAAAAGAAGTAAACATTTTTAATTGTGTTTGGAATGACCACAAAATAAAGGTGAAGAAATTAAGAGAAGGAAGAAGTACAATCACATTCACATGTAACATACCATAGCATCACGTCTTTTGTGTTAAAGCCTCTCGCTACCTCCTTTTTCATCCCAACATAATACTCTTACTTTATATTTTAAAGCACAAATAATCCGATGGTTGACTTCCACGATATTATTCACAAAACAATTTTTAAATTTTTCTATAATTTGTCCATTTGATGTTTGTTTTAGTTATGCTATATGTGACTCGTGCGTGAGTCAAAGATGAATCTATTTTTGCCCAACTTATGATTATAGGTTTTATTGCTATTGGAATTTACTTTTGGCCTATTCTCAATTTGAAGTCATAATAGATTAATTGACAGAAAATGTTAATATAGACTTGAGTTTATGATAAGTTCTACATGTGACATGATTTCAACCAATTCTTTTGTAATATCTATATATTTATAACTTGAAATCATGCTTTGAATAGTTTATATACTATCATGGTAGAGTTCACTATGAACCTAGCACTATACTATATCATTACTCTTAATTCACTATGTTGTGTACAACTACCCTTAAGAGGGGCAAATTCCTTTTTTCAAGGGAATGGCGTGGAAAGATTAATTGTGATGATGATGCGGAGCAGTTTCTAATATGGGAAAGGATTTGCCTCCTTTAAATGGTAAAATTGAAAAAATGAGGGGTTGATCACCCTTAAATTATTTAGTGAGTCCGACACACACAATGAAAGTTATTCATCCAAAGGTGACTTGGTCAACCACTTACTTTTGCACTTTAACAATTTCCTCACTTTAGTGGAGTCAAATCCATCAAAATTATAGTAACACATGGAGTTTAATAGCTACAGGAAGATTTAGTTTCAAAATTATTATTTCGAAACTGTAGCCAAAATATGGGGTTGAGGAAACTGATTTTAGTCCAGTAGATGGATCTTTTAAGGTTTTTATTTGTTTATCACATTACATGTACTTGTTTGCTCTCTCCTTCCTGCTTAGTAGGATGAGATCCTTGAATAATTATAAAAGAAATAAATAAAGTATTCAATCATAACAAATGAACCATGCTATAAAAGTAATAAGGCTTTACCAAACTCATCTTAAGGCAAAATTTTCATTTAAACAAAATTCAATATATGTGATTTTTATCTATTTTTCTGATTTTTTTGAAAAAATATTTTTTAAAAAAATAATTAAGTCCAAACATGTTCTTGATGTAACTATATAATAAGAATGACATGACAATGATGTGTTTGAATTCTCATTTAAAACTTTTGAATTCATGATATAAGTAAAAAATTATGATAATATTTCTTTTACCCAAATTATAATTAAAAACTTTATAAATGAGACATCAAAAGAGTGATACATAAGAATCCCATAAGAGATAAGTTGCTGTAATTTTTATCTGATTAATTTGAATTATTTTTAAAAATATTTTTCTATTTAACTTGAATTGTTTCCTGACATGTTCAGAGAATGCTAACAACATTAAAATAATAGCTTGACCTTTTTAGTATGTTTTGATAGTTTTTTGTATCTTTGGTTGAGATGTTATATTGCAACGCCTGTTCATGCTCTCTAATTTAAATAAGTTGACCTATTCTGTAATGGCAAACAACTCATTGCCAATTTGTCAAATAGTACAGATTGATGATAAGAGGCAAGTAAATTATTGTCTTTTTATCTTATTATTTTGAATTATTTTCTAGTATTGTTGGATTCGATTCCACACATTCATATGTGTCTCTGGACTTTGCTTCCTTCTTTGGTAACCAATTTGGGTTGTTTAAAATTTTGTTTTTGGTTATTAATCTAATGAGAAAAGCTTTGTGGGATTAGTTTGTGATCCAGTCTTGTGTTGCCCGCATGAATAGTGTGAACACGCTAGCTGATTTGATACTTTTAGAGCTGATCTGACACATTTTTCATGCCATTTTAGATTACCATTCTAAGGTAGTGAGGTTCAATGTTCCCCTAAATGGTCCATCTCTTGTTTTCAAGGGGGATATCTCATCTTAGCTAATATAATCTTATTTATAAGTGCTCTGGCACTGACCAAGTTCTTATGTTAGGGAGTTCCAGACGTGTTTCCAGATGAACTACCAGGAATGCCTCTTGAGAAGGGTAGAGCTTAACACAGATTTGACCTAGGAAGTTAACTCGTATCCATCCCGTCATGCTGCATGGCTCTGACTAAACTATAGGAATTAATAGATTTGTTCCAGGATATTTTAGAGAAAGCTTTCATCCATCCGACCACAACTCTATGCAGAGCTCTAATGCTCTTTGTGAAGAAGAAAGATGGTTCAATACGGTTACGTGTGGACTCCAGGTAGCTTAATAAACTCATTGTGCACAACAAGTATTCCTTACATAGTATTGATGATTTGTTTGATCAGCTCCAAGGGGCTTCGGGTTCTTTTTAGATTGACCTTTGTTTAAGGTATCATCTATGGGGATCAATGAGGAAGATATTCCTAAGACTATCTTTTGTACTCGCTATGAGTCTCTAATAGGATCTGTATCTAACTGTATCAAGTATTAACGATGGTGGTCCTAGATCATTTTTGATTAGGGTCACTCAATTAGTGGTTCCTTCTATTTTATGGCTACTTGAGAAATACTATGTCGTCTTTCAAAATCATGCAAGGGAATAGCTACCCTAGTGTGAATCCTCCTATTTATCCTGGATTTGATGGTTCCTATCTATTTTTCATAAAAGTTTGAAGAATTTGAAAATCATATTTTTTAAATGAGAATTAGTTTGAATTTAAATTATTTATTATTTCACTATTGTACTATTATTATTTTTCATATTGTCTCATGTAAATTATAGATATTTTGTCTATCATTGAGTTGCAAAACTCACTTTGTTGTTCCTCTTCTTTTTAGATACATGTTGCAATCCTTCAGTACCTATCTCTAGCTTCACAATAGCTAGATTGTGACTTGGCAAGCCTCTTAGGAAGGCCTTGTGTATTTGGATCCCTTTGATTTTATGTCAATTGGTATTACTGTTTTGTAATGTTCCATATGTCTTAGACATGTTTCAAGCCTTTGCATTTTGAGTTTTTTTAATACTTGTTATGTTAGCACATGTTTATTATCACTTGGGAATTTATGAAAATTTATTTACTTATACTAATTTTCCTATGATTTCAAATTATGTTTGCAATATGTTTTTACCTGGAAAGTCAATAAGGGCGTAGGTTCCTCCAATCATCTATATTCTGACACTCAAGTCAGTGAATGAATGAGAGGTTTCAAGAGTATAGAGAGTGATAGAATTGTAATCTCATACCTGGGTTGCTAAACCCTTTTACATAGTGAGATGACCCCATGATAAATCAGGAAATAATCTTCCTTTAATATGATATACACTCCAAGGATTTAGCATATATTAGATATATTCCATATTTATCAAGATATATGATCTAATATAAAAGATATGGTGAAGTAATAGGAGATCTTATAGGTAATTAAGGAGATATCCTCAACTAAATTGATGGAGAATCTCCAACTGGATCATTATGCCAAGTGATTGATTTGTGAAACCCCCTATCCGAGCTCTTTGTACTTAGGCCGAGGTCTCAGTCATATTTCTAGTTTAGTATATTGCTCTCCTCTCTCCATTGACACTAATAGGAGCTCTGGAAATTTAGGACTTTCTTGGCATTGTCAATTCTTCAAACCTCTGAGTTTAGAGTTCCCTTTTTTGAAGTTCATTAACCAGCATTTCAGCCATTTTGAGGACCTGGCCATAGTGAAAAAAGCTAGGGTTTCGGCTCTACCGTTATTTTGAGATCTCTGGGCTCTATTCTTATTATGATTGCTCAGGAATTAGTGAAGGAGTATGGGGGATCCACCGAGAGTTGGAAGTTGTGAGATTGGCTATGGCTTGAGCTCCAAAGTGAGAAGTAAGAGTTGGAAGTTAAGCTGGGAGGAGGAGGGAGGACTGGGCTAATGCAAGAAAAATCCTCCAAGAGAAGGTCACCAACATGACTATCCAAGCCAAGCTGGATGTCGAACTTGCTGAGCTCTGGTGGAAGGAACTTGAGGATGAGAATCGTCACTTGAAGGAAGAGGTCAAGTCCCTGATAGGAAGGGTTATCGATCAGTATGTGGCTAGTTTTGACTGAGCTCTTGATCATGTCTAGTTTTCTCATAGGGAGGTCGAGCTCTTAGTGCAAACCCTTCAAAAAGATCATTTGAGGCGAGCTAAATGATACCTTTCCTCTAGAAGGAACTCGGGAGAAGACAAAAGGGATCATGGTGATGATCGAGCTGAGAAGATGATGCCAATTTAGACCATCTTCCCCTGATGGCTCGTGGAGCTCGACCCATGAGATTTGTTACCTTTTCTTTTCAACTTCAAGTGTTGTATTTTTTGAGCTAAAATCATTGTTTGTAATTTTGCTAAATTTGGTTAGTTTTGTAATGTAAATTTGCTTTTCTTTTCAAGTTGTGCTTGACTAGTGATTATTATAACTGACTAGTGATGCTATAGTTTCAGTTGTTTAGGTTGAATAGCTGAGTACTAAGTTAGACGTTAGTTCGGGCAAGAGTTGGGTAACTATTCTGAATCTTTTTTAGTTGACCCATTTTCTTCAAGATGTGGTCATGATAGTTAGTTTTTTCCTTAATTCTGAGCTCATCCTAGTTGTGCGAGAATGCACTAGGGGTTTGGTGAGCTCGATTGGATTATGTGGGGGTAAGGGCAACTTGGTGAGCTTGTCTAGCTGAAGACTTGGTGAGTTCATCCTAGTCATGCAATAGCAATTGAAAACGTCGCGTGGTTGTCCGAGTTACCATGTTGGTGGCCGGTGATGTGTTGAACTTGTCCTAGTGAGATTGGAACACACTGAAGACTTGATGAGTTTGTTGTAGCAAAATGAAAACACGTTGTGACGTGGTGAGCTCGTCTTGGCCGTGTGAGAGCAATCAAAGGCTTGTGAGCTAATCTTAGTTGTACAGGAGCAACTGAAAACATCAGAGGTCACGCTAGTTATATGGGCTCATCCTAGTGAGACGGGAATGCATTAAAGATTAGGTAAGCTTATCTTTTTATGATTTATCATAAGTTACTTTAAGAGGAAGTACTGAAACTAAATAGCAGTGTAAAATAAGGAGACTTTTTGGGCAATGAGTAATGATAATGATTACATGAATATGAATCACCACTAAGGGATTCGATTCGTATGAAGTCATGCCTTGTTAAAACCTTTGTTGGAAAACCCTAGTGGAAAAAATCTAATCCAAGGAAAAAGAGTGCACCCACTATATATGGTTTAAGGCATGCTTTGTCTAACTATAATATGTCCAGGAGGAACATGGCATTCCATGTCCTCGATAGTTCTTTTTCTAAGAATTTGGCAATCTTGTAAGCTCCTCAACCAACTTCTCCAATAGCTCTGAAAGGGCCTTCCTAATTTGAGGCAAGCTTGCCTTCTCTAGAGGCTTTCTTGGGAGCTAAATTTTGCATAGAATGAGGTCTCCAATTGTTTCTTAGGTTTACGTGTTTGTTGTAGGCTCATTCTACCTATTGCGTAATTGCTAGTTCCTTGATCATGGTCAGCTCTTTGTCTTCCTCTATGAGATTGAGCTCAACTCGCGAACTTCAAGGTTGGCTTATTCATTGAAGGTCAATCTTTGCAAGCTGAGCTTGGTGACTTCGATGAGGATTATTGCTTTGTTGCCGAAGACCAGCTTAAGGAGTTTCCTGCATGGAAGATTGGGTTGTGGTATGACAACCCCACAAAATCACTGACAATTCTTTGGTCCAGGAATCCCTTGGCTTTGTCAAGTTTCTTCTTCTTCAACCCTGTTAAGATGAATATGTTGGCTACCTTGACCTAACTGTTGGTCTGTGGTGCTTGACTGAGGTGAAGATGTGCTTGATCAGGAAGTTGTTCACAGAGCTCTTTGAACTTTTTGTCAGTGAACTGGGTGCCATTGTCACCTACCAGCTCTTGAGGAGTCTAAACCAGCAAATGATTCTTTTCCTAACAAATTTTCTTACCTTCTCGTCCCTGATGGTGGCCAATGGTTCAGCTTCGATCTACTTTGTGAAGTAGTCAATTGCAACTACAAGGTACTTTAATTGACCAGGTACTAGGGTGAAGGGGCTGAGTAAGTCTATGCCCCACCTATAGAAGGGCCAGCTGAGTTCAAGAAGTGCAAAGGTTAGGGATGTTTTGAAAGACCTCCCAAAACCTTTGGCACTTATCGTGTAATGCTCGGGACGGGCATAGAGTGATCGCCGATGTGAGAAGAAACGGACAAGGAGCGGCTCCTACCTCTAAGTGGATGGGACAAATGAACCGATTACACACCCGAATGAGAGGGATCCTGAGTTTGTATAGGTATGGGACCTACAGCTTAAGGAGGGCTTATATGAATTGATTGGTACTACCTATGCCACAAGGATGCATCTTTCTTTTGGTAGCCCATCACGAAAGAACTCCACAATTAAGTGTGCTTGACTTGGGGTAATTTTGGGATGGGTGACCTTCTAGGAGTTTTCCCAGGAAGCATGTGAGTGAGGACAAAGCACGCTGAAAGATCCGTGTTGGTTTATAGGGACAGTCGGCAATCCATAAAGCAACAGGGATGTTACAAATGGTATCAGAGATGTACTTCTCCTAGTACGTGGTTCGGGACGAACCAAGTGGAAGCTAGTGGGCATGTAATGCCCGGATGAGGCAGGGAGTGATCGTCGTTAAAGGCACAAACAAGGAGCGGCTCCTGCCTCCAAGCGGAGGGGTACATGAGTGAACCGATTACACACCCGAATGAGAGGGATCTGAGTCTGTATAGGTATGGGACTATACAAGTTAAGGAGGGCTTATATGAATTGATTGGTACTACCTATGCCACAAAGATGCATCTTTCTTTGGTAGCTCATTACGAAAGAACTCTAGAGTTAAGCATGCTTGACTTGGGTAATTTTGGGATGGGTGACCTCCTGGAAGTTTTCCCAGGAAGTATGTGAGTGAGGACAAAGCATGCTGAAAAGACCGTGTTGGTTTGTGGACGTCGACAATCCATAAAGCAGCAGGGGATGTTACATGTCATACTTGGAGATGAAGTCAATATAGTTAGTCTTCATGGTCAGCTGGAAGTAGCTATCTTGAGAATTTTGGTGGCAAGAGCTCACCCACCAATGTGGTTGCCTCAAACCTTCGTGGACTTTGACCATGACGTTTCTGGTGTAGTAAGGCCGAGGCACTTTAGAAGTAGTAGAGAGTATCCTCTTTGAAAAAGCTTGTCCTCGTAGAAGGTGTACTAGCTTGCCAATCTCTTAAATTTCTTACCATTGGTGGTCGTTTTGGGCATTCACCGGTGTTAGATAGTGAAGAAGTAGGATTTTCTAGGCACCAGTGTTTATGTTGGTAATGCATACTTCAGATTGAAGGAAACTCTGCTTTTCCAACTTAAGATGGATAACAGACTTATTGTTTTGTGGCTTGCTAGTGCTGGCGAGCTTAGAAAGTATCTCAACCATGGTGTTGTGCTCTCGAGGGATATGAGAGACTTTGCAGGCTTCTAACTTGCTTCTTGGGCCTTAACTTCTGCAGGTACTTTTAGAGAGGTCTCGTGCCATGATGTAGGCTAATTGACTAATTGACTCAATGAACCTGAACAATTGATTTATCAACTAGGCAGTTGATCTTGGCCCCCAGCTAAAAAGGTCAACATTGATTGTTCATGGTTGATTAGAGATAAGATATAGTTGGAAGACGCAATATAATTAGATATAGGTTGAAGAAAAACATAATAGAGCTTAGTCACTTTCTAGGATCCCTAATCAAGGATTAGAAGTTTATATGACAAATTAGGTTAAGTGATAAGTAAAACATAAGTAGAAATGACAAGAGACTAATTCAATTTAAGTTACTAGATCAAAAACAATTAAGATATGAGTTAGCTCATATTCAAGGATAAGTTAATTAGCTCAAATAAATGGCTAAGGACACAAATCGAGAATGTCCAATAATAAGTAGTATTAAGACATAAACTCTAAATTCAAGCATATTAAACAAGGACAATTTAATTATGAGATTAAATTCCTTAATCGAGATTTTAATTAGTAAATTACATTATTTAAGAAGATGTTATAAAATTAATAATAAATAAAAAGTCAACAAAAGGTCAAAAAGTCAAACAAATAATAAGGAGTTAACTAGAATGATTAATTGACCCTAATTAGGATAAAAAAAACATTAACGCAAGGATTTGAAACACTTAATGTAGGTAAGAAAGCACACGAAGGGGGGTTGAATAGTGCTTTGTTTTTTCTTTCCTGCTTGACTTTTGAAAAGCTTACTCAAGATACTATCAAGCTATGAGCTTGAGTGTAATGGAAACGCGTTAGTGACTTCAGAAAGTGAACTTTCTGAACTTAATATGAAATAAAAACGTGAAACAGAGTTTTCCAGAACTAACAGAAACAAATCAAGTACAGAAAAAGAAGATAAAGGAGAAAGAAAATACTGCTCGAGAGTTTTTATACCAGTTTGGTCACCTTGTACATCCAGTTCTCAACAACCATTAAGTTCCACTAAACCATTCCCTCACCAGAGAAAGAACAAGGATAGTCTTTACAATAACCTTCCTAAGCTCTCACCAGTGACTAGTAGACAACTCCTCCTGTCATAAACCAAGTAGTTATTCAGCAACCTCTTCAAGCTTAACCAAGTAGTTTTTGACAGCCTTCCAAACTCAACCAGACCAATAAAACACCTTTGCTGCCATGTTGTAAGTAGTCTTTGACTAGTCTTTCTAAGCTAAGCTCACACCAATCACTACTAGATCAGGATACAAAGGTTTGTGTTTGGGTTTGCAACTCAAACTAACCTACACTCAATTTTTCGTAAGATTTACAAGAAAGTTCTGGAAACACTTGAATGACTTCTTTCTAAATATTCTTCCTAGGAAGAACGTATGAACATGAAGGAACGTAGAAAGGAGATTTTTACAACCAAAGGAAATGATTACTAGATGTAATGAACTCTACAAGCAGATGAGGAGAAATTTTTATGGAGTTTTTGCTCTTTGTGTAGCATCAATCTGTATTCTTTAAAAGCACAGCATCTCTTTATAGATGGTCTTTCTTGTGACCATTGCCTTTGATCAGATCTCCAAGTGACACGTGTTGATCATCCATTTATGCCTTGGAAAAGCAATCTAGAAGAGTAGCGTATCTGTCGTCAGGATGTTGCAGAAGCCGTTGCAAGATTGAGGTTTCTAATGCTACTTCAGAAATTACTTTTACTTTATGAACATGGTTTTTGAACTCTTTCTTCTAGAAGCTAAGGTAGTTGAATATGGTGGAAAAAGATATGACTTGCCAGTTAGTCACTGGATTTTGACTTTTGAAATTTAAATTTAAATTTCAAAAATTCCATCCGTTTCTTATAGAGTGCATAGTATCTCTATAAGTGAGCTTTCTAATGTAGGGTATCATTTCCTTGATGATTCTTGGGTCTTCTTATCTTCAATCATGGCTTGTTAATGAACAAAACATTGTGAGTGTGATGATTGAAGATGGTAGAACACTTTTGGCTTTAGTGCTGGATGGATATCTTCATTTCAGGTGTACTTTCTGAAGTCCTGTCCTACTTTCTAAAGTCTCGTGCCTTGGTTTCTTGCTCTTGATTTGTTCTCCTTTCATTCGTAAAGCATGTATGCATACTTTACAAGATAAAATGTTCACTTTCTATTAGGTTCAATCTCCTTATATGAGATAAAACATGTTTGCACATGTAAAGTGAAATTATTCTCACTTAAAATGCATATTATGCAATCTCTAGATATCTGGATACTATGTCAAGAAACTCAAGGTAGACATAAGTCGTTCTTCAAAATATTTTCTTTAAATTGGTTTTGTTGTCACTTAAAACATATTACTATGAAGCTTTCTGAAGGGTTCTAGTGCTAACACTTACTTAATAACTAAGATGAAAAATGAGTAAAACTAATAGAAATTGAACAATTGTCATAAGATAGAACAAATAATATTAAAATAATCAAGTGTGTATAGAAAAAATGCAAAGAATTACAGAAATGCTATTATTTAGTTGAAATTATGAAAATACCCCTACAATGTAAAAGGAATTACCAAACTATCCTTGTCTTATAAATAAAATTACAAGAATGTCATTATCATTGTCTAATTACTTAAATACCATTGTCTTGAATTAGGAAATTACCACAATGTCATTACTTTAATAAATACAACAATGCCATTGCACAAATCCATATGCATATCTTTAAGCAAGAATCAATATATGCCATTAGATTAATGCCTAAAATAGTAAAAAGGTAAACTAACCTA
Source organism: Dalbergia oliveri (assembly GCA_030441495.1). Lineage (NCBI taxonomy): Eukaryota > Viridiplantae > Streptophyta > Magnoliopsida > Fabales > Fabaceae > Dalbergia > Dalbergia oliveri. The sequence goes on from JAMLFY010000016.1 coordinate 11,851,595, forward strand.
AAATATCCAATCTCTAGCATACAATAATAATTTATCAGTATAAGTTTCTACCAACAACTTATTTCATAGTATGAATGAGATACTAACAAGTAAATTACTTAAATATTCGAATAATGGATTAAGAAGCTAATGCATGATTAGGCTAAGGTAATCAACATAAGATTCCATTTAGTAGAACAAAATATAATAGATTGAGAATTAAACTACTTATAATGAAGATTCCAAAAAGTGTAATTAACCAAAATTAGAATTATGACATAGCTCCTATTTATTTAAACACTATGACATGACAAGAAAATATATCACATGCACCATGATGCCATACATAATTTTGGTCGCATACACATACATACATACATACATACACTTATATGATTTAAAATTAAATCATGTAATAATCTTGAAGTTTCATGATATGAATATATAATACATGCATGCCATGTATGCTCTAAAATTTGAGTTTTTCCACCCTCCATTTGCACAAAATCGTGCCTGCATCGTTGAGTCATGGCGAAGATAATTTTGATTTGATTAAGCCTTATGACACATTGGAAAAGCTTGATTAATGTCAAATTATACAAATATAGGAAAGGACTACCTATAGTTTGAGATATTTTTGGTAAGAATCACAACTAGACAACCTAACTAATCCTTATACTAACTAGATAGTCATATTTAATGAGTTTTTAGAGACAAAATTATCCCCAAACACAGCCCTATATACAGCACCATGAGGGAGGCCTATACAATGGAGGAATGTGTGTTTCATTTTGTTTTAAGCACTCTTACAATTCCTTAGAATTCTCTTAGTGTTCCTATAGTCTTCTACTTGACATTTCTTCTTCTTCTTCTTCTTTTTCTTCTACTCCTCACTTCAAAGAAAGCTTCTCCATCCTCAAACCTCACATAAACACTAGAATCCTAACCCAAACACTTCACAAGCCTTGCAAGAGTTATGCTTTTTAAATCTTGTGAAAAATATTGTCTTGATACACAAACTTCGCAAGCAAAGGTTCAAAGAAGATCACCCTATACCAAGCCTTGGTTCAAAGCTAGTTATGTAATGTTAATTTTCTCCTTATTCCATTCTAAATTACGTAATTAAGTACGCAAAGTAATTTTGATTACCATCTATGTATATGATATATCTCCAATTCTCACTACATGCTTAAGCTTCTTTAGAATGTAATTTGTAAAAAATAAAAATAAAAGCATCCACTATTTTCCTACATTAATTTTAAACACAAACAAGGATAAAAGCATAAGTGGCAACTAATAATCTAGATGCAAACTTAAGCATAGTTAGGTTTTACTAAGGTGTTACACATGAAGTTGCCATTGACTTGCCGATGATGAGTTGGGAATTTGCCTTAACTTGTAGTCTTTGGATATTGACTTCTAAGATGCATTAGTGGCCAACTATAAGTGTCTTCGTATTCGGCCTGGTTGTTACTTGATCGAACTGGCATTTTAGGGATTTCTCAATGATGATCCATTCTCCATTTTCCAAGCTTATGCCAGCTCCTCCTCCTTTTCCATTTGAGGCTCCGTCGATGTCGAGGACCCATGCGCTGAGCTCCTGAGATGCTTTAGGGGTTAGCTCAATGATGAAGTCGGCCAAGGCTTGTGGTTTGATTGGGCCTCGGAGTTTTTACTCAGGCTGAACTCCAAGAGCTCGATAAACTAGGCTATCATTCGTCTCAGCGAGTTCTGCTTGGCAATGACCTACCTGATCGGCTATTTCGTTCTCACCGTAATGTGGTGGCTTTGGAAGTATGGTTTGACATTCATTGCCGCTATGACTATAGCCTAGGCTAATTTTTCTATCTTCTAGTATCCCATCTCAAGTCCTTAGAATGTCTTGCTCATGAAATAGACCGGTTATTATTCTTACCCTCTTTCTGTGACAAGGACTTGAGCATATAGTTTGCTTGGTAAAGAGAAGTAGAAGAAGAAAGGTTCTCTAACCTGGGGTTTGGTGATGACGAAGAAGTGGTGAGGAAACTCTTTAGGCTTGTGAATACAACTTCGTGCTTATCGATCCACTAAAAACCACCTATTTCTTGAGAGTCATGAAGAAAAGATAGCTAGCTCAGTCAACCTAGAGAGGAATGGGAGAGGCTGAGCTGACCTACTAGCTTCTAGAATTCTTTCACAGAGCTTGGGCTTCTCATTTTATAATAGCTCGATATTTGTCTGGGTTAGCTTCAATTCCTCTTTGGGTGATCATAAACCTGAGGAACTTGCCGCTGGACCCTGAAAGCACATTTCTGAGGTTGAGTCTTATGTTGTATTTCTGAGTTGTCTAAAGATTTCTTCAAGGTCATGGATATAGTTCCTATGGGGGAGCTTTTGCTATGATATCATCCACGTAGACATTGTGATTTTGACCGATCTAGTCTTCAAAAACCTTGTTTATGAGCTTCTGTAAGTGGTCCTGTGTTCTTATGTCTTCAGGATGACCTTGAAGGAAAAGTTTGCATACTTGGTCAAGAAAGCTGCCTTCTTTATCTTTGGCGTGTATCCTAATTTGGTTGTGGCTTGAATAGGTGTCCATGAAGCTCAGGTGTTGATATCCCTTTGCATTGTTGACGATCTTGTCAATGCTGGTTAGTGGATATGAATCTTTAAGGCAAGCCATGTTGAAGTCAGCGAAGTCAATGCATATTCCTATTCACCCGAGCTTCTTGACCATCACGACGTTGACTAGCCATGTTGTGTACCTGATTTTCTTGATGAAGCTTGCCTTGAGGAGCTTCTTGGTTTCCTCAAGGGCAGCTTGTTGTCTCTGGCAAAGGGTTCTCTCTCTTTGGGTTATGGGTTGAGCTTTAAGGTCGACGTTTGTGGCACATGACATAGGGGTCTATGGTCGGATGTCGGCTAACGTCCAAGCGAAGAGATAAGCATTTCTAGGAGGAAGATAGTGAGCTCTGAATGCTAGATCCAGTTGGATGTTGCTCTTTTGTAGGTGACTTTTTCGATTGCTCGCCCATCTAGACTAAGGACGCTCCTAATGAACTTTGTCTCTAGAGTCGAGCTCAAAGATTGGGGGTAACAAATCCATGTGAAAGATCAAGTTAACTAGTGGCTTGGGCTCTTCACATTCCATTGGCTTCTGCTTAAGACACTTGTTGTGGCAAAGCCAAGCTTCATTCTGATCGGCATGTACAACGTCGACCTCAGTTTGGAGATCAGCAACTTCATGGTGAGGTGAGGTGAGGGTTGAGATTTTGGCCCTGAAGGTGTTGATGTTGAGGCGTCCGAGGATGATATGGTACAAATTGTGAAGTTGATTACTAGATATTGGACGTCGATAGTTTCGTGAGTGGTTCTATTCCCATGGCAGTTCTCGAGCCAAACATAGCCGAGAACATGAGCTCATTGTCTTATGAATCCGATGAGGTCGTTGTGGTATAGGAGAGAGGATTCTCATGAAATTGCATTCTGTTGAAGGTTGGATGGAATAGTACATCGGCTTAGGTTCATTGGTCAACTAGGACTTTCTTGATAAGGAAATTATCTGATCAAAGAGATAAACACATGATCATGCAAGTTGTCATCAATTCCTTTGAAATCAAAAGCTGAAAGTGATATTATCAAGGTCTTTTGGATAGGGCATGTATGATGGAAGGAGCCTTGGAGAGCCATGATGGCACGAAGAGAGCGTTTTCAGCTAAGCTTGTCTCCCTACCTCTAATGAGTCCTATAGAGATATGGTCGATGATCTCTTAGATCTCCACTCTTCTATGGGCTAGATCTTTAACCGCGTAGGAGTGCCAAGGTGGGGATTGACTTTTAGAGAAGAAGGATCGACGATGTTCTCTTTTCGATCTCTACTTCATCCGGCTTCTATCGATGAGAGCCTTCAAATAACCTTTCTAATGAGGTTCTCAATGTGGTCCTTGAGAATTTGGCATTTGTCAGTTTGTGGCTAAAAATATGGTGGAATTCAAACCTATTGCTCAATTCACGCCTAGGAGTGGGTTCCAAGGTCCAAGCTTTGGGAGGCGGGCCAGTCGAGCATTGAAGATTTCATGGAGGAGAGCGAATTGGTGGACATTGAGCGGGGTATAATTGGTATACTTGAGCCTGGGTCTACTTTCACTTCTTCTTCGATCCTTGGGTTCGACTCCTTTTGGAGGTTTTACAGTTTCAAGTGGTCGAGGATCTACTCAGACGTCGTTTCGAGTTATTGCGTGGAGTTCTTCAGCATTGATGTAGCCAATAGCCTTGTCGTGGAATTCACGGATTGTTCGAGGCTATGGATTGTCCAGTTGTCTAAAATGGCCTGGGTGTAGGTCGAACTTGATGGCATGGAGCTCAACTGGAGGGTCTAGGTTGGGGATCTTCATGGCTTCTGCATTAACCGTGCTATGAGTCACGCAAGGACTTGGTAGGGCATTGTTTAATGCATCTAGGGCGTCTGAGTTCTTGGTGTAAATTCTAGACAAGGAGAACTAATTTATGAAGGCTTCGATGAGTTGGTTGAAGTCATGGATGGAGTTCGGGGAGTAATGAGAACCATGAGGGTAGATTGGCTTAGGAAAGTAGACAAACTTTTGAAAACACTACAAAAAATCATGTGAATTATGGCAGTGAAATTAGGGCGGTTGTTAAATCTGCCATAATATTCAGTAAATTACAGCGGTTTTAGTAACCGCCATAATTTTAATGAAAGAAATGGCGATAAAATTACGACGGTTCAGTAAAACAGCCACAAAGTTTAGTAAATTATGGCGGTTTGGTAATTATGGTGGTTAGAACCACCTTTATTTACCATTAACTATTTTTATGTCTTTTTTTTTTACTTTCTTTTAATAAAGTTGGGAAAAAAAAGCATTTCCACTCTTTAATATTTTAGCTAGTTACAAATAGATACCTTGACTTCTAACTCTTCTAATTAGATACTAAACTACGCTTATCCTCAAAATTAGTCATTTTATTCAATTTTGGGTTTAGCTTATAGGTGATGTGGTCAAATATCTAATGATATATGCCATAATTTCTTTTAATTTTTTAAATATTTTCTTTATTTATACTATTTAATATTTGTAAAAAAATACATGCATATCAATAAAAAAAATTAAAAGAATATTAACTAAATTTTTGTCATTCGCGCCTAGAAAATGAGGATGGGAAGCTCAAATTAAACTTAAACTCTTTTAAGAGGATGTGTTATGTCTTGATTTTTTTAATCTTATAATAAAAATAATGAACTATGGTAAGTAGAGCACATTTTGAGGTTTTTTTTTTAAATTTCAATTGAATTTCAAACTTGTTTTGTTACTACAATTGTAGTTGTATTCCCTTGAAAATGGAAACAAAATCTAATAGTGGATAAAACTCTAGCAAATTTTTCATCGAGTATATATATATGTGTGTGTGTGTATATATATATATAGACACACACACATGCACACACATTTGTTCATTTGGAACTTTTAGATTCTAACTCAAATTTTACTATGTTTTGCTATACAGAAACTTTCAAAATTTAAAAAATGACTAATTTTAAAGAATGTATTAATTAAATAATTTGATTAAAAATTTAAATAATAATAAAGAAGAAAAGGAAAAAAGAAAATAATTTTTTAAAAAAATAAATTTGTCAGCCCAAAAAAAATTCTTTTATAACCAAACATCAGATAAAAATGAGATCTCAAAAGCTTAAGTAAAACAAGTAAGGAAAAATAAAAACCTGTGAGAATCCCTTCCGGTCACTGAAAAAACCCGTGCCAGACAAAACCTTAGGCGCCACTATTTCACTTAGGCGCCACTCTTCAGTGAGTAAACTTCACTAAGAAACACTTTATTGAGAAACCCTTTTATTTCATTCTTCGCGCCTGAGAAAAGCCCCTCGTCACTCCACTCCACCCAACCTTCGCGTCGCGACCTCAACTCCGGCGACCCAACCTCCGCCTAGCCAATCTCCACGTCTTGACCTCTGCCTCACTCGCGTCGTTTCCTCACCCACATCGCCATCTTCAAAGCACTGCCTTACCACGCACACAATGCCAACCACCACCACGAGATCGAGGTCCGCCAGATTTCCCGCATCCTCGCCGTAATCAAGTGCTCCGTCAAGCGCCCCCACTCCTCCGTCGCCCCAATCGTCGCCTTGAGCACGCCACCCTCTCCGGCAACAAAGGCCCACCACAACAACGGCGCCACCCATACCATGTTCCTCTGGTCCTTCAGAACCTCCGTGAGGGTTATTGCGTGCCAGCCGCGACTTCCCCATCCTCTACGGCGCCTGGCTCGCCACCATCCTCCCAAGCGTTGACGAAATCGTTCTCGGCGCCCTCGTCTTCTCCATCCTCGCCTGGCTCTTCACCGGTTGGTCCGTTGATTTCAATTGTTTCGCTCATTATACCAAGGTACATTGTCATCTTACGCGTGTTTCGCTCATTATACCAAGGTTTTCTTATTGTGCGTTTGGATTTTGCTTCATCAGGCAGATTCTTGCAAGATAACGCCGGGCAAGTTTTCGGGTTCCAAAGAGGTCGTGCTGCTCCGATTTTGGAAAATTGTAAGTTTTTTTGGTGAGTTTGGATTAGCTTATAATTGAAAATTGTTGAAGCTAGCTAGCTAGCTAGCTAAACAAATGATTATTATATCTGAAAAAATTGTTTACCAAACATGTATCAAGTGACTGAATGTGTTTAATGATTGGCATTGATTTGGCATATAACTTGCACTCTGCATTTGGGAATTGGTTCCTGGGTTGAAGCTACTGCTTCAGCAGGCCATGAATAAGATCATGAAGGTAACATGACCTAAGCTCTGGTGACTATACTGTTAAGCCAAAGTTATGATATTTCTTTGATTATGTTGTACAATTGTTCCACTAATAATCTTGTCCTTGTACCAATCAAATCCTGCATTGTATGTGCTGAGGGAACCTATAAGGAAAGGTCTACAGTTGTACTCTTCTGAGCCCACTGAACCATATTTGTCTTCCCAAAACTATGGAGAGATATTCAGCAACCAAATAATATGGTTTGTTGATGACACTAATGTGTATCGTGTTACAATCCATAAGACATTTGAAGGAAATCTTGCAACAAAACCCATCAATGGTGCCATATTTATTTTCAATCCTAGGACAAGACAATTATTTCTAAAGGTTTGTTTGCTTGCTTTACTCATCCCTGGGTGATTCCAAATTTGTTGTCCTTGTATTGATTTTTCATATTCTGCCTTGCAGGTTATACATACAAGTGTATGGGCTGGTCCGAAACGTCTTGGCCAGTTGGCAAATGGAAAACAGCAGAAGAAGTTGCTGCTCTTGTAAGGTCTTTGCCAGTAGAAGAATAGCCAAAGCAAATTATTGTCACTCTAAAGGAATGTTGGATCCACTGAAGGTCCACTTGCTGGACTTCCCCAACATTGTTATCAAAGGAAGTGAGCTACAGCTTCCTTTCCAGGCATGCTTGAAGTTTGAGAAATTTGGAGATCTAATTTTGAAGGCCACAGAACCACAGATGGTCTTGTTCAACATTTATGTTGACTGGCTGAAGAGTATTTCATCATACATTGCATTCTCTAGGCTCTTCATGTGAATAATGAAAAGGCAAAGATGTTGCTGAAACCTGACAAAACAATCATCACTGAACCTCATCATATCTGGCCTTCACTAACCGATGACCAGTGGATGAAGGTAATTTTAATTTTAATTTTCACTTACCTAATATTCCACTCCTAGTTAGTTTGATCTTAAACTCTTGGAACTCGTTACTACACCACTTAAGAGTTTGGTAGTCAAATATTATATGTCAAACTTCTTCCCTTAATTTATGTATTTATTTAACGATTATGTTAGGAATGACTGTTATATAGTCATGATTCTGCGATTTTCTATTTCCTTTTGGTATTATAATCTGGATGTGATGCATTGACAGGTAGAGGTTGCATTAAGAGATCTCATACTTTCAGATTATGCCAAGAAAATAATGTGAATACTTTGGCTTGACCCAGTCCGGGATCCATATTATACTTGGGGCTTATTACTCAACCTTCTCAACAGCAGCAATAGATTGCGGAGATTGAGAAACAGGTAATGCATTTAACTCAGCTGCTTCCCAGACATATAACTCAACTCCATTTAACTCAGCTGCATTAAAAAAGGTTGTTTATCATTTAATGCTTAGTAAACCAGTTATTGTATTCAATATATAGTCCAGATTGTTCTTTTGGGCAAAGAGTTGGATCCAAAAGGTTATAGGATAGGATTTCTGTTGCATATATTTTTCTACTGCTGTGTTTTACTACTGGACTTTTGTCATTATGCAAATAAGTTTCCTTCTGCATATGGTTTTGGTCTGTATCGATGTTTTGCTGTTGGTGGTGGTGTTATTTTTTGTCTAGCCTGCTTTGTTTTGATCATTGAAATCAGTTCATACCATTAGATTCTTGTCATGTGTAGTAGCAGCCCCTGTCAATCAAAGGTAGAGAGTTCTGAAGGCATAAATGTCTACTGGAGATGTGGTGTTAGTGTTTTGTCTATTTGTTGTATTTGTTTTGTAGTTTCTTAGCTGCTGGTTTGTATGACTTTTGGCTCCCCTTGTGCGATGCTAGAGTTTGAGCTATTCTCTTATGTTGGACTTTTATATGCTATATTTTATTAGGCCGTTAATGTTCTTTCTATTGCCTCTATGGATTGGAATAGTGAAACTCCTCTTCTTGAAGTAATTAAAGCTAGCAGTCATTTTAGTGCTTTAAATGTATTTTAATCCATGTTTGATTATTTTACTTTATCTAATTAGCTTAATATGAAATTGAAGCTAGTTTTATTAAACTATTTTACATGATTATTGGAACTTTTTTTTTTTAATTGGTGTTGCAATTAGGGTGTTTTAAAATTATTGTAATAAATAGTTTTCTCAATATATTTCATAGCAAATTGCAGCGGTTTCAAATTGTCATATTAAACAATTTTTCAAAATATTTCCGCAAATTGCAACGGTTTCAAATCGCCATAATTAATTTTTTTTAAAAAAATACCACAAATTGTGACGGTTTCAAATTGCTGTAATTAATTTTTAAAATATTTGGCTGAAAATTGCGACGGTTCAACGTGCCATAATTCACATGAAAAAAGTGGCGGTTACTAAGTATAATGAATGTGTTGTTAAAGGAAATGATCAAAATGACCTTCACCTACCGTAATTTTCATTGAAAAAAGCGGTTTAGTCGTTGATTGTGCATTTTTAAGTAATTTATCGAATGGCGTTGGTAATTACGCGGTTCAAGGAATCACCCTTATTTTCCCAAAATAACCGCCAATTCACTACTTTTTGTAGTGAAAGCACTTGGTCTGTGCCCTATTGATCAAGCATTGTTGATTTGAATAATGTGATGAAGGTTTGGGGTTTGTCTGTGCCATCATAGGTTAGGAGTGTCCCAGTAGCTTGAGGTTGGTTGGCAAGTCTATTACCATTATCTCATCCAAGAATGGCCCACAATGTCTAAACATCGAGGGTCTGTGTAGTTTGTGGGTCTAGAGTTGGAAACTTTGCCATTGTCACATGGGCATACCCAGGACTCTGTTTAATTCTTCACACTGGGGCGTTGGTTTTTGGCCTTGCCCTTAAGGTCGTGCATGTCTTCAGTGATCTGCTTGTTCTAATATTTAAGGAGGCAAATGGTGGCAAGGAGCTCATCCATGATGGGGTTGGATGGGTCGTGTGGTGGTTTTCTCCCGTGAGGATTGGTACTAGTTGACATTGGCCATTGTTGCTTTCTCGTTGTGATGAGGCTTGTTTATCGCCCCACAATGGGCTCCAATGTTCTTATTTAGAAAGTTGGTAAGGGTGTAGGTTCCTCCAATCGTCCCTATGAGTAAGATGTGGGATACGAGCAAAGACACTAAGATGCTAAGGTCAGTGAATGAACGAGACATTGAAGTTTTGAGAGTGTAAAGAGTGATAGAATTGTGATCTCATACCGTGTGCTAAGCCCCCATTTATAGAGTAAGCTACCTTGATAAATTAGGAGATAATCTTCCTTGAATAGGGTAGATACTCCAAGGATTTAGTAGATATTAGATATGTTTCGCATTTATCTAGTAAGTATGATCTAATATAAAAGATATGGTGAGATATTGGAAGATCTTGTAGGTGATTTAAGAGATATCCTCAACTAAATTGGGAGAATCTCTAGGGATCATTATGCCATGTGACCAATTTATGTAGCCCATGTCCAAGCTCTTTGTAGTTGGGCTGAGGTCTAATCCCATATTTCTAGTCCATTACAGAATATAAGGTGATATCTATGTGTTGAATGTTGTATGATTGGGAATGTGTGTTGTGGATGTCTCGATCTCCTATAGTTTGCATGTGTATGTTTTGTTTATGCAAGAACATAATTTGTTTTTGGGAAATGTCTAAAAAGTAACAAAACCCTGTTCATTTTTCTAGAAAGTTTGTGTATTAAGGCTTGTTGGAGAATGTGTTACCTTTGCACTGGATATAGCCTGAGTTGGGTCATGATAGATTTTTCATCAATAGTTTAATTGTCAATAAAATTAATAAGAAATATTAATTTCATTTAACGATAGAATATCATTGGTAAATGTAATAAAATGTTTATCAATTGATCAATTATTACTGAAAATTTATTTATCGATAATATTACACATTCCATCAGTAATATTTTATGAATCATAAAAAATGTAATGAAATTCTCACATAATTACTGACGAAATAAATTGGTTGGTAAAGTCGTAAAAAATTACCGAAGAAGTTAAAAATTTGCTCAATACCTTTTATTGACATGTGAATTACACTGATGGATATAATTTTGGCCAAAAAATCTATCGATAAAATCGCATTTTGTCAATGATTCTAGAAAATGTCAATAAGCTAATGTTTCTTGTAGTGTTCGTTCTTGTTTTGAGGAGTGACTCCCAAGGATCTAACCATAGTTTTTTACACATATAAGCAATGGCATATATGCAATCACAATGAAGTTATAAGCCTTTAATCGAGAATGTAAATATATATTTGGAATTCTAATATCATTGACTTATTACATATATATAATTTCTAATTTATACAAGACAAAAGCTGCCTTTGAAAACTGAACGGTAAGTAAAACATCATTTAAGATTTGTCACTAGCATTTTGCACAATACAATGACAAAAACTAGGGAACAAAATACATGGGATTAGGGAGCTTAAATGTACGGTTTCCAGAAGAGTATCCTTGGAGATCACTCCATTGGTCACCAACATTCCCCCATATCCTGTAACCTTCAACTTCTAATTGCTTCCTTATATCGGACTTATATTTTAATGCGCTTTGCCCTTGATATGCTGCAGTTCTGGAAAGAATTCAAGACAATTCAATCAGTCTTTTACTTTTAATGTAGAGGCTTGATATTATTCGATGAATTTAACCCAAACCAAAGCAGCAGTTATTCATTTTTTCCAGTAAAAAAAATAGATTTAATACGAAATCCGATAGGTAATAACCGTAGTGAATAAAAAATCTTTTTAGTCCTGATATTTTTTACTGTAACAAAATATTTTATATTAGTTTAATTCTAACATTTTCAATTTAACATCAGTTGGGTTTTGATAAATTTATATTCATTTTCAAATATATCACAATTTAGTGCAGATTTATTGAATGACTAAATTGATGTAAAAATTAAAAATATTAGAAATTAAATTGATGTAAAAAATTTTATTGGAGCCACATTGATAACAAAATTTAAAATATTACAAATAAATTGATTAATTTTTTTTGTTAATATATAATTAGTTTTTAATTAAAAATTTCAGAACTAAAAAGATTATTCACTCATATTTGTACAAGTACTTATATGTTGATATTGGGGGATGCTAATGGAGAAATATGAGGCCTCAAATCAATCATTTGTTTAAAGACAAAACTTTGTTTTAGTCCATCTAAAATTTTAAGTCAACAAATTAGTTTCTATAAAAAAAATTTCAAATTAATTACTATAAAATTGAATAGTTGGATAAATTGGTCCTAAATAAAAAAAAGCTCATAAATTAGTCTTTGTAAAAATTAATATAATTATTCGACAAGTTAGTCGCTCTATTCTAACTTGATAAAGGGATCAACTTGATTATTCAATTTCTATGGGCAATTTGTCCAATTATTTAATTTTGCAGTGACCAATGTAGAAATTTTCTTAGGGGCCAATTTGAAATTTTTTTTACATGAATCAATTTATCTGACTTGAACCTTTTGAGGGGACTAAATTAAGGGTTTTATCTAATTTAGTTATCATAGGATTGTACTCGTAGTGTATATCATAAGAGATATATTATTTCAACATGCAGTTTTATGCATCACTCATGACATTCCATATATATAAAATATATGGGAAAATGCATTTTTATTTTTATTTTTAAATTTTTTATGTATAGTTAATTTCAACTCAAACGTATGAGTGGTACATGTCTGTCTTTTACTACTGATTGTGTTAATTAGGAGCAAGGAAAATAGAGAGGTACCATAGTCCACAAATTAAATTTCTGGTTTAATTAATGATACAGAAAATAAAAACTATATATTTTATTGATCTTACCTCATAATGAGTCTTTCATAGCCAGTGAACCCTTGATTCTGCAAGTTGTTCCTGGTAACTTGACCAAGTGTCTCTTCATCTCTTCCGGTGAGCAGGATCACCTTAAATCCTTTATCTAGCAACTTGTTGAACATCCCTAATACAGAAGGAATAGCAGTGCACCATCCTTTCGTTGCCCATGCTCTAAACCCCGATGGATCATATGGATCACACCTATATATTTCAAATTTTACAAATCAAAACATTATTTAATTTGAGTCCTATTTTATTACAAGAAATTAAATACAACAATATTATTATTATTATCATTATCATTAAGGAGGATTCATTTTTATAAGTGATTTTTTGTGTCTCCTAACTCGATTTAATTTTATCTTGAAGTACATAAATTCAAATCTTTCTCACATTTTCTAATTTCTCCCTTCTCACTCACTTCTTCTTTTGAAAAAAAAGACTACCTCACCTTAAATCATTTATAAACAAAAAACATATTTAATTTTATTAATATTTAAAAGACTAAAAATATGGCTTGACTAGCCGCTAGTTATTATTATTGTCATCGCATCGAACTTTAATGCGGGATGAGCATGAGTTATACAAGCAAAACCCACAATCTACGCATCTAGTAACCTCAATCAAAAATCAAAACAAGAAGGAAAAATTATTAACGGCAACGATGAAAATAAAGTAACTATTTTTTTTGTTGGTCGTAATAAAGTAACTACTCATTTTTTGTTGGTCGTAATAAAGCAACTATTTAAACAGCAAGGCAATGCTCAGACAAAATTCCAAAAAAAAAAAAAAAAACCGGCGAGGTATTGCCGACAGTGCGCATGTGGCTGTGGATGTTATATTGCATGGGGGCCTCATATCACCAATCTAATGTAGGACTAGTACAAAAGCTATGCTCATGATACATGAACAGAACAAAATGTTTAAAAAAAATGAAAAAGAAAGTTACAAACTAAGTACACGTATCATAGAGGTGCATTTCTTTCTTTCTTTTTATTTAATATAAAAATAGATTTTAATTAAAAAATATTTTTTATAAAAATTATTTTTCCTTCAAAAGTTTGAATTAAAATTAAAAGTTTCTCCCGTACTCCCATAAAGTGTAAGAGTGCTAGTATTTTATAATTATTTGTGATTAAAATTGTATTACAAGTCCTATTAATCAAATTTATTAAAATATCAACAATATTCAATCATGGCCGTTAAAAATAAGATGAATATCGATATCCTATAGAAATGGGAGGAACAACCTTAAAATTAATATAAATAAATTTTTTTAAAAAAATATTGAATGCGACGCATTAAAAGTTAAGTGATTATAGGACAACATACCCATATTTCTTGCTTTTGTAATAAAAAACGTTGGAGATGCAAGTGTCATCAACATCCAAAATCCAAGCATCCATGCCATCACCAGCTAGTGTTATGCTGCTCACATAACTCGAGGCCTGTTCCATTATCAATTCCAGGTCCTGCTCATACTGCCCACGGATCATGTAATTCTCAACATACCGCAGGCACTCAGTTGGAACTGTACGCCACGGCAGCGCATTGTTTGTCTCCACTGCCAATCTCCAACTCAAGCAAAAGCTTGAATTAGAGGAGCTTGGAGAATCGTTGGTGCTTTGGTGGTGTCTTATGGACATTGCCTTGAGCACAACACCGACAACAACAAAAGTACCAAAACCCCTCCTCCTCGCTGCTCCATCCTTATATTGCTTTGGTTACGTGCAGTTGATACTCTATGTATAACAAAAAACAAAAAAGTAGCGAGTTATATATGAAAGGGAAAGGGGTTTTAATTCAAGATGTTTATGAAAGAAAGGAGAGAAAATGTGTAGCGCTTACAAGATGAAAGAATTAATGGCTATATATAGATAATAAATAAGTCGTGCGTTTGATAGTAGCTCATTGACTTTATTATTTTTATCAAAAAGAAAAGGGAAATGCTTTTGGGGTGGACACTAAATTTTTTTTAGGGAGAAAAAGAAGTTGCGAGGAAAAGTAAATAGTAGGTCTCTTATATTTTATGTGTAAGGTGTTTGATAGTTTGAGATAGAGAGTTTTGAAATAAAGTTGTCGTAAAGAAAAAGAGAGATTGGATTCTATTGCTGAAACCAAAGTGCATGGAATAAAGGCTAGAATTACAATAGAATAGTCGATGTTATAATGAAAGGATTTTGGAGAATTGAAGTTCGGCGGCTTTTAATATGCATTATATTTTAGGTTTGTTTGTACTTTTTAATTGTTCTTTTCATAATTTTTTGACGACAAAATATTCACAATAAAATTGAATTTGTCTCATTAGGAAATTTAGAATCTTATAAACATTAACTAAATTAGTGCTAACAATATAACTATAGTTTTATCTAGATTTTCTTGTCAAGACAATCGATCATTAGAAAATAATTTTAACATATTCGGTTCAAGTTAAACCCCAAAGCACTAAATATCAAATTAATTGCACATGAAATTTCCTATGCGAATATTTTGTAATATTGAAAAAAATAATCTTTTCTAGATGAAACAGTATAGTAAGAAGAATAGTTGGAGGTTTTGTCTAGGAGACAGACAACTAAGCAAGATTACCAATCAAAGGGGGAATTCAAACCCTATCTTTAATTGGAATACAAAAATGTTATCCGAATCTCTTCGACCAGCTGAACCAAAACACACTTAGCTCTCGAAATCTACTCAGTTGAACACGTCAAGGAATAGAAACTGTTCTTCAATTTATTGTATGATCGATATATGTATTAATAAATATAAAACTATTCATGGGTTTTTGTTCATATGGATCCATCAACTTAAATTTTTAGAACAAATGATTTTATGACATGTATATTTCATCATATAAATGGCATGATATATATACTTTGATGTGAAATAAAATATATGTTCATCATTTAGACTAAAGCACGAAAGAAAACTTTAGGTGTGATTTTAGCCAACAAATATATTGAAACAAGCAGGAGAAAAAATGCGTATAACATTCAACTTAAAACTCCACGATGCCAAACTTACGTTTTAGCTTGCTTGCATGTGAAGATCCAATAATGGAATTAAGATGGCTAAACTATACAAACGAAATGCTGGAAGTGCACTTACACAGGAGACACTAAGAAAATTGTGTCCATTCAGCTTGTATGTTAAGTGGCTATTTATAATGAGGTAGAGTAGGCATAGGGCTCAAAAGAAAAAAGAGGGGAAAAGGAAATTAAAAACTTTTTTTTTTGTCATGTACACTCATTTTTTTATCATTAAATATGATAAAATAATAAAAGAAGTAAGGATCATTATTATATTTAATAATAATAAAATAAATATCTTAAGATATAATTTTTTTTATGTATTGAAATAATATTTTTGTGTATGGAAGCCACTAGTTCTCTTTCGTACAAGACTTTTGTGTGAGCACATTCATTGGGTGGGCTTGGCGTCAGAGAGCAAAACTGCACCATAAGTTGGAGATCCCCCAATTATGAGAGAGAGCTTAAAATATGGCATGTTGGGGGTCCCCATGACCCACCACCATGAAAAGGATTCAACCGCCAAGGTTATTGGGACGGATTTAGGTTCAAGGTGAAGTGGAATTAGCGTCAGAGCCCACATGGAAACAGTACTAGTGGGTGCAACATCCCACTACCGACCATGCACACCTTTTGTCAGTCACACTGCTGCTATACGTAAGTAGAGCTCGTATATTCATGTACAATCCAATAAATGAAAACTGACCAATAAAGGATAAGGGTGTTTGGTAAGTGAATAGGAAAATACAAAGCTTCGTTTGGACAGATACAGAGTGATAAAATAAAGTGGTTTTTTACGGGAATAAAACAAATTAAACATCATATTACGTGAATGCTTGATGTTAAATCTGTTTACATAAATATCTTATTTTTATCTAATAATCAACTTTTGTGTAACAATAGTATCAATTTTACTCGACTTCCATTGTACCGCATTGTTAAACCTCTGCATGGTTTGTGTGCCTCGTGAGTAAAGTCAATTAAAGCTGGTTCCTTTTCATCAAGAAGTCGATTATAATTGACTATAGTGGTTATTGAGGTCGATTATATACGTTTTGTGAGAGTGTGCCAAAGCTTTGAGTAGTCGGTTATAATCGATTTTGGAGAGGCTTTGTGCCTATAAAAGGAGCTCGCTTCAGGTCGTCTTCTTCAGCGGGTCACAGAACATGCCTGAAATAAAACACACAGAGAAGATTGAGAGAGAGAGACAAGGTTGTGAGGATATTTCCGGTAGAAGTTGTGAAAGGAAGTGGAGGTTGAGAGGATATTTTCAAGTAGTGGTGGTGAAAGGAAGTGCTGCAGTGGTTACTATCGAGAATAATTTATATTGACTTAATTTTGTTAGTCATATTGAAAGTAAACTGGTAGTGCAGGTATTTTATTTTGGTTTTAAATTTTTTCACTATATTTTATTTTATTATTTAATTTGATATGTTATTAAATTTTAATTTGTTTATTTAGGAAGATTTGTAGACGTTAATTTAATTATTTGTATATTTAATTAGTTGTATGTTACATATTTTCTTTTTAATGGCAATGTATATTTATTTTTATTTTAGTTTTGAAATGAGGCAGGATGTGTTAGGTATTTGTGAAAAAGTAATAAGTATGTTGGAGGTTTTTTTTAATTTACTTGTATTTTATTTTAGGGCAATGTGATTGTATAGAATGGTGTAGTGTAATAATTAGTTCAGTTTAACAAAGTTAGTAGGATAAAATTTGCTATTAGTATTGTATGGAAAAATAGATTTTTTTTAATGTATTTTATTATCAACTGTAATAAGCTAAACAATTCTAGTTTTAGGTAAGCAAACATTTAGTTTGTAACATGATAATTTCAGTAAATTTAAATTTCGTTAGTGTTACATTTATTTTGAGGGTTTTTTAGTTTAGTTGCAAACTATAGTAATTTATTTATTTTATTTATTCTAATGATTTTACTTTACATTAATTTAGTTAGTGTACGGTTTACTTTTGATATAATTTTAGCTTTACAGCTTTGTGAGCACTTTATTATAATTAGCAAATTGTAATAAATTTAACTTTAGCTTTTGCTAAATTCGTCATGTGGGGTAGTTAATTTAAGTCTAGTTTTGTTGTAATGTATTTAATTTAAATGCAATATTGTATATGAAGAAAATCTTAAGTAATGTGTTAGTGCAATTTTTATTTATTTTATGTTTAGTTTGTAGAAGTTAAAAATGTTTATATATAATATTTTATATGATCCAGGATACAAGGATTTTAAAAGCCAGGCGCTATAATATGATGGTTTCTCCATATTCAATGATGGAATCATTTCTCAGGCTGGCTTTTGGCATGTTGTGCGCATGGTCCCAGTTTGTGATTTTGATAGGGCACTCATTAGTGTACTTATGGAGCGTGGAGGCCTGAAACACACACTTTCCATCTTCGTACGATGAATGTACGATCACATTAGAGGATATTGTGTTTCAGCTTGGTTTGCGAGTGGATGGGCTCCTTGTGAGTGGCGCATGGGAGCGTGGAGAAATTTTATGATCGAGATATATGAGCATTGTGTGCAGATTTACTTGAAGCGTTCCAGATGAGAAAGACATAAAAGGATCTCCGTAAATCTATATTGGTTCACAAAAACATTTGGAGCATTGCCGCACAGTGCTGATTCAGGAGACAATTATCCATTACACCAGAGCGTACATTATGGTTCTATTTGGTGCGCTCTTGTTCCCCGATAAATTAGGATTTAGGGTTCATATGAAGTGACTCTTTCTTCTTATTGATTTTAATGGGACTGCAAACTTTAGTTGGGGGTCCGTTCTAGCATCTCTTTATTGTGAGCTTTGTTAGGCGGTGAAATACAATGTCACCGAAATTCAGGTTGTTTTCTTCTTGTACAGTCTTGGGCATGGTACCGAATACCTCAATTGGCGCCTAGGCACCATCCACTCACTTTTCCACCAGCATCGAGGTGAATATATATATATGTGTGTGTGTGTGTGTGAATTTTTTAGTTTTTTTTTTTATTTGTATATGTGCAAATTGTAATCAAGAAAGCCAATTATGTCCATTTCAGGTGGAGTTGTTTCAGGTATTTGACGACATCAAACACGGATAAGCTATTGCGATATGGAGGATCATTGATGCGATTGGCCCTACGGGGGTAAGTTTCATATAATGAATATGGTAGTAAGTTGTTCATTTAGTTATTTTTAGTTGTGAGTCTAATATTTCTTATTGACTTTTAGTTTAAGTGGATGCCCTACAGCTATGATGAGATCAAGGACGTTACACCTGCTTTTGTTTATGAGGAGGTTGATGTCTGGGCCTCTATGACTGCACTTATTCAGTTTGCTGTAATAGAGTGGCATGCTGCCAATCTTGTGGCTCGAGTTAGGTGGGGGAGCACATACCAGCCATCCGATAAATATTGATTGGTTGCACGCCAAGGATGGTAGAGGAGATCTCAACGCATGGTGGCTTGATTATCATGTCACATGGCATGCAGCATGGGATGCACGTAGGAGTGGCGGGTTCAGTGTCCATTATCTGATGATGATCGGCCATCTGCGAGTACTTCCAATGGTACGTGTCAATGGCTACTAGATTTTTGTCGCTGATGGAGCCCTAGGATCAGAGCTTAGGGACCTGCCAGACAGTGTACCAGCCCAGCCCCACCAGGACCAGCTACCGCACACCCCACTAACGTCTCGGATCGACATCTTTTAGGCATCGTTTTCATGCCTGGTACACATGCTAGTGGACGCAGGACCTAGATGAGGCACCTAGAGATGGAGAAGGTGGGTTGGATGATTGTGATTACCATCATGCCGATGTAGAGCCTAATCCAGAGCCCATGGTCCAGCAACCAGAGCCTCAATCCCAGCCCCCCGTCAACCTCAGCCTCAACCTCAGCTCAGAGGCTAAACATCAGCCCAAGCCAGGAGCGAGACACCAGGCCTAGCTAGAAGCTAGACACCAACCTAAGCCTCAGTCATTCCGTGTGTACCGCCTACACCTACGTACCCCACCCAAGTTCATGGCAGGACCCGGCCGCGGTACATGTCAGGCCCAAGCCTCTAGTTCGTGTCAGGTCCCAGCCACCAATTCATGCCTGGACCTAGCCAGTTCATGGGAAGACCTAACAAGGAGGTACATGGGGCGTCTTAACAACATTACATGATTGATCCTTCCAGGTATTACATGGTTGACTCATCTCAGGCGGACATAGCGGGGCCACCAGGTTCATGACCCCAAGCCGGAGTTTATGGCTTGACCTAGGCATTAGTTCATTTCAGATTCTTTTGTTCACCCCAGTCCAGCGAGGTCGTGATGGGTTTGGCCCAGAGTGACATAGCATGACATATATCTTTCACTCATTTCCCATTGCTTAGGTGCTGGCATTTGTGGAGTTATTTGGTATAGGGAGGTCTGTCTCAGTGCTTCAGCCACCAAATCATTGCTATCAACCTTTAGTTGACCATATCCCAGCTTCCTTTCATCAAGCTCTCGTCATGAGCATGAGACAGAGGAGGGCGAGTAGGAGGGGGATTAGGAGGAGCAAGGTGAATAGGAGGATGAGGATCAGGAGGATGCCGATCAGGAAGAGGAGCAATTACATCAGGCCTGAGAGATTATATATAGCCGTTGTGTCAGGGAGTCACATTGCTAGCCCCAGACGCAGGCATGGCGGGTAGTCATCTGGGCTTTTATTATGTACATAAGACTTTTAATTATTATGTAGTGGTTATGTAATCTGGACTTTTATATTATGGACTTTTATATAGCGGTTATGTACTTTTATATTATGGACTTTTATATAGTGGTTAGTGTTGCTTATTTTGTGGATATGTTGTACTGTGAACTTTTATAATAGGCAAGAAGTAAACAACAAGTATACATTATGAACATTGACTAGTACAACTTAACTGATTTACGGTAACAAATACAGGAGTACAACTTTAACTTAACAATACACCAATACAAACTCATCTTAACAATAATACTTTGAGTAGAACATATATAATGAGAAACAATAGCAACAATGAGTACACAGTGAATCAATTACGCTCACTAGAGGAAGGAGCGTGCAGGGATGTTCGTCCTGGTATGACCCGTACCTTTACACAATCCACAACGTTTCCCTGGCTTGGATCAAGCTCATCCATTTCATTGTGAATCCTCATGGAAACTGGAGGACCCTCAAGAGTTCGTCTAACACAGGATTTGGCCGTACAGGAAGCCCATTGTATGGCGCCCACATTTCTTCATTAGCAATTGAAGAGAATTCTGCTTTGTACATGCTAAACATCGAATCCATGGTGTAAACTTTGTGAACAAAAGAGGTCTAATCTCGTCAAGCATCATGACACGCGACAATTGCATGACGGCATTGATAGTGCAATTTTTGGAATTCCCCATAATCACACCATCGCTCTGTTAAATGCACTTTGAATTCCCATTGCCCACGACTTCCTATGTCGTCTCATTCAAAAACCAAGAATCTAAATCCTCTCGGGTTACTCGAGTAGTACTCATGCTGCCAAGGTGTCACCTGTGCTCTTTAATTACATTCAAGAGGGTCTCTGAAATTTCGGCTACTTGCAAGTGTCTTTGTCTTTGTGCCCTTTTGGACAAACAACTTAATAAGGTGATAATATGTTGACTTCACTATGGCTATAATAGGAAGATTGCGAGTGTCTTTTATGACAGCATTCATACACTTTGATAAATTTGTTGTCATGTGCCCAAAGCGACAGTTTATCATAGTGAGCCCACTTCTCGTGCGGAATGTTGCTAGCCCATGCAGGACATCGCAGGATCCACATGCCCCAAAGTCTTGAACTAATACAGAAAATTATGCTCAGTCTTCGCATATGTTGCATTCATTAGCAATTGTTTCGTATCTTTGTTCTTGAACTTTACTGCAAAATTTGATGCAATGTGTCGCGCACAATATGCATGATAAGCTAAAGAGGGATGCCAGCCACTCCTTTCCACTTCTAAAGCTGATTTGATAGCATGATGCCTATTAGGTATGACAAGAATGCCCTCTTGTGGTGTCACATGCTATCGAAGATTTCTCAAGAAAAAAGACCATCCTTCTTTTATCTCCCTCCACCATGGCAAATGCAATTGGCAAAATATTTGAGTTGCCATCAATAGTGTTCCAGCATACTTGCCATACAAGTGCATTCCATCAATTGAAATCAGCCTTTTGCAGTATTTGAAAGCCTCTATGCATGGTGGATAGGTCCAAAAAGATAGTGGAACATAAAGCAACCCTGATCAACAACATCACCAATATAGTATGGTCCAATTTGCATCTGGATAATAGTACCTAGCATATAAAACAGGAGGCCACCCAACCATCTAGGAAGCTCATTATACGATTCTTCCTAGCCACTATAAATCATATCAATAGCTTTCTGTTGGCTAGCCACACCTTCCTATACGTTGTCTTGAACCTCAACTCTGACTTGGCTGATGCTTGCAAAGATTTGATGGCGATCGTCCACCGCTTGCACCATGGGGTATATGTTGGCACAGAATATGATAATCCATCTGAGCATGCTAGTTCGAAGACTCTGGAAAGACACATGTGTGTAGTCCCGTGAGTTTTCGCACTTCCCACAACTGCAATTTCTAGCAAAGAGTGATACGTATACTCCAATTACAATCAATGCCAAACTTCACATACTTGCAATGAAATTTTTGGTGGTCAGACTCATAAACTTTATATTAAAGCCCTCTTTGAATGCTGGAACATTTAATAGCAAATAAAACTTAATCTTTGTTGCGAAATACTTGGCCAAGTGCTAATTCATTCTTCCCCTATGCCGAACCTAAACCTGAACTAGACCTACTCACATTAGACCGCATTGCATCTAAATCCACCGCGAAGTAGTGACTAGGAAGCTTAAGATTAAGATTGGGATTGAGACTCGACATTAGATGTTCACCCAAGTTCTACACATGAAACAACTGTTGATCTTCTTCATCATAGTTTGCCACATGGTCAGGGTCCTCCTCTTCATTAATTTCATCATCCTAATGTTGCATAATAAAATCAAAATCTCCAACAGGACTAGCTTTTACTATTGGTTATGGATTTAACAGTAATAACTCTTCAGCGTTGACAAAGTGATCAAAACTTGGAGAAGCCACCTCCTCATATGAGTTGTGCACATCATGGCAAGACACATCAAAGGATGGAGCTGCATTAGAGGCAACAAGTGATGGATCCTAGTCTGAACATCCAAAGGTAAAAGGACCACCTTGGATTTCAACAAATAGCTTTATTGTGTGAGCTTCAGGAAAGAATTAAAATAACTGAACATGTGATCAATGTGCTCGTCTTTTGAATTCGCCATCTTCTATATCGAATCCCATTTGGCCCAATATCAACCGGCATCCTATAGAATATTTTGGAAACTTGGACATTGTTTCCCTCATACTCCTCCAATATTAGACTCTACAGTTGCACCAAAGTAATTGGTGGACGAAAAACTAACCAAGCTTGAGTGTCACTATAAAATGTCTTTCCCTCAACTGTGTTTACAATCTCACCATTATAATGTATAAGAACATGAACATAACTTTCTGCCATTTCACTATGTTTTTCACACTGAATCTGTAAATTTGAAGCATGCAAATGTGTTCCAGGAGCTCTCTAATTTTAACCAAGGAGCTAACTGGATTGATACTAAAGTTGATTATAATCGACTTTCAATAAGTGTCAAACGTGCCAGACTATTGAGAAGTTGATTCTAATAGTCTTCAAGAGACTATTATAATCAACTTCTATGTTGAACAGAAGTCGACTATAATCGACTTCATGCTTGAATCAGCCACCATGGAGAGACTACATGTAAGACAAAGTCGATTATAATTGATTTCTATATTTAGCAGAAGTCGATTATAATCGACTTATATTATATAAAAACAGGACAAATATGTAAACGGGTTTCAGATTGGAATCATGTAATTTCACCTTTAATTTGTTTTATTTACGTAAAAAATTGTAAAATAGAGTGGAATAACTATCTCCTTTTCACTTTCGAATGTCCAAAACCAAACACATAAATTAACAAAAAAATAAAGATATTTAATAATAAAAGTTATATGAATGGGTCATATTACTTCTATTAAAATATAAATATACATAATTATAATATTATAAAGAATAAATACAATTAATTACATTAGAAATAGTATTGGAAATAAAAAAAATTAATGCTTCTTGATATGAGAAATGGACAGATGCTTTATAATAAAAAAAGATAAAAATAGACAGATGAAATAAAAAGGAGGGAATATGAAATTACAAAGGTCCAAACCAAAAGGCAAACTTGACAAGAAAATGATAAACACACGCAATGATGGTTTTGTAAAAATCCTGTCAATCTCTTAGAAGACTTGAAGAGAGACTACAGAACTCCTATAGCAGAATGCTGACTTAGCTTGTTCGCTTGGTTGTCACTAACATGCCGAGCATAGACCTAGAGTTCATGTCCCACAAGCTTAACATTGAGCCCAACTTTAAACCAGTTGCGGCGTAAGCAAAAATTAACTCAGGATGTGTAACATCTATCACATCTAGGCGCACCGCATATCATCATCCCCAGTGTGAGTGTAACATTT
This sequence comes from Dalbergia oliveri, assembly GCA_030441495.1. Lineage (NCBI taxonomy): Eukaryota > Viridiplantae > Streptophyta > Magnoliopsida > Fabales > Fabaceae > Dalbergia > Dalbergia oliveri. The sequence goes on from JAMLFY010000016.1 coordinate 11,875,820, forward strand.
AACATGTAGATATTGTCCACTTTGAGGCCTAGCTTGGCACCTTTCACGGATTTGCTCTTCCCCCTTTCAAAGGGAAAATACGTCTATATGGGGAGGTATCCACACCTTTATAAGGCATGCTTCATTCCCCTCCTCAACCAATGTAGGACTAGTTCCACCCCTCCAGCTGGGGCCCAGCATCTCACTGGCTAGCATACCAATCACGAGACCGTCTCTGATACCATCTGGAACATCTATCACATCTGTGGTGCACTACGTATCGTCATCCCCAATATGAGCGTAACACATGGCATGCAGATATTATTCGCTTTGGGGCCTACCGTGCGCCCTCACGGATTTGTTCTTCCTTCCTTCTCGGGGAAAATGCGTCTCATGGGAGAGGTATCCGCACCATTATAAGGCATGTTTTATTCCCTCCCCAACGATGTAGGATTAGTTCTACCCCTCTAGTGGGCCCAACATCCTCGCTGGTTGGCACACCGATCCCAAGACCGGCTCTGATACCATATTTAATAGTAGTCACATTTGGGCATTACGTATCGCTATCCTAGTGTGAATGTAACACCCGACATGCAAATATTGTTCACTTTGGGGTCTAATCTGGACGTCCCTCACGGATTTGTTCTTCCCTCAACTTAAGGGGAAAATGCATCTACATGGGGAGGTATCTACACCCTTATAAGGCATGTTTTGTTCCCCTCCCAACCGATGTGGGACTAGTTCCACCCTTCCTAGTAGGGGCCCAATGTCTTCGTTGGCTGGCACATAGATCCTGGATTAGCTTTGATACCATCTGGAATATTTGTAACTACCAAGCTAAATATGAAGTTCTCATGGTCGGCTCATAGCTTGCAAAAGGATGGGAGCATTCATCTTGATGGTGATAAGTGACTAGTAGCTAGTCACGATAAAGGCACCCGCATTAGAATGCCTTAACATTATTCAAACGTTACTTTTTTGAGATAAACAATTATTTTATACTCTTAGATAATTTCTATTGATAGTTTGATGTTATTTGAATTATAAATAAACATGTGCTTTAATATTTATCTTTATTTTTATATTTATCCCTTTATATCGCTTTACATTCCATGGCATGTATATTGTATATTGTGTGTATTGAAACATGTTAAAGGTGAATATTAGGCAAAAGATGATATTCTAGTTTGGTATCTTCAATAAGTCTTGAAAATGTCAAAAGACTTTGTGAGCTTTGTGATTGAACAATTCCCTAAGGGAGAAAACACCAAAGCAAACCTCCTGTCCAAACTTGCAAACACAAAATGTTTAGGCAACAAATGATCAATGATCCAAGAGACCCAGGACTAGTCGAGCATTGAGAAGACATTAGTCTTAACCATAGAAGAAGAAGATTTGTCCTCGTGCATATTCCCTATCAGAAGATACCTTTTAGAATATGGCTTATCGATTGACGAGAAAACCCTAAAACATTAAAAAAAAATCAGTAGCATACTACATGATAATTGATAGACAACTATATAAAAGAGGCTTTTCTATGTTGCTCCTAAAATGAATTGATAATGATCATGATGTGATGGCAAAAGTCTATGAAGGGGTTTGTGACAACCACCCGGTGCATGATCTTTAGCAAGTAAAACACTTTGAGAAAGATATTATTAATCAATTTAAAAGTTGAATGTATAAGGCATAGTTTTCAAACTTGGCTCAAACGACTGGTTTGACTGATAACCTGGTGAATTAGCCATAGAATTGGGCCAAGTCTCTGATAAGATCGAACATGCATTAGGATTGGGTGACTCAATGCAACTTGGTCGTTTTGCAGAAAAATTGGTGACCTGGATGATTCTAAAACTTGGATAAAGTCAAACGTTTCTTCAAATAACTATTTTTATTTCAGATCTAACAACAACAATGAAAAAAGAAAAAAGAACGATGAAAGAGATCAGGTGAGAAACAAAGAAGAAGGCCGCCAAAGAACATTTCAATGCCATAGAAAGCAAGAACAACAACCACTGTCTCACGCTTCACTGCTTGTTGCAAAACACCATTGTCTAGCAGCTCAAAATGTAGTGACAACGTAGTTCGAACAAGGTGAAGCTTTGGGTTCAATGGCTGTGATTGATAGGCATGGTGGTGGACTTGAGCCTTTGTGGTTCAGTTGGGTTGATGTGTGAAAAGGGATGCATGGGTGCGGTGATGTGAAAGGGGTTGTGTGGGTAAAGATGGCAAGGGAAAAAATGAGGTTTTTGTTTGATACGGGTTATTGTGTCTTATTCAAAGGGTAAAAAGGTTAGGGAGAAATGATAAATGACCACCACCACACTTACACCATATACTTACACCTAGTTAAAAGTTATAAATCAGCATGCAAAAAGTTGTATACCAAGATGCAAAAAGTTGTAAACTAATATGCAAAAAGTTTTTGTATACTGGTTTACAACTTTTTACATTTTGGTTTATAACTTTTTGCATATGGTTTATAACTTTTTACACATTGGTTTACAACTTTTGACTTGGTGTAAGTATATGGTGTAAGTGTGGTAATGGTTGTGTATCACTCCTTAAAGGCTGGTGATGGTTGTGTATCACTCCTTAAAGGTTAGGACTTTGGGTGGGTTACAGCTATACAATTGGTATTTTCATTTTTTTTATTCACATGTTGATAATGAGATGTCATCATGTGTGCTTAACAAGTTAACAAAGGGTTTTTTCAATGTTTTTAAAATCCTACTTTTATTTTCTTTTTTAAAATTTTGTTTACTTTATTTGGTAATAATCTTGTAAGTTTGATTATTTGATACTTTTTCAGTTTTCCTTGCCATTTAAATGTGTTAAATTATTAATTATTTGTATAATTTTATTATATTTATGTAAATTTTAATAATTTTATATATTTATTTAATATCATCCACTTCAACTAGTTCAACCAATGACTCACTGATTGAACTAATAACCCAATGACCTAGCACCTTGACCAAGTCGAGTACCGGGTTGAATTTTATAACTATGGTACAAGGTATGTCTAGAATTGTGAATAATGTCAAATATTTGCACATCTTCACCCACCACTGGAAGAGTTTTATAGCTCAGAGACTCCCTAGCCTTTCTATAAGTGGGGCATGGATCTCTTAGTGCCATTATGGGTCAATGCAAGTTTTTGAGCACCGCCATCAATTATTTCACAAAGTGGATCAAAGTCGAGCTTTTAGTGAGGATCACAACATAAAAGGTTGAAGACTTTACATGGAAGAAAATAATTTGCATATATGGCCTACCCTTTGCCATAATAAATGATAATGAAACACAATTCGTAGACAAGAGTTTTAATGAGTTTTAGGGGAGGTTAGGTGTGAAATATATTTTTCATCAGTCAATCACCCCCAAAGCAATGCGTAGGCTGAGGCATCAAATAAAATAATTCCCCAATGGATAAAAAAAGAGACTAGACCAAGCAAAGGGAAGATGGATGGAAGAGCTACATAGTATCTTATAGGCATACCACACCACCCCTCAATCCTTGACCAAAGAAACTCCTTTTAGACTCACATATGGAGCAGGGGCCATGATCCCAATCGAAGTAGGGGAACCTAACTAGCAAACTGAAAATTTCAAGGAAGTTCTAGGAAAAGAGAGGGAGGTAGCTTATGACAAAGCAAAGGCAACCAAGAAGAAAGCCACTTTGAAGTATAGTAGAAAGGTCATCAATTGGTAATTCAAAGAAGATGGTCTCATCCTTCGATCGGCAAACATCCAACCAAAAGCAAATTGGCCGCAACTAGGATGATTTATTCTAGGTAATTAGCAGCCTAAGAAATAGAGCTTACAAGCTTAGTAAGTTATTAGGGAAGGAGATCCCTAGCACTTGTAGTGCAACGAAGCTTAGATTTTATTACAGTTAAAATAAGAAGAATGCATTTCATCATTTATTAATAAAGAAAGAAATGTTCTTGCAATTTACATCTAAACAAGCATGGTATTCACCAAGTACTTATGAAGCTCAATATTCTTTGGCACTAAACAACCCTAGTATTCATTAGCGCTTATCAAGCCTAGTATTCACCGACACTAAATAAGACCAGGATTCATCAACACTTATTAAGCCCAGTTTTCACTAACACTAAGTAACCTTGGTATTCACCGACATTTATCAGGCCCGCATTTACTAGCATTAAGCAATCCCAGGATTAATCAATACTAAATAGGATTGATAATAATCAACACTCATCAAAACCAAGCTGAGGGCACACAAAGAAAATAAGGCTAAGTAGCCCACATATGGACACCCTTTACAGGTATCATCCGTGTGTTCATTATCTCTCTTGATTATGTTTACATGTTTGTTTGAAATTAACCACTGTCCCCTTATATCACCATTAATGATATGATTCGATCTTTCTTTGATTACAATAATACAAATACCACAGAAGCTTTGTCATATACTCGTACTCATGGCAATATGCAAAAAGGAGCAATACACGAAGAAATAGTAGAAATGAATAGAAATCCAATGTACAATACGATCACCATATATACTAGAATTTATCTAAAATAGAAAGGGAAGGTGAATTCAATAAATAAAATCAAAGCATTCCCCGACTTTCAAGATGCCTTACTTGCATCATGACCATCAGCCTTGGTTTGCTCAATAGAACCACCATCCCCATCCATATTGTCACCTTCATCCTTCAAATCCTGTAGGAACCAACACCCTTTCTCTCAAAGTATGCCAAGGATCAACCCCACTCTCCCTAATGATATCTCTATGCATAGGAACTACACATGATACTGAGCCTTTTCATAGCTTTCCTCAAATTGTTTTACAAAATCATCCAACATCATTTGTTGCGCTCTTCCTATGATGACTTTTGCACCCTAAGTTTCAATTTTGTTGACTAGCAGCCTTAAAGGCCTCATTTGCCTAAGCACTCGCTGACTTTAACTGGCCCTTAAGGTTGACCCCTTCTTCTTCATCACCATCCTCTTCTATTGTTGTAGGTTTCTATTCGACCTCCGTTAGATGCTTTTCTGTCCCAGTCATTCTCCTAAGGTCAGACTACTTGTGAGCTTTGGTACAAACTCTGGAAGCATTGCCAATAGGGCTTCCAAATTTTTTAATCGACTCTACAATCAACCAACTTCGACACCATGCTCCTCCTAAAGCTTGAGCAACTCCTCCTCATGATGAGCATTCATCATCGACTAGTAGTAAGCCATCTATACTACCTCATTTTTTATGGAGCAAAGTTGCATAGCATTTTTAAAGGCAAAAGGCATTGGCTCAAAATGGAGCTATTAGTCCCATATCATTATACTTTTCCTTGTCAGTGATAGTGAGAAGGTACTTGTCGATTAAATTTTCATTAAAAATTGATGGTTATAAATAGACTGGAGGGGAGTCAAGGCTAGTAAAGATAACTGACCAAAGGAAGGGGAGGGCTTCCCAATCCCTTACCTTCATTGTACTAGACTTAGAGCCAAACACCTCCACCATAATTAGGGAAATTGCCTCACTTTTGACCATCCGCACCTATTTTGGAGACCTCACTAGTGTTGGCCTCTTTTTCAGGACAACCAACTCTGAAGTAAAAATGTACTTGGCTACAGTGGAAACAGAGTGTAGTTTGAAATAAAATTTACTTGTAATATTAGGGTTCAAATAATGAAATCATATTTTTATTGAGATTTTTTTACTTAATACCACCATCCTAACATAGTATAAAGGTGAAGAGTAAGAAATGAAATGATTCATTGAACTTGAGAATGAGATACAACAATGAGGGTCTTATATGCATAATTAATTGTAACGAACTCTAACTACTTTGGTTAACTGAACTAGTAGTAATGGCTAATCAAACAATCTAGTTACACAAATCTTATTACTCCCCCTAGTTGGAGCAAAAATGTCAAGTAAGCTCAACTTGCTTATGAGATATCGAAATTGAGCTACTCAGACAAGCTTGGTGAAAAGGTTAGCAAGTTGATGTTGAGTTAGAACATGAATAAGCTTGATCAGAAGTGGAATTGACCCTCTCCCAAATGAAATGGCAATTGATTTCCACATGTTTGGATTAATCATGGAATGTTGGATTTGTGGAAAGTTGGATAGTTGCCATGTTATAACAAAACATCACTGTTGAATGGAGAAGAATTTGAGTAGCTTAGTCAGCCAAGATATTTCACTTGTTGCATTAGCTATTGCTCAATATTCTACTTCAGCAGAACTTCAAGATAATGTAGGTTGGTTTTTACTCTTCCAAGACAGAGGGATTCCCTTAAGAAGACACAATAGCATGAAATGCATTAGCAATTGTCAAGGCAATTACCCTCATCAACATCAACATAGGCAGTAAGAGAGAGCTTTAACTTGGAAGGAAATAATATACCATGGCTAGTAGTAAACTTCAAATATCTTAGTAGATGATAAAGGGCATCAAGATGAAGTTTTCAGGGCTGAGACATATATTGGGCCAACTCGGTGACAAAAAATGTAATGTCTGGCCAAGAGATACACATGAACATTATTAACCTTCTTATGATGCGCCTATATAAAGAAGGATCATCTAACAACTCCCCATTTGTGGCATTTAGCTTCAATTTAGGATCCATAGGAAAAGAAGCTAGTTTGGAGGAGGAAAAATCCATGTCTTCAAGCAAAGAAATGGTATTTTTCCATTGAGAAAGAAAATTCCAGGTCTTATCGAGCTAGTTCAGGGCCTAGGAAGTATTTCAAATCTCCTATAACTTTCAGTTTGAATAAGGATTGTAGTTTCTCCTGGACCTAAGTAAGGACAATAGATGAAGGGTTAGCCACTATGATAGCATCAACGTAGACAAATAGGAAAGCAATTGAATTTCCTGAACTAAAAGAAAATAAAGAGTAGTCACTCTTGGATAGAGTGAAACCATGATAGAGAAGTGCAGTGGAAAATTTGTGAAACCATTGTATTAAGGCTTGCCTAAGACCATAAAGAGACTCTATGAGTTTGCATAGACGCTCCCCCTTTCTTGGATGTTCCAATGGTAGATCCATATATACTTTGTCAAATAAATCACCATTGAGGAAATCATTATTAACATCAAGTGCAATAATTTGCAATTCTTCATGGCAATGGAGAGAAGAACTCATACAATTGTGTATTTTGCTATTGGACATAATGTATCCTAAAAATCCACACTAGCTTGTTATGCAAGGTGCCATCTGTTTGTATAACCTTGTAAATCCATTTGCAACCAATGGTGTGCTTCTAGCTAAGGAGCTAAACTGAATCCCAAGTATGGTTGCCTTTTAAATATGTGAGCTCATCATGCATTCGTTGTCTCTATTTTTGAGCTTTTACTACTTTGTGATAAAAGGTAGGTTTAAGGATGGTATTGATGTAAAAATTGAATAGGGAATAAGCATTAGAAAGGTTTTGGTAGCTCAAGTGGATAGACATGGTATAGGAATCTTTAGTAGCATTGTAGATGTAATCTACAGGTGTTATGATGGTCTTGACTCTTTAGATGAGCTCTTGAGAGCTAGAACATGTTCAGGGTTATCGGTAGCATCTTAGGCTATAAGTGTGGGGTCAATGATTAAGGTAAAAGTGGGTGGTGTAATTGGGAGTGGATTGACAAGTGTAATTGTGTGATCGCTCCCAAAGGTGAGTGATATTAACAAGTATACTAGGTCATCAAGTAATAGAGTAAAAGATAGGGTTGTTGTACCCACAAGGATAATTCAAGTACTGATTTTAATTAACTAGATGACAAGTTGAACAATTAAAAAGAGATGATATCAAAAGGAATTTAAGGGCTAAAATGCTAAAACAATGTAAAGTAAATAAGAGTTGATAGAGTTAAATGCTAGGGTGATTTACTTCAACTATGTGTGGACAATATGCAACATGAACATCAATATGCCTTGTCCAAATTCAATTAAGTGATGATAGGATCATCATGTCATTGAAGTATTTCTCAAGATCATCTAATGCCACTCAAGTAGAGCCAAACACCTAATCTCTTAGTATACTTAAGTCTACAAGTAGTTCACAAACCCTTAAATAGCACATGGATTATGTTTGCCTATCTTTAGGTGTCATTCAACTCATGGCATTGCATTCATAGGTATGGCTCTTACTCATTTTCTCAAATTTGTAAAAACCCCTATAATCCTGAATTGTTAATCAAACAATTCAAGATAAATAAGCTTAAATATAATATTCACTATCAAATGAGAACAAGACATAAATTCATTCATATTAGCATAATGTGAAAAGGGTTTAGTTCCACATCATGGAAAATGAAATAAAAACAACAAAAATGAAAGAGAGATGAGGAGAAGCTATGAACAAAGAAAAATACATAAAAAGTTGAAGAACAATCCCAAGAGAGGTCTCTCTCTTAAGCTCTTGAAGCTTCAATACCCTTTTGCTCTCCAAGCTCTAGCCTCTTCTTTACCAATTTTTGTATTATGATGTGTATCTCCTTTCCAACGTGTTTCCCTAGATTTTTGTGTCAATCATGGGTTACTAGAGTCATTATAGAGGCCTAGTCCACATGTCAGGATCGTGCACCCACGTTGTAGCATGGCTACAGCTACGCTGGAGCGTGGCTTAAGTAAAAAGATCATAACTCTTACAGCAACCCACGCTATAGCGTGGCTTCAGTTTATACCCATGCTCCAGGATGGATTTTTGACATCCCTTCAGCTCCAATTCTTGCTCGTTTGCACTCCTAGCTCAAATGTTTCCCTAATTCTTCTTTCAAAAAGCTATAAAACTAATGGAAAACCTAGCTAGAATGTAAGGTTAAATACGAGAGCAGTCATGCATGAATTTGAACCAAATGACGTAAAAAAGGCAACTAAGAAAACTAAAACTAACTATCAACAAACTAAATACCTCAAGAAAACTAAAGAAAAACATAATTCCTAAGGGAGTCATCATTGTGTCTATGGTGAGGGGAGGTGTATCATGGAAAAGGAGTAGAAATGAGATTAAGTAGTACAATATCAGCAAAAAGGTCATAATCAGCAAGATTATGTGAATTAGGTGGGGAATTAGCAAAGGGAATGATAGTTTCATTGAAAATAACATCCCTAGAAACGAGAAAATGTTTAGTTTTCAGGTTACAGAGCCTATACCCTTTATAGCCAACATGATAACCAACAAAGATAGCAGGATTAGCTCTTGGATAGAATTTTCTTTTCTTAACTGGTAAATTGACAGCATAGGCTAGACAACCAAGGACTCGAAGTTGAGCAGTTAGGAGGTTTCCCATATAACAATTCATAAGGGGTTTTCAATTTTAGTAAAGGGCTAGCGTTCTAGCTATTGATGAGAAATACAACTGTTAAGATACATTCTCCCCAAAAAGATAATACATACCTTGGATTGGAAAATTAGAGCTCTACTTGCTACATTTAAGAGATGCTGGTGTTTCCTCTCAACAACAACATTCTGTTATGGTATATAAGGGCATGAAAATTGATGCAGTACACCTATATGTTGCAAAAAATCTGATAGTCAATTCTTTGGTATTGTCTAATCTTAATTGTTTGATCTTAGCCTAAAACTAAGTCTTAACAAAGCTATATAAATGCATTAAAAAATTTGCAACCTCAGACTTATTAGAAAACATATAAATCCATGAGAATCTAGTGCAGTCATCAACAATACTCAAAAAGTATTTCTTTCCATTATAAGTGGGAACATGATAAGGTTGCCATACATCACAATGTATAAAATCAAATGGAGCACTAGACATGTTATTACTGCAAATGAAAGAAAGTCTACAAAATTTAGCTAAAGGACCAATTTCACAATGAGAATCAAAAGGAAGTTTATGTAAACCAAGTGAATTAGAAATGCTATGTAAAATTTTATTAGAAATGTGGCCCAATCCCATAGTTCTGAGAAGAAACACTTGGATGATTAATAGTTGGTGTTAGCAGCAATGTCTTTGGAGTGAGTGAAGAGGTAGGTTGCTAAAGGACATAAGGACCTTTAAGCAAATTACCCTTACCAATCACCTTCAAGGAATTATTGTTTGAAATCAAGAAATTGGAGGGAAAATGGTTACATATAAAGAGGAGTGTTTTAATAAAGCAGGAACATATAACAAATTCACATGGAATTAGGGAATGTGAAGCACATTGTGAAGAACAAGATCCTTAGCTAAGGTAACATCATCAATAGAATGAACTAATACTTTGGAAGCATCTAGTAAATTGACAGAAAAACTAGAAGAAGGTTTAATACTTGAAAATAAGGATAAAGAACAAGCAACATGTGAAGTGGCTCCGCTATCTAATATCCAAGAATTGGAATTAAAAAAGATCTTGAAAGTGATGTAGAAAGAACCAAACCTGAAGATTCAAAGAAATAGCAGGATCCATCAGAGGTTGAGCTTGTTGGGAATTAAGCAAGCTAAGAAGTTGTTGAATTTGGGAAATGGTTAGCTGTGTTGATGCTTCAATAGGAGTATTAGTAGATACAAGATTAACAAATTGTTTTCGATCATTACGCCCATAGCCTGGAGGATGTCCAATTATGTGAAAGCATTTATCAATGGTGTGTCCCAGGACATTATAGTTCATGCACATAGGTCTATCTTTCTTGATTCTTGGCCTTCAAATCATTAGAGAACCTTGAAATGGGCTTGTTTACATGAAATGCAACCTGAGGTTGAGGATTTGAGGAGGAAGAACTAACAACACATTGCTTTTCCTCTTGAGTAACCAATGCAAGAACCTTGGTTATCGATAGGAGAAGCTTAATGAGTAGCATTTGTCCCTGAATCTAGGAGTAGGAATCATCTAACCCCTTAACAAGGAGTAAACACACTCCACTTGGATAAAATCTTGAAGAGGCGTATTTCCAGCACAATTGCAAATTAATGATGGACAGAAGGAATTCAAATATTCTTGAAGTATCTTGATCTTTGTGAAGTATTAAGATAAAGTCATGGTGCCCTAGTGGAAAGTCAACAACTCATGCTTCAACTCGAAGATACTAGGGCCATTACCAAGCTAGAAGCGTTCTTGAAGATCACTTCAAAGCTTGGTAGCCGAATTGGTATATACTAGAGAACTTACAATTTCTTTTGAGACTAAATTCAAAATCCATAGACTGAATTCAAAATCCATGAACTGATCACATCATTAATGCATTGCCAAGATTCAAACAAAATAGGTTCTACATTAGAATCAGGGCGAGGAATGTTGCCATCGACAAGCCATCCTTTGCCTACGCCATTGAGGGCTCTTTGTGTGGCATGACTCCATGAATGATAATTCTCCTTAATTAGAAGAGTAGACACCAATACCAAATTGGGCTGATCAAAAGGTTGAAGGACATACAGATCCAAAATGACATTCGCCATGAGTGAAGGGTGAAGAAGGATCATAAAGAACGAAAACACTTGAGATAGTGTGGAAGAAAGTGAAGGTCGTAGAAGAAAGTGCGGAAGTAGTATCAAGAATAGAGAATGTATCTTGATACCATATCAATTAAGGTGAAATGTAAGAAATGAAATGACTCATTGAACTTGAGAATGAGATACAACACAATGAGGGTCTTATATACATAATTGATTGTAGCAAACTCTTAACTACTTTGGTTAACTGACTAGTAGTAATGGTTAATCTAACAATCTAGTCACTTGCAACATTTTTAGTTTAAGACAACACTTTTCTAGCAACAACAGTGGAAAAGGGTTGCCTTTTATGGTCAAAGGCAACACTTTTATAGGGGTAGTGTTTGGACTAAGTTAAGGCAATAGTATTTAAGGCGGGGCTTATAAAAAAGCTTTGTCTTAACTATAATAGAGCACGTTTTAAAAATGTTGCTATTTCACTTAAGAATAGGCGTCACTTATATATGAATAGGCCTCGCTTTTAGAGCGTTCTTCTTTAACAGCCAACTACCCACACTGGAAAAAACGTTGCCTAAAGCTTTTTGCACCACCTTAAAATATTTCCCGCTACAATTTTGCCTTTCCCACCGTATCTGCCGCACACTGGAAAAAGCGTTGCCTAAAGTTTTTTTTTCCTTTCTTCCGTGTGTATCCAAAAAAAAAAAATTGTCACACAAACCAACCGACTTTTTTTTTCTTTCTAAAACTTGCCAAAATCTCAATCCCTCATTTTCTATCACCAAGAAAGAAATCCCTCATTTTCTCTCAATCCCTAGTCCCTAATTGACACACAGCAACTCTTAATCCCTCCTTTGCTCTCAATCCCTAATTGACACACAACAACTCTTAATCGATTAGGAGTTTTGGAACACAGGCTGGGTAGGCAGAAGAGGAGGCTATGGCGGGGACTAACGGAAGACCGACGGCGCCTCGAGTGGGTGGTTCGCGGCTGAGCGGCGATGGCGGCCACCGTTGCGGGCTCGCGGCGGCATGGAGATGCGATAGTGAAGGGGCGTGTAGGTGCAGTGGTCCAATGGCGACAGTGCGGTGACGGTCTGGGTTGATTCGACGGCGTCGGCGAAGTCGTCTAGACGGCGGTTGACATTGCGGATGGAAGGAAACACGGGTAAGATACAGAGACTTTTTCTTTTTTTCTTTCTTTCCTTTGTTTTTTTTTTTTCCCTTTTTCTATTGATTTTTGGCTGACAAATCCTTCCTCTTTTGCGCTCACTCTCTTCCCCTCATGTTCTGGAAGCTCGCTTCTGTCTTTGCCTTCTTCCCTGTGAGTTGTCTGTTTCTGTTTTCTTTATTCTTTTGTTCTAATAGAAATTCATTTGAATAAATTTTCAAATTTTCCTTTTTATTCTCACAAGTTTTAGCTTCAGTTGGTGTTAGTCTTAGTTTGTTACCCGTATCAAATGCCAATTTGTTTACCAAATCAATGATTTGTTCTTAAAATCTGCTTAGCTAGTTAGGTAGCTAGTCGCCTTGTGTTTTTGTTTGTGTAATTTTCATTTTGCTGGATTGGTCCTTAGCTGTCATGTTTTGCCATGCTTTAATTTGTAACTATGCCACTGGGTTTGATGTGCCTAACTTGGAGAAAATTTTGCTCGGAATTGTTTTAGTATTGTAATTTTCCCGTTAATATATTCTTCTGTTCGAAAATAATTTGTAATTTGGAGTTTGAGTGTTTGACATGCTTACATATGGTAAAGCTTTAGTTGTCTCTGTTTATCAACACCTGTTGAGCATAAAAATTCAATGTACATTAGTTAAATTTAGATTATACATATAGGTGTTTTTCCTTGTTTCCAGGAAGTCATTCGGCTATCCTTTTTTTCTCAACCTGATGGTCCACTATAGTGTTTTAAATTGCGGTTGTGATCGTGATTGCGGTTGTTGCGGTTCGGATAATGCAGCCGTTGTGATGCGCATTGCGGCTGATGCGGAAAATTTTTTTGTGCGGTTGTAACTTGAAAAGTAACCCGTTGCGACCTAATGCAGACCCGTTGCGGTCTAATGCGGACCCGTTGTGGTTACATTGCGGTCAATTTATGTGAAAATGTATCACACCGCAATTGTGGTCTGAAGCGGTTGCACTACGGACTGCAACCGCGATATTACGGTCGCATCACGTGATGCGGTCTGCATTTTAAAACAATGGTCCACTGATTTGAAATGGTTCCTTTAAGTCATCATTGTTATTTCCAGGGTATGTGAGTGGGTTTCTAATTCTTAACTATTTAAGTTTGAATGTTTTCTTTGGTTGTGGTGTTGACTCTTGCTTTTTGATAGTGTAAAAGAAGGATTTTATCTGGGTCCACCACTGAAAGATAAGCTTCCCAAGGTATATTCTCCTTTGTTAACCTTTTGGATATTGCCACTGGCCTTACATAATATCTATCGTTTGTAATATTTCTGTAGAATTCTGCACAAGGATCTGTATTGTTAGGGCCAACGTCATATGGGAAACTGTCATTTGCTAATAAGGGAGAGAATAGAAATCCAGAAAAGCACCCTGCAGCATATTGTTAGGCTGGTTCATTCTATGGTGCATTGAGATCATGTCTTCTTTGCATTAATTATTGGGAAAAATTAAATGAAGGAAAACAGATTGGATTGTTTGCAAATAAGTACTGATAAAAAATTTGATAAATTGTCTATTTGAAATGACAGCCTAAAATATGTTTCTAGCCAAAAGTTGTTGAGATGATTGTATGTTGCTGTGAATCATTGTATTTAAGATTAAAGTATTATGCTATGAATCATTATTGCTTACTCGTCTTTGCTCTGTTTTGGTCTTTCCATTGGTTGTGTCATGTGTCTTCTGCTCCTCCTTAGTTTGGGGTTGAGCCTTACTTGTATAGAAAAAAAAAACCTCCTAAATTTCTGTTATGAGGTAGGATTTTGGTTTTGGCTTTTCTTTTGTGCATTGCTCATGAGTATTTAGTTGAAAGGAAGTTTCTCTTACTTATGAAACTTGAGGAAGTTTCATTGTCAATTGTTTTTCTAGATAGTAGTAGTTCTCTTCACTTAGATTTGCTAGAGGTATTAGATTTTTCAAATATTGATGCACTCTCAATTAGATTTTCTCCAACCTTCAAAAGGATTATATATTGATACCATATTTTTGTTTTGATTTAAAGGAGTTTATGAAGCATTTTCAAGTTTCACTAACGCTGTCAACAGGGGGTGAAGTTAGAGTAACTTATTTATATGTTAATTAAGTAAAGTGAACAAGGTATTAAAACTTTTTTTTTTATGCTTTATGAGTTAGTAAAGTAAATTATTGTCTTAAAATGTCTTAAATTATTGCCTTTGCTCTTATTTATATGTTAATTAAGTAAAATGTGTTATTTTTATGTTAAGTGTTACTTTTATTAACAAAATTGACAATGGATATGTCTTGCCTGCAACTAGAAAAAGGCAACGCATATAACATATTACCTCAAATATGATAAAAGGCAACACTTTTTACAGCAAAGGCAACACTTTTAAAGAAAAGGACCTTAGTATAGCCACCCCCTCCCCCAACAAAAAAAAGTTGCCTTTGATGGAATAGTGTTGTCCTTGTTCAAAGGTAACGATTTCTTTATGTTTAGGCAACGTTTTTCAAGCGTTGCCTCAGATGAAATATGTTATAGTGAGTTACACAAGTCTTAGTACACAGAATCGTAAATTATCCTTAAAACAAAAAATGTCGTTTGCTGAAATCGACTAGAACTAGAGATAACGATACATGAGTTCTGAATACAATGGATTTCAAATTGAAAAAAGATAAAATTATATGTTCCTCTTTTCCTTTCTAATTAAAGTAGTAGCCAAACAAGACATGTATTTGAAGCAAAATTAGTTGACATGTATACATCACATCATATTGATTAGACTGCAGTATAATTCTTTCTTCCATAATTTCGAATCCAAGAATCTACTGGATTGTACAAGTCAAATGTATGTATAAGATTGCGATGCAAATAATATCGTCCTTTCCATGCTTTTGATTCTCTTCGACCATCAACTTGGAATAATGTTACTTCTTATAAGTTACTCTCTCAATTTCATATTAATAGTTGCTCTTAGAAATCTGAATCTTGCCAGATATATATTCACTTTTCAATGTATTAAAATTGGACAGAGTTTTAAGAGCGACTATTAATATGAAATGAGAGGAGTATCTTACAAGATGGGACATGCCTACAAAGCAGTGAAGATTCATATCGCTAATGGACAAGGCTCAATTCCTAGTTTTGGAGGAAGCGCCGCCTCTTTATATAGAAAACTTTTTGACTTAGATTATTGAGAACATTGGCCTTATATACGTGGGCACGCCTTGTTTGCCAGGAAGTGCCACCTCTTTGCAAGTTCGGCAGAGGTGTATCCATGTAAGAGTGCGAAGTCAAAAAGTAATTTAATTAATGACATCGTGAATACTTGCACATTAAGTGGGTAGAAGTGATCCCATTTCATGTGGTAACGAGGAAAGTCATATATACTAGCTAAATCAAATGCCTCGCCACTATTGCACTCAAGCCAATCAGAAGATCCATCAATCGGCTATATTGTGCACCCTCCTCCACATCCACTTTTGACTTAACATATTCTATATATCCACTATTTTAGAATTTGGACTTAGGTGATTGGACTAGCTACCATCTAGTTAGATTATGGGGCTGCAGATTAATTTTTTAATAAATAGATAACAAAGCTATTGTTAAAAGCTCCTATTTTATGATAACATTGTATACGTTTAAGGCTCATTATTCCTCTCTTGGCGTTTTAGTGTTTGTTATGTGGACACATTTATTTAGTTGGAAATTTAACCTTAATATTTTAGGATTTAATACACATGCATATATATATACATACATAATTTATATGCACTGTTAATGTAAAATTTTCTTATACTGACATTTAATCAGGACTGTCACATAAGTAAACACAATTTTGCTTTTTATGAGATAGTGGGCGTAGAAATCGATCATTTTTTATTATGTGATAGCATCTGATTTGATGTCATTGTAAAACTAGTTTATCTTAATGGTGTATAAAAATTAAACTTATATATATATATATATAAAGTATAAAAAAATTTATATAATTATATAAGAAAAATTATTATATAGATACAACATAATACATCATATTTAAACATACTCACAATAAAGTGAGTGTCATCCACCACTTTTTTTGTAAGTGTACTTAGTGATATGTTAAAAAAATTTCTTTGCAAAAATCTCTCATCATTTAAAGATATATGAGCATGCCATTAGAATTATTTAAAAAATATTTTTAAAAGTCATTTAAAAGATATGATTTTTTGTGTGGTATATAGTCGAATGGGGACAAAGTCCAAACACAACAAAAGCACAACTAAGGAAGCTGTCCTAGAAAGGAAACACCCACAAAATCATCTCTTAGATAGTGTTTATTTACTATTTTGGACAAAAATATAAAAATACTGAAGACACAAACTTGTTTGGTGGTGGAGGCAAGAATAGAAGATAAATTTTGTTCAGAAGAAAAACATAAAATTTCTGTATCTTCAAACTATGAAAATAGTGAGAACATGATACAAGATAGAAATTTAATATTTTTTTCTTCCAATAATATCCCTATGCATATTTATTATTTATATCTCGTCTCCACTGTCTTCATTGTTCCTGGATTTCGTCTTGTCTTTGTATTTCCTGTCTCAAGACAATAAACAAATGCTACCTCAGAAAACAACCTGGCTCTATAGGAATTTATTATTTATTGTGGAATGGACTATTTCTAGATGTCATATGTAATATTTTCATTGCAATTAATTTTTAAGTTTTTTCACTAAAACTTTTACGCTATTGTTTACTTTTCTAATTTCGTAAGCTATCAGATTTGTTTTTGCAAAAAAAAAAAAACTAAGAAATACACTCTCTAATTGGACTAACACTAAATACCACATGGCACTCCTTAATTACAATTCACTAATTATCATTCCCCCCTTTTCCATGCCTCTTCATCCAGCCTCGCCAACTTTGGATCCCTCTGCCGCATGGTATTTGACTTGTTATAGGCTCCAGCAATATCTTCCTGATGTGAAAGTTTTAGTCATTATGCCCATAGTTTTCTATTGACTTTTTTTTCCAACATTTCCTCTGATTACTGATATTTTATCTTTGAGCTTCCGTCAGACATTTATTAATTTTATCAATAATATCATTACTAACTCGTGCAATAAAAATTAATTCTATTAGAATTTGATTTAGATAAAAATATATAATTTATATTCTATAATTAAATAGATTATTTTAGAAAAAATTACACTCATCTTCCTTGAGATTTGGTAAAATGTAACCTTATCCCCTCTGTTTCCAAACTTTGCATACATGGTTTCTGAATTTTAAAAAATCCTATACCAATATCCCCTATTAATGTTAGTTTCTAAGTGACTTTGAGGGAACAATATTCATGTGCATAACACATGCTTTTTAATGACATTGTTATAAATATTAAAGATTACTATAATTATTGAATGATCATATTATTTTTTTTATTAAATGATAAAAACACATTATCTTCCCATTTGCCCTTTTTCCCAACATGGGAAGAGGTTGTGCATTTAACTTGATAAGTGTATTTTTATGTCAAAGGTTGGTTGAAAAAAATATATAAAAACAACAAGAAAAAAAGAAAGAAAAAGGTTGCAAAAGTTTGGAGGAAAGTGTGCCATATTGCAAATTAAAAGCCTATAAATGGTTAAATTGGACAAAGTGTACCCTTAGCCACTTGTACTCTTAGTATATGCATTTCCTCTCCTTTAACTAGACGTTTAACTCCATTGGCCTTTATATTCCCCCACCTTCACCTAAGCCTCATTACAACCCAAAGCAAGTCCTCTTGATTCAATATGCATGTGTGTGTAACGATAGAGAATGAGATCCATGTTAAGCCTATGGTAATGCATTTTCATTTGAGGTGATTGAGTGTGCATCTTAGCCCAAAACACTCAAGTGAATAAGTGGCAAACATTGACCTTGGGAGGATTTTTGTACTTGGTTTATGCATCATGCATGTGGATTCTATCTTGTGTGCTATGTTCTTGTTCATACCTTTCTTGTTGAGATCCTCTTTGATTGTTGGTGTGAAAGCTTATTGCTTGCATTTCTAGGTTCCAAAAGATTAGTATCTTGTTTTTTTTTTCATGCATTGTGCATTTTTAGAGTTAGTAGAATTAGGAACCCAGCCTCTTGCCGCTTCCCTCTAGTCTCTTACATGAAGACATGCAATTGTTTAAGTGTGAGAAAGTTTGATAAGTTGCATTTATATGCTCCTTTTGCTCTATAACTTTAGGCATATTGCATCATTTGTGTGCATAATTGGTTGACATTTGGTAGATTCACTTTTTGTCCTCATTGGGCATCATTAAATGAAATCATGGATCTTTGCACCATTTTGATAAATAAATATATTTTGGAGCTTTCTACTTTTAATCCTCTTTTGTGGGTATTATTTGCTTGCAGAGACTTCCCATGTTGGTGTATGAAGACCATAGAAGTACATGGAGTTTGTAACAATGTTCAATTTGGGAGAATTTGGGGAGCTAAATAGAAGTTGTCTGGAGCTCATTCACAGCAAGTATTGCAATCGAAAATTCATATATTTCTCTACAAAGATCATATTTAAACAAATAAAGATGTTTTGGAAAGCTTAAAAAGTTCTCTATAACTTTTATGTTCAACTCAAAACCCAGTTCCAAGAGCATCTTGGTGAAAATTGCGTTGCAAGATTAAAGGTTGCTGATATTTTGATGCTATCTAGTTTGACCCTCAGTTAGTATTTTTCCAATGTCTAGGAGCTATAGATGTTCGATTGAAGTGATTATTGTGGCATTGGAAAGCTTATTCAAAGAGCTACAACTTCTATTTCTAGGAATAAAAGCTAATTCAGACGTTTTGGGCCTCAAATGGGCTTGGAAGTGTACAAAATGGTATATGCACAAATGCAGTCTGAACACTATAGTGGTCTTGGACGCTATAACGGTCACTAGAGAGCAATAATGACCCAAAATTGTCCCTAAATCACTATAGCAATCCCCCATGACAGGTTCAGTTCGTAAAATAGCATTTTCTATTATTTTGGGCCCGGTTTTGACACTGTGATGATGTATTATATATACTAACTTAACCTTGGTTAATAGGGACCTTCCATAATTTTTCTAGGGTTGCTTCCATATAACATCTGTCACATCTAGCGTGCTACGTATTGCTGTCCCCAGTGTGAGTGTAATACCCTGCAGATATTGTCCGCTTTATGGCCTAATTATGTATCCCCCACGGATTTGTTCTTCCTCCTTCTTAAAGGGAAAACACATTTGCATAGGCGAGGTTCCCATACCCTTATAAGGCATTCTTCGTTCCCCTCCCCACCGATGTGGGACTAATTCCACTCCTCCTAGTGGGGGCCCCAACATCCTCGCTGGCTGGCACGTTGATCCCGAGACCAATTTTGATACCATTTGTAACATATGTCACATCTGGTCGCGCTACATATCGCCATCCTAGTGTAAGTATAACACCCGACATGTAGATATTGTCTACTTTGGGGCCTAACCAGGTATCCCCACGGATTTGCTCTTCCTCCTTCTTAAGGGAAAACGTATCTGCATGGGTGAGGTATCCACACCCCTATAAGGCATTCTTCGTTTCCCTCCCAACCGATGTTGGACTACCCCTTTTAGTGAGGGCCCAACATCTTCACTGGCTGGCACGCTGATCCGAGATCGATTCTGATACCATTTGTAACATCTGTCACATTGGAGCATAACATATCACCATCCCCAGGATAAGTGTAATACTTGACATGCAGATATTATCCGCTTTAGGGCCTAACTGGGCGCCTCTCATAGATTTGCTCTGCTCTTAAGGGATGTATCCATACCGTTATAAGGCATGCTTTGTTCCCTCCCAACCGATGCTGGACTAGTTCCACTCCCTTCTAATAGAGCCCAACGTCCTTGCTAGCACATTAATCCCAAGATCGGATTTGATACCATCCATAACATTTGTCATATCTAGGCGCACTATGTATTACCGTCTCTAGTGTGAGTGTAACACCCGACATGTAGATATTGTCTGCTTTGGGTCCTAATAGTGTGCCTCTATCGGATTTGCTCTTCCCCCTTTTAAGGAGAAAACATGTTTGTATGGGGGAGATATCCATGCCTTTATAAGGCATGCTTCGTTCCCTCCCTAACCAATGTTGGACTAGTTCCACCCCTCCTAGTAGGGCCTAGCGTCCTCGCTGGTTGGCTAATGCGAGTTATCGTGACTCACAAACAAATTAAACTTTATAAAATGTTAAGTTGCACAAAAAATATAGTAAAGGGCACAACCTAAGTCGTCTCTGAAGGAGGCTTCAATACTTAGTTGGGAAAAATAGGAGTTTGGAAGAATGAAATTTAAAATAATTAAAATTAAAAGATAATAGCAATGAGATAATAGCAACAGTGAAGAAGGCACTAGTGCACAGGATTCCTAGGATTGGAAATCAATTATCATTGATTAAATACTAAACCCATTGGTGGCTATTAGTAATAAATTACTTGCAGTTTATTAGTGATCAATCGACCTCTAGAATTTGATCAATGCAAATAACTAATAAATGTGATCTCAATTTAGTTAGAAATCACATTAATATAATGAACCAATTGCTATAGTCTAACACCAAAGTTAATTCTAATGTTCTCCTTCAAATATAAACCAATAAATCTATCAATTTATGCTCAAAGGGTTTCCTTGAACGATGATCACCAATTTAGTTATTCCCATAAAGATTATAGCAATCACCACAATAATTAAAGGAATAGAAACTGGAGAACATTAATAAAACCAATGCATTTAATATAAACAAAGGGTCTCAAATGTCATCCTAATCCATCCTAAATCCCTACACTAGTAAAAAAATTTACTCCTCCATCTCTAGAGGATTACAACAATGAAGATAAAAGAATCTGAAAATAATAACAATAATCCTTGCCACAATCTCCAAGACAAAGCACATTTACCAATGGAATCCCTAAGAAAAAGAAGAATAGAGAAGGAGAAAGAGAGAATAATAGCAACTGATAGTGCAGCCTAAAAGTGAGTTAAAAGCTTAGGTAAAAGTTTGTAACAATCACTTAAATACTGCTCTCTAAAAATGGGCCAAAGTGGGCCCAAAAATATATTAATGAGCTATCAGTCCGCTATCGCACGAGCGCTACAACGTTCACTAGAACAGTGAGGCTCAAAAATTTATGGAAGTCTTTCTGCGAGCGCCTAGCAGGAAATGAGTGCCTACACTCACCCGAATATGAGCTTTATGACTTTTATTCCTTTTTGCTCCAAACTTCTTCCAAAGAGTTTCTAGCCTTATTCTTGATATTTTGCACTTGATCCAAAACTCCTATGCACAAAACTTACTCAAAGAGACAAGTTAAATGCAACAGGGTGTAATTACAAAATATTTCAAAATTAGTGCAAAAGCCAATGATTTTATTAAAATCACGCAATGAGGAATAAATCAAAATCCTAATTAATTACATTGATAACACGATAAAAGTCAACCAAAAAGCTAAGGTTTGGTAGTAAGATAAGTGGCATAAATGCCCCTTATCACGGCTCATTGATTTGGGGCTTGGCTCTGATACCATCTGCAACATCTGTCACATTGGTGCGTTATGTATCGCCATTCCCAGTGTGAGTGTAACACCTTACATGCAGATTTTGTCCACTTTAGGGCCTAATAGGAAGCCCGTCACTGATTTGCTCTTCCTTCCCCTCAAGGGGAAAATGCATCTGTATAGGTAAAGTATCCACACCCTTATAAGGCATGCCCGTTCCCTTCGCCAACTGATGTGGAGCTAGTTTCACCCCTCCTAGTGGGGGCCCATGTCCTCCTTGCCTAGCACGTCGATCCCGAGACCGACTCTAATACTATTTGTAACATCTGTCACATCTAGTCGCCCTATGTATCGCTATCCCAGTGTAAGTGTAACACTCGGCATGTAAATAGTGTCCGTCTCCGAGCCAAACGGGCACCCCTCATGGATTTGCTCTTCCCCTATCTTAAAGGAAAAACACATCTGCATGGGGGAGGTATCCACACCCTTATAAGGTATGCATCATTCCCTCCCCAACCAATATGAGACTAGTTCTACCCCTCTTAGTGGGGGCCTAGTGTCCTTGTTGGCTAGCACGCCAATCCTAAGACTAGCTTTGATACCATTTGTAACAACTGTCACATTTAGGTGTGCTACATATTACTGTCCCCAGTGTGAGTGTAACACCTGGCATGTAGAGATTGTCCGCTTTGGAGTCTAATGGGAGCCCCTTATGGATTTGCTCGTCCTCCATCTTAAAGGAAAAACGCGTATGCATGGAAGAGGTATCTACATCCTTATAAAGGATGCTTCATAACGCACAGCAACCAATGTGGGAGTAGTTCCACTCCCCTCTAATGGAGCCCAGAGTTCTCACTGGCACATCAATTTCGGTCCTGGATCTGATACCATTTATGACATCTGTCACAACTAAGCGCACCACATATTGCCATCCTTAGTATGAATGTAACACCATACATGAAGATATTGTTCACTTTGAGGCCTAATTGGGTGCCTATCACGGATTTGCTCTTCCTTTACATAAGGGGAGAATGCATCTGCATATGGTAAGTATCCACACACTTATAAGACATGCTTTGTTCCCCTCCCAAACCAATGTGAGACTAGTTCTACCCTTTCTAGTAGGGGCCCAATGTCCTCATTGGCTAGCACACCAATCCCAGGATCTGCCTGTTACCATCTATCACAATTGTCACTTCTAGGCGCGCTATGTATTGCCATTACCAGGCGAGTATAATACCTGGCATGGATATATTGTCCGCTTTGGGGCCTTTAGGTGCCTCTCATGGATTTACTCTTCCCCCATCTTAAGGGAAAATGTGACTGCATGGGTAAGGTATCCACACCCTAATAAGGAATGCTTCATTCCCCTCCCTAACCGATATGGGACTTGTTCCACCCCTCCTAGTGGGAGCCCAGCATCCTTGAGGTTGGCACACCGATTTGGGACCTATTAATACCATCTGGAATATCTATCACATCTGGGCATGCTACGTATCGTTATCCTTAGTGTAAGTGTAAAAACTAGCATGCCAATATTGTTCGTTTTGGGGCCTAACTGGGCGCCCTTTGTGGATTTGTTTTTCCCTCTCTGAAAGGGAAAACACCTCTACATGAGGTAGGTATCCACACCCGTATAAAGCATACTTCGTTCCCTTTCCCAACTGATGTGGGACTAGTTCCACTCTTCCTCCTGGAGATCCGGCTTCCTTGTTGGCTAGCACGCTGATTCCGAGATTGGCTTTGATACCATTTGTAACATCTGTCACATCTTAGAGTGCTACGTGTCACCATCCCTAGTGTGAGCGTAACACCCTGCATGTCGATATTATCCGCTTTGGAGCCTAATGGATGCCCTCACAGATTTGCTCTTCCCCCATCTTAAGGTGGAAAATGCATTTGTAAGAGAGTGGTATCTACACCTTTATAAGGCATATTTCCTTCCCCTCCCTAACCGATGTGGGACTAGTTCCACTCCCCTCTAATAGAGCCTACCATCCTCGCTGGCACATCTATCCCGAGACCGATTCTGATTCCATCTATAACACCTGTCACATTTGGGTGCATTACGTATTGCCATCCCTAATATGAGTGTAACACTCGGCATGATATTATTTGCTTTGGGGCCAAATAGTGTGCCCCTCATGGATTTGCTTTTCCCCTCTTAAGGGAAAACACGTTTGTACGGGGGAAGTATCCACACCCTTCATTCCCCTCCCCAACCGATGTGGACTAGTTCCACCCTTTCTAGTAGGGGCCGAGCATCTTCACTGGCTAGCATGCTGATCCAGGACCGGCTCTGATATCATTTGTAACACCTGTCACATCTGGGCGCTGACGTATTGCTATCCCTAGTATGAATGTAAGACCGACATGAGAGATATTGTCAGCTTTAGGGCTTAACCGGGCACCCGTCACCTATTTTCTCTTCTCCCATCTTAGGGGAAAACGCGTCTGCATAGGGGAGATATCCACACCCTTAGAAGGCACACTTTGTTCCCTTCCTTAACCAATGTAGGACTAATTACATGCCTCCTAGTGGGGCCCAATGTCCTCGCTAGCTGGCATGCTGATCCCGAGACCTATTCTGATACTATTCGTGACATCTGTCACATTTGGCACGGTGCGTACCACCGTCCCTAATGAGAGTGTAACACCCGGCATGCAGATTGTCCGCTTTGAAGCCTAATAGGCACCTTTACGTATTTGATCTTCCCACATCTCAAGGGTAAAACACATCTGGGGGGAGGTATCTGCACCCTTATAAGGGATGCTTCGTTCCCCACCCTAACCAATGTGGGACTAGTTCCACTCCCCTCTAATGGAGCCCAGCTTCCACTGGCACATTGATTCTGAACTGGCTCGAATACTATCTATATCATCTGTCACATCAGCGCACTACGTATCATCATCCCAAGTATGAGTAGTGTAATACCCAGGATGTAGATATTGTCCGCTTTGGAGCCTAACTTGGAGCCCTTCACGGATTTGCTCTTCCCCCACTTAAGGGGAAAGCGCGTCTGCATGGGGTAGGTATCTACACATTTATTAGGCATGCTTTGTTCCCTACCCCAATTGATGCGGGACTAGTTTCAACTCTCTTTGTGGGGGCCCAGGATCCTTGCTAGCTGGCATACCGATCCTGGGACCTCTGATGCCATTTGTAACATCTAGCACATATGATCGCACTAGGAATTGTCGTCCCCAGTGTGAGTGTAATATCCAGCATGGAAATATTGTCCGCTTTGGGGCCTAATTGGGTGCCCCTCACATATTTCCTCTTTCCCCCTCTTTAAGGGAAAAAAACGTTTGCATGGGCGAGGTATCAACACCCTTAGTAAGCATGCTTCATTTCCTTCCCTACCGATCTAGGACTAGTTCCACCCTTCGTAGTGGGGGCTCAGCATTCTCGCTAGTTGGCACACTGACTTGGAATCGGCTCAGACCATCTGGACATCTGCACATCTGGGCGCGCTACGTATCACCGTCTCCGTGTGTGTGTAACACCCGTCATGTAGATATTGTCTGATTTGAGGCCTAATTGGGCACCCCTCATGGATTTTTTTCCCCCTTAAGGGGAAAAGTCCTCTACATAAGGGAGGTATCCACATCCTTATATGGCATCCTTCGTTTCCTCCTAACTGATGTGGGACTAGTTCCATCCTTCCTAGTGGGGCCTAGCGTCCTCATCACGACAAACCAATCTCGAACTGACTCGATACCATTTATAACATCTGTCACATCTGGAGCGCTACGTATCACCAACCCTAGTGTGAGTGTAACACCCGGCATGCAGATATTGTCAGCTTTGGGGCCTAATAGCGTGCCCTTCATGGATTTGCTCACCCCCCATCGTAAGAGAAAAACACGTCTGCATGGGAGGTATCCACACCCTTATAAGGCATGCTTTGTTCCCTTCCCCAACCAATGTGGGGTAGTTCCACCTTTCCTAGCAGCGGCCCAGCGCTCCGCTGGCTGGCATGCCGATCCTGAGATCGGCTCTAATACCATTTGTGACATCTGCGCATCTAGGCGTGCTATATATTGCCATCCCTAGTGTGAGTATAACACCCAACATGTTGATGTTGTCTGCTTTGGAGCCTAATGGGCGGCCCTCATAAATTTTCTTTTCCCCCATCTTAAGAGGAAAACGTGTCTGCATGGGTGATGTATCTATACCCTTATAAGGTATACTTTGCTCCTCACCCTAATTGATGTTGGACTAGTTCTACTCCTCTCTAAAGGAGCCCAGTGTCCTCACTAGCAAATCGATCCTAGGACCAGCTCTATACTATCTATAACATCTGTCACATTGAGTGCACTATGTATTGCCATCCTAGTTTGAGGGTAACACTCGCAGGTAGATATTGTCCGCTTTGGGCCTAACTAGATGACTTCACGAATTTACTCTTCCCCTTTCTTAAGAGAAAAGCGTATGAGTGGGGTAGGTATCCACACACTTATAAGGCATGTTTCGTTCTTCTCCCCAACCTATGTGGAATTAGTTCCAACCCTCCTAGTGGGGGCCAAGTGTCCTCGCTGCTGGAACACTAATCCTGGGATCGCTTAATACCATCTGGAACATCTGTCACATCTGAGAGCACTACGTATTGCCGTCTCGAGTGTGAGTGTAATACTTGGCATGGAGATATTGTCCGCTTTGGGGCCTAACGGGTGCCCCTAATGGATTTGCTCTAGCCCCCTCTTGTGGGGAAACGCTGCATGGGCGAGGTATCCACACCCTTATAAGGCATGTTTCATTCCCTTCCCCAACCAATGTGGGATTAGTTCCACCACTCTTAGCGGGCCCTAGCATCCTTGCTCGCTTTCACACTGATCCTGAACTACTCTAATACCATCTATAACATCTGTCACATCTGGGCATGCTATGTATCGCCATCCCCAGTGTGAGTGTAACACCAAGCATGTAGATATTGTCCATTTTATGGCCTTATTAGGTACCCCTCATAGATTTGCTCTTCCCCTCTCTGAAGAGGAAAACATGTCTGTATAGGGGAGGTATCCACACCCTTATAAGGCATGCTTCGTTCCCTTCTCCAACTAATATCGGACTAGTTTCACCCTCCTAGTGGGCGCCCAACATCCTCGCTGGTGAGTACACTAATCCCGGACCGGCTCGATGTCGTCTATAACATCTATCACATCTGGGTGCGCGAGTATCGCCGTCCCTTGTGAGAGTGTAACATTCGGCATGAGATATTGTTCGCTTTGGAGCCTAAAGGGCACCCCTCACGTATTTGCTCTTCCCCATCTCATGGGTAAAACTCATTTTCATGGGGGAGGTATCCATATCCTTGTAAGGTATTGCTTTGTTCTCCTACCCAAATGATGTGGGACTCGTTCCACTCCCCTCTAATAGAGCCTAGCGTCCTTGCTGAACATCGATCCCAGGATCGACTTTGATACCATCTATAATATCTGTCACATTTGGGCGCATTACGTATTGCCGTCCATGTGAGTGTAACACTTGGCATGCGGGTAGTGACTTGGATTGCATCGTAACTGCATTTTTTTGTGTAACTTAGTTTTTACAATATTTTTTATTTATTGTAGGTAGCGACAACTCACATCAGTTGTATTAAAAAATATTTAAAGACCAATTGAATATATTTGAAAGTAATAATTTGATGTTGTTAAAAATTTGTATGTCTATAGTTGCACTGAAATATACTAGGACGAAAGCTCCTAATTTAAGCGAGAAGCTATCGAAATTTTCTAGAATTTTTGTTAAGAAAATAAGATTAAAAATAATTGTACGAAAAATTTAAATGGCAGTTGAATTTGTATTTAAAATTAATAATTTAAATAGTTTTAGGGTCTAGGGTTACTCACACCCAATGTAATTAATACTTTTTGTGGATTGTTTAATTGTTTTAGTATAGCAGGTAGAGGCAGAGGTCGACCTTGGAAAGTCGATTTACCCACCACCGCCCTTCCACCATCTCCACCTCCCCTTTGAATACCTTGACCTCCATCATTGCCATCACCACCCTCCCTTTAGGATGACCTCGTATCTTATTAGACTTCTGCCCCTCGGCCTAGATGGTAGGCTACTTAGGCCTAATAGTAAACCACTTCGCCAGATTAGACTAACGATAAAGACATGTAAGTTTAAACATGTTTTCTATGACATTCTAATTTTGTATTTTGTATGATATTTAAAATATTTTATTTTCATTGTTTTTAATTTAGTTCATCTATGTAACAACTTTGATCCATTTGTTGAGGGTCACTATCCGATCATAGAGGTTATACAAAGTAGGTATAACCACCCATGGCTCATTTGGATTGACATCTCGAGATATGTCAAGGAGATGTGGTGGTAGGAGTGGAAGGTAATTATATGATTTGTTTGTTTTTGTTAAAATATATATGTTTATATTATTTATATGCTTATGATTACTTACATGTTGTGAGTTTTGTTCATGCAGAGGGCGTTTTACATTCTGCGAGCACGAGCCCGCGTTAAGAAAGCTTGGAGGACTAGGTTCTCCAAGCGATTGTGAGACATGTTCCATAATGTTCGTAATGGCCATATGAACAGCTCATGGTTAAATGATGCCACCCTCAGGAAGCTG
The DNA here is from genome assembly GCA_030441495.1 of Dalbergia oliveri. Taxonomy (NCBI): domain Eukaryota; kingdom Viridiplantae; phylum Streptophyta; class Magnoliopsida; order Fabales; family Fabaceae; genus Dalbergia; species Dalbergia oliveri. Next base: position 11,904,437 of record JAMLFY010000016.1, read on the forward strand.
TGCACCCCAGGCCTTCAACCGACCTTCAAAGATAGGTCCAGGAAGGGAAAACAAACTAGGCCTTATAGAAAGCCAGGTCGTTACATACGTGTGGGTCGAGCATCTAGGAAGGGACCTGGATGCGTATGGCAAATCTTTAATCTTTCTACATTTAATTTATTATTAAATGTTAATTTACTGTACTTAAATTATGGCAAATACTATGTTTTTATGAATTTATTATGTATATCTGAGTTGAGGAATTAAACTGCCCTTCGACCTAGGGAAAGCGTTTTGGGAGACCACAGGAAGGAGAGTTTGGAGAGATCTGGAGACCATCGCTCCGAGACAACTTATGTAAGTTTGAATTTATATATATTTCTACTTAATTTTTATTACTTTCTCATTTATGTCATAATTATTACTTATAATGTGTTTTTATCTTTTTTTCCTTTGCAACATGAGTTTACAAACTTTTGGGAGTAGGCATAAACCCAGGACCAAACTTAGGTGGCTCAGAATGGGCTCGATGCTGATATCCCTCCTCTTCCAAACAAGGAGGATGTATGGGCCTAGATGGTGGCCCTTACAAGAGTCGCATGTATGGGATTGGGTACTACCCCAAGTAGATCCCTATCCTCTACCACTGGGTCTTCTATTGGGATGATGCCTTGGCGGGCGTCTACATGCACTCAACCAAAGCTTGGAGCAGACACAGCTCCTTTAGCAACTCTAGGAGCCAGGAGGTGAGCAGGAGTGGAGCAAGAGCTCAGGGAGATCCGACAACATAAGTTTTCCATGGAGTAAGAGGAGGAGAAGGCCAAGAAAGAAAAGATTAAATTCAAGAGGATGTAGAAGAAGATTATTGCTGATGTGATGAGCATTTTCAGGGACATGTAGGCCTCAGGATCCTTTGCTTCCAAAAGAAGAAGCTCCCCCAGATGCCACCCCCTCCATTTTTTAGGGCTCCTTACCGCCGATGGCATGGACGATTCCGATGGGTCCGATAATGATGCCGACGCCAATGAGGAGGAGTTTAGCTAGTCTTTATCTAGCATTTTTTATTTCATTTTGGATACTTTTTACGTTTTTTGCACTTTGTATATATCTTATTCATATACTTTGTTTACTTTTTGCATCAGTTTGTTGTTTTATTATCATTTCATTATTTTCTTACTTAATATCACTTTAGTTGATAATTAAATTATTATATAAATAAACAAATAATAATTAAGTACCAAATAATCCATATTTTATATAGATAAGCTACACATGGTAATGAAATAAGTTATTTAAAAAAAATTAAAACGTTTGTTATAAATTGTATTTTCAAATTAAATATTTTTTAAAAAAATCAACTCATCAATAAAAATTAATAAAAAATTATTCTTAATTTTAAAAACCCTTCAGTAAAATTAACATAACCTGTCGGTAATATTATTTATTTGACAACCTTGATGGCGCCTTTAATGCAATTGTACCATCTGGTCTTTATTTTTTTATCATTGGTATATCCGTCGAAAATTACCAATTAGTTTACCTACCCGTCGGTAATATTTCATCAACGGCCAAAAACTGTGGCCCATACCTATCGATAACACGTCATTTTTTCGCGCATTTCTTGTAGGGAATATCGCGTTGGACGAATCATTGGAAACTATTTGTTATCTTTAGGGACGATGGTGAGTGTTCTAGTACGATTTGGCATTATCCACGTAGCTTCCAAATTTTCTTTACTAGTGATATTCATGCACTGTGTGTAAAATTAGACTCATCATGGTTATTCAAAAATTATATCATAATGAGTTTCGAAGAAGAAGATTTCTCTAGGGTTCCTAGTTTGGTGCAAGCATATGGAAGGCTAAGAAAAATGATCTTTTAGAATGATGTTTTTGCTCCTCAAGAAATAGCTACGACCTCTCAAAAACTTGTTTGTGATCTTTTCTTAGTTTTTCCTTCTACTTCTTAGGTTTTTCTGTCCTGTTACCTACTTTTAGTAGTAGTGTAGTTGGGTGATTCACTCTCTCTTTCCTTTTGCTTGTAGTGCTTTGGGACCAACCTTTGATTTTCATTAATGAAATTCCTATCTATCTTTGATAAAGTTAAAAAAATTATTCTCGCCATCTATTATCTATAATTAAATGGACCTTCCACTAATGCCAATTGCAATTCCTAATTACTATTAATCAGAAAACACTCTTCTCAAAATCTATCTATCTATTAGTTATAACCACATAATTACCTCTAAGTGTCACATGATAACTTCTAACTAAAATTAATGAAAAAAAGTCATTCTTGCTAAAATCTATCAATTATCTATAACTAACTAGAATCACTCCAAGTGTTACGTGACAACTCTTAATTACAATTAAAGAAAAAATATGCTCTCTAAAATCTATGTATAGATTATCTATTATTTTATAACTAAACGGAGTATGTCCAAGTGTCAATTGATAACACTTAATTACAATTAAACAAAAATTACTCCCATTAAAATCTAGCTGTCTATTATCCATAATTAAATTTCTATCTCTAAGTTCAACGTGACAATGTCAATAGAATTAAAGAAGGATTGTTTTTGGTAAAATCCAGCTATATAACTATTATCTATAACTAAATGGCATATCATTAAATGTCATGTGGTAACTCATAATCATAAATCAAAATTAAAGTAAAATTACCCATGCTAAAATTTATCTATTACCTTTAATTCCATGGAATATCTTTAAGGGTTTGTTTGGTGCATAGAATTGGAATTGAATAAAGCTCATAATTTAAAATTTAATATAGCATAGAATATTAAATTTTATGTTTGGCTAGCTCTTACAAAGAGTTAGGATCCAAAACTAAAATTCTAAATTCAATTCCATTTCTATTACTCGATATGTGATCTATGACTTCAAATTATTTTTACTATATTAAGTTTGTGGCCAACAATGACAATGGGCGGTAGACACGATAGTTAATGCTAGCAGCGGGCGGTGGAAAAGTTGTAGGTGACTAGTGAAGGGTGGGCAGCCATCAATGATAGGCGATCGACAATTGACAACTAGCAGGAGGAGCGGGCACCGGTAGATGTAGTTGGGTATTGGGAGATGGCGGGCAATGAGAGATGGTCATAGTTTGGGAACGACAAAAATTGTGAAATATGGAATTGACAATTTTTAAGGTATGAATTAAGAATTGGAAAATGCTTAGGGTAGTTATTTTTCAATTTCATGGAATTATTATATGGAATTGTGATTCTATTTCTAAAATGGCTATCAAACATATATTTTGGAATTGGGCCGTCCAATTATAATGCCATACTCAATTCAATGCGCCAAATGACCATTAAGTGTGTCACATGACAATCTTAATAACACTTAGGGTGTGTTTTGTTGAAGGGTAAAATTGGGGAAAAAATTCATGGAAAAACTTCATGTGTAAAATGTACGTCTCATTTTCTGTTGAGTACAAATGATCGAAATGCCCCTAAGGTCATTTTTGCCCGAAATTCAGGAAGTCGACCCATCTTCGAATGGGTCAACTCAATGTTTGAAGGGGGTTATAACTATTATGTTTGATATTCGAGGTGAAAATCTCGTTTTCGAACTTTCGGCTCAAAATGGCCAAAATACCCGTGATGTTTTACGCGAGTAAAGGTGCCGTTGAGCCTTGAACTTTTCTAGGAAGTTTGGAATGATGTTTTTGAGTGGGTTGTGATGTTTAGTCGGGTCGGGAGGTCCGAGCAGTTTAGTGCAAAATTACCGTTTTGCCCTAGAACAATGTACAGTGAGCCTAATGACGTAATTAAGCAAACCTAAGCAATATTAGGCTTAATCGAAGATTAATTTATTTTGATAATTAATCTCAAGTCAAAATAATTTATTAAGGTTAATTAGAACCTAATATTGCTTAGTTAAACTCTAATTGCATTTTTTGATTCAAGATTCCTAGTCATGGAGTTTTGAATAGTATTTTCTCTAAAGTTCCTTAAATCAAGGAATTGTGTCTATATGTAATTTGACTAGAAAAGAGTTTTTAATTTGATAATCTAGTAAGAACACCCCCTACATCAAGTTTTGACAATCTTAATTAGTCATTACCTCACCTAAACACTTTCTTACAAACTCCTAACTAAAACCTTAATCAAAGATACACCTAAACACATCATTAAACCACAATTACATGGACAAATCATCCTTCCCCTTTGGGTTGAAATGCTGGCCAAATTCATGCTCTCCATTTGGTGTCACATGTTGATTTTTTTAAAATCTACTTCAAAAGCCATACTTTAGGCCATGTCTTGCCCATACCTATGCCCATATTCACCCATGCTTTAACCCATACTCAAAGCCATGCCTTGTAAGAGATATTTCTCTTCCTTGCCAAAAAGGCCGCCAGCCACTCCCCATGGATGCACCTCCATGTGTTGCAAAATTTCTATATATAGGCACCAAGGAAAACTTGTGATGTTTTGCTCATTTGTTCAAAGCTTCAAAGATTTCCTTCTTAAAGTTCCAAGAGTTTCTCTTCTTCTTCTTCTTCCTTTCAAAGAAGCCTTTCCATCACCACAATCCACCACAAAGAACCTTAAACCACCACTCCCTTACCTCAAACCACCTCTTAAACACCAAACATTTCCATTTCTAAGCTTGCTTTCTCAAGGAAAAATCATCTTCCTTGAGAAACCTTGTTGGCCGAATCCTTATTGCCATCCAAGAGAAGATTTTGTCTTCTCATTTCATCAAGGATCTAAGCTTTCTTTCATTTCTTTCAAGACTTCTTTAGGTATGGGTTTTATTTCAAAGTTTTCTTTACTTTCTTTAAGAAAAGTTCTAGTTTTCTCTTGGTTTTCAAGCTTTTCCTTTCCTCCTTTCATTTTCGACCTTAGAACCTTTTCATATGAAAAACTTTATCTTGATGATGAGGTTTCAAGATAATGATCTTGTGATGCCATGTGAGAAACCTCTAAAGCTTGAAAAACTTGGTCTTGGACCATATATGCTTTTGTTTTCTTTCCTTTTCTTTGATCAAATATTTCGGTTTCTTTCCTTTCTTGATGATTTCGATTTTCACTTCCTTATTTGCAAAGTTTGTTAAAAATGTTAAGTAGATCACTAAAAGTTTTGTTAAGAAAATTAATCATATGTTTTCAAAGAGCTCTAAGCTTACCCTTGCCAACCTTAAAGTTGGTCAACCATTCTAAGAGTTTACTCTAGATTGAAGCCCATGAGCAATAAAATAAAGAATATGATTAGTTCTTTGTATGCTTGTTTAGATAAAGTGTTGAGTTTTGTGTCCATTTTCTTGAGCTTGATGATGAAGTTCAAAATCAAAGGCTTCTTTGAAGACTTGGTGCTAAGAACTCTAAAGCTCACTTTATGTTGTTAAGATACATATTGGGTTAAGGTTATAATGTTCTTCTAAAGTCTTGTAAGAGCTCTAGTTAAGATAAAATGAGTTGCATACATGTTTATGTTTATGCCTTGCATAGCATGTTTATTTTGATGCCATCACTAAGCTCTCAAGAATAACTAAATAAACTTGCATTATCATGTTTAAATTTCCAAGCTTGCATTTCATGTTTATATTTCAAGTTATCACTTAATCTTTAAAGATAATAATGAGGTTGCATCTCATATTTATTTTATGCTCTCACTTTATTTTATAATGAAGAGTAAAACAAGTGCATAGCATGTTTAAGTTTATGCCATCACCTAAATATCCTAGAGCTCAAAGACTTGCCCAAGTATCACAAGTAAAGTTTTAGAAAATGGAGGCATCCCAAGGAAGCCATTTCGGCCTTGTGATGATGATGATGGACTTGAGATGAGTTCATCTAATCATAAGTGCCCATAGCCTATGTCTTGGAATTTTTCTAAGCTTAGGTGTACTTAAAAAATGTTATGAGCAAGATTTTATGTTTTAAAACTATTTTGTGAAATAAATAATTTAGCTACTGACCTCACTTTTATTTTCATGATATTAATGAGATAAATTGGTTTCTAAAGGAGTTTTGAGCTACAAAAATTATTCCAAGAGAAAACTAGTAACTTATATGCTTTTAAATCATGGATTTATGTGATCACATGATGCTTGCTTTTCGGTTCTTCCTTGACATGTTTGGCCACTATATTGAACCTATTTTATGGTAGTAAAGTGTGTAATTTTATGTTTGAGTGAAGCAGGAATGATTTGGGAAAGCTAGGAAAGAATAAGTAACTAGAAAGGACTAAAAATGAGAATTTTAGAACACTTAGATGTAAGAATGGTAAATTCTATTCCAGCATAATTGGACTTAAGAAAAATGGTTTATAATTAGTGGATATGTGTAGGAATCCCCCATAATTGGTTTAGGAGTTGATTATGGAGCTTTAGGCGAAGAGAACTTAGAAAGGTCAAAGACGGAGATTCTAGGACCCGTAATCATATAATAATTTTCTGAAGTGATGTAATGCTCTTTGGTTATGTTAGTAAGCATAAACATTAGAGGAACTTATAGGTAATGATCCATTAGGTGAAATAAAGATCCATAACGAAAGTTAGGTTAATTAGAACATAAGTTTAAGATTCGTAAGGGCCAAAGCATAAGATATCTTAAGATAAGGAGGTGCGATGTGAGAATGAGATCAAGTGAGTATAGCTTTGATGTATGTGAATGTTTTAAATACCGTGAGTATGATAATGTATGGATGTGTGGCATGTTGCTATGATGATGTGGTATGCTCTGTTTACAATGCATGAGAATATGAGATATGAATAGAGGATATGTTATATGATGTTCTATGGTTATATGCTCATGCTGCATCCATACAAGATATGATAATGAGGAAATGATCCCATTATGACTTCCGAGTTAAGGGTTGTACGAGGTGATCCAAGAAAGAGATGTGATTCCCCTTTTTTTGCGTATGAATCTAGCGACGGCTAGTTAGGATGAGCTCATTCCTAGGCAATGGGTGTATTTGGAGTTTTGGTGGCTATGTGAAAATCGCTGGGGCGGCATGTGGGTGGATTTTGGTGGCTACGATGAGGGTGGAAAAGTTAAGAAAGGAACTCGAAGAGTTCAATTTTGATAAAGTAAAAGACGCACATGCATATGTTTCGTGGTTGTTTTATTGGTGCTTATGATTAAGTGATATATGTTGAGTACGTGAACTATCGTGCTCAAGCATTGCCATGCATACATAAAATATCTGCTGCATTCATACCATCAAGACTCATGCTAAAAGAAACCTACTTCGGATAATAGGATTTGAGAAATTTAAAACTGAACCTATGTATGCACACCTCTTTTATAATGAAACCCGAAGTGGTTGGGGCGACGATGATGACACTTGTGTTAAAGTCGTGGAGCCCTACTAAGAATCTTGTATAAGTAATCTCACCCTTTTGTTTTCCCTCCCGTGTCGTCTCCAGACGGCATTTACGGATGTTCGTGATCTTCCTTGAGGCGTGGGCATAGGAATCATGTCATCTAGTCAGACCAGGGCACAGGAGAAGCATGAAGACTAGTCTAGCCTTGTTAACATTCTGTTTTGCGTTAGCTAAAGTTGTTCGGTGTAATTGATACCCCTAGGTGTCCTTATATTTATAAGGACATCGTTATTATGTTATGATTATGATATACTACTATAATTTATGTTGTGATTATTCTATGGCTTATTCATGGTTGTTATGATGACGTATATCGATTGTTATGTTTTACGTTTAATAGTTGGTATCTATGCGCCTATGCGGCTTGCATTTTAAGTCTTAAGTTCAAAAAGAAAAATTTAGTCGTATTTTATTACTCGTATTTTAAAGAAAAGTAAGTCAAGACCTGAAATAAAGGCGTAACAACTAATAACTAACCGGAATGTGACTCGAGCGTATGAGGTTAAGAGTTAGAGTGTTACATAAAACTATATGTGAAACTCATCCATGAAATTTTCAGCTTTTTATACCCTTAACCAAACACCACCCTAAAAGAAAAACCATTCTCTCTAAAATATATTAATCTATTATTTGTAATTATATGGCTACCTCTATGTTCATGACAACTTGTTAATTATAATTAAAGAAAATTTATTCACTATATATTGTTTATAGATAGTAAATAATTGGAATACATCTAATTATAAGTTATTGTCTTATGACCTGAAGATCATGGATTCAAATCCTAAAAATAGCTTTTCTACAAAGTAGGGGTAAGATTATGTACATACCCTTCCCAACCCTACTGATAGAAACCTTGTGCACTAGAGTGCCCATTTTTTTATTGTTTATAGCTAATTGGAATACGTCTAAGGGCTGTACACTAAGGAGAAGGAAAGGGTTATAAAGTAAATTTCACTCTACAAATTTTTCCTTCTCCTCCCTTACTCACAAAACATACTTCAAGTGTCACTTGGCAACTCCTAATCTTAATTAAATAAAAATTGTTTCTACTAAAATTTATCTATTATCTATAACTAAACGGACAAGCTCTAAGTGTCGTGTAGCAGCTTTTAATTACAATCAGCAAAACTTTTTTCCACTAAAATTTATCTACTATTTTTCGCCTATATAACTAAATGCACTACATAGAACGTGACAACTTTAATTATAATTAAAAAAAATTTATTATGCCAAAGTTTCTTAAAATTTTCTCCATCTCGCATTGTCTATATCGCACTCTCTCACATATCCAATATAGTCAAAATAAATGAAATAATATACATATATATATATATATATACACACACACTTCATTTTTAAGAAAATAATAAAAAAAAGTCAAATAAAAAGGAAATCTAAAAAAATTCATGAAATCGAGGGAGCAAATACTAATGAACTCATAAAAACAAACCCCCAAAATTCAACTAATGAACAAGAGATGCCAGATAATTAGCGGCACAATTTTCTTCACGACAAATATGATAAATTTGAACCCAATCACGAAGCACAAAGACACTTTGTCATAGATGCACAAGGATTTCTATTAATAGATTCTTTGTTGATAAGAAAGATAATTAAAATAGAGTCTATTTTCAAAATAATGCAGTAAAAGACCTTATTTCAGGCCAAGGTCAGGGCGTAAGATTCCCCCTACATCTCAACTGTTGGATATTAAGAACGGAAAATTAGAAACACGTTGAACGATAAGTTGGTTCAGGGTGTTTTCTGGAGCATCTCATGGTCTTGTCTTTTTCACCATTGGATCAAGCTTTTTTGAGTTGGACTATCAAGAATGTATCTACTCTATTTTGTCTTAAAATTAAAATAATAGCACTATAACTCTCTAACTTTGTTGATCCATCCCTTTCTTATTAACACACGAGGATCTAATGCATTCACAAGTGGTGGAATTCAAGGGTTTAGGTGTTCATCTGTCGATGACGGTGAGTTGATGAATGATGTGATGAATGAATAAATGACAAACTCTCAAATCGTAGATGATGGTGTCTTTGAGAAGCTTTTGTTGTGTAATCTCTAAATTAAACCCCAAATGTTATTGATAAGGTAGAAGAGAAATTTTACCTCAAAGCCTTGTTAAGTTTTCAAACGGATTTGCTAATGATTGTTTTTGTTATGTTATTATCCCCAAAACGCCCCTCTTGAAGGTTACTTGTCTTATCACAACCATCTTGGATGGCTAGGTATTGGTTCTTCTAGATGCTGCGTTTAGTGGCCGTGGATTGTGTTCCCTACCAAAACAAGTGAGATGCATCTCTTGGATCTATTTCAGTGTCAGGTTCACTTGAATCATGTCTATTGACAACATTCTCATTGGATTCTCTGTTCGGTGAACCATTTGAAGAATTACAATTTTCATTGATTGCATGGGTACCAATTGTAAAATGACACATTTATCTGTGATTCTTTATAGATTGAAGCTTTTTAGAATCACTATTCATCCTCCCAGTGGTTATATGTGGACAAAGCAAAACATTTACCTGCCATGGAAGTAAAAGGATGGAATACAAATCGTGAAAAATCTGTAGTACTTTCTACTTCATAATTCAAGTCCATCGAATTGAATGCACCATTTATGAATATCCTATCCTCATGAAGTCTTCGAAACAAAAAAAAATGGCACAAAGTAAGAGAGAAGAGTCTTAAGTCGTTGAGAACATGGGATAGAGCTGGACGGGAAGGAAGAGGTGCCAATGTTGATCTGATTTTAAGTGTAAATAAACAACATAAACACCTTAGTTGCAATTTTAAATGATTGGATGCGGGGTAAGTTTTATAAGTTTTAGACAAGACCATCCGAAAGTCCAAAAGTGTGGAAGACTAACTATCCTTCACCTAGAAGCACAGGAAATTGGTTGAATAATCTGTATATTGAGTGTATGTTTTGGTAGAAGAAGATGGTGCATATTTGTGGGCCGAGTGAAATAAATACGATAAATGAATCTAAGCCTAATTACAATCATATACAAATCAATCATATCTCAATGGTATCTCATCATATCATAACATTAGCCACTACACTTGGACAAACACCAGAACTTTGCAAGTAGGACAAGAGAATGTGGAGAGTTGTCACACCTACAGTTCAGAGACGACACAATCATTTTATGTTCTGAGGGTAAGGACACAATCGTAAAAAACAGGAGATTACTTCAATGTTTTGAGCTCATGTCATCATTGAGTATTAATTTCAGAAAATAAATCTAAATTGTGAGTTACAATGGCTAATGCGAAGTTGCTGTAGCTTGGGATGTGGTGTTGGGAAATTACCCATGATGTATGTAGGTATCCCTTTGGGTGTAAACATGAAAAGAGTTGAAACATGAAACCCCATGATCAGCCAAATTGAGAAGTTTAGCCAGTGGAAATCTAAGGTTACATAGGATATGTTAGTATGTTAGTCTATTAATCTATAGCTATTATATCACTTAATATAACACATTAGTCAAAATGTCAAGGCAAAATAATGAAAATGGAGTAAAGAACTAATTTGATTCATATTTTATAATTTTAAAACTAACAAATTGATTTTTAAATTGCAGAGAGGAAAATGATTCAAGTATATAATCTTAAAAAATAGTGAATTTTGATTTTCTATTTGGCGGCTAGTCATTTGTACAATACAATTCTTAGAATTCGCACGGACGTGCCTTACCAATGGCTAGTGGGCAGTACATGGGTAATAGATAAATTGATTCAACTTATTTTATTTTAATTATAAAGAAATATTGAAAGAATGATGCGCGTCAAATGTCTAATGCTTGGAAGGGAATTTCTAGTGTTTGCTATGTTTTAGCGGAATTTGATTTGGAGGGTCAATGTGGTCAGGAGGCCAAATTCTGCACAGACCACTGGATTCCGGGGGTTCGTCAATTAAGGGATTTTGTTTTTGATGGCATAGATCATGCATTAATTGATGACTATGCTGCTAGTTATGCTAATGATTCTGGCTTTGTAATTGGGTGTTTTAGCCCAAAGTTTGCCGAGTGATTGTCTCAATCTGCTTTTAAGCCCATTAAAGCCCCAAATGATAACTCTGACAGAGAATCCTTTGCATGGCTTTGTTAATACCGAAATTTGTCCATGTCAAAATTGATTTGTCCTTAATAATTTACTGTTTGCAATATTCAATATTTCGAACAGTAAAGCTCTGTACCAAATTTTTGTTCGTTTTGTTCAATTTTTCATCGTCAATTTTTTTCTTATTTTGAAAAAATTCCAGAAATTAAAAATTTAAAAAGATAAAGCCCAATTCTGTTAGGTGCCCAAGTCGAAGCAGAAAATGACATTAAAAATAAAAAGACCAATAACAGACGAGACCGAAATCGTTTTAAAGAGAGAGCTTAAAAAAAGGGTCACGCCAAATACCCAAGCCCAACAAAATAAAAATCACAACCCATATTTTGCTCGTCTCAGTTACAGACTCGTGGGATTAAATCATAACGGATGCATGTCAGACCAAAATAAATAAAAAAATAAATAACGGATGCAAGTTGCTAGAATTTTGGGTGGTGCCTTACTTTATGAATAAGGAGCTACGACGATGAAGCTAACACATTCAGAAAAGGAGAGGAAACACACAGAAAGGCTACGCAAAAAAAGTAAAGATGAAGCAAGAGCCGAGAACAAGGAAATGATCGACAATCAAAGAGAGATAGGATCTAAAAAAATTCAGAGCAAGAAGGAAAATCAGAGAAAGATATTGCAACTTTCATTTAGAGCTAAAAGGTGAGATTTAATTTGATATCATGCTTTACTCTATTTTTGTGTCTTTATCCAATCTATCTCTGTTTTGTCTCTTCCCTGTGCAATGAACTAGTTATCGGTTGTTGTTTCATGCTGCTTATTTCTTGTTGATTTGCTTAAATACCGACACACCAAGTCACCAATACTGAGCACACATACACCATGAACCTTGAATTCACATAACAAATCACAGTAAGCATGGTTTAGCAAAATGGAACAAAAATTAAATAAATGTCACAACAGAGGAGAACAAAGGATGTAATATAGCTCTCTTCAATCCCTTTAACCCAACAGCAAGCTATCCCAATGCCCAGTAACAAAACCAAAGTCAAGCAAGAATACAAAGGTATATTTGGTTTGAGGTTCCAATTTTCATTTTCAATTTTTTAGTTCTCCAAATCTTGCGAAGGAAATATTGAAAATTCTGAAAACTATAAATTTCAGTTTCAATTTTCATTTCAGTTTTTAGTATTTCCTTCACAAAATTTGAAAAACTGAAAACTCAAACCAATCAGACCCAATACAATCCCACACAAATCCCTCAAATCTCTCTTTCAACATCAAAGAACAAATCTCAAGTTCACAGCGAACAAACTTTGCAATCAACACTATCACAACAACCTCCACAACACAACCACAAATCAAGCCTTTGCAAGCTCAAACGAGAACTTAGAGAGAGAGAGAGAGAGAGAGAGAGAAACGAGAAGCTAAAATGTCGTTGCCTTCTGCCCTTGCCAACCCGTAGCGGTTCCCACCTCTCCTGTGTGAGCTCCTTCAGTCAGATTCGTTGACCAATCCACCATCTTTCACCGTATGCAGCAACCTTGAAGCCGCCATGAAGACCATCACGTCTCGTCCTCGACATCACGCGCAACGGCCATGTGGGGCTATCACTGCATGCTCTTCGTTTAGCCATGAACCACCGCGGTAGTGTCACCACCGTTCTGCCATGGCCGCGCTCTCTCTCCCTCTCTCTTTCTCTCTTGAAACGTAAAGATGAAAGAAAAGCTAGAAGAGCCATGATATTTCAACAGGAATAATTCTATTTGACACCCACATTGGGTAGACACCCATATAGGTCCCATATGGTGTGAGAGGAGTGATGAAAAGAAAATAAGTTGAAAAAAAAAGTAAATGGTGGGACTCATGTTATGTGTGAGTAAGGTGTTTGGGTGTTTGAGAAAATTGGGTGTTGAAATAGCAAGGTTAATTTTAACAGCTCAAAATGATGTGTCTACCTACACCCACTCAAATCCAATGATAAAAAATAAGAACTCTTTCTTTAAGTAGGGTTCACATGAAATTCAAGGATGTTTAGTGTATTGGCTGTTAAACTAACATTTCTCAATGATAGTGAGTATTGTAACATTCTAAATTTAACGTGCCACAATTAATTTGAAAGAAAACCTGAGCAATTAAATTAACGATTAAGAGAGTTGATAACAACCACACGGTGGGTTAATCAACTCATTAATAGTTGACTAAAGTCAATAGAAGATTAATTCCTGATGAAAAAAGTTGAAAATAGATAAATATTAAGTAAATAAAAATTTGGGCACAACTTAAAAAAATTAAATTAATAATCATAGGAAAATAAAATCAAGGGCTAAGGTGAATAAATCTAAAAAAATAATTGAAGTATTTAACCATAAATTAACAAGAGAAAATTAATAAAAACTGAATATATTAAAATGTAATTTATAAAAAAATAGTCAAATTGAAATAAATAGTTTACCCGTAAAACGAATTAAGAACCTAAGTAAATAAACTAAAATAAAAGATTGAGAATATCAAAATATAATCTAGGACTAAGAATAATTAGAATAATGAATTTTATAATTAAAATTAGGGATAAATGCATTTTACCTCTAAATTTTAGGTCATGTGCAATTTACACCCTGACTTTTCAAAATATGCATCGCGACACTCTAAACTTTCAAACTATGCAAAAAGTATAATTTTAACAACTAATAAAGGTAAGATTTATGTGCACTTAACCCCCTGATATTTCTAATTTGTGCAACGGATACCTTGTCTATTAATATTATGTGCAATTAACTCCCTGATTTTTTATTGTGTGCAACCTGACACCTGTTATGACTTAAATTTTGGGTGGTTCTTTGCACAGTTTGAAAAGTTTAGAGTGTCGTAATGTACTATTTGAAAAGTAGGGTTTTTTTTGCTCAATTTGAAAAGTTCAAGGTGTTGTAATGCACGTTTTGAAAAGTCGGGTTTAGATTGCACATGACCTAAAATTCAAGGGTAAAATACATTTAACCCTTAAAATTATTTTATGTAAGAGTGAATTTACTAAAATACCCCTAAATTACACTACATGTATACATATATGAAAAATTATACAATTTCATGCATGCATACATGGAGGCCAGGGTTTTTACACCCTAAAAACAACCCATTTTCATTTCATATTGATGGTAAAAATGAATTAAAAACCCATTATGCAGCCTAGAATTTTAGGGATGCTTTTTAAGGTCAATCAAAAGCTATCATTCTCTCATTGGTTGCATGGCACCACCTAAAGCTATACTAGGGCACTTGAGCACAATCTCTACCCTCCCCCCAATGTGTGCAAATTCGACCTCCTCACTCCCCTATATGATCTCCACTTTGTTTCATCTTCATTCACACATACACTTAGCAATTTTGCAAGAATTCTATCTACCTTTCTATTCTCTCAACTTTCCTCTCAAGAACACCTTCAATCCTATCAAGAACATACCTTAAGCCCATCACAAATCATATCCCCTCTTCCTTATATCAATCCAAATAACATGCTCTTGCAAGATAGTTTCTTTGATCTTGTAAGAACAGTAAACACATTCACTAACTTCTAGCAAATCTAAGAAGGAAGAAACCTTTTCATCCTCTCTTATGTTGGTTATGGGTTAGGAGGCTCAAAGGGAACATTTTTGCATCTTCATTTACAATGTTTAATAAGCAATTTAATAGTTTTTGGTTGAGTCAAGAGGTGCCAAATGTACACCATGATAGTTAAAGTGTTATTCATCTTAGCAAAAACTCATTCTATCACAAAAGGACAAAACACATTATTGTTAGACTTTATATTGTTAGAGAAAGTGTAACACCCTAATATTTAACCTAACACACCTAGGACGTATTGAGATTAATTATTAGTTATTACTCTTTTGATCCATTCTTTAAATTCATTTTATCAAAATACTTAGCGAAAAATATGGGTGAAATTTTTCTTTTTGAAACATAAAACAAAACGTGAGCCACGCATCCTGGATAGGTAACATTATTCGCCCTACATGAGAAAAGAGAATTAAAACAAACAAGTCAACAGTACTAACACATTGCACATCCAAATATTATAATATCACAAATATTAACCATGCCGTCAATAAGAGTTTTGTCAAATATAAATATCCGAAATAAATAATAAGCCAACACAAGCATAATAATCTAGCATAATATTTTTCCGCTCCTACTCCTATTTAAGGGTAGCTCTAGATCGAAAAGCATCAGCATTCGTCATGAATATTGCCATCAACCTCTGAAGACGAGATGGAAAGAAAAGAAAAGGGAGTGAGAAACTTATAAAAGAATCTCCGTAGGGTACTCACCTCACAATGCATTGTGTCATCATCATCATCCTCAAGAATCTCGGGTTTCATTATGAAAATGTAAGCATGCATATGGTTCTTTTATTAATTTCCAAATACCTTTAGCCGAGGTCCGTGTCTTTTAGCATGAATCTTAATGTCATGAATGCAACATATTATATCGTGAATGTATGTCTATACCATATGCAATAAAATACACATTGAATGAACATAACATAACATATGCAATTTATTCCAACATAGTTCATTCATTTAGGTGACTTAAAACTTCTTATCCTCTTTTTTTGGGGTCACCCTAATACTCCACCGTTTGAGAGTTCTAGGTTATGAGCCCATACCTCACTAGTCGTCACTAGCATATATTTATCCCTTTTGATAAGCTAAAGTCCCGACTTAAAGTACGGGTTAGGGGTAAGAATCACCTTTTCACCACCTATAGTTTGATGGGTCCAAAGGATCATTTTCTCATATTTTCAGTCACTATTTAAGTCTTAGCATGTTATATCAAGATGCAGTACATAATGCATAAATATTATAACTCATCATATATCTTCATTTCATGCTCATAAAAAATTTATAAAATTATGCATCTCAATGAATAAAATATAACTATAACATGCCATATGATTTCAATACATGAACATAGCCATCTTAAGATATCATTCACATTCATTTTATCAAATTATCAATATTTACACATAAGCCCCAAAAGGGGTCAAATTGCAATTTCTCAAGAGTTATGGGTCAAAGTGCAAAGTTGCTAAATTTTGATATTTTGACAAAGGCCAACACTTCCAAAACTATTTCTAAGCGTTATACATGGTATTTTAAATACATAGACATATCAAATTGAATTCCTAACCCTTATAAGAATCCTTTGACTACATAATTGAATAACCTCAAATTAGTAGCCAATATTTGTAATTCTAGAACTTTCAAAATTTACGATTTTACATATTTCTAGTTACTAGTTTTTCATTGATCTCATATCAAGATGTTATAGACATATAAGACTTTTAAAATAAAATCACTTTAGGCCTACCTTAATCATGAGGCCAATTTATACATTGAAAGAATGTTCATAATTAACATTTTCACTTAAGATAAAAGGAGCAAGTCTTGAGCTTTAGAGATTTAGGTGATAACTAGAATCATAAACGTGCTATGCAACCTTATTTTAATCTTGTCTTTATAAGGTGATAACTTGGGAATATAAACATGATATGCAAGGCTTTGAAATAAACATGATATGCAAGTCCATTTCCTTATCTTTAATATTTAAGGTGATGACTTGAAAATTAAACATGATAATGCAAGGCTCAAAAATTAAACATGATGTACAAGTCAATTTGCTTATCTTTTAGAATTTAGGTGATAACTAGAAATATAAAGATGATGCAATAGCTTGAAATATAAATATGATGCAAGAGCTTGAAATATAAATATGATGCAAGTTTATTTACTTATCTTTAAGGATTTAGGTGATGACTTGAAATATAAACATGAATGCAAAGCTTGAAATTAAACATGATGTAAGTCCATATTATTATCCTTCAAGAATTAGAGTGATTGCTTGAAATATAAATATGAATATGCAAGGCTAGAAATTTAAACATGATATGCAAGTACTTGTAACATAAACATGGATGCAAGTTCCTTATTACATCTTGTTAAGTTTCAAACTCAAGACTTCTTAAAGAATGAATTCTTTAACTCCAATAATCTTAAGGAAAATGAAAGTGAGCTTTAGAGTTCTTATTACCATGGTTCCAAGAACCTTATTTTTTGAACTCATCATCAAGCTCAAAAGAATCGATTTAGAGAAAACTAACGATTTTTTTCATAAAACTTTTGATAACAAAAACTAAACCTTGGGCTTTAGAGGTTCATTAAGTGATGGATTCATAAACACCATCATGATTCCTCATCATCAAGCCATGGTTACTAACAAGCCATAGAAACCGAAACTTCAAGCAAAGAATCAAGAGAAAGAACATGAAATAAACTCCCTACTAAGTTGTTTCTTGTTTCCAAAAGATTAAGCTTGAGCTTATAAGAAGTGAGAACAATAAAAATCTAAATGCTAATGAGGGTGATAGATTCGGTCAAGAGAGGTTTGGGTGGAGGAAGAATTTTTCTTGTGTTTTTGTGTTTGGCAATGGAAAGGTTATATGTTTAGGAGTTGATTTATGGTTGGATTGTATATGCTTGAGGTTTAGAGCTTGGTTAGAGGTTGGGAATAGAGTCTCTTGAATATGAATGAGGAAGAAGAAGAAGCTGGAAACATTGAGAGAATTAGAGAACTTTGAGCAAACTTTGAGTAAGAAAACTATCAAAAAAGCAAGTGCTAAGGCTAAGAGAGTTTGTATATGCATTTTGGCCATGGAAGAGAACCTATTTATAGCCATTTGGGGGCTGTATGGACGTGCTAATCAGGCTGGAAAAATGGAGTTTTATTTCAATTTTTAATTATAGGAAACATTAAAGAAAGAAAGCATAATTAGTGGTAATAGTTTTTATTATGTATAATGGATGAAAAACTCCAAAATTGGGTACTAATAGGGGACAAAGGTGGCTGATTACCCTATAGTGGAATTGAGTGGGATTTCTTTTGATTAAATATGGCCTTAATTGGTGGAAAAGAAAACTTAAAGAAATGGTATTTTGGTTGGATATGTTTGCAAGTGTATGGTTGTTGAAAAAATATTAAAACATGGCTGATTAGGGATCATGAAGTGGTGCCATTTCTGATTGCATTAGGATCAGATTGGCTTTTATTTTTTAGTGGGAAATCATTTATTAGATGTTTAATTACTTAGGTAAAAGGTTAGGAATCAATAGGTTAGTGAAAAAGGGTAAAATGTTAGGTGTTTTGGTTAATTCAAGACAAGGTAAAGTAAATAATCATACATTAGAGAATGAAGTTAATTTCAAGTAGGTAAAAATCAATTTGTAACATAAATTCAAAACTTAAGATAAGAAAATATAGTTTTACTAGATTTTACCTAAACTGAAACCTAACCGTAAACTTGATATAATACATTCTTGTAATTAAGGAAAAGAAAATATAATTTTTTCCTTAAGTAAATATCTTAATTACCTCAAGTAATTATTTTTAACCTTAGATAATTAATTTTTAACTCTAGGTTAATGATTGAAATCAACTTGAATTGAATGGAGTTAAAATTGCCTTAATTACTTAAGTAAAACTCATTAAGCATTCACTAAAGGCAAAAAGGTAATTTCACGTAAAAACTTCCTGTAATTATGGACATCCTCTAATTATACTTCAAATGGTCTTTCTAAACTTTTGGGTGAAAACCAGATTCAAAAGTTACATCATTTCATGTAAAGTTACCGTAGGGGTAAAACGGTAATTTTTCACAAAAACCTCCGAGGCTACCTGGGCTTAAACCGTTGTTAAACATTTACTTAAAACATCATTTAAAACCTTTTGGTGAAGTTCTAACCGGCATGTAAATCAGTGTTAATTAACCAGGGCATTTTGGTAATTTTGGGCATCAAACTCAAATGAGATTCTTCTGCTATTAACACACATAACACATATAATCCCCTATCATCATCAAAACGTTCCCTTGAGGATGGCCAAATCCTTACCTCATCTTAAAATGACTTGACATTTGGTCATTTTACACGTATAGAAAAAATTTGCAACTCTTGCATGAATCTCTATTCAAATTTCTCGTAACATCTTCTCTAATGTTGTATTCCTTTATTGAGGATTATTCAGCCTTGGATTTCATGTAAAAATTACCTAGGGGTAATTTGGTAATTTTCAGAGGAGGTAAAAATTGGGGCGTTATAGAAAGTGTTGTTATGATACAGTTGTAATTCAAAAGATAGTTACACTTGAGAATAAGACAAATATGATGAGAAAACCATTGGCAATTGATAAGGTTAAGCATTGCTTAGACTTGGTCAATATTCGCAGTTGTTGTAGAATGTCATAAAATGCAAGTCAAGACTGAAAATTATTAAGATGCATGACTTGTATTTTGCAAAATTCAACAATAGTTGGGAGGAAACTTACCTCATTTGCTCATACTCCATTGAAATCTTGCATTGTGGATTTGAGTTGGAGATTTGCATCCAATGCAAATCAGTGAATACTGGAAATTTTGAGTATATACCCTAGGTCTTTGTAACACTATAAATTGTAGTATAAGATAATATTATTGGGAAACACTATATTGTAATTTGTCTTAAATATGGTGGAATATATTTCAGAATTAGTCTCATAGTTTTTTCCTCATTATTCAAGAGAGTTTTGCACATTAAAAGTCAATATATAATTTTCTTATATATATATATATATATATATATATATTGTTGGTGTGAAAAGTGATAAGTGTGTCTCACAATAAAGTATTATTCACATATTTTATTTTATCTATAACTTCATAGGAATTTGGGCATGCTTTCACTCGCATTGATGAAATGTTTTATACACTTGGGATGTATTCAATTCTAATATTCCTAATAGACTAATTGGAAACTTATTAGTTATGCTAAGATTTATGGAGCCAAAATTAAAACTAGTTTCCATTTTGAGCACTATCAACTTTTCTCTATATCTTTTCCATGGCATCAACAAGTCCAATTCAACATTTCTTAGGATTTGTCAAAGCATGAGTTTGTTAACAATATGTTTTGAAGATGAAGGAAATAGAAAGGGAGCAAGAGAGAAACATGAAAGCCTGAAACAGATACAAAAGCTCTTGTTATAATAATAGCATAAGAAAGTGCATATATGACAACAAAGTATGGTTCAACTTATAGCCTATGTCTACGAGTCGAAAAAATTCCATAACTAATATGAAAATATAATGGAGAATACAAAACAAGTTTAAACATTTCTCATTACCCCAAACCCTAAATACACTCAAATATAAACGCGTATGCACTCAAAACTCTCAAGCCTATGAAACAAAGAGAAGGAAAGAAAGCAAACTTCTCTATATAAAAGAATGTTTATGTTTGAGATGGTTTTACAAAAGGATAAATGAATTGAATTTATAGGCTAATGCAATAACTCGTAGCCTTCAATAAACCAAAGGAGAAAAGATATGTTCTCACAATCTCTCAAAATTGATGGAGGTGCCTAAAATATAGATGATGACTTTTTTCATGTCACAAATTATAAATCTCCACCTTGGCTTGATAAAATGCCTTCAAAGCTGAAACTAAATGCATTACCTTCAAGTGTTGTGAATACCAATTATGGCCAAGCAATACTTGAACTTAGAATCTGAAACTGACTTCATAAGCATATTTACCATATTATTAGCGATGCTAATCTTTTCCACAATAATATCACCTTGTGAAACAATCTCCCTTAGAAAATGTTACTGAACATCAATATGCTTGTCCTTTCATAATACATTTGATTTCTAGTCAAATGTATCTCACGTTGGCTATCATAGTATATAATTGTGATCTCTTCTTTCAACCTTAAGTTGCCTACCAAGCACTGAAGCCATATGGCTTCCTTCACAGCTTTTGCCTTGCCATGTAGTCGACTATTATTCTAGATAGTACAATAGTGGATTGCAATGTTGCTTTCTAACTAATCGCAAAATGTACCATATTAAAGACCTTTCAAAATCTCCTACATAATCAAAATCAACATAACCAACAATACTATCACTAAAATTATGATTCATCTCAAATATTAGGCTAACATTAGTAATACCCCGTAGATATCAAAATATCTATTTTACAGCATGTCAATGCATCTTACCAGGATTTCCCATATATTTGCTCGCAATGCCAACTGCTTGTGAAATGTCTGGCCAAGTGTAAACTATAGCATACATCATGCTTCCAATTGCACTTGCATAAGGAATGTACATCATCTGCTCATTTTCTTCATCATTCTACGATGACAATTTAGCTAAAAGTCTAAAATGATATGCTAGTGGTGTGTTCAGGTTTCTCATTTAGCACTCTAAAGCTCTCCAATACTTTCTCAATATACTTCCTTTCTTTCAAGTATAATTAGCACTTCAATCTCTCTGAATTTCTATTCAAAATTTTTTTTAGCTACTCCCAAATCTTTCATTTCAAAATTCATGACTAACCTATACCTTCAACTTGTTAATTTCAAATATACTCTTAGAAGCAATAAGTATATCATAAACATAAAGCAACAAATAGACAAATGAGTCATCTAAGAACTTCTTGTGGTATACATAACTGTCATAATCACTTCTAGAGTAACCATGACTCGACATAAATGAGTCAAATCTTTTATACCATTGCAAAGATTGTTTCAAGTCATATAACAACTTCTTTAAAAGATAAACATGATCTTTCTTGCCTTGAACTATAAAATCTTCTAGTTGTTTCATATATGTTAGTTCTTCAAGCTCTCCATGTGAAAAATCTATCTTAACATCAAGTTTCTCGAGCTCTAAATCAAATAATGGGATGATGGCTAGCAGCACCTAAATGGAGTCGTGTTTCATAACTGGAAAAGACTTTATTGAAGTCTATTCAATCCCTTTGACTTTTCACAACCAAGCATGCTTTGTAAGGCGCCTTCAACCCTTAGAGAACTTTCCTCTTCTTCTTGAAGACACATTACTATCAATGACCTTTTGTCCTTTTAGTTGTTTCACTAGGTCCCAAGCATTGTTATTATAAAGGGATTCAACTCCTCATTCATGGCAATGATCCAATTTGCTAACTCACCACTTGTTATCATTACATCAGATAGTCTAAGTTTCAATACCCTCTACAACCAATAAGGTAAAAGAGAGTATGTCAGGATGAGCATATCTCTAAGGAGGTTTAATTTGCCTCCTTACTCTCTCTTGCACAACTATATTGTTGTTGTGGTGTAATCTCCTCTTGCTCTTCAACAAACTCTTACTCTCGCTCTTCTTCATGAATGAGTTGTTCAAAAGTGTCTTCATGTACTTTATGCAGATGTTTGGCTTCAAATTCCACCTGCTTATTGATACTATGTTCTTCTTTTGCATCTCTAACCTCCCTAGTCAAATGAAGCACAGTTGATTCATTGAACTTGACATCTCTACTAATTATGAACTTGGGTGGTCTAAGTTCAGTATACTATAACCCTAACCTTTTACCCCATATGTATATCCAAGAAATATACCCTTTTATACCCTTCGCTCAAGTTTATCATCATTAGTATGAGCATATGCAGGACAACCAAATATTTTGAGATAAGAATAAATAGTGGGAGTACCAAACCATACCTCAAATGGAGTTTTACATTCAACTGTAGTGATGGGGAACAATTCACACCAAATAACAAGCCATATCAATTGCCTCGGCCAAAATGTTTTTGCCAAGCTGGCATTAGATAGCATGCAATGGGAATTTTCCAGAAGATTTTTATTCATACATTTTGCTTCACCATTTTGTTGTGGTGTCTTTCACACTATATGATGCCTTCCAATGCCTTCATTTGCCCATAATTCATTAAATCAACCTTTACAAAACTCCAAACCATTTTCTATTTGAAGATACCTAATCTTTTTATTAGTTTGGTTCTTAGTGAGAGCTTTCCACTTCTTGAAAGTAAGAAAAATGTCATTCTTATGCTTTAGAAAATAGATCCAGACTTTCCTTGAGAAATCATCAATGAAAGTTAACATGCATCTTGAACCACCTTTTGATGGAATAGGCATAGGTCCCAACAAATCAAAGTGAATATAGCCAACTATGCCCCTATGAATGATAGTGCTAAGCTTGACTCTAGTCTGCTTGCCATAGACACATTGTTCACAAAAGTCAACTTTTCCCATCTTACCATTATCAAGCAAGTCATGCTTGCTCAAAATAGACATTCAAGCTTCACTTATATCCCCTAAATGCATATACCACAAATGAGTAGTATATAACTCAAAATTATGGGTGGATGATATATCTAGCTCCAGCAATGTATTGCCTTGAAGCAAGTAGACCATTGACTAACTTTTCTTTTATCACAATTTAGAGACCTTCAAAACTCCACCTTCTAAATAATACTTACACTTTGTGAATCAAGAGTTCCCAAAAAATGAGATTCTTTCATAGGTTGGGTATGTGTTGAACCTTAGTCAATATTCTCATGACTCTATCATGTATCTTGATTATGACCTAACAGGACATATTATTTCCCATAAGGACAATGCCACCTCGTATTTATTGATAAGTTGTAAACCAATCTCGATTCGAACACATGTGGTATGAGCAACCAGAATCAATAATCCATGCATTATCAATTGAAGTTGCAGATACAAAGAGAACATTTTCGACACTTTTAGTAACCCTTGTTGTAATAGACATATCAACTGGAGTCTTCAAAACTGATCCAAATCGTATTAAAACTAAAAACTGATCCAAAAAATCAAAAACGATCAAAACGGAAATAAATCGGTTCGAATTGGTTCTTAATTTATGAAAATCAAGTAAATCGATTGATTTTCTTATATCTAAAATTGAACCAAATCAAACCAAACTAATAAAATATTATATTAATAATATATATATATATATATATATATATATATATATATATATATATTAATCAAATGTGTTACCTATCAAAATTTCCTATCCATATCTAATTTTGTCTCATATTTTAACTCAACATTTTAAATTTTCAATTATACATTAATTCTTTTAATTTAATCAACATGAATTTTGTTCAAATCTTTTATAATTTGTTTAACTTATTAGTTAAACTTAATAGTATTATATATTATCATAAATTTTAAAAACTAGCTTCGATTTTATAATTATATACTTTTATAATTCTGATTAGTCTAATTTAATGTTGTTTATAGTTACTTTTTTATATTTTATAAAACTTTTAGTAAAAATTAAAAACTGAATTAATCCAACTGATTTAAATTGGTTTGGTTCTTAAAATAATCAAACTAAATGAACCGAAATAAAAATCATTGATTAGATTGATTGATTTTTACTTCAAAATCAAATCATGAACACCCTAGTATTAACAATTTTCCTTTCTTTAAGCTTTGGACATTTTGTTTTCCAATGTCCTTCTTTCTTGCAATAATGATATCTTCCTTTCCATTGTCTAGATTTTGATCTAAACCTCCCTCTATTGTACGTGACTACTCGAACCTACCTCCTTTGGTCTCCCTCTAGAGAACAAGCCAGCTACGGGGTCATAATGTCCACCATCATTGTGCTCCATCATCTCACGACTCATTAATATGGATTTCACCTCATCAATATCAAGGCCTTCACACCATATTCAATTGTTTTCCAGAAGTGCTTATATGGAAGAGGTAAAGAACAAAGAAATATCATTACTTATTGCTCACTATAGGATGCCTCATCCATATTTTTCAAATCCGTGATGAGTGAAGTAAACTTAGAAATATGTGTTCTAATAGACGTACCTTCATCCATGCAGAGTGTAACATCTCATGCTGCTTTATGGATTGACAACTGTCTCTACAAACCAACACGGGTCTTTTCAGTATGTTTTGTCCTCACTCACACGCTTCCTGGCAAAACTTCTCAGGAGGGCACCTATCCCAAAATTGCTCCAAGTCAAACACGTTTAATCATGGAGTTCTTTAGTGGTGGGCTACCAAGAATATGCATCTTGTTAGTATAGATAGTACCAATCAATTCATATAAGTCATCATCAACTGTATAGTCTCATACCTATACAATCTCAGGATCCTTCTCATTATGGTGTGTAATCGGTTCATTCATGTACCTCTTCGATTATAAGCCTATCAGGAGCCGCTCCTTGTTCGTGTCTTCTTGCACTGATGATCACTCTCTGTCCTCGTTACGAGCGTTACATACCCATCAACTTCCGTTTGGTTTATCCCCGAACCACACTGGGAAAGGTGCTTCTGATACCATTTGTAACGCCCAGCTGCTTTATAGATTGACAATTGTCCCCACAAACCAACACGGGTCTTTCACGTGCTTTGTCCTCACTCATATGCTTCTCGGAAAACTTCCCAAAAGGTCACTCATCCCAAAATTGCTCCAAGTCAAGCACGCTTAACCATGGAGTTCTTTAGTGAATGGCTCCTGAAAAATAGATGCATCTTGTCAGTATAGGTATTACCAATCAATTCATATAAGTCATCCTCAACTGTATAGTCTCATACCTACACAGTCTTAGGATCTCATTCTGATATGTAATTGGTTCATACATGGACCCCTCCACTTATAGCCTCCAGGAGCTACTCATTGGCTGTGCCTTTTTGTACCCGCGATCACTTTCCTCCCTCGTTCCTGGGCATTACACAAAGCATGTATAAGCGTTGCAATTCAATAAGACGATTTGCCATTGACTTCTTTAAGTACAATGACTCCAACTTAGTTCATAATGTTCTTGTTGTTTTCTTTTATAGGAACTCTTGTAATACATCATTCTGTGATGAATAATTGAATGGTAGAAAGAGCTTTTTGATCAACTTCTTCCCATTCAAAGTCCTTCATTATAATGGGCTTCTTATTTTTCCCGTCAAGTGCTATCTTCAGATTTTGGTGTGTGAGCATAGTCATCATATGGACCTTCCACATGCCAAAATTGATATGGACATCGAACCTTGAATATCAAATTTCGCCGTCTCTATATGTCCTTTTACAATGTGTCACAACGTCCTAGAGGGTATTGTGACATGAATGACAACCAATTTTAAAAACAATGGGATAGGATGAAGTCACTACCAATTTTAATTCTAGCTAAAATTAGAAAACATTTTGATTTGATAAAACTGGTCTTTTTAAGAGTTTTAAGGTTTGGGAGTTTGATTATCATTAGGGAATGGTGGAAACTTAATCCCACTGCACCCTAATATATCCGTATAAAACGGTTACCCTAGAGATCATTATGCAAATTAATTATAATTTTAATAATATTTATTTTTCCCCAAAAATCATAATAATTATACAAGAATAAAATAAAATAAAAGAAAATTAAATGAAAAGAGAATAAAATTTAAAGAAAATTTAATTTTGGCTTATAGTTACGACGTATCCTCTGGTGCAATGAGGAACTCAAAGCCACGTCATTCTTGTAGAAAATGCTTGTGTGTTCGATGGATTTTTAATTAAAAGAGAAAAAAATGTATTGATTGATTTTAATTTTGAAAATGAACTTTTGACTGATGACTTATTAAAAGAGAAATCTAGTTTTCAGGGTTTAAATTAACTAGGCTACTCAATAAACCCTTATAATTCAATAGTACATGAATGAGATATCCACCTCTCAATCATGACAGTTGACTGTTGCATGGATAAAGGAAATGTCTTTTATTTTATTTTATTTATTTTTTAGTTATTTATTTTTAGAAAGTAGTCTTAAAATCTAAACAAAATAAAAGAAATTTTTTTTATCCCTACACCCTAAAAATAATTTGACCAAATAGTAAGTCCAACATCCCCAAAAAACAAACCTGACTAAAAAACAAAACAGCAAGCCCAATGTCCCTCCAAGAAAAATGAATTCTGAAGAGAAATAGAAATGAACGAAAATGCCCAAATGCCTCAATTTAAAAAACAAAACAAAAAGAAAACAAAACAGAACCTTTTTTTTTTTAAGAAAAAAAGATCAAAGAAAAGGGAAATAGAGGGCACGGGGTTCTGCAAGATGACATAAAGGGAAAAAGAGAATGTTAGGGAAAGAGGAAGAGGGCGATGAGGGCATGCAGAGAGAGAGAGGGGTGGTGGCGGTGCACTTCATGACGGGGAAAGGACCACCGCTGCTTTTGCGCGGCGTGAGGAGCTAGGCACCAGCTACCGCGACTTAGCAGCGCGGAGGAATACCCACCTAGGCAGCAGTGCTGGTTGCAGATCGCGACCTGGGCATGGGGAGCACGGCAGTTTCTGCGGCTGTTGGTGACTTCGCGCGGTGCACAGCGACGGCAGCGGGGGAGGCTAGCTCGCTGGTGTTTGTCGCGGATATGGCCGTAGTGCTTCCAGTTACATGCGGCGGTAGAGTCTCTAGCTTCAGGACCTGAGCGGCGGAGTTTTCGGCAGGCTCCGCAACTGCAATTATGTTGACGTGGAAGAGCAGAGGGGCTTCGCAGCGGCGTCGCGAATCTGGGCGAAAATGCTTGGCGATTCCTGGCCTGATTCGACAGGCTCCGTGACTGCTACTTCACAGAGGTGTGCCGGCGAGTGGCGGAGGCGCGAGCGGCCTAGTTCGCCTAGCGGTTCGCGGCCCGTGCAAAGGGAACGCGTACGGTGGCAGAGGTAGCGGAATGAGGTTGAAGAAGGCAGCGTTTCTCATTTCTCTCCATCTTCAAGATCAATATGTTGACATGATGCAGGTGATGAGATGGTGATATGCTAATGGAAAAAAAAAAAAAGAAACCAGTTTATGCTGAATGATACCAATGGATACTCTCTTGAACTTTCTTGCTTTTGCATTTTTTGTCAATCTCTCTGTATGTATGTGTGTGTTTGCTATGTAACTCCGATACTTTGCTAATTTTTCCTTGAATGTCTCTTTTTTTTGTTGCTACTGATGGGTGTATATATAAGGTCATCCCTCTGTGTAGGCAACCAAAATGATTGATCACCCACTTTTACAAGTTGGCTTGTAGGGTTCTCCAGCTCACCTGTAATCAAAAAAAGAAGAAAGAAGCTCATCCTTGCAGGGAATGGGGAGGAGCGCGTATGATGGTGTCCGCCGCCACTCCTGCCACTTTTCTAATCTTTTCCGTTCTCTTGTTGCTCATCTTTTTTTTTTTTTTTTGGGTGTGTTTTGGGTTTATGGTTAACGGATCAGTGAAATCATGGGCTGGAAAATAAATATGAAAATAAAATAAAAAAATGGATAAAATATGGGATTGACAAATGCCCCTTTTTACGTTTCTTATTGAAAAATATAAAGCTTGTGGCTCTGATATTTTGCTGTAAGAGACAAGTAAAGATATGAATACATATTTTGTCCAAATACATGCTGATGATGAATGCATTGATGATGATGTAATGATACGATAATGATGACAATGTTGATGAATATATGATGAGGATGAATGCATGATGACAATGCAAAATGATGTAGTAAATGATGCTAGATGATTTCATGAAGAGGATGGATACATGATGCTAATGCTCTAATGAATGATGCCATATGACCTCATGATTAATATGCACTGCTAATGTCAAGTGGAATGAAATGTATGTGAAAACTAAATGCATGTGAAATTTAAAAGCATGTGGAAAAACATATGAAATGTAAAAGCATGTGAAAGTGAAATCTGAGAGTAAAATAGATGTATGTGAAATTTAAACTTTGCTAAAGTAAACGCATGTAAAAGCAAAGTAAAGACATGTAAAATTTGAAATCTGTGAAAGTAAAAGCATGTGAAAGCAAAGTAAACACATGTGAAATTTAAAATTTGTGAAAGTATGTAAAATGTCAAATTTAAAAGAATTGTGAAATGTAAAAGCATGTGAGATGTAAAAATTGTGAAAGCATGTAAAATGTGAAATTTAAAGACATGTGAAAATAAAACTTGTGAAAACATATAAAATGTGAAATTTAAAAGACTTGTGAAATGTAAAAGACTGAAAGCATGTAAAAACTATGAAAACATGTAAAATATGAAATTTAAAGACATGTGAAAATAAAACTGAGAGCAAAAGCATGTGAAAATGAGGTAAAGACATATGGAATTTAAATATGTGAAAGGAAATGTGAAAGTGACGTAAAGGCATGTGAAATTTAAAAATCTGTGAAAGTGAAACTTGTGAAAGCGAGTAAATGCATATAAAATTTAAAATAATGTGATAGTAAAATCTATGAAAGTAAAGTAAACGTGTGTGAAATTTAAAGACATGTGAAAGTACGTGAAAGTAAGGACAAATGAATAATTAGCAATTTTGATATGATGATGGTATGAATGATGCAAAATTGATGCAATGATGATATGATGAATGATGCAAAGTTGGTATAATGACGACACGATGAATGAATTGATGCAAAACTAATGTAGTTATTGTGAAAATAGCTCTTGAAAATTTAAAAATTGCCCCAATTTGAGGTATCTTCGCATTATTCTTCGAGAAGGTTTTTATCTATCCCAAAATGAGCCATCTCCTTAGATGAGCAATTCTGTGAGCCTCTCCATTGAGTTTCAAACACATCTTAACTTGGTCACACTTTAGTGTCTCCTTTTTGCCCCAATTCTTTAATTTTTCTTACTTTTGCCTTGATCGCCCGTCTGGGTTTTTGATCAAGCGAGTACCCTTTTTTTTTAGTCCATCAAAACCCACACTTAGGCCATCATCTCTGAATCTTGGCTAAGCAAGTTGCCTCCTTTCCTTTGTGATTCAATCTTAATCCTTGAGCCCCCTACTTGACTTATCAGTTATGAGCTTTGTTATCAAATTAGTCTCTTGATTGTATTTCAATTTTAACATCATGATTATGAAAGGTTTTTAAAAAAAGAAATATGGAAACAAAGATTTTTTTTTGGTGGAGGAGGAAAGAAACAAAGACATAGGGGAAGAGAAAGATAAATTCATTGAACTTCAAATTGGAAAGTATTTACAGGATGTCAACAACTGCTAAGAGATGAAAAAGGAAGAAATAATAGACTTATAGTGCTTGATTCCATGTTATCAACCCATTTCACTAATTCATTGGCTACATCAGACTTGAATTCCATGTTCACGAATGGATCCTTCGTTCTGTGCTTAACAATATGCCATGATTAACCAACATTCAAATTGCCCAAGTTTCAGTGTCCCACATAGCTTCTTGATCATTGGCTCGGACTTTCACCATTACATAGACTATCTTTTTGGGTTTTCAATCTAGTGGGCCTTCTCCCCTTCTCTTTTTTTTTTTTTTTAATTTGGTGCTCTAATTTTTACCTAAGTTGCCCTTTGGTATTCAACCTAGTGAGCATTTTTGTTTTTGTTTTTTTGTTTTTGTTTTAGGCAAAGTGCTTCACGACATCCGAATTGATTGATTTAGTGAGTGCTTTGCCTTCCATGTTAGTCAAGATCAGTACTCCTCTAGAAAATGCGTCTTTGACGATGTAAGGGCCTTCATGTGTGGGTGCCTACTTGCCTTTATTATCCTCTTGACTCGGCAAAATTTTCTTCAGAACAAGATCTCCTGGCTAAAACGTTCGAGAGCGAACATTCTTATTAAACGTTTTGGCCATCATTTTCTGGTACAACTGAACATGGTAGATTGTGTTTAATCATTTTTCTTCAAGCATCTTCAATTGATAGTATCTTGTTTTGACCCACTCGGCTTCCTCCAATTTAGCTTCCGCTAAGACTTTTAAAGATGGTATTTCCACTTCTATAGGGGTCACCGCCTCCATTCCGTACATCAGTGGGTATGGGGTTGCCCTAGTTGAGGATCTGACAAAAATGTGGTGGGCATGTAATGCGTAAGGTATCATATCACTCCAATCCTTGTAGATGACCACCATTTTCCGCAAGATCTTCTTGATGTTTTTGTTTGCTGCTTCCAGCCTTGTTCATCTTTGGTTGGTAGGAGCCGAGTTGTGATGCTTGATCTTGAATTGCTCACACAACTTTTGTACTTCTACATTGTTGAAATTAGTTACATTATCTGATGAGCCTCTCTGGCAACCGGTATCTACAAATGATGTTATTCTTTAGGAATTTCACCACCACTTTCCATGTTACATTGGCGTACGATACAGTTTCCACCCAATTGGTGAAGTAATCGATGGCTACTAGAATGAATCAATGCCCATTGGAGGCTTTGGGGCTAATTAGTCCTATGACATTCATGCCCCGCATTGCAAAAGGCCAAGGCGATGTAAGGGTGTGCAATGGGAGGAGGAGAATGGATTCGATCAGCATAGATTTGGCATTTGTAGCACTTTTTAACAAATTCTATGCAGTCTTTTCCATTGTGAGCTAGTAGTACCCTTGCCTGAGGATCTCGAGATAACATGTGTCCATTAGCATGAGTTTCATAAATACCTTTATGGACTTTTGATATGATGGAACTAGTTTCTACAACATCGACATGCCTTAATAAGACTCCGTCATGATTCCTTTTATATAACACCTTCCCTGAGAGGAAGAATGACATGGATAACCGTTTGAGTGTCTTTCTATCATTCTCATTTGCCCTTGGATATTCTCTCTCCTTAATGAACCTTTTGATATCGTGAAACCATAGCTGGCCGCCTGGCTCCTCTTCAATGTTAGAACAATATGCTGGCTCTTTTCTGACGGCCACTTTCAAAGGTCGTACCTCACTTCTAGATTGAGCTTGGTCATCACAGCCAAGGTAGCTAAGGTATCTAAACTGATTCTGGTCACGGGTAGATAATGGAAACTGACATCCTTGAATTCATCTTTCAAGCTCATAAAATGTTCATTGTATGATAATAGCCTATGCTCTTTGACTCGCTATTCTCCATTGACTTGAAAAATTATTAGGCTGAGTCTCCATAGACTTCCAGGTATTGCACCCCAAGGGATATTGCCCTTCAACTTGTTATGCATACTTCATATTTAGCCATGTTGTTAGTACAAGCAAATACCAATTTGACAGTGATCAAACGCTTTCCATTGGGGGATACTAAGACTACTCTAACCCCATTCCCTCGGATATTGATGGCATCGTTGAAGTACATTTTCCACATTAAGTCTCCTTCTTTCCCATTTTCACTATCCTCTTCTATAGCCTAGGACTTCTTCATCAGGAAATTCAAACTCCATCGACTGATATTCTTCAAGTGGATTGTGAGCCAGGTGGTCTGCTATCACATTTCCTTTTATGGATTTTCTAGTCACATATTTGATGTCAAATTCTACTTAAGCCACTTGCCATTTGGACATCCTCATGGAGATGTGTGGGCTCTGAAAAATATACTTTATAAGGTCTATGCGAGATAGCAAAGTTGAATAGTAAAGCATATCCTGCGTAACCTTCTTGCCATCCATAATAGTGCACAACAAGTTTTCTCAACATCCAAATACCTAGACTCACACTCATTGAACTTTTTGCTCAAGTAGTAAATGACTTGCTCCTTTCGACAGACTCATCATGCTAACCCAATACTACCCCCATGGACCCATGCAACATCGTGAGATATAGTATGAGTGGTTGCCCTTTTGTGGGTGGGACTAAGAGAGGTGGATTTGATAAGTTATTCTTGATTTTGTTAAAGGCTTCTTGACACCTGTCATCCTATTTACCCGGATTGTCTTTCCTCAATAGTTTGAATATCGGCTCGAGGTGTGCATCAAGTTGGAAATGAATCTTGCTATGTAATTCAAACGACCTAAGAAACCTTGAACCTCTTTCTCTTGGGCACTGACATGTTTTGGATGGCTCTAATTTTGTCTACATCAACCTTGATGCCCTTCTTGTTAACAATAAATCCCAACAATTTCCCAATGGACGCTCAGAAGGTGTATTTTGTTGGATTCAACCAAAGCTTGTAAATCCTCAACCTTTCAAACAATTTTCTGAGCACAACAACATGACTTTCTCCTTCTTGTGATTTTGCTACCATATCATCAACATACACCTCTAGCTCCTTGTGGATCATGTCATGAAAAAGGGTCACCATTGCTCGTTGGTATGTTGCTCTAACATTCTGAGCCTGAATGGCATTACTCTATAACAAAATATTCTCCATTGAGTGATAAATGATGTTTTCTCCTTATCTTCTTCTGCCATTAGGATCTGATTATAGCCTGAATAACTGTCTATGAAAGAAAATTGATGACTTTTGGCTGTGTTATCAACTAGAACATCTATATGGGGAGAGGGAAATTATCTTTTGGGCTTGCTTTATTCAAATCTCAATAGTCCACATACATTCTGACCTTTCCATCTGTCTTCAACAGGTACTATGTTGGCTATCCATTTTGGGTAAGTCAAACCTCCAAGAAGTCCGCATCAAGTTGCTTTTTGACTTCATCCTTGATTTTGAGTGACATGTCTGGGCACATCTTTCTCAATTTCTGTCGCTTAGGTTCCATTCCCTCAATCAACAGGATTTTATAAGTGACTATCTTTGGATCCAAGCTGAGCATACCTTTATATGACGGGCAAAAATATCCAAGAATTCACAAAATAATGCAATCATCTCTTTCCTTTCTACGTTATCAACTATTTTCACCTTTTTTTGTCCTCATCAGTTCCAAATTCACAATTTTGACAACCTCATCATGTGGATTTATCCCTTTTCCATTGAATTTATGATTTCGCAAATTGTTGGCATAATTCAGGATCTTCATCTTGTTCATCTTCATTCAAGTCTATTGTAACGTAGTAATCAGTTAATGGATTTTCACAATCATTTATATAGTATATAGATTTTAAAGGGGAAGAATCCCTAGAATTGAGACAAAACCCAAAATAAATAAAAGACAATAGATAAACAAAAGAAGAAAATCGCGAAAAGAAAATGGAAAAGAGAAACCATGCATAATCATTTTATTATTAGATAAAAATTGAAATATACAGCAGAAGTGACAAAGCATCCATTACTCAAAATACAACAAGTCATCTAAGGGTGCCAATTCCCAATTGTTCAATGGCTTATAGCTAGGGTAGATCAATCGAGGCATTTCCCCTGCTCCTTCAAGAATACTGACGCTTAAGCGATTCTATCACCATTACCTCTGGTGTAGGAAATGTGTCTTTAATCTGGGATCCTTTCTCAAGGATTCAAAAACTGTTGCTTGCTTGTTTTGTACCAAAGGCCAAATTTACTAGGATTGTCAGGAAGTGAGATTGGGTTTTTAATTCCTTGCAGTTGACTCCCCAACCCTTTTCCTTCTTCGAATCCACTTTTGCGCATTATTCGAGCAGCCACCTGATGCACTTCACCTTTTTGTTCTCCTGGTCAGCTATGTAACACCCTAATATTTAACCCAATACGCCTAGGACGTACTAAGATTAATTATTAGTCATTACTTCCTTTAAAACCTCTTTTAGAAATTAACTTAGCGGAAAATACAGGTAAATTTTTTTTTTGAAAGGAGACATGTAAAACAAATTGTGAGCCTTGCGCGTGACATATAAGCGACGTGAAGCGGAAGAATACATAAAACATACCGAACATAAACATAAAGGAACACATCCATCATGAAAACATGCCTCATCATATTCATTAACATAGTTTAGTACAATACTACAGAAATATAACCGAAACATAAAGTCTTACCCATACTAGTGGGCAGAGCTTCCAGTACAATAAGAAACATAAAGACAAATACATGGTAATAACCCCAAAAGATACTCCCAGCTAAGACTCCCCTTCCTCGAGCTATGAGGACGCTCCTACCCATCCCTCGGTGGCACGTATCCAATGAATTGGGCAAGCTCCTCGGATGCCTGGAGGCGGAAGGATGGGCGAGCATGCCCACCACGGTGAGGGCGCATCTCGGACGTCGTGCTAACCTCCGCTGCGTCACCGTCTCCTCGCTACCCATCCCGATGTCCATGGGTCCAGAGGGGCGGAACCCTCCGAGAAAGGATGAGAAGAAGGATCCTCTGATGGGTCGGTATCCGAACGTCTCGGGCGAGGCACATACTCGGGGTAACCTTGCACCGTCGAGATGCGAACGGGCGGACGTTCTCTCGTCTCGGGTCGCGTCCTCTCAAAAATCATGTCGTCGCCAAAGGGGGAGGTCGGAGTGAATCTGATGCTGGAGACTGGAAAGGCAACGGGCGTCCCATGTATGCAAAAATGCGAATGGCACAACGACCCTCGAAGTGGTAGGGCTGATGGTCGGATCGTAGTCAGCTCCACACGGGTGCATCAACAAAAATCATGAACGACGCTATCGATGTCTGAAAACGTAACGGAAAAGAAACGAGAGGGGTGAGAATCTTGCTAAAGAATCTCATAGGGAAATCCTCTATCCTAGTGTCATCGTTTACGTCCCAGGAACCTTGGGTTTATTATGAAAAGGTTAAGCATGCATAAGTTCATTATGAGGTTTTCACAAAGGTATTTATCCAAGGTCCATGTCTTTTATAATGATTCTTAATACATGTATGCAACATAATAGTTCATGGATGCATGGCAGTACTTTAGGTAAATCAAACAATTATCAATCAACATATAAATGGCATGTAACCTTTCTCTTGAACATCTTTCCTTTTCTCATACTTGTGACACCAATAATATAGTAACCGCACCCTTAAACTAGGCTATGAGCTCATACCTTAACTAGTCGTCACTAGTTCTTACTTATCCTCTTGATAAGCGAATCATAAACATATTCATCATAATCATCATAATCCCGACTCCAGAGTATGGGCAGGGGGCCTAAGGATCACCCATCATGGGACTTTGTCCTTCTTCGAAACGCATCGACTGGTTAAGCCAGCGACTTTGTCCGCTTTGGAGGCTAATGTCTATGCCCTCACGGTTTTACCTTCTCCTAGGAGCAGGAGAAGTACGTCTCGGTATGTCACCTTAAACATCATATACTTTCATTCTTCGAAACGCATCGACTGGTTAAGCCAACGACTTTGTCCGCTCGGTATGGCTCGACGTCCATACCCCCACGGGTTTACTTTCTCCTCACCGTAGCAGGAGAAATGCGTCTCGGCATATAACTTTAAACTTCATATTTCTCAAAAACTTTCTTTTTGTCCCTCAAATTTGACGGAAATTCGGGCGTGAACGACTCACCACGAATTTCCTCAAATTGAGTCTTGCCACATAACTTACATAATGCATGTTATCTCACAAAATCCTCCATCAAGAAAACTTTTCAATCATGACAACATACTTTCTCTAATTCATTTCTATCACATAGTCTTATGCATTATGCTCATAATATACAAAAACATCACAACAGCATATCACAAATCCATATATTCTCATACTCATGATATTAACACATTCATTCATATCACATGCATACTCACTTGGTCTCATTCTCACATCACACTTCCTATCTCATATTGTCTTATGCTTTGGCCCTTACGGGTCTTAAACTTAAGTTCCAATCATTCTAATGCTCATAGTACATCTTTATTCCATTTAAGGGATCATTACTTATAATTCTTACTAAGATTTAGGCACACTTAAAATTCCAAACAGCATTATGTAGTTTAGGCAGGAAAAAATATCATATACTTACGGGGCTCTAGAATCTCCGTTCGTGACCCTTTTTAAGATCGTCTTCGCCTAAGGCTTCATAATCAATCCCTAAACCAATTATGAGGGATTCCTAGGCATGTTTACTAAGTTATAATTCACTTTTCCTCAATTTAGCTTTGCTGGACAGAATCACATTTTGCCATGTCTAAGTGTGCTAGAATTCCTATTTTAAGTCCTTATCATCACCTTAAGCTTAGTAATTAATACCTAATCATTTATGAAAGGTTTTTATGCATATCCTACTGATTATGAACCATTTACACTTGAATTAATTATGCTGGAACAGAATTGCATTTTTCCAATTCTAAGTGTTCTAGAATTCTCATTTTAAGTCCTTTCTAGTTACTTATTTTTTTCCTAACTTCTCTAAAACGTTCCTTTCAACCATAAGTGTACACATTTTATCACCTTAAAACAATTTGTATAGTAGCCAATCAGGGAGGTACAGAACCGAAATGAAACAATCATAAAATCACATAAAATCATGACTTAAAAGCACATAAGTTACTAGTTTTCTCTTGGAATGGTTTTTTAAGAACTCAAATCTCTTTTAGAACTCAATTTATCTCATTAAAATCATGTAATTATACATGAGGGCAGTAGCTAAATTAATTTGCTCATAAAATAGATTTAAAACATATAATCTCATTCATAATGTTCCTTGGGTACTCCTAAGCTTAGAAAAATTCCAAAACATGGCTATGGGCACTTGTGATTAGATGAACTCACACCAAGCCCATCATCATCACCACAAGGCTGAAATGGCTTCATTGAAAAACCAACATTTTTTTAAAACTTTACATTGGATACTTGGGCAAGTCTTTGAGCTCTAGACCATTTAGGTGGTGACATAAATTTAAACATGCTATGCAACTCATTATACTCTTCTTTTAGAAAATAAAGTGAGAGCATAAAATAAATATGAGGTGCACTCATTTATTATCTTTAGAGTTTAAGTGATGGCGTAAAATATAAACATGATAAACAAGAAAGTAAACATGAAATGCAAGGTTCAATTCTTTATTTTAGTGCTCTAGGCCTCTTGGGGTGTTTACCCCAAATCAACAATCAACTTTAAGGTTGAAATAGGTAGGCTTTGAGATTTATTAAGTGATGATGCACATTCTTGTTTTAATCTTTAAGTTGCTTAGTGATAGCTTGAAAATAAACATGCTATGCAAAGCATAAAAGTAAACATGAATGCAACTCCTTTTTAATCTTAACTAGAGCTCTTACAAGACTTTAAAGGAACATAAAAACCTCAACCCATTGTGTATCATAAAGCAAGCTTTAGAGTTCTTAGCACCTAGACTTCAAAGAAGCCTTAAGGTTGTGAACCTCATCATCAAGCTCAAGAAAATGATCCTAGTGGCAAAAACCACAACAAACATTCAAAGGACCATTCTAATATTTTTGGCAAACCTTTTTCCTCAAAACCAAAACAAAGAGGCCGAGACCAAGAAGGAAAAGAAATGAAAACTAGAGCTTGAATAAGATAAAAAAAAAAAAAAGGAAAACCGAAACCTTAGAGAAATGAAAGCCAAAACTTTGAACTTGTAAAGAAAGGGAAAACCAGTTTGTATATGGTCCAAGACCAAGATCCAAGCTTTAAAGGTTTATCCCATGACAAACACCACACTATTTCCATGAGACCTCATCATCAAGCTAAAGTTGTGTTCATAAAATGGCCTCATGGCCGAAAATGTAAGGAGGAAGAAAAAGAGTTTGAAAACAAGAGAAAACTAGAAACTTTTCTCAAAGAAAGTAAATAAAACTTGAAAGAAAACCCCTACCAAGTGAAATCTTGAAAGCTTTGAAAGAAAGCTTGAGTTTGCAAGGAAATGAGAAGACAAAATCTTCTCTTGGTGAGCAACAAGGATTCGGCCTCCAAAGGTTCTCAAGGAAGATGATTTTTCCTTGAGGATGCAAGCTTGGAAATGGTGAGGTTTGGTGTTTAGGAGGTGTTTTAAGGTATGAGAGTGGTGGTTTGAGGTGGTTTATGGTGGCTCAAGGTGGTGGTGGTGGTTCTTTGAGGAAGGAAGAAAAAGAACTTAGAGGAAGGGAAAATGAGAGAAAATGAGAGAAAGTGCAAGAAAACTCAACTTAGCAAATGATCAAAAAGGTGTCCAAGCTTGCCAAGGTGTGGTATTTATAAAGAATGAAATGTTGTGGCTGATTTAGGGGGAAAGAGCTGGCTGAAATTTTGGCTTGGGAGGGAAGGAAAATATCTTCTAAAGCTTGTCTTGGAAGCTTGGTTTAAGTCCTAGCTTAGGTGTAGTCAAGTCCTAGCTTTGGTATAGCCTTTTTGAATGAAATTTGAAATCAATATTTGATGGATTTTGGGGGGAAGGAATTCGGCCAAATCTGGACAGCCAAGAGGGAGGGAAAAATCATCCATGTAATTGTGGTTTAATGATGCGTTTAGGTGTTTCATTAATTAAGGTTTGGGTTAGGAGTTTGTGAGAAAGTGTTTAGGTGTAATAAAGGTTAATTAGGGTCATCAAGGCTTGGTTTAGGGGGGTGTTCTAATCTAGATTAACAATTTTAAAATCATTCTTTTGGTCAAAAAGGTTGTAGACAAGTTTCCTTAATTTAAGGAAATTGGAGAGAAAACACTATTCATTACTTTTTGATTAGTAGTCTTGGATTAAAGAATGAAATTAGAATTTGACTAAGCAATTTCAGTTTCTAATCAACCTTAATAAATCATTTTGACTCTAGATTAATTATCGAAATAAATTAATCTTCGATTAGAGCCTAATATTGCTTAGGTTCGCTAATTGCTTCATTAGGCGCACTGTACACTGTTCTCAGGGTAAAACGGTAATTTGCACTAAACTGCTCGGGACCTCCAGGCAAACTAAACATCACTACTCACTCAAAAACATCTTTCCGTACTTCCTGGAAAAGTTCGGGCTCAAACGACGCCTTTACCCGTGTAAACCTAGGGGTATTTTGGTCATTTTGAGCCGAAAGTTGAAAACGAGATTTTCACCTTGGATATCAAACATTGCATTTACAGTCCTCTTTAAACATGGAGTTGACCCATTCGAGGATGGCCGGGGTGCCCTGGAATTTGGGTAGAAATGGCCTCAAGGGCATTTTGGTCATTTGTACTCAATCCAGGAAAATCGGGTATTACAAGCTATCTCAAGATTTTGGAATGGGACTTCAAGGGTATCTTCAGCGCAATCAATATATGGTCCTCACGGCTTAGTCACAAATAATTCTTCTTTCCTTTGACGGTAATGAGCTTCAGCCATCTATAAACTTCACCCTCTGATGGAGCGTAGAGGGACAATACCAGCTTCATGAATCCAGGGTCTTCCTAAGCATCGTATACCATGGCTCAATGTCCATCACATGGAATTTAGTCACGAAAGTAGTAGGCCCAATTTCCATTCTGGAGGTCAATGGAACCGTGATTTCTCTCAATGACCCATCAAATACCTTTACGATCATCTCGTTTGGTTTAATCATGAAGGGATCAATTGGTAGCTTTTGCAATGTGGAATAAGGAAGCACATTGAAGGTTGATCCCTTGTTAATCAATACCTTCGCAACATTGCAACCTTGACACTTTAAGGTGATGTGGAGCACCTTCGGTGCCCCACATGGGGGAAGACCTCGTTCTTAGTGAAAGTGATGTTATTAGCCATTCTGATCGCATTCGTAATCCCTTCAACCCTCTCGGGGTTATGTCCTTAGATACATATGATTGACCCAACACCTCCTTAATTGCACTACGATGGGCCTTTGAAAACAAGATCAGGGAGTATAGTGAAATCTTTGTTGGTGTTTTCTTAAGCGTTCCACTATGTCATATTCAGTTTGTTTCATTATCTTAGAATTCTTCTTTTTCATCTTCTCTTTTCTTTACTCTCATTCACAGGCATCACTTGTGGGTTTTTCACATGCGTCACTTGAGGGTTTTTCAATAGCTTTTTAGGAGTATAACACCTCCCACTTCAAGTAATTTTCCCGATCCCTGTAATATTTGGTATAGACTTAGATGCTAGGATTTTGAGCACGCTTTATTACCAAATTCTCCAATGCTTATTAGACTCTACGCGAGTGGAAAGATAAAAAGGCAAACTACACACCTTGAAGACGGGTATCGGCCTTTGACTGGGGAATGCCATTTTGAACATAACAAAATTAAGCTCCATATTGGTTTCATATCTCCACGGAACTGCGTGATCATTTTCATAAGGAAATGGATTGGGCACCTAAAAAACAAGTGCTGGTTCAGAATTATAAACTTTAAAGGTCGAGGGTCTCAGTAGATCATGTTGATGCTCTTTTGATGCTTTTGGTATTTCGAGCACTCCTAGTTTGATCATTTTTTCAACATATAGCTTTCAGCTCGGACACTCTTCTATGTAATGCTTTCCTTCTTTTCCGAAGCATTCACATAATATGTCATCTTCATCTCCTTTACTTGTCCTTCTTCATTTCCATCCTTTAGCTTCTATCTCATAACTTGCCTTCCTTAATGCTTCTAGTGTCTCCTTTATTGGGAGCTTAGCATCTTTAACTCCAGACTTGCGTACTCCTTACAACAAATAGAATTCACTTGTCCTCCGCTGATTGGGGAACGGGTCATTTCTTATATTCAGTCTTGATTCCTCTTCCAGCTTATTGGCGCCACGGTTGATCAAACGCCATACCGCACTTCTAAACACATAATAATCTTTAAAGTGTTCGGGAGAAT
The DNA here is from genome assembly GCA_030441495.1 of Dalbergia oliveri. Taxonomy (NCBI): domain Eukaryota; kingdom Viridiplantae; phylum Streptophyta; class Magnoliopsida; order Fabales; family Fabaceae; genus Dalbergia; species Dalbergia oliveri. The sequence continues at coordinate 11,946,025 of JAMLFY010000016.1, forward strand.
TGGAATGATAGTCACAAGTTTGGTTCGGATTAAACCATCTAGGATATGGAAGCACAAAGGTCTTTCAGGACGTGGAGCTAGCAGGTTGTCTCCACATAAACGCTTAAACAATTCATCATTGCTCATGTAGAAATCAGGTAAGGGCCAATTTTCCATCGGGGGCTAGTTTTCCATCAGGGGTCTATTGTTGGTGTTGAATAGTGGGGGCATTGTAAAGGAATTGATGGTTTGGTGAGTTAGGGGTGGTCCTTGGTGGGGTCTAGGTGTTGTTAGTGTGTAAGGCCATGAGTGAGAGACTTTGTTGATTTGGTGTGGTTGAGATACGTATGGAGTTTGGGTTAGAATGGTTCTAGGATATGGGTATTGTTGGTGTGGGTAAAATGGGTATTGTATGTGTAGATGAAATGGATAATGGTTTGGCTGGGGAGTAGGTTAATGAGGTTGGGGATGGATGTAGTTAATGGTATTCTCCTTCTTCTTGAAATGAGAACCCTTCTTGGATTGGGACTCACTTGCTTCTCTGTTGCTAGCTCCACCTTTCCTTCTTAGATATTGGTCTCAATCCTTTCTTTGATTTCAACCAAATCAACAAACTTTTTCACATGGGTCCGAACATATTCTTGAAAAATGGACCTTCCAACGTGCGAATGAAGTAAGAGCACATTTCCTGCTCTAACATCATTGAAACAACCTTCCTAGACGGATCTCCACCTATGGGCATACTCTTTGAAAGACTCATTCTCTTTCTTCCTTATCCCCTTTAACTGATCTCTCATGGGTGCAGCATTTAAGTTGAACTTATATTGGTTAGTGAAAGCCTGGGCTAGGTCTTCCCAACACCTTATCTTATTCGGTTCATCCATATGTACCATCCCCATGCAGGCCCATCCAAACTCTCAGGAAAAAGCTGATTAGGAAGTTTTCATCCTTGGACTACATTCCTATTTTTGTGCAATACATTCGGAAGTGCATGATAGGATTAATGTTACCATTGAATTTGATGAGCTCGGGCATCTTGAAGTCTTTGGGGATGACTACTGAAGGCCAAACATAGGTCACTGATACTTATTGGGCTATACGGGTTAGGCCCATGCAAAATTGGAGCTACTTCTGCATGCTTTCTTGTAGTTCTTGTTTGAGCTTTAGTCGTTCTGCCTCTAGATTGTTATGTGGATTTGCATTGTTGTCATTTCCATCGAGTCATATCCAGGCCTTTCATTATTGGAGTTGTTGCCTCCACCTTTCCTGTTTGTAAGTATGGCCACAACAACTTCTTTGACTATCTCTACTTGTTCATTCATGCTAGCCTTCAAAGCATCAATCTCCTTTCCAAAATCCCTTACACCTGCCATGATGACTTTAGACGAAGCTTTCTTGAAAAGTAACGAAGATTCCCCTTGCAAGAAAGATCATGGTTTCAATTTTCTTCTTCTTCTTTTTTTGTGCAACGAATGTCATAAGCTTTTACGACAAATGAAAGTACCCTTTCACACATATCATTATGGGTACCCTACCATGTAACTTAAGTGTGATTGATAGCGATCGTGAAGGGAATGTGGAATATTTACTTCCTCATCAGACGCCATTTAATGAACACTATCAATGCAATCTTAGAGAGCGGAACTTTGTTTCATGTTTCAAGCACAAGTGCTAAGTCAAGTACAATTTGTACCCCGAAGGATAAATGGAAGATTCGAAAGAAAATACATCATGAATCATTAAGTCTAGTACATCAAGAGCTTGGTTTTCTATTTATTGAATCTCCTAGCATAATCCCCACACTTCTTTATGAACTCAGTTATCCTTTGCGGATAGAGGTGGTGACTCTTCGATCTGTTCTTTTGCTTCTTCAAAGCACCTACTACCTCTTGACTATGGTGATCAATCTCGTTGATAGTTCGGGCATATTTCATCTTCTATTCTTCAAGCTCTTCCATGCTATCTAAAGCTTTATTCCTCTAAAACTTCCTATGCTCTCCTCCGTGACATAAGGTGCTGATCCTGGCTTGATGATGTCCATGCGCGAGCACAATCACTTTCCATTTGTGCTATGATCTTTGACAGGTCTTCCACTCTGCCTTCTTGTTCTTTTCTTGCTTGCCGCTCCATCCTAAACACCTTTTCTGGTTCTCTTCTCACATCCTTTTCATTGGCAATCTCCATTTCTAGGTCCCTCAAGGTCTTTTCCTTCTTGTCAAGCTCAACCTCTAACTTCACCTTAGTCTTGTCTTGGAGCCTAATTTCTTTTTCAAAGTTTTTCTTTTCCCTTAAAAGGTTATGAAGCTCTCTTTCAAGTTCTAGGAATCTAGTAGCTATTGTGCTTCTTGTGCCTCTAGGAACATCTAGAAAGTTTGCATATTCATCTTTCATTGTTTCAATTTCTGGCCATCTTGTGACACCGTCTTGGAGAATGACAATCTGCACCTCTGCCTTTTGCTTCTTCTCTTTTAGGAGCCTCATTTGCATATTCAATATCTCAATATGCGAAGCCATCTAGGACATTGATTGAATTTGTTCTTCATCTGCCTTTGGAACTTTCACTGAGAGCTTAATTGGCCTTATTATTGTTCTCCTCTATTCCTCATACTTGGGGATAGGATTGATAGTTGCTTTCCCAACCTACCTCTTCCTCCAGTCTTGATGTCTTCCTAGGCCCTCTTAATCTCCAACTCTTGCTTCTTTGTATCTTGATGCTGTTCATAAAGGAAACTGTATCCTTTCAATTGTTCCTCTTGAGGCGTAGATTGGGTCCAACAAAGCTGTTTAAGTACCAAGGCAAGAGAGTATGATACGCAACCTCTAGGCCCATTAACAGAACATAAGGGAAGACTCCACAGCTATAGATTATGTTTTCGCCATGGTACCAAAGGCAAACCCACTTAAATGTATTGGGCTCAATATCATAGGACTCTTGTATCCACCCATGTGGTTGTTGTTGATTTATTGGGATGAGATGAAAGTGTTTCAATGGGCCTGGCAGATGTCCTATGTGATTCCGGCATGCATATATGTCATTATCCACACGTATAACATGTGCGAGCAACATTGCAACCTCCCTCCTATTTTTTGATGGCATACTTCTATCGAAAGAAAAGTGCCTACCAAAATTGTAGGAACTGGATTCACCTTGTAAGTGCAAAATGAAAAAGACATCCATGGAGGCTTGGTCAACAATATCTGATGTGAAAGGGAAGAGCACCAACCCATAAATTATTAATGCTAATGTCCGGTTGAACAAGTCCCATTTTCTTTGTTAGGCTAAGGCCTCAAGGTAAGACTTAAGGAAATCTTTGCTTCATCCTCTAATCGAGCCTCTTTCCTTCATCACCATTTGGTCGACTTAGACTCCAATTAGCTTGCCAATTTTTGCTTCTACTACATAATTCCCTTGATAGAGGTACACACCTGCCTTCTCATGGATAGGTAATCTTATCATTCTTGTGTATTCCTCTATTGTTAGAGTTGTGTCAATTCTCGGCAATTCAAAAAAGTTGAGAGGAGACTTCAGAAACTATTTGAGGGCACTAAGCACAAGTTCTTCGACAGGATGTACAAAAGGTCCACTATATGTCCATATGTGTTCTTGAAATCAAGTCTAGTTTCATGCGGCATCAACCAACATAGTCCTTCTATTTTTCTTAGCTCTCTTCAACCAGTAACCTTGATATTTCCTTTGCATCACGTAACCTTGATATTTCTGTTTGCATTGCTAGTGTTATTTTGGGTTACTTCCATTGTGTCTTAAGCGATGATAAACCTTGCACCTATTCAAAGGAACATTTTTATTTAGGATATAATTAAAAGAAACAACACTAGCTATCTTAAATAAGCATGAGTAATAGACGAATGCATGCCATGTATGCATGAAAGAGAATCAAATTACTATTTTTTTTTGTATTTTTTTTTTGGTTATGTATCATGCATGGTACTCCTATCCTAAAATTGGAGGTTATGCATGCTATGTATGCATGGGAAGAGTGCATGCATGAGTTTTTTTTTTTTTTTGTACAATGGATGTCCTATGGATGCTTATGAATGATATGCTTATAAAAAGATTTTTCTTTTTGAGAAAAAGAAAATGCATGTATGCATGTTGAGATGTACACAATGAATGAGTGATAAGAGAAAATGAATGCTCCTTTGTGTCCTAAGAAGATTAGTTCTAAGGGTGGATTCTTCTAAGGTCCAAAACTTAATTGGGTGGCCACTAAGTTTTAATCTATTAGTGCACAGTTATTGGGATGGGTCTATACTTTTAAAATTCATGGTCCCAATTGCCTATCCATAAGATAGAGACCCAGTTCATGAAAAAACCACAAGTAGGATGAACCCTCTTAGTATGATCATTCCATCAGACTAGTAACAATCTGGGTGGTGTCCGCCAAATGCCAAGTGGGCATGAAGCCTCTCAGTGACAATGTCGAAAATCCTCCTAATCCTTGGGTCGCACAAGCTTGGGTGTAGAGCCAAAAAGTGTGAGGTGGTATGAATGTGCATCGTGTGAGGAGCATACTAACCTTTGTCCCTAAAATACCATATACATTTCTACAAAACATAGCCCAAACACATATATACACAATGTCATCTACCCTAAGGTTTGAGTTACAAATAAGATAAACAAATAATATATAATTATGTACAGATAACAAAAAGGACACATTTAAAAAGAAAAGAAAGAAAAAGACAATTTGTAGGGGAAAATAAGTATTATAAAGTTATTTATTTGCATAATTTACTTCAATTGGCTTGACTCTCTAGTATTCCCCAGTGGAGTCGCCAAGCTGTCACAAACGTCCTAGAGGGCACCACGACGGGAATGACAACCAATTTTAAAAATAATGGGATGGGATGGAGTCGCCACTAATTTTAATTTTGGCTAAAATTGGAAAAACCCATTGATTTGATAAAACTAGTCTTTTTAAGAGTTTTAAATTTCAAGAGTCTAATTATGATTAGGGAAGAGTAGAAACTTAATCTCATGCACCTTTAATATATCCGTATAAAACGTTACCATAGCTCTCATCATGCAAATTAATTATAATTTTAATAATATTTATTTTTCCCCAAAAACCATAATAATTATACAAGAATAAAATAAAATAAAAGAAAATTAAATAAAAAGAGAATAAAATTTAAAGAAAAGTTAATTTTGACTTAATAGTTGTTACGTAGCGTATAACTAGTGCAATGAGAACTAAAAGTCACGTCGTTCTTGTAGAAAATGCTTGGGTGTTCGATGGATTTTTAATTAAAAGAGAAAATAAAAAAAATGTGTTGATTGATTTTAATTTTGAAAATGGATTTTTTGACAACTTATTAAAAGAGAAATCTGGTTTGCATAGGGTTCAAATTAGCATTAGATTCAATAAAACAATTCAACAGGATGAAGAAGATATCCACCTCTCAATCATAACAGGTTAAATGTTGCATGGATAAAGGAAATGTCCTTTATTTTATTTTATTTTATTTTTTGAAAGTAGTCCTAAAATCTAAACAAAATATAAGAAAGGTTTTTTTATCCCAACGCCCCAAAACGAACCTGACCAAAAACACAAAACAGCAAGCCCAATGTCCCTCCAAGAAAAATGAATTCTGAAGAGAAATAGAAATCAACGAAAATGCGCAAATGCCTCAATTGAAAAAAAAGAAAAAGAAAACAAAACAACTGTTTTTTGAAAAAAAAAGATCAAAGAGAAGGGGAATAAAGGGCACGGGGAAAGAGGAAAAGGGCGATGAGGGCATGCAGAGAGAGGGGTGGTCGCGGTGCACTCCGCGACGGGGAAAGAACCGCCGCTGCTTCTGGGCGGCGTGAGGAGCGAGGCACCAGCGACCGCGACTCAGCAGCGCGGATGAATACCCGCCTAGGCGGCGGTGCTGGTTGCAGATCGCGACCTGGGCATGGGGAGCGCGGCGGTTTCCGCGGCTACTGGTGACTTCGCGCGGTGCACAGGGACGGCAGCGGGGGAGACTGGCTCGCGAGTGTTTATCGCAGAGATGGCCGCAGCGCTCCCCGTTACATGCGGCGGCGGAGTCTCTAGCTTCAGGATCTGAGCGGCGGACTTTCCGGCGGGCTCTGCGACTGCAGTTACGCAGAGGCGCAACGTGGAAGAACAGAGGGGCTTCGCGGCGGCGTCGCGGATCTGGGCGAAGATGCTTGGCAATTCGCGACCTGTTTCGACAGGCTCCGCGATTGCTACTTCGCGGAGGTGTGCCGGCGAGTGCCGGAGGCGTGAGCGGCCTGGTTCGCCTGGCGGTTCGCGGCCCGGGCAGAGGGAACGCGTACGGTGGCAGAGGTGGCGACACAAGGTTGAAGAAGGCGGCTTTTCTCATTTTCTCTCCATTTTCAAGATCAATATGATGACATGATGCAGGTGATGAAATGGTGATATGCTGATGATAAAGAAAAAAAAAGAAAAGAAACCAGTTTATGCTGAATGATACCAATGGATACTTTCTTGAACCTTCTTGCTTTTGCGTTTTTTGTCAATCTCTCTGTATGTTTGGTATGTAACTCCGACACTTTGCTGATTTTTCCTCCAGCTCACCTGTAATCAAAAAAGAAGAAAGAACCTAATGGGGAGGAGTGCCTATGATGGTGGAAAAATTCTTGTATGCACCGGGAGGAATAGCCATTCTTCCTCCACAATGATTTATGACCATGAAATATTTATGTGGGACCCATGTGTAAGTACAAAATTCAGAAAATATGTGATGTATATAGTTGGTCGAGAAGGAAAATCCTTCCTCCATAGAGTAAGGAAGAATTGCTCATGATGGTGTCCGCCACCACTCCTGCCACTTTTCTGATCATTTCCCATTCTCCTGGCGCTCATCATCTTTTTTTTTTTTTTTGGTTTTGGGTTAATGGTTAACGGATCAGTGAAATCATGCGCTGGAAAATAAATGGCCAAAATGATCTAGTTTCATGACATTTTTTTAAATAAATATGAAAATAAAATAAAAAATGGATAAAATATGGTATTGACACCATGTCCGCCTAATACTACTTTGTCACAATGGATATATGAGAACAATGTGTGGTTCAGCCTGTAGTCTATATTCACAAGTCAAATGGCTTCTATAACTCATAAAAATACAATGAAAAATATAAAAGAAGTTTATATATTTTCACTATCTCAGACTACAAATACACTTAAATACAACCAGTGTATGCACTCAAAATTTCCAAGCCTATGAAACAAAGAGAAGGAAAGAAAGCAAACTTCTCTATATGAGAGAATGTTTATGTTTGAGATGGTTTTAGAAAGGGAGAAACTTGAATTTATAGGCTAATGCAATCATCTATAGCCGTCAATAAACCAAAGGAGGAGAGGTGTTCTCCCAGTCTCTTAAAATTGATGGAGGTCCCTACAAAAGGATGATGACTTTTTTCCAAGCCACATTACGTCTCTCTATATGAAAAATATAATTATGATGTTTTCTTATAGTAATGCAAGGGTAGTACAATGATTCTTGTCTCTGCAGGGTACAATATTGGAGCACACTAATGTATTAATTTACTGAGTTTGCACTTGTAGGTCAAACAAGAGTGCTTTACAAATTGTATGATCTGTTTTTTCTGTCACTTACAATGATTAGTGCCTAAGATTTGCAGGCACACTGTAACTAATTATGTATAAAGCTATGGAATTATGTGGTTGGCTAACTTATCTTGGAATGCATTTCCGGACCCTTCAGAAATTGTAATCTCAACATCTTTAGAACTATTTTCATTATTATCTGTACTGCCCAAATTCTTAGTATTAAAGAGGCTGGTACTTTTCTGCTGCTGCTGGTCAAACATCATCTTCAGCTGCTTACCTTGTTCCTCAATCCGCAGCTGTAATTTTCTCTGAATCTGGGCCCACAAATGCAAGAAGTATTTGAAGTCAGAGAACACCAAGCCAATAATCTATGAAGTACAAAATTATTACGGGTCTATTTCTAATACAACTTATCCCTTTTTCAAACTTTTTTTGCCTTGTTTAACTTGTTAGAAAGGTTTTTTTTTATTTATATTTTTAAGAAGTTAAAATATTTGGTTTTTAAAGAATCACTTTTAAGATGTTTATAAGCACTTCTATTATTGTATATTTAAATATATAATAATTTATTTATAAGTTATTTTTTAAAATTTCATTTCACTTAAAGATTTAAATAAACTATTTATTCAAATCGATCCTTAAATATGAACATGAAAGGTTTGGCGAACATGGTGTTATATTAACACAACTAGAAGTCAAATAAAAGAAAAGGGGATACCTCTAGCTGCTCATGAAGACGCCTCTGTACATCTAACTGCAGCTGAAGTGCCTCTGTAATTTGCAAGCCACTACAAATCAACAACAATAAAGTTAGTACATACCTTATAGAGTAACAGTATCCAATGCCAATATGAAAAGAGGTAAAGAACCAAGAATGGGAGTATTGGAATTATAGAATCAGAACAAGTGGTTTAGACGAAAGTAAGTAGCATTACGTTTTGACATCGAGATGCACATTCTCTACTTGAGCTCTTTTCTCAGATTTCCCTGAAAAAGGAAACAGTTTCTTAGACCCAACAAGGGACATGAACCTGATAATTTGAAAGTAAATAAGAACATAATGGCTTTGAAGGTTATGAATAATGGGAGAACAATGAGGCAGTAGAGAACAGTTAGTCATATCCTAAGATATTTTCACCGTCATTTAGCCTACCTGAAGTACCTATTCTCTCTAAAGTACACTTTATTTACAAATGTTTGCTTCAAAGGACTTGGTATTTTTCCTCCTTAATCAAAGTTTTTCCAGACTTACAAGTGAAAAAAACTTGCACCGGAAAGTAGAGTTCTACCCCTATTGTGTTGAACATATAGAAACTAGAAGTAGCAGGGATTAGAGATGTGGAGGGAGAACAGAGAGAATATCAGATAGAGTAAAATCACAATTCACATGACATGATAATTGACAATTACAATTTCTAACAATACCTATTTATACTATTCTTCACCAGCTAAATCCAAATCTACTAATTGGGCTACTGGGCCCAATCATACACATTACATTGTGGTCGACCCAACTTGATCTATATTAGTCAGGGTCTAATAAATTCCAGATATTGGTAGTTTCGGGGTAGAGGAAAAGGTACATTTTGTTTACATTCAATAATTAAGATTTCTACTATATGAAATGATATAAACATAATTCTTCTGTAGTGCTACTAACTATGCCTCAAAGTGAATTCAATTAGAAAGAAAAGAAAATATCTAATTTACCCCTTCAGTTTCAGCTCTCAATTGTACCAACACATCTATAGTTGTGAGCAAATTACATTGCTTGGTTAATGTCTCAACAATCAATGAATCAAAACCAAGGAAATTTGATAAGCTCTTCCTCTGTATTGACAAGCACTGTTACCATAAACCATTTTCTCACCATCTATGACCAGAATGCTAGTGAATTCAAGCAACAAAAAACAACAAAACCTTTTCGCACTAAGTGAGGTCAACTTCCGAATCAACAGACACTACCGTGCCCTACCTAAACAGTAAATTCAAGCAGCAGGGAGCATGAAATGTACTTGACATGATAAAGAAACTACACTTCTGCTGCTCTAAGAATTTACCCTGATTGACTCTGGGATGTATTTTGCTATCCTATACTTCTGCAAATGACTTTTAACATGGAAGATTGTCAGTCCATCTGATTCCATTAGCCTTAGTATAGCTTTGGGCGTCGCCTCTACAATCAAACAACCAAGAAGACCATCAGATGTTAAACACAGATGATTCTGCAGCTGACAAATTAATCAATTTACTTACTCTCAGCACCACCAAGGCGATTGACACACTCAACAAACTTCTCATGAAGATCCTGAGTCCATCTTATACGCGTTTTACTCGAGACTACTGGCCCATTAGAAGCATGGTTTGAAGAAGTCATTGACACACTTCCTGCAGAAAGCGTTGGAGATGGCTTCTCTTGTTGAGAAGAGAAATTCAGCTGTGGAACAGGCAAATTGTAGGAGCCACAAGCAACCTGTTGGAGAGAAAGATCAATAAATATAGAGTCATACTATACAGCCCGACAGATTTGAAAGAAAAATTCTTTCAGAAATTGCAAACCTACATGTGGCAAATTTTGAGTGGTTAGGCAGAAATCATGGGTGGAAGAAAAATATGAATATTTCGTCTCATAACTTTGACACAGTTCTGACAAATAGTTTGTGGCAAATTTTCTGGCTATGAAGCATTTACCATAAATATAATCCAATCAATAAATCAACAGTGGGAAGTAAAACATGGGGCTTGACCAAAAAATACTTACAGCATGATCCTGATTTCCTTTAGAAGGAATTGAAGGGCTCCTGCTCACAGGGGCAGCATCATCAATGAACAACTTATGTTGTTCAATTGGAAGGAAATTGCTGTCAGGGAAATTCCCACATGGGATAATTTTATTAATTTTCTCAGGAGTTCTACAGCATTGATCACTATTCAATTGTGGTTTCAATGCTTGCAGTGTATTTGACAACTCAAAGTTGGGGCTAGGTTGGTTAGCTGAGTCCAAGAAAAGGTTGTCCTTAGAAGATTGATATAAAGGGAATTCCAAATCATTATTCTTGGAGAATTGGGACATCAAAGAGGGGTTACTGACTCGGCAATCATATTGCGGGAAACCCATGAAGATTTCTGTTGCATAAAAGGCGGAAGCCGGCGACTCAAAACGGCTGATAATGGTGCTAGATGTTTTTGAAGGGCCTATGTATGGTGGTTGTTCTCCTCCTCCAGCATCACTACAAGCCATGGCAAGTGGATGACTTGGAGTTCCCATATTCCAAGCCTGTTTTCTCACATCAAAATATTGACAAGAACGGTTTCCAAACTCGGAATTCAAATCAGCACTGAGTCCATGGCTTTGTTGAATCCGTCCTAAACAATCAAGCTTGTTGTCATTCATTGACAGGCACCTGAAAATAGTTGGACTGGGATGGCAATAAGGAAAGGTGCTAGCTAGACATATAGTTCTCTATAAAAGGTTCATCATTCTTTAAGAGCACCAAGTGGAAGGGAAGGAAGAAGAAGAACCAGAACAAGAAGAGGGTTGGAAAGGTCAGAATAATAGTGCTAAATTCTTGCCTATGGCATAAAATTCTCTTTTATATTCTCTCAAAGGCTTGAGGAATAAGATTTGAATCTAATTGTCTAAATGCTACCATACAATGTCATTAGGACATTAGCTATTGTTCTTAGGAAAAAAAAAGGATAGGAATGAACAATAATAATTTGATATCCCCGAAGTACAGAACACCTGAAAAGAGCAAAGCTCCACATACAAACAAAGAGTTTTTTTTGTCCAATGTTGCCTTCACGTGAATTTAGATGAAATGCAAAAAGAATCAGAGGAAAGATGAGGGCTAAAGCAGAAAAGGCTTAAATGGGTCACAAAAATAAAGGTTAAAAACTGCCCCTCAAATTGAGTACTAATTGATCATCTTAGAATTTGGAGAATATTGTCGTGGGCATCTATAGTCAAATAATTTAACGTTAGATAAAGATGCCGGCATAAATTCACATTACAATAGATCTGCAATTATTCTTATAATGGATTCGAAAGAAATATTTTAGCCACCTACAGATATGATAAATGTATAGATAGATAGCCGAATCTGTCTTTCCCAAAAGAGAAATTATATTGTGGACTTAAAAAACTGTCCCATTGACAGACACTGCATCTTGCAAAGTGGGGTGTCAGAAATTACCAGAAAAGTTTTAACTATATATTCATCTTAAAAGCCGAATCGAACTTTAACTACGGAATTCCCAATAGTGCTCATTACATTAACCTTAATGGGCTTCCCCATTTCCAAAAGGTGAAAAGATATACACATATTCAGCGCATTCGTATGCTATGTCACTTCCATGTTGCCTTTGATTATTTCTCTTTACACATTTTTTTTTTCATTGTTATTCTTGAATCCTCTATAAACTGTAGTCTGACTCTTCCCGAATCACAACATTGCCAAATCTTCTTTTTTTTTTTCCCGAATCACAACAATTTATACGGAAGATAGAGATTCAAAGAAAGTTGTTTTTTCCCACTTAACAAAGATTGACAACTCAAACACCGCTATTGAAACATTTTATAGCATGGGCGCGCATGTATGCACCCACAAGGTAATTCGACAGAAATTTGGTTCGGTGCGTTGACAAAAAATGCTGTTTGGTACTTTGGTGCTTCTTTTTTTTTTTTGGTTACAAGTACTTTGGTGCTTTACAAGCAGCGATGCCATATTAGCGTATATCCCTAAGTCGTATACGCACAACCAGACAATAAATTAAACGATTGACGACTGTTAGTCTTTGGTTTATACTTATTTCATGATTTCTTTGGATCCTCATCAAGAATTTACTTTATCTTTTTTATTATATATAGCTAAATTAAGCGTGTGTGTGGCCAACTTGTATTTTTACGAGCAGAAGGCATTGAGATTTCTTTTATCAAATAAGTATCAATTTTAAAAATTTCATTTCTTTTACCATCTTCCAACTTTTTAAGAAATTTAGAAAATATCAATCATACTTTTTCGTTTTATAGTATTACTAAATAGCTATAGAGATTAAATATGAGAAAAAGTGTTGAGAAATAAAGATGAAATAAATAATAAGAGTAGTTTTATAAAATATATTTAAATTTTCTTAACTTTTAAGATTATTTAATTATTTATTTAAAATATATGTACACGTGAAAATCAGTACTTCACGTCAAATAAAAAATCAATACTTATTAAAGAATGGACTGACTATATTGCCCGAGAGATAGAGAGAGAGAGGCCCCCAACCAAAAAACCAAAAAACAAACAAAATATTTACTTAACAATTCCACATTTTATTTTATTTTGGACAAAATAGTTCACAACTCTCCCTACTAAATTAACTTAATGATGGATGATTATATAACTTTTATCTATATTAATTATTATTCTAATTTTTCTCACCTAATTAATATTTTATTTTTATTATTTCTCTCATCTTAATAATCTTATGTTTTTATTTTTTCCTGAATATTGAAAATAAAATTGTAAATGAAGAATTTCATTTTCATTTTCAATATCAATTTTGATTTTTTTGTAATTGGATTTGGTTTAGAATCTTAAATTTAATATTCAGATTTGTAATTCCAAATTTAACTCTAATTTTAGTATGCAAATGCATTATTCAAAATTTACTAATAATAAAAATATAATTAATACCATCATAACTTTTATTCTATAGCAATATTTTATTATAATTTTATGAAATTTATCTACACATGAATCAGTAATTAAATTAGAAGAATATAGGAAGGTTTTATATTATAATTTTTATAAAAGTATTAAATTTTAATCAATATAATTGCTAGCAAATAAATGTAAAAGAGAAAAAATTATATAAATTTTAATGAAGAGAGAAATATTTAACCAATTTTAGAATTGATCACTCTTACTTAGGGTACGGGTTAGGAATTAACAAGAGTGTATTTTAGTTGCTTTTGAATTCTATGAAATTGGTTTATTAAGTTATATTTCTCAAAATATATTAAGACATTGGTTAAGGAATAAAAAAATAAAGTTTTGTATTAAAAAGATGAGTTTTGTGTTTTCAATGGATGACTCCCACTCAAAACTTTTGAAACTTTTTTTTTTTTTTATGTTTTCTTAATGAGTGCTCGAAGGCACTCTGGATAGAAAAATCCTATTTCTAATTTTATATTTTACTTAGAATATAAAAATTGAAATATTTAAAGATTAATAATTCAATGAAATATGGAGTAAATAATATTTTTGGTCTTAACTTTTTAATTTGACATAAATTTGATCATAATACAATTTTCAATATCAATTTAAAGAAAATTTTTTATATTAATTTAGTCCTAACATTTTCAGTTTTGACATCAATTCAGTCCTAATATTTTAAATTTCCATATCAATTTATTCATTTTGTAGGATCTACACTTTGATGAAATGACTAAATTTACGTGGAAATAAAAAAATATTAGAATTAAATTGATGTAAAATTTGTTATTAAAACTAAATTGATATAAATTGAAAATATTAGAAAAAATATATATTTACTCTAAAATATCCCTATGAAGCCTCAGTCACTTTGCTACTTTGTATGTGTCCTAATATTTCATTGATGGAACTGGTTTTATTGTTTGTATCCAATCTGTCTAACTGGCTGGACACCACCCGAAGTTATAGTACATAATTTGAATAAATTAACTGGAAAATCGCAATACAGTTCTCCTTTGTTATTGTAATAAAATGTTTTTAGCATGCCAAACTAGCAGTCTATCATTCAGAAGGATCGCGGCTCAGCAGAACAAAACAAATAAACCAAACAAAACAAGCTGGATAAAATTATCAGGCATTTTCGCTGGGACCAGTTTTAATACCTCAAAAACCTGATAACAAGTCATAGGTTCGGCTTGGGAAAATCCGGAATGGATTAATCATCATAGTGGATGAGGATGATGAAAATCATTAAAATAATAAATAGGTAAAAGTTTTATTTTTGTCGCTCATTTTTTAATGATATTTTAATTTTGTCTTAACTTTTTATTTTCTTTTTTGATTTTTTCAAGTTTTAATAATGTCTCAATTTTATTCTATTCGCCATCGGCTTGTCAACTTCATTAGTGAATAGTAGCATCCCATTTTTACATATTCATTCTTATCTTATATAAATGCATTATTATATATGCATACAAAACTTCTTTTTTTTTTGGTGTAATCATTCTTATTAAAATGATTTAGATCTTCTTTGCAGATACTTTCTAACTATGAACTCTAAGGTTTAAAAGATCAATGATGAAAAATAGAACTTTTATATATATAACATGACATTTAAATAAGATAAAAAAAATGAATATATTTGAGTCAGATGATGATCTCTATTAAAAAATTGACATTATTATCAAATATGATAAAATTGAGACATTATAAAAAACGTCAAGGATGAAATTGATACAAAAAAAAAAGAACAAAATCAAAATATTGCTAAACATGAGAAACAAAAATAGAATTTTGGCCTGATAAATATAATAATTTTGCTAATAAGTGTCTTAAGAGCACGATTAAAAAAAAATTTAAGTTATTTTTAATATATTCAATGTATTAAAAATTTAAAAATTTTATTTTGCAATCAAAGTTTTTTATTTTACTTTCTTAAGTAATGTCTTTGGAATATTCATCACAAAAATCCTAAATATAAAACTATTGCATTAATTATCTGTCCAAAGATGTTAATAATGTTTTTCCCAGGCAGTTGTGCAAATGTCATTATCAGAAGTGGCAGAATCAAATTAATGGGTTTAGGCGTTTAGCATTGCGATTAAAGCGTGGTAAAGCAAGATTCCTCGGTTAAAGTCCAGCCTCTTCAACTTCACAAAGGAATAATCTACGTGGATTTCGCACCGGGTTCAGTAAAAAAAGTGCATGAACTTTGTCTCATCCTGCAAAGTTCAGTTTTTTTTTTTTCTCTTTTCTTTTCCTTTTGGGGGGATGAAGTTTCAGGTTACACGTTCTTTTTTATTTATTATTATTATTATTATTGGTCGTGAGGTTACACATTCATCATTCGTATGTAACCAAAAAAACATTCATCATTCGTACATTGTGAATAGTTGAGAGAACCTTGCCGCCCGTAAGGGCCCAGAACTAAAGAGAAAGGTCATTTTTCGTTCATTGCCAATCACTAGTTGCCACTTGCCAGGCTCGTTAAAGCCGCAATCTACTTTCTCAGGGAGTTAAGAACCATGTTCCGGGTCTTAATCAGAAGACAAGTGAAACATTTGAAAGTTGAAAGCGAAAACAACTTCACGATTAGGAGTACACGCTGCTCTGCTAAATGCAAATTAAAGGGCTATTAGGTGCAGTGGAAGAGTAATCTTACTAAGGACTATAAATTGTGTCAATTTTTAAGACTTGTTGAAAGCCTCTTTTACTTGCAAGATATTGTGGTAGCTATATAGATCAACTTTTACTTTCAAGCATGTTCTCCACTTTTACTTACATGCATAAATGAGAAAAGCTTTTCTACCTTTCTGTAATAATATGGTCCAAAAGGCATAACCAAAATTGCACAAAATAAGTATGGGAAAATGCATGAACAAAAGGCACAAAAAAAAGGTGATTTCTCGTATGCAGATGCAATTTTATTAGCATCCAGATCTCATTTTGACAAATGGGTAAATGACAGGTGTACCATGAGGGCCCATGCGATGGTAACTTTGAAATTTGGTTTAAGATAATCATGTAATGATTTGTTTGGTTTTAAATGTATGATTAAACATAAGAATTTAAAACAGAAAATTAAACTTAAAAATACTGTTGGCAAAATTTGGGACCTTTTTTATTTTTTTTTCTTTTATTGGTAAAAAAAAAGAAATCACAGATCTTGCTTCTTACACCTTCTCCAACAAGAGTTCAATCATACCACACTTCGCTCGCTCGCTCCATAGCAGCAATGACAATCCAATGAGAAAAATGATAAAATGCAGTCTCTGCCATTGACGCTCAGCAAAAGGCTCTCCAGCTCCTCCAAGCCTCTCAGAATTTCTCCCAACCTCGTCACTCACGCATCACCATCAACCACTACCTCCTCCTCCTCCTCCTCTTGCCGTCCTTTGCCACTAGAGGAAACGGTGCCTTTTAGCCTACGCACCTCTCTTGAACCTTTGTCACACCTATCTCTAGTGTCTCTGCTATTCCCCAAGTGCAGCACCCTCAACCAAGCTTCCAACTTCGATTTCTTTTTCTGTTCTTTAATTTTTTTTTCATTTATGGTTATTATCCTTTTCTTTTAAAAAAATTATTTTTTGAGTAACCGCATAAACCAATACTAATTACAGTAATTAGGGGAGCCCAATAAGGGGAGATACAACTAATGGCTCCTTCCATATTATATACTATTCACTTAGTCCATTCTCAACCAATGTGGGACGCTTAACTTCACCAATCTACCCTTCAAGTGTGAGACCTAGCACATTGTGGGACTTCACCTTCTCACACTTAATGCCAACAATCTCTCCCTCAAGTGTGAGACCCACCACATTGCTCCCCATTAGCGCTCTTCCTCAGTATGCCTCATCCGTCCATGCCTTTTGGAAGCCCAACCTTGGCTCTTATACCATTGTTAGTGTGGTTCTCAAGGAGGATGAAGTGGCATTTTTCCTCAACAAGTGGTATTAGAGCTTTAGTTTGATGGGATTTATTCTTAGTATGCTTTGTGGTTGTAGCTTAGTCATCTGATCTTCCACAACAGAAAGAATTTTTCCCTAGTGCTTGAGGATCATACTTGGTTGCTATTGCTAAAAGGCAATGTGATATTATGAGAGTGTAGTTTGGAAAGGTTCTGGCTACGAAAAACTTGTTATTTAAGTATGTCTATTGTGACCCACTTCTTTTTCCTAGGAACCCTCTTAATGCATGGTTTATAATTGATTTACAGGACTATTCCAGGATACGGTTGCAACAATGTCAAGATTTTCAAGTGCTGAAGTTTGACATAGAGAAATTTGATAGAAGACCTAGTTTTGACTTGTAGATGCAAGTCAAGGATGTGTTGATACAATTGGGTTTGCACAAGATGTTGAAAGGGAAGATCACCGATATAAATAATGAAAAATGGGAGGAACTAGATTTGAGAGTAGCTAGTGTAATTCGTCTGTGTTTGGTTGAGAATGTTCTTGCAAATATGCAAGGAATAGCAACGACTAAGGCACTTTGGGAGAAACTCAAAGAGTTATATCAAGCAAAGGGCATCTGAAATCGATTGTTGTTGAAGGAGCAATTTCATAATCTATGCATGGATGATAGTGTGAAAGTCTCTGACCATCTTAGTGTTGTCAATGGTATTGTCTCTGAATTAGAGGCTATTGGAGTGGAGATTAATGATGAAGATAAGGCATTAAGGCTCATACTATCTCTTCCGTTTTCGATGGGCATACCAAACATGTTTTGATGTATGGGAAGGAAACTCTAAATTTTAAAGAAGTTTCTAGTAAAGTCATTACTTAAGAAAGAAGAATGAAAAATGAGGGTAGCATTTCATCGGATTTAGTGTTGGTAGCTAGAAGTGACACTTATGGGAAAAGGAATTGTGGAAAGAGTGTGACACGCTGGAAATGCAAAAAGCCTGGGCATGTAAGGAAAACTTGTCCAAGTAGCATGATGTTGGAAAGAGACTCTCAATTTGATGCTTGCAATGTTGCACTCTTAGTGGAAGAGGATGATATCTACTAGAAGGTAAGAAGTGTATTCTTATGGCATTACTGCGCTGCCATGGAAAAGGATAAGTTGTTTAGCAGATCAACAATTGCACAAGGGCATTGGTTGGCATTGAGATGCATGATGTGTGGTGGGGTTATGTCGATGGCTGAAGAACTTCCATGAAAAGCCAACGTGGAAGTTGCACCATAACTTTTCAGCATGGTTTCGACATGTGCCGAGGTGAAATGCTTGGAGTAGTGTAATTCTAAGTGAGTATACTTTTATAGTGGAGTATGATAGTTCTTTGAACTACGATTGTAGATGTAGACAATGACACAAAGGATTGTTAGTGTTGGCAATGGAAGCTGAAGTTGTGTTTATTTCAATCAAGGTGGAGATTGTTAGTTTTGATTGAAATTGCTTTGGAAAAGAAAGTCTCACATTGTTTAGAATTGGATTAGAAGGGGGTTACCAAGGCTATAAATATGGGCTCAAGTTCTCCATTTCAATTTGTACCCATCAAAAATACTTCAAGCTTGTATCTGACTTTTCTTTCTTCTTCTATACTCTTTTCTTTGAGTGTTGTGATGTGTAGTTCAAATATTGGCTTTAGAGAGCGTGGGTGTACTGAGGGGGTGTGGACGTTTGAGAGAGAAGTCTATGTATTGTAATAATTTTCACATAGTGATATTCTCTGGTTGTCGTTTAAGAGCGACCATAGTTTTTCTCTAGTTTTATAGTTTTCTACGTTAAATTCTTGTATTGTAGTTGTGTCTTTTTCATTTTTGTTTCGAGTGGTTCTCAAGGAGGGAGAAGTGGCATTTTTCCCCAACATAAGACTTGTTGACTCTAACACGCCCACTTACCTTAAAGCCCCACATGTACAACTTATTAGGCCGACACACCTCTTTACACTATAGACAAAATATTCATCTACATGAAAGCAAGCACCCACAAAGAATACACAAGGCTGACGCGTAGCCTACATTCATGGCAAAAATGACATATAATATTTTATTGAAAAATAATACAAACAAAACCTTCAAATTGATCCCTCTTAAATTTTACATTGGACAAATTGGTCTATCTAGAAAAGAAACACATAAATAATTCTCTATCAATTTAAAATGTTGGACACGTTGGTCTCTCTAAAAAAAATTATGGCTAATTAGTCCCTCAAGAATCATGGAAAAGGATAAATTGGTCCTTGTAAAGAGACTCATTTGTCCAATTCTTTTAATTGGTGGGGGCTTCTTTGAGTCTTTTTTTGAGAGAGACCAATTTGTCTTTTTAGAGAGACCAATTTGTCGAACTTAAATTTTAAGAGAGACTAATTTGGAAGTTTGGTCTACAAAATTAAAGGTGGTAATACTCTACTCAAAAATCAAATTTCAAATAGTCAAAGTATTTTACATTTAATTTTTTTTATTGATATGTACACTTAACATTCAAAAAGAATAATTTAAATAAAGTAAACTATGAACTAACACTTTTGTACTGTCAAAATGGTTGGAGAAGGAAATGAGAAGTTGAATTAGAGCTATGTTCCAAGCACTATTTATGGAGTTTTAATTACGACTTGATTGTTATTCTCTTTCTTTTAAAATAATTGTCAATTTGGATAAAGTGGTACATTAAAAAATCAAGTTATCTTGAAATAATTATGTCTAAATACATTGATTTTTTAATATACTAGTCAAGGAAGAGAAAAGAACTGGACATTGAACCGAACAAGCCATTGGTTCAAAGGTTTAATAGTCCAACCAGTTCAACTAGGTTCAATTAAAATACAAAAAATACAAACTATATATAATATAAACTATTAAATAATTTAAATAAATAATAAATATCTATTGGTTAATTTTTTATTCCAATAATTAATTAACTTTTGTATTTAGTGTGAGCAATTAATTAACTTTTTTTTTGGTCCAATAATGAAAACATTACCAAAGGCCAAAGCCCAACCCAACTTCTAGGGAGAAAACATATATAGGGAATCTATCTAAAGGCCCACAAGTTGGACAGAATAAATAAGCCCAAAATACAAAGGTTAAGCAGTAGGCCTATCATGATCTAGGATATTGATATCCTTATCTCTTCCAAGATTTTTCCTTGCCTCTCCATCCCTCCACGTGGTGAGCAAGCTCGTTGCTTTCTCTTGGAATCTAACGAAAAAAGCATTGAGAGAATCTTTCTTTCATAATGGAGATGTCCACAACGACCATGGAAGAATCAAGAAGGGCGGAGCTTTCGATGCAAGCTTGCACAACATCCTTGTTATTGGATTCGAAGATTACCCTTTCCACATGCCACTGTTGTTTGCAAGGATAAGGCCAAATCTCAAAACAAAAGCTTCTGCATGTTTGTTCTACACTTCTACTGTGATAAATAGAGTCATTTCTTCCATCTAGCACAACCACATGGATGGTAGGTGCTAGCTTTGGAATCAATGTCACCGCCATCATGAAAGGCGGCTTCTCTTCTAACTATGGTGGCGATGAATAGCTATGATCAATGATGACACTATGCTTGAAAGAAGGAAACTTTTTTTGTTTTTTTGCTTTCCCAAAATTTTTTGGACCCCTAATCGCTTGACCGCCCACTAGTTTAGGCGATTTGATGATTTTTTATTGGTTCATACGATTGTTAACCGGTTTTCTTGGCATCTGGTTCTTAGGTGACAACTGGACCAACAAGGTGTCCAGTTCCATTAACCTGGGGCTAGGCTAATCTGGTTTTCTCTTCCTTGATACCGCTTTGTCATCTAAATATATTGATTTTTCAATATGCCACTTTGTCAAAATTGATAGTTATTATAAAAGAAATGGAGTTAATAAAAGCATTAAATACTTTCAAAGTATGGGTGAAATTTAAAAAGAAATTATGACATGTGCACGAAATTCCCTTTATAATATGTAGGTTACATTTATGGTACATTATTTTTTAGTCTACCAATTTTGCCCAAAGAAAAACAAGCCATTATAGTAACAAATTGAATTTTCACATTGATTTGATTTTCGCCAAATTTTACAATTTTCGAAATTGCCTCCTCCATCCAATTTTCTTCTTTTGACACATATTATTTGCCATCATATTGATCACTATGAATTGTTCAACTTAAATTTTTTTAGCTGCACCCAAAATTTTTTATTCTAGATTGATCATAAGTTGTTCCTTAAATTTCATGATTTGGCAACAAAGAGTATGCATAGTGCAATAAATAAGTGCATTTACCATGTGAGATCTTTCTATGTTTGCATAATAGTCATGACCAAATAACCATGACTTAATGTGAATGTTTCTAACCCTCTTATATCACTTGCAAGGATATAGCTTTAAGCCATATAATGGCTTCTTTAGAAGATAAACATGATTTTCCTTGTGTTGAATAGAGATGTCAAATTGGCCGACCCGCCCATTTAGGCTCGTCCGTCAAAAACCCGCCAAAATGGGGCGGGAAGGCCCTCCAAAATAAAATGGGCTTAAAATCCAGCCCATTTTAGGCTGGTTTGGTCGCCAAAAAATTAAAAAAATATTTTAAAAAATATTTTTTATTTATGTATACCTAATTTTTCAAAGTCCATAATAATTATACACTAACTTTGACTAAAAAATGTTATTATTAATAGTGTTATTTGTGAGTTATGACACTGTTTTATTTTTAGGTTTTAACTTTGAGTGAATAATATCAATTGGAAGTGGTCCTGAATTGGTGAGTTTATATAGTTCTTACTTTTTTCTTTTTTGGGTTATACATTTCTTATTTTTTTACCAATAAATTATGAATTTTTAAAAAAAAATACAAAAGACTTGGCCCGCCCAACCCGCCTAAGCTCGAGGTTAAACAGGTGGGTTAGGCGTTTAGAGGTCACAAAACTTCAATCCAGCCCGCTGAAAAATGGAGTTTGGCACTAACCCGGACTTGCCGTTTTGACATCTCTAGTGTTGAACAATGAAATCTTTTAGTTGTTATATATATAGAGTATTTCTTCAAGTTCACGATAAAAGAAAAAAGCTCTTGATTAGAGTTGATGGGGATCATTTACCAAATAACAAGCTATATTGTAAACTTTTCATCCTGAAGCACATTTGACAAACAACACTAGAAAGCATGATACACATTTTCTCTAAAAGATTTTTGTTTATACATTTTGCCACTCCATTTTATTATAGTCTTTTGCACTATATAATATCTTACTATGCCTTCATTTTTGTAAAACTTGTTGAATTATTAATTAAAATATTTAATGTATTTATTTAAAGAATACATTTATAAAATAAGTTGTTGGAAAGAGATGGAAAATTTACCTTAAAATTGCTTCAATGAGTTAATTTAAAAATAAATTGAAAAAAAAGATTGTGGTGGGTTTAAAACATTTTATGTAATGTTAAAGTTTTTGCAACAATAAATCAAAAGAAAAGAAAAATAAGCACCAAATAGAAACTACTAATGAAGAATAGGGGTGGAGTAGGTATTATTGATTTTAGTATGCTGTGAATTGTGCATAGTTCAATGGGAAAATAATAATAAAGGGTGAGGGATAATTTGATTATGCATGTCTTTTAGACCATGAGATGGTCTTTCATCTATTATCGTTAGATTTTATTTTAATGGACTAGATATAAAGATAAAATGATTATATAAAATTATAAAGTAAAATAAAAATTTTTAAATTGAAAATAATAATTTTAAAGTTACTAAATTAACCTTCTCTCAATTCTCAATCTTCATTTTAATTTTTAATTTCTTCTGATCCTCATCTTTCCACCCCTTCCTCTCTCCACCACTTTAGTCTGCTTTCTCTTCCATCATCCCTCATCTCCACTACATCTCATTGCTCAGAAAACCATATACCACAAGACAACAACTATCATTACTCAAATTCTTGAAACCTGATAAACATAATGTTGTGCTGGGTTTATAGAAAGATTTCCAATATTTTTACAAAAGGAAGAATAACGTCACCTCAGCACTTATGTTATCTAGTATTTGGGGCTAATCCATATATTAACAAGAAATTTCTTTTCTTTTTTTTTTAAGAAGAAGAAAGAAAAGAATATAACACGGAGCTCTTTGCAAACAAAATAATTCAATCTCAAACATAAAACTTGCTATTCCAATTTTATTCATGCCCATTTACTAAAAGGAGGTTTTACATAACATATGACAATATGGAATCTCAATAGTTCTTTTTTCAACAAAAAGAAAAATGATACTTTAAGATCTCTCAAAATGGAATCACTAAGACTACAACCTAGGTTTTGCCCAAAAAAAAAAAAGGATTGCTAGCTGAAAGGGTAAAGAGTATGCAACGCATGTCACTGCATTTCATTTCAGTGTTTTATTGATTTGCAAAGAGCAACACCTATTTATAAGCATAAAGTAATAAAGAAAATAAATCGATATCAAATCATAACATAAAAACAAAATCAAACTAATATTAACCTAAATCAATCTAAATAAATCTAAGACAATAATTGGTTTTTAACAATTTGTATAGCTATATTGACTGACCACAAGCACAAATTCTAGTAATGCAATGATCACATGCATTTATATTGAAACAATAATCGTCTTGCCTTCCACGCTACCCATTAAAACCAACTTTGCAACATAACCAAAAACTATAGTAGGTTTTATTCACATCACATCTAGGGAGGAGTCCACAATGACAAAAAGAGGGTGAAGTGGACTATTGCAGGGTAGGGGAGAAGGTGTTGTCGATAGGGGAGGTGGAATGGGGTGGCGATGGATACATAGCAGCACACAAGAAAAAGTCAAGAACGAGAAGAGAAAAGAGATGGTTGAAGGAGAAGGTCGAGAGAAAGAGTTAAAGGAGAGGGCACAAGTTTATTGGTAAGATTAGATAATTGGACACAAGGTTGGTGTGAGGAGTTCCCATATCCTCATCTTCTGCTAATCAACTTGTAACAGGTGAGATCATGGCATTTGTGATGTTTGAGGGAGCACTCTTTACAGATTGTGGTGTTTGGTCTCTTCTATATATCGGTGGTTTTTTTGTGGTTTATTATGTTATTCATACTTCTCATGTTGCACGCACTTGGGAATTTTCTACATCAAGATAGCTTGGACATAACTGTTCGACTATGTGTAGAACTACTCATGTAAGGCATGTTCTATTCATATATGCCACATGACAATAATGCAGCATCAATTTGGTTTCATGTTTCCATTTTATGTTTCAACGAGGTCAAGTCACAGTTTTCACATGGTTAGGCTTTGCTCTTGACCTTGATGGCAATGTTGAAAGGTTAAGGGTGGTGGTTGTTTCAGGGCTTTTGTTGTTTTTTATTTATCTTGTTTGTGTTTACACTCCTTCTATTTTTATTTGACTGGGTTTGGATCTTTTGCATTCTCCTCTTACTTGCCATTTCTTTTATTTGGCTTGAGCTTGCATTTATCTAGGGAAAAAAAAAGGAAAGGGCTAAAACAATCATTTTATTTAACTTTTTTGGTTTTATTATTAGGATCATAATGGTCCCCAACTCAACTTGGTCCAACATAGACTGAGCCCAAAATCAAACATCTATATATTATGAACGGACAAATTATAAGGTGGTCCTCAAATTTTATAATAGGGGTCCATGATGGACCTAAAAACAATAGATCCACCATAAAACCTACCGTTATGAACGATGAATTTCATTTGTCACTTCAAAAGTGGGTTTGAGATTGACGTGGTGAAAAATGTCACAACTCAAAAATCGTGACTAGCACATAAGGGATATTGTCTCTTATAGAAGCTTTTTGGAATTAATTTCATGCAATCATGCATAGTAAATTACTAAACTAATGCTCATAATAAATTATAAAAATAAATAAATTCCTTAAAACTTCTTAAAAACTTTATTAATAAAATACATAAAATATTTAATTCTTCCAAATCGTTCCAAAATCCATAATTGAAATAGACAATCTTAAATCATGTTCATGAAAGAAATTACATAAAATATCATTATGATAAAATAATATAACATTAAAATTATCATGCATGTTAAATGATACCCGATGACCCTACCTAAACACTACTGGAGCACTCTATTCTAATATGATCCTAATTTAAACTTCACTACAAAGTGAAGCTCATCAATAGAACAACTGCAAAGCTACTAAGTCTAGCTCTGAATAATAACTAGATCTGGAACTGTAATTGTAAGGGGAGGAAAAAGGAGAGGTGAGTTTATCAAAACTCAATGAGCGAGTCTCCACTCACAACCCAAATGGGATAACAAAGATAATATTTAAATATACATGCAGCTGATATAAAATATTTTTTTATTTAAATACATATAATTGTACTGAAAATAATAATTTAACTGAATCCATGACAATAACTAATAGAGAAACATGAATTATTCTATACATAAATATCTAAGCTGAATCGCTGAATTTGAGCCAATGGCTAATCTAATGAGCACTTAACTAGGTCCTATAAATGGACACCACACTGGGTTCCTTACTTGGGTGAGTTAGTCCTCTAACAGATCATTTGGTACCAAGGTTAACGTTCATTCCAACCGTTAACTGTTGATCTGTTTCTCACTAATTACTAAAAAATAACAACTTGCAATTAAATTGAATAAATCTGAAAGCTGTGAATTTATATAATTCTAACAATCTGACTATAGCATAACTAAGGTTCTAAAATTATGCCCAATGGATCAGGTTT
The DNA here is from genome assembly GCA_030441495.1 of Dalbergia oliveri. Lineage (NCBI taxonomy): Eukaryota > Viridiplantae > Streptophyta > Magnoliopsida > Fabales > Fabaceae > Dalbergia > Dalbergia oliveri. Next base: position 11,971,948 of record JAMLFY010000016.1, read on the forward strand.
TAGACATAGTGATTTCAGAAGCCAACAGAGTATGTATCTAACAATTGTTATGAATCATACTTTGTTTAACATTTTCAATAAATTATAGCTGATGCTCTAAAATCTCAATAAGAAATCCATAGTTGAAAACATGGTAATCAATATTTTTGTTCTAAATATTAAACAAGCTCTCATAATTTCATAAATTGGGAAAAGGATATTCTATAACATGCAAGATATCAAATATGGTCCCATGAGCTTTCTAAAATAAGATTTTCATGACAACTGTGAAAAACAATAATTTTTCTGAAAATTGGCATAATCCGTAAAAGCATGTATTTGGCATAAGTCATTCTAGAATTATATAAACAATTTATATAATGCTAAAAAAATATTAATAATGACCAAAAGTATGGCTATGAGCTTAAACTCACTCACCGTTTATTATCGAGTCTTGACCACGACCTACATGATCCTGGGACCTTGGAATGACACTCTCAACTGCCATGGAATTATAAACAAGAATTAGGAATGATTTGGAATTGAATGAGAAGGGAAAACTATACCACAATAACCTAAAGATTCGTTATACTCATAACAATATAACGATGGGTGAGAACACTTACCGAAGAGATTAATCGAAGAAGGTCGAGAGAAATTGTGTCTTTCTCTTAAGGAAAAATCCTTGAGTGGATAAGGTTCTTAAAAGAATGTTTATGAGTACTATAACGTGCTAAATATATACTAGAAGATGAAATATATCACTAACAAATTTTATTTTTTTATTTTTTGTTTTGTTTTTCCTTTTTTTCTGTTTTAACCTTTCTTAACTCTTTAACTTCCACTACGATTACAATTTGACCTCAAAGCTAGAAATAGCACTTGCAGATAATTGAGTTAGCTTTCTAATGCCACAAAAATTGAGTTAATTGGACATCTACAACTCAAGATATTTGTAAAATACTAAACATTGGTCATACTGGACAGCATAAGGATATATCCTAATTAATTGCATGATATTAGAAACAATGAAATGAAGATAATAGCTAGACAAAATCTAATCACATCTTTTGCAACTACTTGGATAATTCAAATTCAAACTATTTTAACATATCTCTTAATTATCCTTTGTATCACAAATATATCTTTACATATACTATAATGAAAGGCTAATGAGGTTTTTTTTCAAAAAAAAAAACATATATATTAGTGTATTCATATTATGTACTTATTTCTCTTTTGAAATAACAACAACAACAACAACAACAACAATGGTGATGATGATAATAATAATAATTTATATGATGAACAGATTTTGCACTCAATTCTAATAATTAATAACTTCTTAAAAATATCTAATAATTCTCTATAAAAATAATATTTAACAAATTATTTTCATAATACATGTTAAGTATAAATAATATCTAATATCTTCAAGTAAGTATCATTGTAATTTAGCAATGCCTAAAAAATCATTTTCAAATCACAATGGTTATGATTTTGGTTAACTATCAATCACTTTGAAAGTCTTCAACTATTGATATATTTGTATTCAAATTTTCATGAAATTGATATGTATACATGGAAACATATTTTTCTAACATATTTATTTAATTATATATATTTATATTTTTGAAAGTATTTGACTATTTTATAACTGATTAAAAATTATATTTATTATCAATATAAAATACTTTATGTTAACATCATTATTACAAAATTAGTATATTGTGAATACTATATATATACACTAATAATCAAATCTTTATAGAATAATTATAATTTCTAATGAAAGAAAGAAACTATATATATATTCTCAAATCCTAATTGATATTTACACCATAAATATAAATGATAGATATCTAAATGAATCCTAACATAATCTTGGAAATTATATAAAAATTAATTTATAATGAGCATATTGATAAAAGGAAAATTTAATATGTTATATCTTTTCTAATTTTAACAATATCTACAATACTAATATAAATATCAATATCAACGATAATTATAAACAATATTGAATCTAATAGATTTGATAAGATAATATTTTCAAAGTTTAAAAATCAAACAATATCGATTATTATAAACAATAGTGAATCTATTTCAACAAGATAATTTTTTAAAATTTAAAATCAAACATCATATCACAAACTGAATATTATAAAAAGATTAGATACCAAATTCAAATAAAAACTGAACATTGGCATAGAAAAAGATTGATGTACAATATTATTATAAATTTTGTATTTTATTTTCTCCTTTTGGGATTGATATTTTCTTTTATAATTTAGATTTTACATTATTTACTATCTCACATAAATTTAAAATAACTTTTGATTTATTTATTTTGGATATACAATCTCTTTTTTTTAAGACATTTAAATGTCTCTTAGACTTATTCAATCTTTACTGAGCTTAGGTATATCTTTTCTAAAGGCATTCACTTTTGGAATATTACAAAAAAACACTCCAAAATGTCTGTTGTCATTCTCATTTTAATGGCTTCTATTTTTTGTCTCTAAATTGCTCTTTTGCTTGTTTTTGTTAATTAAATTAATAAATTTAACATTATTTTTTATTATCACTAATTATAATTTATCTAAACTTATTATTATTATTAGGGTATGTTTGGTTGGGAAGTAATAGTGGGTAAAATTTCTATAAATGAGTTTTATATGTAAAATTATACATAAAGTTCATTTATGAAATTTTTACCAGTTTTACTCCTTAGCCAAGCACACCTTAGGATTCAATGCATTTTATCCCTTGAACTTTGTATTATGTGCAACTTATATCCTGATTTTTCAAAATAACATCGCAACACCCAAAAGTTATCAAACAATGCAAAACACACATTCTCTTAAGTTGACTTCTGTTTCCATCATCTATTTTGTGTAACCGATACCTTGGATGTTTGTGCACTTAACCCCTTTAAAGTTTTTATTTTGGTAACCGACACCTTGCTTTTCTTAGAGGAAATAGATGTCAACTTAATTAAAAGGTGTTTTGCACTATTTGGTAACTTTAAGGTGTTGCGATGCGCGTTTTAAAAGTTAAAGTATAAATTGCATATGATTTAAAGTTAAGAGGATAAAATGCATTTAACACTTATTATTATTTCACTAATATATTTTATTTTTTAAATATTTATTATTGGTTTCATTTTCTATTTTTTATATAATCAATAGATAGTCCAAGTACTTACAATAAAATTTTATTTTATATATATATATATATAAACTTATGTATTAAGTTATTTTATTTACAGTTTTCTTAATATTTAAATTGGTTTTAACGTAGGTAAGCATATATGAATTAATGTATCAAGTAGCCTTAATTTTTACGAATAAAAATAAAGAAACAACTATAGTAAAATTTAACTGGTTCGATAAATCTGGCTATCACATGTTTATGTAATATTTTTTAATCATATTAAAACTATATTTTCAATAAAATTAGTTTCTATATATTGACATTGTAAAATTACATTATAATGTCAACCAATATAATTTTTAAAGATGATAAATTATAGTTAGCAGTTATCATGATGAGTAGTTACTCATCACTTTACAATTTTTCATTTTTCTCAATTATATTTCTTATTATTGATATAATAAGAAATTAATGTTATATTATCATTTTAACTAATATAGAAGAAATAGAGCATTTTAGGAATATCAAATAAAAGCCATTAAAAAGGAAATGACAATAGACATATAAGAGTAGTATGAAAAGCGCATCCAATCATGCTTTAACTCGTATGCCCCAATGGTGGCACACGGATTAGAATTTGAGTAATGCACCAAACTATGTCTATAGAACTCTAATTGCTTGATTGTCAAGCGAAAGCAACAAATACTTTCAATGCATTGGTGCATAAAATTTCAAGGCAAAAATTAAATAAAGGTTTTTTTAACAAGTATCCTAAATGATTTTAATAACAGCAAGTTTATAAATCTTGTAATGCATCCTACACTTTGAAAATATAAAAATCATACATTCCAAAACAAAATACCATTTTTGAATCCTTAGTTTAGAAAAACACATGAAATACTTAATAACTTAGTACATGGAATTATAATTGTAAAACTATGGACTAAATTGGCTTATTTGAACTAAAAACCGATGAACTATCTAGTTGATCGATAGACCAATACACAAGAAATTAATGGAGAAATTTGAAAATTCCTCCTTTGGGATTTGAACTGCCAACGAAAAGGAGAGGAATGCACCTACCAACCACCATGCTAGATTTACATATTTGTTATATCTTTATATATTTATTTAATTAAATCTAGTTCAATTAATGAGTCAACTGTTTACCAATAACAGCGACTCTGGTGTAGGTGAATTGATCACCTGTCCAAGTTTAATCACCATGCACGGAATATATGCTCTTTGCAACAAGTTGGTTGCAGCCGGGGCACACTAACTATTGACTCTGCCACTTTTGCTGAATGAAAAACAGGCCACCGTAATTACAAGCTACAGTACCACGTTGTGCTAGAGTACAACCGTGCTATATATGCTGCTTCAGATAATCAGATTCCAAGCATGTTTGGTTTATATGCACTAGTTTGCCGAATTTGCCTGAAATGCACCTTGGCCTGTTGTAACTTGTAACTACTAACTATATATATATATATATATATATATATATATATATATATATATATATAAAATACATCCTTCTATTTATTTTTCGTTTGATATTTCTGATCAATTCCCAGATTTAAATCTCTCAGCAACAGCATACGAGAGGGGAAAAAATAAAGACACCCAATAATTTTAAATTTGAACATAATTAATTTCATTTAATTTAGAATGAAAAGAAAAAAAAATAAAAAACAAGAACAGTCGTTTGAGAAGTGGAGATTCGACAATGTTTGATGCCTTTCTTCTTTATTCTAAGCGACTTAGACAAACAGAAAATGCCTTCTTCAGAGTAACCACAGAACGTAATAAGAATCAAAGATGTATCACGTTATATAAACTTAGTAAGCATCATTACACTTTTCCAGATCTGGAAAAGACATTTTACAATGCAGCTTCGGATAGGAAACATATATTATTGCATTCATATGCACGAAGATCTAATATTAATTCTAACTGCCAAATATGTTTATTTGTGTCCTTTTTCAAAACATTGACATGGACGCCAAAGAAACAATTTTTAGCATACAGCCAAAATGAGTAAGGAACAATCGCTCCCAAAAGAAAAAAAAATGAATAGTCGAAGAAGATGAGTTCAGTTTCACAGATGCCAAAATGAACTTGAATTAATATAATTATTTTGGTACTCAAGAGTACCAATACCCTTTTAAATTCAAGTATTGTGATTTAATCATGTGTTAAAATATAATAAATTTTGTTAGTTGAATACGTAACAAATTTTAAGTACAAGTTATTATTAAAAGGTATTAGTCCCATCATCTAACTTGATCTTATCTAATCTTATCTAATTTAATACAGTTGGAATCTATATGATATATGAAATGACTCCTGGAACCTCCATGGGTCGTTTTTTGATGTTCCCTGTTTTACTTCTGTTGATTAGCCTAAGGGAGTGGATGAGAAAGAATAACACTCCACAAACAATATTATTCGACTGGACCCTAAAAGGGATAGTCAGAAATTAATTAGCCATAGAAGTTTCAATGTGGAGTAAAATATAATCTTTTACTTTAGAGAAGATTTTATTACATTTTCTTTCTCTTTATTTTTAAAATGAGAAATTTTGAGATTTTTTAGAGTAAAACAAAATATTTACTCTATTCAATTTATTGATTGATATATCAGCTATTGTATTTAAAATATATATTTTCTTACCCTAAAACATTGAAAAAGATCACCACACTTTAGTTTATTTTTAATTTTTAATTAATTCTCCATTTTTTCTTATTATTTTGTTTTTAACCAAAATACGCTTTATGATACTAGCGACTTGCTTGGCACTATCGTTCCCATCAAGCCGCATTTTTACTTAACATAAACATTATTAAAATCATCATAAGAATAAAAAATGAAAAAAGAACCATGTAAAATAAAAAATGAAAAAGACTAGTACATATGCTTAAAAGGTTTGGGAACAATGAAAGACAAATCCATTCAAAAATCCCTTTGCGTAGAAACTGAACACAGTTTCCTTAGTGAATCATGTAACATATTCTTGACTATCACTTTATGAAGAATAGAAACATAAATAATACTACAAAGACAAATGGCAAAGATAAGTTATATGAACATAAAAGAAAAATATAAACCAAAGAATCCAATGCATAATGAGTTGATAGTAATGGGGAAAAAAAAATAAACAAGATTCGCAGATAACAAAACTCACTTTTATCATTCAAAATGCATAAATAAAGCATTTCTACCTCTTTGCCTCACCCATTCTTTTATATTCATTTGTCCTGTTGTTTGATGTAAAAACCATGACAACATCGTGTGATGGAGTTTCGTGTGTGTATAATAATAATAATAATAATAATAATAATAATAAAGTTTAATTAATTCAAGACCCCTATAGTTTCACTCAATTTTAAATTAGGTCCCTACACTTTAAAAGTTTTTAATTAGGTCCCTATGTTACATAAATTTTTAGGTCCCCTGTCTCTATAAACCATTACAAAAATATTAAAATGAACAGAACACTGATATAACGAATGATATATGATACAGTCTAAAATACCACCTTACACACCCACAAACCCCCATCCTGTCCCCTTCCTCTCTATCACCATCGGTTTGTTCATCAATCACCGTCACCATCATCCATCACTCATCATCACACCCCAAATAATCAAGTCTCAACATTTTTGAAAAATAAATAAAAGGAACAAAACAGAATGAGGCATAAGGGATTAAGGATTAACAAAAAAAGAAGAAGGGAGATTCTGGAAAAGGGAAGGGGAAGGTTTGGTTTGGAAAAATGATTTGGGATTTCAAACAATACAAACACAAGCAGCAGATCTAGTTTGGTTTCATGCTATTTTATTTTCATTCATCATCACCATTGTCTTCTCTGTACTCTCCAAATCCGGTGCCTACATTGCGTCTCCATTGTGCAACCACCACAACATCACCACTGCACAAACACTAACACGGCCTTCTGCCATTGTGAGCACCGCTGCACTGCGAACCAGCCACCATCTCTACCAGCCTCGACACAGTTGCCGCCTTGCAAAGATGCCACCATCGTCTTCCTTCTTTTCTATACCGTGAGCTAGCCACCACCTCTAGCGCGCTCATTGCTGTGCCGCCAACAAAGCTACACCAGCCAGCCAGCCATCCAAAGATGCAACCCAGCCTCTCTCTCATTTTAACCAAACCTAATCCTCTACCTCTATTTTTAGAACCCAAAACCTTGTTAACGTTGCTTAACACAGTTCTTGTTCTCTTTTTATTTTTTTTATTTTTTTTGAACTAAGATATGGTGGTGTTATAAGGTGCATCATATGTCACTGGTTGTATTAGTGTTTCGACTGAAATGAATGGCTATGATTTTATTTTTTACTCTCAAACTATAAGTAAAGAATATTCTTTGAATATTTTGTTTAATTTAACATTTTTTGTAATGATTTATAGAGAGGGACCTAATTGAAAAAATTTATGAGGGATCTAATTAAAAACTTTTAAAGTGTAGGCTAATTAAAAATTGAGTGAACTATAGGATCTACAATTAATTAAATCTAACAATAATTAATATGTATATTAAATATTTTCTAGTAAGCCATAAAACCCAATTTACATGATTACAGTTTTTATTAAGAAAATTATTTGATGGGAGGCCTTTGTGTTTTTCAAATAAAAATAATAATGTAAGTATGGGAAATATTAAAAAAAATGAAAATCACTTCTCTCTCTCTCTCTCTCTCTCTCTTTATGGTCAGTTCACTTCTTTCTTTGTACGATGCAATTATGGTACTGAGTCTTGTATAAAAGTAATAAAAGAAGTGTATGATGGAGTTAAGAACTATGCATTAATATTTTTTTAATTAAAAAACTAAGAGGCATAAGAAGAATTTGACGCTCTACACTACTTTCTTCGGTTCCGGATGCCATTGAAAGTTATGTGTGATGGAACTTTTGTGCATTGTTAAACATATAATTAAAACAAAATTAAATATAAAAAATAAATATATTAAAAGAGTGAGTAGCAAGTTGTGATGTGTAACATCCTCCTAAGTACAACATCATCCTTAAGTCATGATATTATACTTAACAGTTGTTACTTATAAATTTGCAAACATTTCTTAAATATTTATAGTAAGAATTGGTCAATTCGTGTAGTAACTAATTTGTGGTTCTATCAAAATATATAGCAAAAAAATAAAGTATTTATTTAATATAATGTCAAATACAAAAGGAAGCTCTTCTAAAAGCTTTACAATACATCTGTTATCTTTTATAGTTATAGACATATGCATACACCTAAGTACAATAGACACAGTTTTCCCCACTAACTACTGCAAATTCCAATTTATCTTTTCCTGGAGCGGTCTCTTTATGCTTTGGATCAACCTGGAAACGATATAAGAAAACAACCACATAGGGGTGAGGATTCTAAAATTCTCAAGTATCCCAAAATATATACTAAAATTCATGTCATCATCATTGTCATCGTCCAGCCACTTTGGTTTATTAACAAAACGTATTCATGCAATACATATTAAGGATTCATTTTAAAGTTCTAAAATCATCCTTTCCCAAGTGGATTCATTTTATTATCTAATCTCTTAATATACACATCCTATAAAGCATATACTGTTAAATTACAACTTAAACATATTGGTCTCAATATCGATGCTAGAATTATTCACTTAGCACATAAGATAAAGGACTACTTAGAACAATTACTACTTCAACTTATCTTGGCCTTCAACTTTTGTGGCCTTGACCACTTTAGGTTAATAGATTGCTTGCAAGACTTGACTCATTCTTATACATGATCATTGGATTTACTTTCTTCAATTCTCATATAGATCTATTTCTAGCCAGGTTTACTTTCTCCACAACCGGATTCACTTTTTCTAGCCCAAGAAATATAATCTCATGCTTTTCTTGGTAGTTAGGTTTACTTTCCCCGACAAACCGGATTTACTTTCTCTATCCCAAAAAATACAATCTTATGCTTTTCTTTCGCATATACGCAATTGTGAGAAGTATTCATATGTATATGTGCCTAATCTCATCAATAAGTTCTCATGCCCAATTATTCATATTCATGTACTCATGTCATACTAGTACCAAATGCCATTATTTCATGCATTCAAAGTACTAGTTCTTTAAGCACAAATACAACACATGGGCAGATTTCACACCTTTGTAGCACAATTTAATTTGCATATCAAACAACCAATTCAGAAGCTATAAAAATTATCTAAGACAATTCAATGTGTCCACAAAGTACTGTAAAAATTTCAGAGCAAGAATCAATATCTATGTTAACAAAATTGTACAATTTCTGGTCAAAATCTACTTGTTTTCAATCACAGTCAAATATCTCAATTTTATTACCCATCAAATAATCATATAAAGTCCTAAAAAAATTTAGGGTTGGATTTCAATATGTCCTCAACACCTTGTAAAAATTTCAAGTAATAATTCATTCATTTCCTATGGTAACAAAATTAAATTTAGAGATTCAAATTGGCTGTCCAGACAACTCAACAACAATTTCGGTTTCTGATTTTTAGAAAATAGTAAAGGTCATTTTTAAGACCCAAGAAAAATATTGAAAACACTAGAACATGTTAGCTTCATCATATAAAATTTTCAGCTCATGAATCCATCTAAAAATACTTCAGAACAATCATGAACCATAACCTGTTAGTACAAATCTAAATTTCAGCAACATAATTCAAAACTTGTTTTGTCAAAATGGGTTTTCTAACATCATCCAAACATTCCACCAAAATTAATACATCAATATCCATATATTATCAACCAATACAATGAAAAATATTAAGCTAAATCATTAACCAAAGCATAAAAACAGATTTGAAGTAAAAGAGGTTCAAAAGCCCTAGTTTGAAAACTTTGGAGCTTTATAAATCCAAAGAGTGATCCAAGTGGTTTATCTTCACTTCAAGGCCACCAAATCAGCCCCAAATCCTTCCCCAATCAGTGAGGTATGAGCTCTCAAGGTGAGGAATGGAGAGGATTTGAAATTTCAATCGGTTAGATTGGTAGGTATTGATGAGTGGAACAAGTTTAGTGAAAGGAGTTTGTGGTTTTAACAGTCTAGACAAGGATTATGGAGGTTTGAATTGAGTTTCCATGGTTTTGGTGAAGCAAAAATGGAGTTGGCTATTTCTCTATGATGATCAAGAATGAGAAGTGGAGATTTAATGAAGTTGATAGCTCATGCATATCTTATATTAAGTGGAAATCATTATTTAACTATAAAGTCTAATTTCCTTATAAAAGAAACTAAAATGGATGGTTAGGAGTTGATCTTGTTATTCAAGATTGAATCTTAGCTATTCATTTGATTTAAATGGATAACATCTTCCTTTTGCAAAGATCAAACTAGCTTTCGATATTAGAAATCACACACTGAAATTTTACCAAACAAGTAAAACACGTCCGGGTAATCAAATATTGCTCGAAAATTAATTATAGGTATAAAATCTTCATTTCTAACCATATTTAACCTTAACCCTATTTTCTCAGTCTGGGCATCTCTTGTCTCTGACTCTAAGGTTTCGCTGTTGACGGGCTAGTGGTGCTCGCAAGTCACTATTCACTTTTTATTTTACACATCCGTTGGATCATCCTCATCATTGCTAAAACTATCAGATTTTTTAAATTATGACTAATAAAGCTCAACTTAATTTTTAAGTAATTTTTGGGCGTTACATGATGGGTTTCTTTTTCCATCAATGACTCACCTTGAATGTGCTAAGAGAGATATATGTTGGTATCTTGGTTAGAGATGCTTCAGATAAAAAAGGAATTGTTGGGCTGGTGTAAATAAATGAGAATGAATAGTAGCAAACGGGGAAGTAAAGTAACAAATGAGAATAAACAATGACGGGGAAATAAAGTGAGGCTTATAAAAAATTAGGATAAGGTAGTTATAAAAGTTTGATTGGAAGGGTACAATTGGGATAAAAACTTGGATACCAAAAGAGCAATTATATTCAAGTATTCCCTTTATCTATGTGTATATAACATATATTAATTTTTTAGTAAAATATAACTCCCTCCCTTGAGAGATAATAATGTTACACTCTCCTTCCTTTATTTCTAAAATATATATTCCCCTCCCCTATAAAATTAAAATAAGCTACAACACTTTACCCCATTTTCAATTTTTTCATTAAATCTTTTTTAATCTCACGTTTTTTTGACCAAAATATCTTTTACTAATGATACATATTAATTTTTATAAAATAAAATATATGTAGCTTGCAATAATATAAAATATGGAGTTATATACACATGATTTTAAATTATTATATTAAGAAAATAAATTGTCAGAAGTAAAAATAATTATTAGTAAAAATAATCTGTAATAATTATTTTAAAACATAAAATCATGTATTTTTAACTATTAATTACAATATTAAAGTATATTTTTATTGCAACATCACAAAATTCTTCTAATATATTCTTTGTGATTTATCTTTATATACAAAATTAATAAATATTTTTATATTTAAATATATTGATATTTTAAAATAAACAACTAAAAGATGTGTAAATTTATTTTTTAAAATAATAATTAAAAATTATTATTACTATGAATAATTTATTTTTATATAGAAAAATTTTAAAAATTAAATTAAATACATGACATATAAATACATCAATATTTTGTACTATTATAAGCCATATATATTTCATCTTGTAAAATAATTAGTACATATAACAATTAATAAATGATATTTTGGTAAAAAATAAAACAATAAATATAAGAAAATGGATAATTGAAAAACTTGAAAATAAATTAAAGACTAAACATGTTCTCTCTAAAATTTCAAGTTGGACAAATTAGTCTCTTTAAAAAAAAAACTCTTAAATTAGTCCCTACAAAATTGAATAATCCAACAAATTCAGTTCTTGAAAAATGAATCTCTCAAATGAGATTCGGACAAATTGGTCCATATAAAATTGAATAATCATCAAATTAGTCCCTTTGATAAGTTGGGCAAGGAGAACTAACTTGTCCCACAATTCACTTTTACAATGACTAATTTGAGAGTTTTTTTAGGAACTAAATTGCCTGGCTATTCAATTTTACAAGGACCAATTTGAAAGTTTTTTTTTTCATAGGGATCAATTTGTCCAACTTGAAATTTTAGATAGACCAAAATGAGGGTTTTATCTAAATTAAATTTTATCATTTCTCAATTTTTAGGGGAGTAGAGTTTATGTTTCAGAAATAGAAAGGATGAAAGTGTAATAAAGTCTTCTGTCAAAGGATGGAGTTGTATTTCACTATATGTTTTTTTCTTTTTTACAAATTAAAATATATGTGGCTTATATAAATAACACAATATTGATATATTTATATATACATGTATTTAGTTTTATTTTTAAAATCTTACTATATTGAGAAAGCAAATTATTATTTTCATAGTAATAATAATTTTTAATAAGTATTTTTTTAAAAAATTACATATTTTCAAATGTTTATTTTATATATATATATATATATATATATATATATATATATATATAATATACAAGTAATATTTATTAATTTGTATATAAAGATAAGTCATAGAAAACAAAACAATTTTTTTTTATGTTGCTATTTATATTGTAAAATTAATAGTTGAAAAAGTAACTAGTTGTTATGTTTAAAAATAATTATTTCAAATTATTGTTAGCATTAATTATTTTTACTTATAATAATTTATTTTCTTAATATAATAATAATTTAAAATTATATACATACACACACACATATATATATATATGTAACTCAATATTTTGTATTATTATACGCCACATATATTTATTTTATAAAAAATTAATATATAATGAATAAGGTTTATTTTAGGAAAATAATAATAAATATGAGAAAATGAAGAATTAATGAAAAAATGAAAATGAGTTAAAGGATAGATTATCTTAATTTTATAGGGGATACGAGTGTATGTTTTAGAAATAAAGGGAAGAGGGAGTGTAATAATACTATCTCTCATGGATAAGGGTTGTATTTTCCTGTTAAATATATGAGAACTGGTAGCAAGCATTTTTAAGCCTATATAAATTGGAAACTCTTCGCTATAATCAATTTATAACCAATGATTTATAATCCATTTACAAGGGAGAACCACCTCTTTGACTTCCAAAAGATCCAATCACTAACAAAATAACCCTAAAAGAAATTACATTCACCAGTGCCCCCAAAGAACCATTCCGTTTGACATATCCATCCCAACATCAACTAGTTTGTATTTTTGTTAATGGAGGTGATTATGTGTTACATTTTGTATCAATTTAAAACTATATATTCGCCACTTGAGCCCTTGAAATATCATATCATTGATAAAAAAAGTCTCAAAAATTACTTCTGTTAATAGAATAGAGATCAGTTGATATTTAGGATGATTTTTCAAATGAAATGGATCTATGGAGAGTTACAGGCAAATATAATTTCATTCGAGGCTATTTTTCAACATTATCTTTGAGGGGCCAAAACAATAGTTCTCCCCATTTATTATAATAATAATAATAATAATAATAATAATAATAATAATAATAATAAATGTGTGTGTATAGTTTAATTTCTATGTACTAATAAAGTGAAACAATTACACTATCAGACAATAGAATTTCACCAAAATGATAAATCATTGTTGGCACCAAATGTTACTAAGTGTCAAAATGTTGAATTGTCATCGGCCTTAGTAAGACAAGGACCATAATGAAAGAAGTTTGACTATCAAAATATGAAAGCTCTTGGTGATGACAGTGTATAATGAATGTTTGACATATCAAAGTTGACCAAGACAATAAAATTTGATTCTCAAGGAGAAGTAGAAAATTCTTATGCTTGAGTTCAACAGGTCGAAATCCATGTTTGTCATTTAGGACTTACAATTGAGGGTCTTGAGAAGATCGTCACAATGATCAGGAAGAGACAAATATTGATTGTATGACAGTTAATAGCGGCTTTTAGTAGTTATTGATAAAAGCCTCATGAAGATGCAATGAAGTGGTAACCATTCAATGAAAAAGACGTATGACAAAGAAAGAAACTGTCAAAGACACATGGACATCATCTAAGGACATAGCTAAAGACAAGTGTTAAGATTTTAGAGTCCTAGGATGTTTATAAATAGTAGTTTGGTACATTTGTAAGGGATTGGAATATTTACTCACACTTGCTCTATAACATCACCCTGATGACTAACAGAGTCAGAAGTCCTTTGAGTAAATGTTCTTAACCCCATTTCCTACTTTCCTATGACTAAATTCCATTTATTTTCTTTATATTTTCTGTACTTTATTAACATTTGTCAATCAAATAATTTACATTATGCAATTCTTCTACACTTTAACATTTTGTTAGTCAACATTTCATACACAACACACAAATCATATTTACACATTCCATCCTCATTTCACTCAAACATATTTGCACTCGATTCTTTTTTTGGTGAACCCAAGAGGAGTAGCTTTTCATTCCCTAAATCAAGATCTTGAAAAATGAAAGTTGACATCCAAACTCTTGAGTTTGTTGACAAACACCTAGTTTAAAGCAATTTGACCTCTTATTCAAGGAAATCGTTGATTATTTGTTATTTTGGCAATAAATAAATTGGCACACCTGGTGGGACTACACGGTTAAAAAACAAAATGTGTCAAATAAATAAAATCAAACAAAGACAAAGCGTATGTGCTTGCGTAGTGGCACTGTTGTGTCAAACATGTCCAGAGCATTGTCTCATTACAAGATAGACGAAATAAGGCAAAAAAAAAAAAAATCCCCTCATTCCTTGGAGCCGTTTTGATTCCTATTAGCCAAACAAACGATAATGTGCCTTAACCAAATGTGAGCACTCCTGCGCGATGATATGGCCTCCATATGGTCTTCTCTATGCGATGTACCCCAAGGGTACACACTTCTTCCGCCATAAAACATGGTGACTCTACTAAAATTGGGGAATACATCAAATGTTGGAAATAATGGTGTGTTTAATAATGTATATCCACATAATCCTTTGTTTTAGAGTCAGAGTATGCCATTTATGTCAAGCGTACCCCAATTTGGTACAACTATACCACAATTTGCATTTTGTCGTCCTTTAACTGATGGGTCCTTCTATGGTTAGGCTAGGAAATATGTCATCGACAAATCGAACCACTACACGACAAACAAGCACAAGTCCATTTTCCCTACGTACCCAGAATGGGTGTGACAAGAACCCCTACACATACGATCGATTCAATGGCCATGTTTTGACAACAAATTAATGAAAGTCATCATGATCCCACTATGTTGACACAACAAATAGTGACAGGTTTGAGGTCTTTGATTAAAACAAACAACACAAAATTTGAGCAACTTGCTTGATAAATAGGATAAGTGGCTCCGCCATTACTTTAGATGACAATCCAAATAACCTCTGCACTTGTGTTGAAGTCAATAACCCTCCTCCAAATGAAAATGAAAATGCCAACCCAATGTTCCATCTTGTTTGTTGAGGGCAAGACATGACAATGAAATTCAAAGGGTTCAATAACAAAATATAGGGGCTATCATAGGCACTATATTCAAAATTTTTAGCAAAATCAAAATATTATACTTGCTATCAAAAATGTTCTTAACAGATTCTACTTCAACATTGGATTTGGAAACCAATCTCTTTTCATGTCTGGATTTCTAGACTATATTCAACAGGTTGAAATGACTAGGGGTTGGAAAATTTTGAAGTCTTTCACAAAGATTTCTAGCAAAAAATGGGAATTGATAGTCAAACACATCGCTTAATATATAATCGAGATAGGAGAAATAATGTCAAATGAACATTTAAAATTGTGTTTTTCCTTTTCTCTCTCACAAAAAATGCTTTCACTTGGTTTTCAATTAAAGACCCGACTTTATTTTGACATGGACTCAACTTCAATTTGATTTTCATAATCAGTTTTTAAAGCGAAACCAAGGGTAGCTTGACTAATTTGTTCACTATTTGACTTTTCCAAGAGGAAATGATCAATGACTACTTGGCTAGGTCCAAGAATGCAAGAAATCACGCTTCACTCCTGTGCCAAAGTTTGAGGTTGTCAGAAAGGCCATCAATGGTTTAGACTATGACATAAGGAAAAAAAAACTCATTAATTTTCAATTCATAGATCTTGGCCAGCTGGTAGAAAAAGTGCATCAAATAGAGCAACTAAGGAGAGAAAAGAAAGAATGAAAAAGAAAACACTTCGTCATGAAAAACTTGCTTATGTTAAAGATGATCAGTCAAATGACGAAGTTGATGGTAGCAATGACAAAGTTAATGTGGCCATATTGAAATTAGGACCAACATATGTTTGTAACCTTTAAGGCCTACAAAAAATAAAGAAAAAGTGCCAACATCAAAAATTCATTCTTTTGACTTTACTAAGGCTAAATAGATATTTGAATAACTTTTAAAAGACAAACAAATTATTATTCCAGAAAGAAAGAAAATTCCTTCA
This sequence comes from Dalbergia oliveri, assembly GCA_030441495.1. NCBI lineage: Eukaryota > Viridiplantae > Streptophyta > Magnoliopsida > Fabales > Fabaceae > Dalbergia > Dalbergia oliveri. Next base: position 11,988,580 of record JAMLFY010000016.1, read on the forward strand.
ATCTCAAAATTGAAGGGCCAAAATTTTGTAAATTTCATCAATCAACTGGACATGATACTGATAATTGTGTTCGTTTCAGGGATCTCATTCTAAAGGCAATTGATGAGGGACTTTTGACATTTGAAGGAAAGGAAAAGCCCATGAAAGTGGGCACTGATCCCTTCCAAGTCAATTTGAGTTTTGTCTAATCAACTTTCATGGACATCAATCTTGCTAGATTGGGGATGTTTGATTTTGATGCTGAAAAGAAGTTTCAGGAGACCTTGAACTTGATATCCATAAGGCTATCGAACATTCAATTTACCCAAAAGTAAGGGAAGATCTTTTGACTTTTTTTATCAAGTAGAAAGACAATAGTCGAAATGTTTCCTTATGTCCACGGTGTAGCATTATGTTTGATTGAACAACCACTGTGAGATATGAAAAGCAATGAATTGAAGAATTGATTGCCGAGAAGGAGAAAAAACCTAGAATTGAAAAGAAAAGTAGCAGGTAGTTGAAAATTGATTTTAGTCCATTTGATCCTAAGTTTCTTAAGCTTGGAATAGGACAAGTCAATCAAAAAATGTAGACTATTGTCATGGTGGATGGCAAACCCAACAACATGTCTGGTCAAGCTTCGAATTCCTTTAGCCAAAGTTGCTCAAAACGAGGAGGTTCAGAATGTCAACCATGGCGATGAAACATCATCATCCAAAAGAAAGAAAAGGCCAAAGAGAAGGCACAACCAAGGATGACAAACAAACCCAAATCCTTATGTCTGGAGGAGGGTTGGCATAAAGAATAATGAAAGCTGAACGAGTTCTCAACTGAGCAAGCAAAAATATCCTATTAAAGAAGGCTTTGTTACGTTGAAAAATATTATTCAAGGAAAAGAGGTTAATCTGCCAAAACCTTAGACTCAAATGTCAAAGGTTACAAGCAATAAGCATATATCACATCCAAAACTAACAACACACTTAGCAATTGATTGGAACGATAGAGTGGTGCCAAAATATCATCCATTGACTAAGGAAGATCTTTTGACAAACAACTTTGAAACAGGTTTTGACAATGATCTCCATACCATTTTCAATACAAATTTGGTTGGAGTAGTGTTTGTCTTGCCTGAGTATGTTGTTGAAGGTTCATATGTTAAAATGGAAAATGATTATGAAGATGTGATTATCGGTGACGAATATGTCTTTGTCTGTGAGGATTTCTATAATAACAGAATCATTGAGAACCTAATGAAGTGACAAAGTCACATTTGCGACCTTTACACATCAAAGCAACAATTGAAGACAAGTTGGTCAATAGGTGCTGATCGATAGGGGAGTAGCCATCAGTTTGAAGCCATAAAGCATGTTGACTAAGTTTGGAAAAGACATCAAAGACTTAGTGAAAACTAATGTTGCTGAAAAACTATAAAGGTAAATCTTCGTTGACAAAGGAGTTGTAGTTCTAAATGTCAAAGTTGGAAGTGTTAATTGAAGGACTATGTTTGTCGTGGTTCCATCCAGAGCAAGTTACAATTTCCTACTTGGACGAGACTGGATCCATGGAGTGGGAGTAGTGTCGTCGACATTACACCAGAAACTCATTCTTTGGAATCAGGAAGGAAGCATTGAAGAAGTTAGGGCAGATGACAATTTCTGTTATTTCAAACAGCTTCATGTGGATTTCAAAACATGCAACAAAAAGATCAAGCCCTTGGAAATCAAAGGTGAATTTGACCCAAAAAAGATTGACAAATGTGTTATCAGTCATGAAGGATTGAAAATGATACCCAGGATTAGGGTCAAATTGGTCCTAGATCTTAATTACATGATGGATTTGTTGTAGCCAAATGGTTCAATTGTTAGCCTATATGGTCGAATAATTTACTTGTAGTACCGATGGTGCATTATTAGATTGTATTTATGATTTTGAACCTTTAGGATTTGAGATACTTCTATTATGTCTGACAATCTTAGGAATAAAAATAAAATCTATGAAGTGCAGGACTCCCTTAGAGAAATTAACTTAGGCGATATTGGCGAAATAAGGCCAACCTATATAAGCCAATTATTGCCAAAGAATTTCAGAGAGGATTTCATCAATTTACTAAAAGAATATAGGCACAGTTTTACATGGGAGGATGATGAAATACCAGGACTCAGTCACCAACTCATTGAGCACATATTGCCATTAAAGCCCAACATTCAACCGATCAAATAAGCACCTCGATGATTCACTCCAGAAGTAATAACTAAGATCAAGAAAGAGAGAAGCTACTCAAGGCAAAGTTCATTCGAATGACTAGGTATGTCAATTAGGTTTCTAATATTTTTTATATTATGAAAAAAGGAAAATTGAGTATGCATAGATTTTTGGGATCTTAATAATGCAACCCCAAAAGATGAGTATCATATGCTTGTCGCCTACATGTTAGTTTATGCTACAATAGGCAATGAGATACTTAGTTTCATGGATGGTTATTCTGGCTATAACCAAATATTTATTGCTAAAAAGGATGCATTAAAGACAGCATTTAAATGTCCAGGTTCTCTTGGCACTTTTGAATGGGTGGTCATGCCCTTTGGAATTAAGAATGTTGGAGTGACATATCAAAGAGCCATGAATACCATTTTTCATGAATTTATTGGCAATTTTATGGAAGTTTATATTGATGATGTAGTTATCAAGTCTGATAGAAAGAAAATACATCTTAAACTTTTGAGGAAAGCCTTTGACAAGATGAGAAAAAATGGTTTGAAAATGAATATGTTAAAGTGTGCTTTTGGTTTAACTGCAAGAAACTTTCTAGGCTTTGTGGTCCAGAAAAAGGGAATTGCCATCGACCAAAACAAAGCAAAGGCAAGTATGGAAGCTTTGCCCCTAAGGAACAACAAACAGTTGCAATCTTTTATGGGGAAAGTAAATTTCTTGCGACACTTTATTGCTAATTTGTCTAGCAAAACAAGGATATTTGCACAATTAATTAAGCTTAAAAAATAAAAGGACTTTGTCTGGACAAATGATCATTAAAGGCACTTGACATAATCAAACAATGTTTGACAAATACTCTAATGATGGCATTGCCTAACCTTGAGAAGATTGCCAAACTTTATATTGCTGCTTTTGAGGCGACCATTGGAAGTATGTTGGCACAAGAAAATGACAATGTCAATGAACAAGTTGTATATTATCTTGGTAGAGTGCTGACTAATGTCAAATCTAGATACAGTTCTTTAGAAAAATTTTGTTTGTCTTTGAATTTTGCATGCACTAAAGTGCTATTTGATTTCAAGGGAAGTCCATGTAATTTCAAAAGCTAATGTAATAAAATGTAAGTTGTTTGATACGATTTTGCATGGTTGAATTGGCAAATGGATGCTTGATGGGAGGATGTCACTACCTCCATAAATTAGAATTGATTTTAATGTTAAGTTGCACAAAAAATGTAGTAAAAGGCACAACCTAAGTCATCTCTCAAGGAGGCTTTATCACTTAGTTAGGAAAATTAGGGGTTTTTAAGAAGTAAATTAAAGCAATTAAAATTGGATGAGAAAAGTCAATAGTTAAAGGCACTAATACAAAGCATTATTAGGATTGAAACTAGTTATCACAGACCAAATATTGAACCCATTAGTGGCTATTAGTAATTAATTACTAGCAATTTTACTAGTTATCGATTGACCTCTAGAATTTAATGAATGCAAATAACTAATACATGAGATTTCAATTTATTTAAAAATCACGTTGATTTAATGAACCAATTGTTATAGCCTAACTGCCAATTGGAAGGTTAATTCTAATGTTCTCCGCAAACATAAACTAATAGATCTATCAATTTATGCCCAAAGGGTTTCCCTAAATGACGATCGCTAATTTAGTTATTTCAATAATAATTGTAACAATTGCAACAATAATTATAAGAATAGAAACTGCAAAACATTGAGAAAACTAATGCATTCACTACAAAAAAGGGAAACATCATCCCAAACTATTCGAAAACCCTTACACTAGTAAGAAGATCTACTCCTCCATCTCTGAGAATTATAACAATGAATCTAAAAGTGTACCTAAAAACAATAGAAAAGATCCTTGCCACGATCCCCAAGAAAAAAGCAAATTCACCTATGGAATCCCTAGAGAAAGAAGAATAGAGAAGAAGATGTAGAGAGATAGAGAAAGAGAATTCTAGCCTCCTAAACTTAGATTAGAAACTAAAACCAAAAACTAGGGTAAAAGTCTGCGTCAATCCCTTAAATACTGCTCTAAAATAGCCCAAAATGGGGCCCAAAAATAGATTAATTATCTATATTCGCGTAGTTGCACAAGCACTGCAATGCTCTCCAAAGAGTGTTACTTGAACTTCATCATTTGTTGCTTCTGCGAGCATTGTAATGCTAAATGAATGCCATGCTCACCCAAGAGTGAGCCTTCGTTTCGCTTTTCTGCTACAAACTTCTTCCCAAGAGTTCTCAGCTTTGTTCTTGACACTTTGTAGTTAACCCAAAGCTCATGTGCACAAAACCATACTCATAGAAACAAGTCAAACACAACAAGTTGTAATTACAATATATTCCCAAAATCAGGACAAATCAATGAATCTATCAAAATTACACATTGAATACTAAATCAATATCCTAAGTATTGACATCAATCACTCAGTTAAACTAATGCAAAAAGCTAAGGTTTAATAGCAAAATAAGTGGCACAAATCCCTTATCAAACTCCCCACACTTAAGCTTGTACATGTCCTTATATGAAAATAAAATCAAACTAAGGCATGGATGAGAAGCAATATACAAGGACTAGACTAGATTTGTAACTCTAAAAATACATGATACTTGAAAAGAAATGACAATACAGCAATCCAATGAACCTAGAGGCACAACAATAAGCTTTAACACCAACAATCAAGAGAATTTCAACAAGCAAGGCATGAACAAGAACATAACATACAAAGTAGAATCCACATTCATGATGCATAGACCAAGTATAAAAATTCTCCCTAGGTCAGGATTTCCCACGCATTCACTCAAGTGTTTTGGGTTATGATACACACTTAATCACCTCAAATGAAAATGAATTACCATAGGCTTGCCACGGGTCTCATTCTCCATTCGTCACACACACATGCATACTGAATCAAGGGGACTTACCTTGGGTTGTAATGGGGCTTAGGTGAAGGTGGGTAATTATATAGACCAATGAGCTAAACCTCTAATCAAAGAAAAGAAAATGCATACACCAAGATCATAAATGCTTTAGGGTACACTTTGTCCAATTCAACACAATTACAAGCCTTTAATTTGCAATGTGGCACACCTTCAACTAAACTTTTCTAGATTGTTTTTTTCAATCAACTTGCATTTTTTTCTTTTATTTTCTTGGTGTGCCAGTTGCTGAATTTCTTTTGTTGGCCACTCATTAATACACATTATCCTGCCCTACACTTAAATTGGGGAATGTCCTCATGTCTCCTCCACATTTATGCTCAAGCACATATAAGAAATGCACAAATGCTTTCTAAGCCTAAAAGGTTAGGAATTTTCATGGCTTTTAACTTTTAGTTAAGGATGTGCTAAAACAAAAGAATGGGCAATAAGGCTCAAAGAGGCTAGACAATGGTGACATGCAAAAGGTAGCTATATGGATAAGTGGCTAAAAATAAGAAAATGCCTCAATCAAATTCAAGTATGCACATGGATAAATATTTTCAAATAAAATCCTAAGCAATTTCTAGAATACAAATCCAAAGAGGAAACACACATTAATAAACAATGATGGCACATGATAGTCTAATCAAAGAGGCTCGAAATCTCACAAGTAAAAGTGCATGTACTCAATCCAAATAACATAGTGAATCACCAAGCATGCAATACAAAATAAAGTCAATACCAAACAAGTCAATATAGTGCATGTGGTGTGAGCCTATGCATGTGACATCTAAGGTGTCAAAAGGATTATGTGAGACACAAATGAAATAAAACATGATGCAAAAATTAAAACTAAAAATAAAAGTAAAATGGAGAAAAATAAAAGAGAAAAGTAAAGAACTCCCTCATGGTGAGTTGTCTCCACCCAACACTTTGCTTTAATGTCCCTAAGTTAGATAGTCAGGACCTTTATGAATGGTGTGCAGCTTCAACCCACACAAATGCCATCTGAGCCGTAGATCCATGGAGGTTTCATAGAGGTGTTTCAGTCTGTGCCCATCAATTGCACCGCGAGTCATAGACCTTGGTTCCTCTAACTCAATTGCACCATGAGTTGGCACACAGGTGACTAAAAATGGTTCCTTCCATCTAGACTTCGGCCTTCTAGTCATCAGTTTTGCATAGGGCTTATGCAAAATCCTTTGCCTGTCTAATCCACCTTAAAGTTTTCTCAATTTTGAATCAAGAGGTACTAAATTGTCGAAAGATAGGGAACGCCTCATACAAGGGAATCATAAAAAAATAAAACAATAAAAGACTGAAATAAAATAAAATAAAATAAACACAGGAAAATAAAACAACTAAGTTCCAATGCCTCCTGGTAAAATACAAAAATTTGATGGAAGGATGTCGCTATCTTCTCAAATTAGAATTGATATTATTACTAAGTTGCACCAAAAATGTAGTAAATGGCACAACATAGGTCATCTCTTAAGGAGGCTTTATCACTTAGGAAAATTTTGAGTTTTTAAGAAGCAAATTAAAGCAATTAAAACTGGACTAGAAAAGTCAATAATTAAAGGCACTAGTGCAAGGTATTATTAGGATTGGAACTAGTTATCACAAACCAAATATTGAACCCATTAGTGGCTATTAGTAATTAATTACTGGCAATTCTATTAATGATCGATCGACCTTTAGAATTTGACAAATGCAAATAACTAATAAATGAGATATCAATTTATTTAGAAATCACATTGATTTAACAAACTAATTGCTATAGCTTAACCACCAATTGGAAGGTTAATTCTAATATTCTCCCTTGAACATAAACTAATGGATCCATCAATTTATCCCCAAAAGTTTCCCTAAACGACGATCGCCAATTTATTATTTCAATAATAATTGTAACAATCGCAATAATAATTATAAGAATAGAAACTGTAAAATATTGAGAAAACTAATGCATTCAATATAAAAAAAGGTTTCAAACATCATCCTAATCTATCCGGAAACCTTTACAGGAGTAAGAAAATCTACTACTCTATCTCTCAAGAATTACAACAATGAATCTAAAAGTGTGCCTAAAAATAATAGCAAGGATCTTTGCCACAATCCCCAAGAACAAAGCAAATTCACCTATGGAATCCCTAGAGTGAGAAGAATATGTAGAGATATATAGAGAGAGAATTCTAGCATCCTAAACTGGATTAGAAACTAAAACCAAAAACTAGGGTAAAAGATATGTCAATCCCTTAAATACCACTCTCTCAAATAGCCTAAAGTGGGACCCAAAAATAGATTAATTATCTGTAATCATGTAGTCACATGAGCACTGTAGTGCTAAAATGAGAGTAGCGCTCTCAGAGAGCATTGCTTAAGCTTCATCTTTTGTTGCTTTTGCCAAGTGCTACAGTGCTAAATGAGTGATGCAATGCTCAACCAAGAGTGAGCCTTCGTAGTTTCGTTCCTTTTCAGCTTCAAGCTCCTCCCAAAAGTTCCAAGCCTTGTTCTTAACACTTTACACTTGATCCAAAGCTCATATGCACAAAACTATACTCAAAGAGACAAGTTAAACATAACAAGCTGTAATTACAATATATTCCAAAAATCAGTGCAATAGTCAATTAATCTATCAAAATTACACATTGAAGACTAAATCAAAATCCTAAGTATTGACATCAATAACTTAATTAAACTAATGCAAAAAGCTAAGATTTGGTAGTGAAATAAGTGACATAAATGCCATTATCAATGCTTGCCTTGATGGAATTCACAATTAAGTATATTCCAGTAAAGGCAGTCAAAGGCCAAATATTGGCTAATTTTCTCATTGACCATCCATGTGAGATTTTCAACAAGTCAATCGTAAACTATGTGGGAATAATTCCTTGGAAATTTTATTTTGAGTTAAAACATCGAGGGGCTGATGTAGGGATAATGTTAATTTCTCCAAGTAATATTCTTACTAAGTTTATGTTCGAGCTTGAATTCTCATGCTTGAGTAATGAAGCTGAATATGAAGCATTAATCATCGGTCTCAACATGTTATTGGCTAAAGGTGTAAGAGATGTCGAAGTCATTGGCAACTCACAATTAGTTATTTAACAATTGTCTAGAGAATTAAGATGTATTAGTGAAAATTTGTTCAAGTATTTTATGACAGCTGTTAGGTTGTTACACACGTTTAACATTGTCATATTTCGTCATATGTCTCGAGATTTGAACGAAGAAGTGAATGAGCTTGCTCAAATAGCCTCAAGATATAAAATAAGCCCATCAACTATGGAATCGTTTCTCAAAGTCAAACAAATTTTAGTTCCCTTAGATGAACATGAAATATTTGTGATTGACCATTTGGATGAAAATAATTGGAGAAAACCAATCGTCGAATACTTGCAAAATCCAAATCAAACCGTCGATCACAAATTGAAGTATCAAGCTATGAATTACATCATTCTTAGTGATACTTTATTTAAAAAGGAGTCAGTAGCAATCTATTGTCTTGCTTAGGGGAGTTTGAGGCATATATTGCTTTGGCAGAGATACATGAAGGAATTTGTGGTGGCCACCAAGCAGGACAAAAGATAAGATGGGCTCTACGTTGACAAATATTTTTTTTGCCAACAATGGTTAAAGATTGCATGCAATATGCAAAGTATTGCTGGGATTGTCAAAGACATGGCAATGTGCCAACATCAAAGTTGCATGCCATTGTCAAACCATGGCCATTTAAGGATTGGGCATTAAGCCTCATTGGTCAAACTCACCCTCCTTCGTAGAAAGGCCATAAGTTTTATTTTAGTGGTTGTCGAATATTTTACTAAATGGGTCGAAGTAGTTGCACTAAATATGTGAGTCAGAACAAAATAATTGATTTTATTGAAGAAAGAATTATTTATCATTTTAGGATCCCTAGATGTTGACCATTGACCAAGTACAATGTTTATAGGTCAAAACTGATAGAGTATGCTAATAGGAGGTTAAAAAAGATGGTTACTTTGACTCCTTATAATGCACATGCTAATGGTCAAGTTGGAGAAGTGAATAAGGCTATCACTGTGTTGATTAAAAAGCATATAGGTTGACAACCTTGTATTTGGCATGATGCACTTAAATAAATTTTATGGGCATATTGATAGAGAAATTTTAAGGCACCTATTATGGTTACATACTTAGCCTAATTGGTTTCTACATGTGTTTAATTTTGATGATTTAATTGAGTTTTTCATAATTGGGCTTCATTGGATTTAATTGTCAAAACTTGGTTAATCTTGGATTTTACACTCACTATGACCTTTCCATGTTGCACAGATCATTTTGGGCCCTATAGACATTGGATTTTTGTGATTTTGGTGTCTCCTGAAAGCTAAGACCGAGATCTACAATTTTGGGTTTCACAAGCTTCATCAAATTGGCCCGATTCATGGCCTAATTGGGCTGCAAAGTTGCGGAGCTGCTACGCGGGTCCAAGACCTTTCCTCACATAATTGGGCATATCTCACTCATTTCTGGTCCAAATGAGTCATATAATATGTCTATGGAAAGCTTATCCAGAGAGGATTATCTTATCCAGATCAGATTTCGAAAATCTGGAATTATTTTGATAGATAACATCTGGATAAGATGTAATCCGGGGACACTTTTGATTGGAAGGAAATCCTTCTTTTCAGATTTTTCAAGCTTTATCTTATCTTTTCATTTTCTATTTAAGCCTAAGTTGTTCATTCAAAGAAACACATCAGAATCTCTCATCTCTACTTGTCTTCTTATTTTTCTTTTGTATCTAAGGTGTTCATACAGAAAGCTTTCAATGGAGATATCCATGGAAGGCTAAACTCTTTTCAATCCTGGACATCATAGATAATTGGTTTGAATTCTGTTTTGTAATTTTCCATTTTCGTATGTATGCTTTCCTTTCTCAACTTCAATTTCAAATATGAATTCAGTATTGAACATGATTATGTTTGAATTATATTGATTAGACATAGGACCGAATTCGTTGTTGAAATCAAGTAAGTAAGTGGCTTATTAGTTATCCAGGTTAATCCAAATTGCATGTAATTCAACATTCATTTAAAATTACGATTGTGATTTGAAGGTTGTTGAATAATAACTATATGATCATATAGTAAATTTGGGTTAATGGAGTAGCATATTTGGAAACCATGATGAATTCTGCCAATAATCGTGATGTCTGGATTGATTCTTTGATCAATAGCATTTCATTCCGTTTCTGTCATTTTTACATTCTGAAAATCACAAACCCCCCCTTTGTTGTATTTAGCAATTTTGGTTTGATAACATACCTGTGTATCCTTAGGAAGAATGACCTAAGTTACCTTATACTACAAATAAGGGGACTTAGGATAGGACAAAGCTATCACATATTACAATTAGCCCAAATGATAACAAGAACAACTCCTTATAGACTTGTTTATGGGCATGATGCAAGTCTGCGTCAAAATTAATTTGCAATCTATACAGGTATCAAGATAAGAAGAACAACCTATCGACGATTATTGGAACGCTTTGTTCGACGAGTTAAATGACTTAGAATAAGAGTGAATTGTTGTGTTAGAAAACATAATGTGACAAAAAGAAGCAATGACAAAGTATTATAGTCGTTGTGTGAAAAACAAAGTTTTTAATTTTGGAAATTTGGTTTGGAAAGCCATATTGCCTTTTGAAAAGAAATCAAGGATACTTGGTAAATGGTCCCTAAATTGGGAAGGACCTTTTTGAGTTGATAAAATATTTTGAGCAAATGTTTATAGCCTAGTCATGTTGATAGTGGAGAATAGCATCGATCAATGGCAAATATTTAAAGGCATACAAACCAACAATGCATCAAGTTAAGATAAACAAATGACAATGTACATGGAAATGTACATTTGGATGCATATATGCCAACATAATGGAAAATAAAATAGAAATGCAAATTGTTCAAGCTTGACCAAGCAAGCATTTGTCAGGATTTACAAAACCCAAATAAGCTTAATGCAATGAGAAATCAAAATAGCTAAGTTTGAAATAAGAAAAGACAAACTAAGGCTGAAGGTTGTGAAGCTTTAACTTCAAATCCTGAAAGTTGTAGGGTTGTTGCCTTGTTTGACCCTAACTTCTCAAAAGCTAAGTTTACTTCTTCGAGCAACTTATTGAGAGCTTCTTCTTCCTTGGTCAGCTTCTAAATCTTCTTGTCAAATTTCCCCAGTGTTGTCTTCCTTCTACCAAGACTTTAGTGAGGTTGTCCTTCTTAGTGGTTAGCTCCTGAATTTGAGCCTAAAGATTCTAATTTCTTCAACCAGCTTATTCTCACAAAACTCGCCATGTTGTAAACTCTCAATCACCTAAGTTTTCTAGCTTTGAGTCTTGTTGAGGTGTTTAAGAATTGAGTTGATAGCTTCAAAACCCTTTTGTTTATACTTTGAGGCACTATGTATCATTACAAGAGAATCAAAAGAATGAATGATGAAATTCCAAAAAAAAACTCACCAAATGTTGGTACTAGTTTGGTTGGGTGACCTAAGACAAAGAGGAAGTAGCTTCGACTAACTTCTACTTTAAATCACCACGTGTGACCAAAGCCTCAAATGGATAGTTAAGTAGACTCAAGACGGAAGAGAATTGGTTGACCTGGAAGGTCAACAGGAAGAGGAATATTGGAGGTTAAAGTAGGACTCTTCAACATTTCAATAGCAGGAGTGGTAGTGTTTTTGGAACTTCTTGCTTCAATCACAAATAGGGTGTCTTTGACAACAATTGAGTTTGACAAGGAGTGGTTCAAAGTGTTAAGAAAGCCCATGTCAAACTCATCATCATCGTCATCGTCTTCTTTTTCCTGTTCATGGATAGGAGGAATGGAAATTGGAGCTTTGAACTAAGGTTTAAAAACTTGAATAGAGATCGAAGAGGCGAGAGAGGCATTGAGTAATAAGTCGCTAGCTATTCGATGTTTGGGGGATCTACAATATCATTGCTGGCATAGTAATTGATCAAAAAATCTCCTTTGTCCATTATAGCTTTACCCATGTTTTCATCAAGATTGATTATTGTATCCTATTAGAACAAGCATGCTATCAAACCAAGGATAAAAAAGTGGGAAGATTATAAATGCATGTTTGACAATATAACATATTGACAAGGATAGTTGATAAAAACATACCTTGCAATGGGAAGGAGAGTTTGACCAATCCTCCTTGTCTATGTTATTAGCATCATCCTGGTCACTAGGTCAACCTTTGATAGAAGGAAACTCTCCTGTTAAACAGGAGCTAACTGCAAATGTCTAACAACACTTAGAATTACAAATTCAAGATAACAAGTTGTTAAGTGAAAAAAATTTATTACCTTGCTAGATAAAGTATAAGAAGGAGTTGATGATCGAGAACGAGAAGGGATAAAAGATATAAGCACCTTCAAGGATTTGGGAGCTTTGGTCGATGCCCTTGCTTTGGTTGAGGTATTTTTAGCCTTGGGCTTCTATATCCTTAAGATAATGGCTTTTCACTTTCGATCCTATCCTTCCACATTGTCTTCCCTGAACAAAAAAAAAAAAAGTGGGGGGAGGGGGAGGATCATGTGTTCATAGATTCAATGGACAAAAGAAAAATAAATTTAAGTGACAAATATAATGTTGTTACCTGGATCAGGTTTTCCATTTTGCTCCTGTTCCAAAGCATAAGAAGATTACAGATAAGAATGCACTTTTCAACTTCTTTCAAATTGACATGTAGAGTACTATAATAGTCACCTCACTAAGTGACAAACAATGCACTTGGAAAAGAACCAGGTTCTATGGGCATTGGGGAGTAAAGGTCTCTCATTGATTCATTGTCTGACAACCAAATATCTAAATCTTTGAAAGATGAGATGTCAAAATTACAAAGTTTTTGCTCAAGGTCAAGTGAAAGGGTGTTGGAATCGCTTATGAAAATCAAATTGTAGCACTACAAAGTTATGAGCATAAAGGACAATGCCTAGAGCATTTGACCCTGGTAAACCTAAAGGAATAACTAGTGCACAGAGGAAATTCACCTAAATAGTATTACTTTGATTCTATCCAATTTTAGTGTCTCAAATGATGCGATTGAGAAACCACAGTGGACCAAGGCGATGGTTGACAAAGGGAGTCAAGTTCATTTGGTCAGGACCAGCAAAAGAAGCTCCATGAAAATGTTGAAAGAAATGCTAAAATTCGTCCAAAAGTTTTGAGTTCTTTTGCTTAAGGCAGAAGAAAGAGTTCAGGCCCTTCACAACCTTGATGAATTATGGCTGTCGAAGAATAACTTAATTAAGATTAAAAAATAGTGTTTAGCCAATGTTGGAGCGCCACATTGGACCACCAAGAGTTAAGAGATTCATTTTTGCCAATTTTATTAACAAAATAATGGAGTTTGTCATACAAGTATGTAAGGAGTAATTTGGCAAGGCAAAGTTTGTTACCCTTATGTAGTAACATTGCCAAAGGAAAGTACATGGCTTGTATTTTTACACTCCTGGGCAGTAGACAATGGCTTTAAACCAATAGTAGAGGAAAATGACATGCTCGTTGTCGCTTACAAGGCTACTTCCCTTATTGTTGTTGACAAAAGTAATGTAAGATATGTCAAACAAATCTAAGGTATATTTGAATAGGTCACGAGGTTCCATATGGGGAAGAATGTTGATTCCTGGAGGTTGAAGAACCTTTATCGCAACTACTTCAAACAGAGTGGGACTAATCATACCACAAAGGAGTTGGAAAAATTCGTAGTCAAATTCCAAAAATAAATAACAGATCCTAACATGTTGTTATTGAACTTAATAGGGTATTTGTCTAACTAAAGGAGGTCAAAGACTCTTATGCTTCCAGGTGGTAACTTTTGCCACTTTTATTCTTTTGAGCCACTCAAGGAACAATTTGGAGTTCTTAGATTGATTTCTAAATAGCCTAGAACTTGAACTAAAGTACTTGTAATGGATCTGGTGGCTAACCAGAATTTCTTGTAGCTTAGAAGAAAGGTAAAAGATTCCTATCTTGTTAGCTTGCCCATGGGTTAGCACAGGACCTATACAAGCATGAATATTTGGACCTATTGAGAAGGGAAGCAGGACACGGGAAGTGAGTTTTAGAGAGTTCTTTGGATCAGGAGCCATTGCAAAACCTTCATTGTGATCGGTAAGGGGTTCTTGAACCAAACCTACTAATTGTGGATTCTGGAGATCAACCAGAGTTTGATTTGTAGAAGTCTCACCTTTGGAGGAAGTATTGTCGAATTGAGAAGCCATGATTGAAACTCTGAGAAAATGTAAGGAGAAGAAAAATAATCGTCTTGCAAGAAATAATGGAGGAAGAAGATGATAAGGAGGCTCAAGAGCTCAAAGAGAAGGAAGGAGAACATGAACAGGTACGAACTTGTAGCAAGTAGAGCAAAAAGGGTGAAAGATTGGAGTATTTATATCTCTCTGAAATGGGATGAGTTGGAGTTCATGATCCATGATGAACAGACCCATGATGTGACGTGATGTGGGAGTTCTAATTAATATGCCATATTAATGATCTCTAAAGGATTATTTCACTTTCGGTAGAAAATAATTTAAAATTCAAACTATAACTCTTGAGCTTCTCATCATCAAAAGCTCTTTGAAACCAGAGTTGTAAGGGGCATCATGTTGGCACCAAATTTTACTAAGTGTGAAAATGTCGAATTGTCATTCGACCTTAGTAAGATGAGGATCATAATGAAAGAAGTTCAACTGTCAAAGTATGAAGGCCCTTGGTGATGACAATGTATAATGAATGTTTGACATGTCAAAGTCGACCAAGACAATGAAGTTTGATTCTCAAGGAGAAGCGGATCAAAGTTGACAAAGTTCAAGTTTGTTAGCTGACATGTCAAAATTGATGGTGATCACTCAAGAGAGTTTGAATATCCAAGATTGCTGGTTAACAATGATAAGATTCTCATGCTTGAGTTTGACAGTTGAAGTCCATGTTTGTCATTTAGGACTTAGAAAATCTTGAGGGTCTGAGAAGGTCATCACAATGATCAGGAGGAGACAAATATTGGCCGTACGATGATTAACAACAATTGATAATAATTTTTAATAGTTATTGACAGAAGCCTCATGAAGACGCAATGAAGTGGTAACTTCGATGAGAAGACATATGACAAAGAAAGAAACTATCAAAAACTGGACAACATCCAAGAAGCAGCCAAAGACAAGTGTTAGGATTTTAGAGTCCTATGATGTCTATAAATAGTAGCTCGGTACATCCTAAGGGTTGGAAGTTTTACTCGCACACTTGCTCTAAGTGTCACCCTAATGACCAAACAAAATCCAGAGTCCTCTGAGTAATTGTTCTCAATCCCTTTTCCCGTTTTCCTAGGACTAAATTTCATTTATTTTCTTTATATATTATGTACTTTATTTACATTTATCAATCAAATACTCGACATTCTGCAATTCTTCTACACTTTAACATTTTGTTAGTCAATATTTCATACACAACTCACAAATCACATTTACATATTCCGTCCTTATTTCACTCAAACACGTTTGACATTCGATTCTTTTGGTGGTGAACCCAAGAAAGTAGCTTTTGCTCCCCAAATTGAGATCTTGAAAATAACTGTTGACGTTCAAACTCTTGAGTTTGTTGACAAATACCTTATTTAAAGCAATTTGACCTCTTGTTCAAGGAAATCATCAATTATTTGTTGTCAAAGTAAAGTTTCAAAATCTGCAATAAAATACATGGTTATGATAGTGGATAGTTGCTTTTCTATAATTTGTCACTTTGGTAAAATTCTATTGGCTGACCATGTAAAAGGTAAAGTTATTTTACATTGTTAGTGAATATAAATCACACATACACCCCACACACATATATAAACTAAGGTGAAGGAAAAATCAGATCATGAAAAAGTCTAACAACACTTGTAAATCAAAAAAGATATTTCAAATGTAAATTGATTAGGAAGCAAATACATTTTAATTAGTGATGTAATCCACTACTAGAACTAAAAACTTCTATTTGCCTAGGGGAAATGAACCTAAGAGGTCTATTCCCTATTTACAAAATGACCATGGTTGTCTGAGGTGTGTTGTTCCTCAGAGGCGCTAGGTGAAGCTGAGCGAAACTCTAACATTTATCACACGTCTGGACATACTTCAGGCAATTAGCCTTCATCACGGCTAATAGTAATCGTGTAAGCTCCAGAACCCTTGAGAAGGCTTTCAGTAGATTGGTTTTGACTAACAACAAATCAATATTTGTTAAAATCATTTCAAAAAAATGACTAACCATGTGTATGAGTATTATTGTATAAGCACAAGACATCACATTCCAACTCATGCATTAATTATTTAAAAACTTAAAGAGAATGTTAAAATACAACTAAAATCCATACTCATGTTAAATCTAATCAAATTTCATTAGTTTTAGATGAGTTTAATGCATAACATGTCTCAAAAAGTTAATTAAAGTTTTGAGAAAATTGTTATATGCCTCATAAAGAACTTCCACATGATTAGAAGGATATTATTACTTCAAAAGGGAGAATATCTATGTCTGAACTTAACAAAAAAAGAAAATGACACATTAAGAAAGTTTCTAAGCCATCAAGAAATTCTTTTCAATCTCAACATCATCAAAAAGATCTTCTAGAAGTCAACACGTGCCACATTATAGACAAAAAGGATAAAAGTACTAGTACAACCATCTTTGGTACCTGTGACATCTAAAATAAAATGGTTGCTTGCAAGAAAACTTATAAAATCTTTCTCTATGCAACGGCTTGAAAGAAGACGTGTGTAAGGTGATCCAAAATCATGGTATAATGGCCATACTCAAAAATCATCTATAAAAGGATCATCTTTTAAAGAATAAAGGCTTCACTAATACGATTTTTATCTTGAAAAACCTCATTCTTTCAATCATTCAAAAAGTTTTGATATGAAACAATCATATCAATCAGAAACCTTCTTACATGTGTTAAGCTTAACTAATATTCTCCCTTAGGAGTTATCCTATCATCTAAGAAGTCATTCAAATGATTCTATCTATCATTATTTAATCTTGAGAAACTTGAGTGTTTAATAGGTGAGGGTTAGCCAAACACAAACCAAAACAACCAGATTATTGTAACCTTGTGGTCACTATGACTTTGCTTGGAGAAGCTAGGATAAGACTATTCGTGGGTAGCTTGAGAAGGCCAGAAAAGACTATCTGTGTAGGCTTGGAGAGATTTGTACAAGAATACCTGTTAGTGGAACTCTCAACATTGTTGTTGGGGATTGGACTTAGGCAAGTGGTTGATAGAACCAATATAAATCCGTTGTATAATCTTCTATCTCTCTCTTTGTGTTTACATTATGGATATATTCATAGTTTATTTTTTATTTTGTTTTTGTTTAGAAAGTTCATATTTCTAAAGAACTAACTTTATTTTCGCTTCTTATATCTTTTAAGTTTTCAAAAAGCATCACAATTTGATCCCCTTCTCATGCTATTACTTGCACTTACAAACCAGCCCTCAATACTCTTGCTGCCAAAGATCTTCTGCCCAAATGGTGCCTACATAAACCCTAATGAACCTCGACCATGACATAATCAGTTCGAGCTTTGTCAATGCACTTCAGGAGGGTTCAAGTAGCCTCTCATGAAAAGTTACCCCTCAATCAAAGTGTAGAATAGTGTTAACATTTGCACTTTTATCTCTTTCTTCACTGGTCTGAAAGTGTGCCGCTCATCAATAATTGGTGATGGGGTGTATTCAAGACAAATGGTCATCCTCAATGTAGAGAACTTCAAGTGTTCGATCAATGCTTGGTTGTTGTAGAGTTTTTGGATGACAATATGATTATTGCCAAGCCTTTTGGTGATGGTCAACTTCAAGAAAAGATATGCTTGGTGGTCTTTGCTTAGGGAATATGCTGGATGTCGAACCCTCTGAATTCTTTTGCCTTGCTTTGCACATCCTGCAAGTATCTTACTAGGAGGTCATCTTTGGCCTGAAACTATCCTTTGACATGCCTCATCACTTAGCATATGGACAAAGATGAGGCATGTTGACCTATTAAAAGCTAACCTAACTAACGAAAACCGCATTATGCAATCTTATATGGTAGCCTCTTGTACATGACATATTAGAACCATATATATGTGTTAAAACCCTACTATAAAATGAGTTATTAGGTCCAACAAGATGGGCTAATGAGTTAGGTTTAATAGGTAATTAGGTGAAGATTTTGACACATGAGGTCATGGTATATCACATACGACTAATGGCTGCCATATAGAATTGGACAACACAACTTTTTGTTAGCCAACTCAACATTTAATTGAGACAAACTAACTGCAAGAACTAAAACCAAATAGTTTTGGAAATGTTTGGACCAAACCAAATTTTTTTCCAAGGACCAAAATCAAAACTTGCTTATTTTTCATGAACATATATATATATATATATATATATATATATATATATATATATATATATATATATATATATATATATTCTATATGTTTTTAGTCTCTTAAAAATAAGTAAATTTCAGTCTTGATCAGTAAAAAGAAATTGATTTTGGACCAAACATTTCTAAAAATTACTTGGTTTTAGGCCATATTATTAATCTATTTATGTTAAATGTTGAGCTGGCCAATTAAAAGTCATGTCATCCAATCTTTCATGACAATTAATAATCGTACGTGATATATCATAATTGTACATGTCGAAATCCTATTGTAAAATAGGTTAGTTGGTCAATTAACATGGGTTATTGAGTTGGTTCAATGGATTATTGGGTGAGGGTTTTGACATAGGATCATGATATGTTAGATAGGATGATTAGCTATCATGTTTGGCTGAATGATATGGCTTCATATTAGCTAGCTTAGCGTTTAACATGGATAAATGGTAAGACCAAAACCAAATAGTTTTGGAAATATTTGGACCAACACAAGTATATATATATATATATATATATATATAAGACCAAAACCAAAATTTACTTGATTTTTAATGACCAATAATATATTAAACCATAATAATAATAATAATAAGCTTGAATTGGTTGTAATTTAAAATAAACCAAATCTATAGGTGTAGTTTGTATTATACTTTGTTGAATTAGTCCAATCCACTTGCACCTACTTAATTAAGAGGAGAAAGGTGGAGGCAAGGTGAGGTTCTAGTTAGGAACCCATGTGTGGTACTTTTTCTTATGAATACAAGGTATTCATTGTTAAAAGCATGACTAATCCGTTGGAGATGTAAAGCACATAAATGTGAGTTTTGTCTCTAGTCACAAGACCGTCTCCATACATACTGAAGAATTAAATCACTAACTAAATATTTAAGGAGCTCACATAGCTATAAATTGTGCCAGACTTTGTGCTTGTTTATGAGACTGTTGAATAACCACTTACGCCTGGACCTCAATCACAATTTTTGGTTTGCCTTTTTTCTGTTTGTTCTTTTGGTATGGAATTTTCAACAGACCTTCAAGATCATTTTTTTTTATCAAAAGATCATTTTATTTTTGGTCAATAAATCATAATTTTTTGTCAACAAACAGATCATTTTTTTTCGGGCGTGAAACTTATCATGTTTATACATTTGGTAGTCTTAATTATTTTTGGGCCCTATTTCAATCATATATTTTTGTTAACTATAGACTCTGTGTTTTTGGGGAGTGATTATTACCATACCATTATGCCTATTGTCATACCCTAATTAATGTGTTATTGTCTTAGTGTTCTAAAATGTCCTTCATTTCCTTTCACAATTAAATTAATAAAATATTATTATTCCATGCTTAATTTATGCTTAATATTATTAATTTTTTTCTAATTTTTTTGTTTATGTAATCTTTTATTTTATGAAAATATTTTAATTTTCTACTCATTTTTCTTATAAAATATATTAAATTTATATTTTTACATAAAGACCATTTTTTTTGTAACAATTGAATTTTTTAAATCTTAAATAGTGATCAAATTGAATTAAATTTTTACTCTGACTAACTTTCTTTAAATATAATAGTACTTTAGCAAATTTTCATTTTAATATTTTATAAATATGATATGAAATAAAATATCACTATCAATGTAGTAATACAAATTTTGACATATAGTAGAAAGTATAAAAAATGTTAATTATATAGCAATAATAAAATTTGAATGAGATAGAATAATTCTTAATAATAACTTTAAAATTTGATTTTCACTGTCATGTAAAAAATTTGTACTATCATCAAATAATATTTTGTCATTTTATTTAACGAGTTTAATACCACATATTTTTGAAAGACCTAAAATGATGTAAAAATATATTATCAAATATTAGTATAAAGTTTATTTTAAATAGTGTATATAATTATTTAGTAGATAAATAATTTATTGTATTATATTACCTGAATTTTTTAGAATGAAAATGAAAATAAAAACTTCAATAACAATTGAGATCGAAACTAAAAATATTAATATAACATGTTTTTAATGCTAAATTAAATTATATAAACACAATATGAAAAATCTTTGAGTGTGTATGTTGTATATTGCAATTTATTTTTCACTTTTTTAGTTATTTGTTATCTAATATTTAATATAATTACTATTGTGTAGACAATTACTACATAATTAAAATATAATATTAGAAAAATGAGGGATCAAAAGCCAAACAAAAAACAGATGAAGTAAAGCCCAAGTGATCTTTTATATTTAAACAAAGTTATTTGAAGTAAAAAACTTTTTTCAATTTTAACACTATTTAAGATTAAAAATATCAATTTGTTACAAAAAAAATAGGTTTTTTTGTGAAAATATAAATTTATTATATTTCATGAGAAAATGAGTAAAAAATAAAAAGATTACATAAAATAAAATATTACATAAACAAAAAATTGAACAATAATATTAATAATATTAAGTATGAATTAAACAAACAAAATAACAAATTATTAATTTAATTGTGAAATAGAGTAAAGGACATTTTGGAACACTTAAACAATAATATTAATAATATTAAGTATGAATTAAACAAACAAAATAATAAATTATTAATTTAATTGTGAAATAAAGTAAGGGCATTTTGGAACACTTAAACAATAATTCATTAATTAGGGTGTGACATTAGACATAAGAGCAATGTTCTGAAACTTAACCGCTGAACCAGAACTACCATCCTATCTGGGTTATACCTAAAACGCCTAGAAAACCAAGAAGATTTCAATCGCTTGGAACCAATAAGTAGGATCCCCTGGATAAACAGGTTTTTTTTATATATAAAATATACAAAATGGCATCATTTTGGGGTTTTTTTAAAAAAAAAAAACCTAAAATTTTGTATTTCCTAATTCTTTTCCTTTTCTAATATGGGAAGTAGTAACTTGAGAGATTTGATCTATATGGATAATATTTATTTTGATTAAAAGATTAATTATGTTATGTTCTATGGGTTTTGTTGATACCTAATTTAATTTTTAGTCATTTTATATTATTATTACATATTTTATTTTGTATTTTTATATATTTATATACATACATGTTTTATTATATATCAATTATATTTTGGTTGGAACTTATAAGTTGAACCTATGAACCTCTTAAACCCTTGCCCCAACCATTCGATGTCCAGTCCGATTTTTAGATCCTTGCATAAGAGTATGACAATAACCATTCCCATCTTTTTGGCTAAACAATTTAGCTATAATAGGGGCTAGAAATGGGGTGTTCAAGGTTTGGATTTTGGTACAAACTAAACCATAACCAATCCGAACCAGTTTTTGGTTGAAATCCAAAATACAACAATTTCAGAAAGGCTTGAATCGATTTTGAACTGATTCTGAATCAAATCAACCAGTTTTAAATTGGTTTAAATTCAAAAGTCGAATCTAAACCCAAATTCAAAACCATAGAACTATCTTCTGGAACCTTCCCAGATCCATAAAGTCCAATTCCCCTCCACCTTGAGGACTCCATAAACCTACTTCAGAATCGAACCGTTGCTGACTAGATCACCACCATCACAACGTCGTTCTCACCGTGAAACCCTCTCCACCTCACCGTCCGCCTCAATGACCTCTTCACCATACATGCTCGCCACAACCACCAACAATGTCTCCCTTCAGAACTTCGCTGCTGGAATGCCCTCCACAAAGCACTCTACCACCTCGCCTCCAAGATCACGCTCGTCTCCTCTGCCTCCACCACCACAAGGCTTGGTCCAAGTGGTGTCACCACCGCCACCGATGTATGATCACTAAAGCTAAAGAACGAGAATGAAGAAGTGGATGGCAACGAAGCTTAAGAATTGTCCAGGTTCAACATTAGTTATTAACATTGAGAGAAAGAAAGGGTTGGAGAGAGAGAAAGCTTGTTTTTAGAGTAAATGTTCATTTTAGTCATTATTTTACACTTGTGAGTCATTTTAGTTTCTAACTTTTAAAATGAGTCAATTTAGTCCCTGACATTGTAAATGTAAGTCATTTTAGTCCCTCAACTCACTTTTATTTAATATTCCATCAATCAAATGATTATAGGTAATCTTAAATAATACCTTAACATGCCTTATGTCATTTGAAGTATAATAGAGTTTATAAAAACTTATTTTAGTGTATAAAATTATACAAAATGAGTTATTTAAATTTTCATTCCAAATCATAAATGACTCATTTTGTGCAATGTTAGACACCAAAATGAGTTATTTTAAACTTCATTCTACTTCAAAAGATAAATGGTATGACAACATATCACTTAAGGTTATCTATCATAATTTAATTGATGAAATGTTAAATAAAAGGGAATTGAAGAACTAACATGACTCACATTTTATAACGTTAGGGACTAATTTGACTCATTTTAAAATTCAGGGACTAAAATGACTTACAAGTGTAAAGTAAGGGACTAAAATGAACATTAACTCTTTTTTTATTACTATTTTTTGTCAAAGGAGAGAAAGCTGATAGTGAAAGAGTAGGGGTTATTTAGAAACTAGAAGAGTAAAAGAAACTAGTTTTAAGTTTTAAACTATTTTAAAAAATTGATTTTTTTAAATATGATCTGGTTTGGTTATAAATTTAGTTCAATTTTAAGCCTATTTAAAAAAGTTTTTAATTTTTGTTTGGTTATGGTTTGATTACAATTTGATTTTGTTAAAATGGTTTATTTGGTTAGCCCTAGCCAGAATTGGATTTGACACACTGAAATGTAGGGTGAAGTAAGCTTGGATTAGACTAGACTTTAACTTAAATAGATATAGTTTGTATTCCTAACAAGTGGCTTGAAACTAGGTCTTTCACCTGATAGAAGTCTTTTTTATAGCCTTAACTTAGCCTTCTGAAAGTCTGGCTTAGCTCAAAAATCCATTTAGAGGCCTATTTGATTATAATTAAAAAAAAAGCTACTTTTAAATAAGTTAAAGAACTTTATTCTAAGAATGTCAAAAAGTATATTTTTAAATAGATTAACATATTCATATTATTATCCTTAAATTTTAATAATAATAATAATAATAATAATAATAATAATATAAATAGGTCATTTTGTTAGGCCTAATAGGCATTTTTATTATTTGGAGCCTATCCTATTTAGCTAAAACGGGTTCTTGAAAAATTTAAGTCTAATTTGTTTACTAAATAGATTAGGTCAAACCATGTCGATTATAGGCTAAGCCGAAGCTCCTTATGAGTCATTGGCCTACTTCCACCCCAATTGAGAAGTACTCACTATTTCCAACCAAAAAAAATATTGATTATCCTCCTTAGGGCCTGTTTGGCATTCCAAATAGGATAAGAATCTATAGCATAAGACCTTATAAAATAAGATTTGATAGTATAAGGCCTGATAAACTTTTAATACTATACAATGTTTGGTGTAACATTATAAGATATTATATTTTATATTTTATAATATTATCATTTATTTATAAATAATTCTAATATTTTAATTAAATATTAAATAAAATAAATTATTTATTAATGATTTAAATATAATTTTTAAATATCATATTTAGGTAAATTTTTATTAATTAAAATTTAATTTATTTTAAATATTATTATTTATTTCAATATTTTATAATTATTTATTATTTCAATAAATTATATAAATATAAAATAACTCTTTTATATATTTTTAATATTTTATTTTTTAATTATAATTATTTAAATTAAAATTTTAAAATAAATATTTGCTCAAAATATTTTTATTATTGATCCTTATTTTAATATATTAAATATTATTTATTATTTATTTTAAATATTTATTTATATTTAATATTTACTATTTTATTGTATTTAATATTTATTAATTATAATTAATTTTTTATTTTTATTATATATAGCTAGATTTGTATCATATATTATTTGTTAATAATATTTATTTATTATGAAATAATTTTATTTATAAATTTTAACTTATTATTATTTATTTAAGAATTATTTTATTTTAATAAAATATTAAAAATAAAAATAATCTTATACGTTAAAAGCTAATTAACCTAATAAGCCTCTTTACGCTCATGTTATATTAAGTTATACAACATTTTAACATATAAGAGAGTTATGATGTATAAATTTATACAATATATTGTCTACATCAAATAATATATAAGCATAACGTATAATATTAACTGATATTATCATACCTAATGTGGTAATACTAAACACACCCTTAGAGTTGAGGTTGGCATCGACCAGAGAAAAAGTGCTACACAACATAAATTCTTGAGGTTGGTAGGTCGAATAAGGCCCTTTTTGTCGATTTTTCTTTTTGGGCAGAAGCGGAGTATGATGGGCTACACAGCATAATTCTCAATTTGGGCTCACAAGATACTGAAGTTGATTATGGGCCTTTGTAGTCTGAGAACGAGAAAAATTGTTATTCTTTGCCACACAAAATGAATTACAATTAGCTAGCACAAAAAGTTACTTGATGTCTCAAATTCAAGTTTGCATCTTAATATTGTACCCAAAAAGGAATATGAGCCGATAAAGATTGAAAACTGGATGGTTGAGGGAAGAATAGCCAAGGGACTTATAGCCAAGAAAGAGATATAGTCGATGGCAAGATGGGTAATATGGCTATTGGGCCTGGACGCCAGTATCTTTATTACAAAAAAAAAAAGGAGAAATCACCTAGCTGTTGTGATTAAAGCTAAAGAGAAAATAAGTAAATAAATACATCCTAATTAAAATATTGGACTTTAGTTGAAAATGGAAATATTAATTTGAAAGTGCGATGGAACAATTAGAGACCACAAGAAGGAGTGTGGCGGATAGATCCAAAATAAGGAGATTTATTATAAAGTGAAAAATAAGGAGTTGATCATTATTGAATTAATAACTTTCATTATATATGAGTCCTACTAAATAATTCAATGGTAACTAATCCATTAATTTCTCACTTTATGAGTCTTCTCATTGGAAACTTTAGAGAAGTTAAAACAGAATGAGGTCATTCCAAAAGATGACATCTTGATTGACCATGGGGACCCACCAAAAGAGTAGTTTTTTTTTTCCTTCTTTTTTGGTCATGAAAATAGTGTTGTCATCATAGATTTTAAAAGTTCGACCAAAACTGGTTATGGTGATCAGCTAGGTAGCCGATCCAAGCCACTCATATATTTTGACATGACACGCAACCTACTTTTTAATTTTTATTAATGTTTTATTATAACTTCATTCATTTAATTACTATTTTCTATTTATTATATTTTGACCTTCCATATTTTTTATTTACACCATTCTTAACATTTTATCATCATACGATTTTTTATTTTAAATTTTTAAAAAATAAAACACAGTGAATAACTTTTAATGTTAAAGTAAGAAGTATAAAATATTTTATAAACATATATAACATGATGAACTAAAACTCAATGATTTTAAGAAAAAATTATTAAAATATGATTCATATTGAGTTAAATATTATTTTATAAAAATAAATATAATAAGTTTTTCATTTAATTTATTTACAAAAACTTAAAATGTACACAAAACTTATAATTTAACTAATAATTTTAAAATTTTACACATAAGTCTTTTTATTGTACTTTAAAATATTATAATTATATTCACATTAATTTATTTTTATATTAAAAATTAATAAATATTTTATTAAAATAATTAATGTTTAAATGTGTTTTTGACTTCTAAAAAAAATGAAATTTGGTTTTGATGCTGAAAAAAAATGTTTTGATCTAAATATTTCTAAAATATTTGGTTTTAGTCTCTGGAATTAGTATGCCTCTGATAAATATTGAATTAGCTAACGAAATACTATGCCATCCAACCCTACATGATAATCAATAGTCTTATCCGACATATCATAATAACAAGAGTGAAGCTCTTAATTATTGTGAAAAATGAGTAAATAGGTTAGGTAAAGATATGTTATTAGATTGATCTAATATGTTATAGGATGAGGGTATTTGACTTAAAGAATTATGATATGATATTACACATATGATTAGTCGTTATGATGTATGATTGAATGATATGGATGTTCACTAGCTCAATATTTAATATAAACAAACAAATACCAACAAGGACTAAAGCCAAAAAATTTAAAACGGTTTGGACCAAAATTAAATTTCCCTTTTAGAGACATAAATCAAAATTCTATTTTTTGGGGCCAAAAATATATTTAAACTAATAATTAAAATATAATTCTTTGAAATATAAATAAATTTAAATATATTAGATATTGATTTATTATAAATTAAAATTAATAATATTTAATTTATATTATCCGTTCATTGCGAGGATCAAATAACTAGTTGTTGTATAAATTGTCTAGTACAAACTTATACACACATCAAACATCAAACATCAATACATTCACTGTAATTGCAAGTTTCGTTTACTCTGAATCCCTTACGTCAGCTTTTTACTTATTGCCTTAATTTATTCACCTTTTCTTTCTAGACTGCCCTTTTATAAACAATATTCAATGTCTCTGTTAGTAGCTTCCAGTAGCCTTATTAAAAAAAACAGTTTTCAAATAATGTGGTTTAGCCACATTATTTTTTCATTTAGCCACATTTTTAAAATGTGATTAAATATCAATAGACACCATAGACATTGACTGTAATAGGCACCTGAGTAATCACCATCTTTCAAAGACTATCCGGAGTAATTTGGGCATCCACGTCTAAGAGACACAGTCTCTTTCTCAACAAGATCCCTTGACACATGAGATTGATAATGTTTTGTTTTTGTACTAACCGAGTCTATTAACAGTTCTTGGAACTGTTTTCTAATACACCATGCATTCTACTAATCAGTCAGCTACAATTATATAATATCAAAATTGAAATTCAAGCATTTGAGGTATACATCGCGCTGGTTTAATAAAACCTTTTCATCAAACACAAATTTGAAAGTAAATAATCCCTTATTATTACTGGAGGAAATTTGACATCCTTGTATATACATATGTATTATATTGAAAACAAAAAATCCAAATTTCAATCACGTGGTGATGACTTTTCCTTCAAAATATTTAATTAGCCAGATAGATGCAGATGCGTATTTAATGTGTATAATGCAGGATCCCAGTCAGTCAACTTTCCTCGAACATGTGCTGGAAACTAATATAATGTTTCATTTTCTATTCTACAGAGAACTAAGAAAAAACAAAAAAAACAATACCACTTGGATAGCTTTTTTATTTTTATTTTTGTCAGTACACTTGGATAGTTAGAAGTGCAAGCTGGCATGTTTATCTTCAACTATAAGTTGGTTGGCTTTGGCCTTGATTCTAGTTTGAGAGTTCTTTGTACTAACTATCATAGGTTTAGGAGGCTGAACACAAACAAACGCTACACTACATAAAGATTAGAAAGATATTTATTATTTTATCATTTTCTATTACCACTTTTTTACTTGTCACTGTTTTTTGGAAAAAAAAATAGCATGCCATTATAATTCTATTAAATCTTAATTGATTTAGTTCAAATTGGATCAATTATTTTAAAATTAAAAATTTCCTAATATTATTTTTAAAAAAATTTCTTAGATTTAGTAAGTACAAAACTTTAATTTGTTTAAAATAAATAATTGTTGAATAATTTGAATTAAATAAACCTTGTGTTAAATTTATTTATATTAGAAGGATTTCATTATATTTTTCTTCAGTGCTCGAGTATAGTAAATTTTGTAGAAATATTTATAATTTTACAGTAAATTTAAGTTAAATAACGAAACAAAAATTTTATAACATTTTAGATACCTGTTTCAAAAGAAAATTACGACTGTCTATTTTTTTGGGAACCTTGAGCCTCCATTGTCAGAAGTAGTGAACAATTTTCTTGAAGCTTAGAACACAATTCACATGCTTATAGATGTTGTTTTGTCTTTGGCTACAATCAACTATCTCTGTGTATATACAGGAATTAAATCACTGATTAAATATTTAAAAAACTTAGCTAACTAATAATTGTGTTAGTCCGTGACACTTGTCTCATTCCGTTGTGATATTGTTAGAAACCATGATATTTATTTGCTTTTATCTTTCTATATGACAGATGGGTTGATTTGAAGTGCAGTCTTTCATCATTTTACCTGTGTGAATAAGCAGAAATTATTGGTACGTCCTATCATAAGGTTAAAATAACATGTATTAGTGGAATAATGATCATCTTACATTTTACTTGAGAAACACCTAATAATTTCTCGTATAGAAGTGACTAGCATGATCATGATATATATACTTTAGGGGAAACGTTTAAAAGCTCTTAATAACTATAAATCATTTGTTCTTTAGTCTATGAACAGAAAAAATATGCAACCTAATCCTGCAGTATAGTCCTTCTACTAGAGTTCCATCCACGGTAAATAAAAAACAAATACACTTTATCTCCTTTAAAATTTGAATCATATGTAGTTTAATATCTACACTAAAAAACAAGTGCACCCTTATCCTGTAAACTTTCTTGAACATATACTGTATCTGTTAACAATGGATAAAAAATTATGGAGTGACTAAAATATAGAATTAGCAAAATTTATGTTGCACACTTTGTTTTTCAGAGAACCAAGAGATGGTGAATTTGTTCTTTATGTGTTCAATAACAGAAAATGTTGACCATTAAAATAATTAATTAATTCAATAACATGCAAATAAGTAATACGCATAAAATAAATGCATATATCATGAGAAGATTACACAAATGATTTTATAGCATTTCAGTCACAATATGTGACATACGTTCAGTCCCCGAACAATAGCTTGAAATTTTCTTCAATTGACGAATTTATCCTTACAAGGATTCCTAAAAACCTTCCTCCACTGTATCCCAAGTAAAGCAACCTATGACTTCTTTCTTCACCGCAAACCTCCTTCTAAATAAACTATAGCCGTCATTGCTTTCTCACAAGTACACCACAAAATCTCCTCCTATCTCAACACGAAATAGAGTATAACCTTTCAGGGTATGGGTGCTCTTATGAATGAGCTACCAGTTTACAACATGATGTTCCTCTCTAAGTAGATAAGAAAATTTAAATCCAACAATGTGAATAATATAGATAACACAAATTTGTCTTCTATTTCCTTCTTTTTCGTCTTAAAATGCTATGTTATAGAGAATAAGCCAATGATATCCGCTAGCCATTAGAGAAGATTTGGCTTTTTTTTTTTTTTTTTTCAAACCAAATAATTTGCTCACATTTACAATTTTGTTTTTATGCTATTATGCTGAAGCATAGTTGTTGTTTTGGCCGGTAGTCAACTTAAGTAGAAAAATCAAAACGACCTAAATTTAGTCCTGTCAAACCCGTCATTTTCAGTGGTGGTTTAAGTTTTAGCCGCTAAAAATTTCAGCCATTTAATCCACCCCATTTAACTTGCGGATTTTAGCGATTGGGCGGGCTTGGCTCGTGGGTGAAGCTTTTTTTTTAGAAATTCATAATTTATTAGTAAAAAGTAATAAACGTATGACCCAAAAAAGAAAAAAAGTAAGAAATGTATACACTCATCAAATAGTAATACCGATAGTTGACAATATTCATTCAAAGTTAAAAATTAAAAATAACACACTATCATAACTCACAAACAATATTATTAATAATAACATTTTTTAATCAAAGTTTGTGTATAGTTGTTATGGACATTGAAAAATTGGGTATACATAAATAAAAATATTATTTAAAATTTTCATTTCTATTTTTCAGTATTTGTTTCATATAATTCTAAAAATTGAAAAACTAAAAATTGAAAACTCAAAACTTAAAATTGAAAGCAAACTTATCAAAACTTTTTTGTGGGCATTATAATTCTGCCTACAATTCACTTAGTTTTCTAAGTTTTAATTGGGTCTCTACCTGGTTAAGTTTTGCTTATCAGTTATCTCAACTTAACTTTGATTACTTAGAAAACATGGCAGGACTTTTACAGTGTGAATATATATAGTATTAGTTCTGAATTCCGAATATCAGCAATTAAGGCAATCCATGATTAGTAACGAAGTCATGGTACCAATATCACATTAAGTTTCATTTTTATTGGCTTTGCGCTGAGAAAGTTTGCCAAGACCTTGCTGAAAATAAATCCCACCAATTTTTTTTAATTTGAAAAAATTATACAGAAGTCTTTTCTGAAACTGAGAAATGATAAATATATGATATGAGCAAGCTAACCATTCGATAAGTTTGAAAATTGATGCAACGGTTTACTTGAGATAGACAAAGTCGATGCTAAAAGACTGATCATCTTCAATTTATTTACCAAAAAAACCAAAAAAAATGACCACCTTCAATTTCAAATTCTTAGATGTTTAAGGGTTTCTCTGACCGTGTCTTTAAAGTATTAATTAACAATACTTAAACAAGTAGATATTTCAAAACCTCTTAGTGTATCTCATACTTTTTTGAAAACATGAAAACTTATTTTTTTCAATATCAAATTTTTTTTATTCTTTAACTATTATTATTAGGGCACTGATTAGATAATTTTTTTTATGATTAATAAGATCTCAACCACTCAAAAAGGATGGTAGCAGAACAAGAAGAGAAAATAGTACACAAAGTCCATCAAGGCCTATAGAGAGCAAGCCACACACGAAAAGTTAAGAGGATAAAATAACAAAACCAATTCAAATAGACATCAACTAAACAAATCCTAACGGCATGAATATAACACTAATCCTAACAGCATCAGTAAATCATAGCAAGGACGGTTCGAAGAGCCACATCTATATAAGAATCATTGAATGCATTATATGTTTTCACCACTCTCATATTTCATGTTACAGAATATTGTCAATTTTGGCAAGAACCTTTGAGGTTTTAGAGCGGTTGTTTATGAAGTTACGATAATATTTTTTTTATTAATTTGTAAAGCCCCTGCTAAACTAATATTTAAAATGAAATGATTAAACTATATGATGTTGATATCTGAAAATTATGTTGAATTCAGTTTAGCCAATCCAATATAATTTACATCAATATAATCTGCGAAACATAAATAGTAACGCCATTTTGATTCTCCTATTAAGACTTCAATCGAACAAAGTACAAAGTCCTACATGGCACATTAATTATATTGCTCTGGCACATTTATTGCAACCTCAGCTTCTATGTTGATCTGTTCAAAAAATTCAATCTCCAAAGTTAGAAATCAAACCCTAATCACCAATTTTTTAGAAACTTAACAAGAACCTTAAAAGCACAAAAAAAAAAAAAAAAAATACAGTGATGGATCCAGAATATTTGATAATAGAGACATAAGAATCATATATCAATGTAAAAATAAATTAATTGTACTATATCTTATTTTTTTTGCTTCATTTAAAATTAACGAAAGGTCAAATTTAATAAAATTGTGAGATAAAATATATATATATATATATATATATATATATATATATATAATTATTAAAATAAATCAAAATTATTCCAGGGGCATAGGCCCCACCTCCATTAGGTGGATCCACCCCTGCTAAACCAACCCATCAATGGTAGACACTAATCAAATTGAAGTTTCAATTTGTTTAGTTTGTGCCTTGAGATTGGGTACTTGAAGTAAGGACTTCTAAGTTCAGACAATAGTGGAGCCGCAAATAATCATTTCTTCTGCATGGTGAACTGTTTTTTGACTGATACTCCTTGTCTTTCAAAATAAATATCTTTCACTTTTTTTAATTTATTCATAAATCAATGTATTTAGAAATGTCATGACCTTTCTTTCTTCTTCTGTGTGGTTTCTTGTCATGACCTTTAATTACTGTAACTCATAAATGATGCTTTTCATAGCTTTCTCATATAGATATACCATAAATATAAGAGAGTTATATTTAAATGTCTCATTGATATCTAAATACTGAGACTAATATATAGTCCATCCACTTGGAAATACTTGTCTAGTCTTAAAATTTTATTTTTGCATACATAGTTTTTCATTTAAGAAATTTAGACAATATTAATTATTTTTTTCACCAATAAACTATTAAATAGTAGAGAAGAAAGATTATGTGGAAAGATTATGAGAGATATATAATTAAAGAAGAGAAAGGTAAACAATAAGGATAATTTGGTAAACCATATCTATATTTTTTTAAGATCAAGACTTTCTCATTTTTTCTTAATTTATGTGCACATTTAAAACTAGACAAGTATTTTCAAATAGAGGAATATTAACCAAAAGACTTAAATACTTTTTTATTCTTGGAAAATAAATGAATTATAGTTTTTCAGTGGATCTTTCTTTTTTTATTTCATTACAAATATCTATAAAATTAAGGGTAAAATACATTTTACCCCTTAAACTTTAGGTCATATACATTTTATACCATGATCTTTCAAAATCTGCATTGTGACACCTAGACTTTACAAATAGTGCAAAACACCCTATTCTATTAAGTTGACATCCATTTCCACCATTAAGTATTTATGCACATGTCATGTGCATAATTAAATGAAGAAAAATATTCTTTCTTTTAATAAATTTCCCTAAACTCTTCCCTAATTAGAAATGGACAAAAATACCTTTTTGTTACTATTGAACTCTAGCATATGATTGGTATTTTTGTCCATCTTTGACTAGGGAAGGGTTTAGGGTTGTGAAATTTGATTATAAAGAAAAGTATTTTTGTTAATTTAATTATGTACGCAATATGCACATGACTACTTAATGATGAAAATGGATGTCAAGTTAACCAAATGGGTGTTTGTACTATTTGCAAAGTCCTGGTGTCATTATTACGTTTTGAAAGTTAGATGTAAATTACATATGACCCAAAGTTTAAGGGGACAAAATGCATTTTACCCTAAAATTAAACTGTATAGTTTTAATCACTACCATTAGTTTCTCTTTGTTAAATATTGAGGT
Organism: Dalbergia oliveri; assembly: GCA_030441495.1. NCBI lineage: Eukaryota > Viridiplantae > Streptophyta > Magnoliopsida > Fabales > Fabaceae > Dalbergia > Dalbergia oliveri. The sequence goes on from JAMLFY010000016.1 coordinate 12,022,024, forward strand.
GGCTAATGGAAGGTCATGTCATCTAAAACTACATGGCTACCAATAACACTAATTGGCATATTATAATCATACATGTCAAAAATCTATTATAGAATGGCTTACTTAGGGATGTCAATAATACCCGCTCCATTGGTACTTGTGGGTAATACCTACAACGGAGTGGATATCGGAGAAAGATTTTCACATGCGGATAATGGGGATGGGGATTTTAAAATCCCAATTGTAAAATGGGGTGGGGGTGGGGTGGGGATTACTATCCTCATACCCATTGAGTACCTGCTACTTGTGAAATTACTTAATATAATCATCTAAATAAAAATTTTAAAACCCTATTTTCACACTCCTATTCTCCTCTTTCTTTGTTTACTATTACCACCACCTAGTCACTTTTCATAATCACATAACTTATCTATGTTACTGTCACACATGTCAGAAATAAAGACAATGTTGGATTAGTTGAATGCTATTATTTCATCTATTTAAGTTGTTGAGATTCAAAATACATTTGAATTATGTTTGGATATTTTTAATTTTTTGGAAAAATTAAAAATTATAATCTTAGAATTATTCTTCATATATTTTATTTTCCAATTTTTTTAATAAATTTTAATAATATAGTGGGTGCCTACAAATATTGGTGGATATCCATTTATCCATGGGGGAACATAATAATAGATATGGGGTTGATATTCATCCATGTGGGCGAGGGTTGGCGCACTATCCCTTCCCCGCCCCATTGACATCCCTAGGCTTACTATGATAGGTAATAAGATGGGTTATTGGTTGGGTTTAATAAATTATTTGGTTAAGGTTCTGACATATATGATTATGATGTATTACATGTGACTATCTATTGTCATGTGAATATGATAATGTGACATTAGTCAATTCGTGTTTAACAAAATTAAATAGATTAACAATTGAAATTAAAATTAAATAGTTTTGTAAATATTTGAAACTAGAAAAGTAGAAATCAAAACTAAAATTGACTTTATTTTCTATATTTTTGAGTTTTTTGCACCTCATTTAAATCTTCAATATGAGATTTTACTTTTGACTATTGAAATTGTAATTGAAATATATACTAAATTTTATTTGAATTTAATTTTGATATAGTATAGCTGTAAAATTTAGTGTTTGATATAAAACCCTTTTATGCCGATATTGTAATATAACAAATTTAACTTTATATTTACTTATCATTTTATTAATTTCATACCAAATTGTACAACTTTTCATTATCCATTTATTCCATTAAATTAATTTTTATAACCATTATTTTTTATGCAAAAATTGCTTATCTTGTGTGTGGCACATATTTAAAATACTAGTAAAAAATATATTTAAAATTAATAAAAATGAGGGGTAGTTATATATCTTTAATTAATTTTACAGGATAGGTTCTCACTTGTCATGATTGCTCATTGCCATGAGCACAAGAAATAAAAGGGCATGTTTGAAAAGTGTTTTCCAAAACCATTTTTAAATTTTAAAAATAAAAACACAAAAAACCTTGTTTGTAACATTGCTTTATGTGATCTGTTTTTAAAAAAAAAACTAGACATTTTAAATTTAGAATTTGGAAAACAATTTAAAGTTGTTTTGTGATTTTTTCTTTTACAAACAATGAGGACATGGTGGCAAATTTGCAATTCCCTTGTTTTATTACTTTTGACACGCTTCGAATCTCCTGCCATCTCTATTACATGGTGGCGGATAACCTGATCCCTATATGTTTTGGACTATGGCATGATCCTCATTTAATTACATCAAAATTATTAAATTACCCTTTAATGAATTTAATTCATTCTTCTTACTGCTTCCCTTTTTTATCTTTCAATCACCTTCTTCCCTGCCGCCATCGCACCTACACGCCGCCACCGCGTCAAAGGTCACTCTTCTAACATTTGTACACATACTAATGCTTATAATTCTATCATTCTCATCTGCATTCTCTATGTTTGGCTTTTTGTCCCAATAATCAACAAAATATCTAATGTCTTTTTGGGTGATTCGATCTTTGGAGTAAACTACCAGATTTGCATGTTGCTCTCAAATGACATTAATGAAAGAATCTCATTGAACCTAGATTTTAGAATATTAAAAGAATACATATTCTTAAAAAATGGTGCAAGATTTAATGGCGATGGGCAATAGAGAATTTCTGAGCATCGCTTTCACCCTTGGTGTGATTCTTAGTGATGTTTGGGTTTTAAATCTCAAAGAGATTGAAAGTGTTGATAGTGATTTTTTGGGGTTGATTAAATGGTTTTTATGGAGGATGACATATGCCGTTGTGGAAGAGGTGAGAGATTGGCAAGCATGGTGGTGTGGTGGTGGTGGTGATAGAGTGAGGTACGGTAGCTAGTGATGGCAAGGAATGAGAAAGGAGTTTATTAATGTTGAATGGTAATTTTGTCTTTCAAAAATTATTATTCTTTACCTAATAAATATTATATTATTTTTCAATTTTATACAATTATTGTATCATTGAATCTAAACCGTCCAAATAAAATCTAATGGTGAAGAATAAAGGACTATATAATTATCCAAAAGTATGGTGGGACCAAATTATCCACCACCCTATTACATGAGTTTTATTTTAGAAAACCATAAAACTCTTCCCTTCATCATATGCTCCCACCCCTCATTGTTGCAACAATGGTGCGGTCTTTTCTCTTCATAGACATCATTCTCCACCCAATAGAGCCTTGAGTTCCTCTCGTCTCTCTCACTCTCTCTTTCCCTCTTAGATTTTTCTCTGGTTAATCTTTGATGTTTGGCTTTTGTTTCTATAATAGAAGGGATCCTATGCCAGACTATACACTCATATCTAAAATCATTGTTTAGATTTGATTTTTCATTTGGTGTCATTTGCTTTGCTATTGCTATTGCGGTTTGGTTTACTATCTTTGTTTTTTTTTTTATGTATGACTTTGTTTCTCTGGAGATCTCTTGACATTTGCCATGTAGGTACCTTGTCATATCTTATTTTTGTCTAGTGTGGTTTTGGTCTAAGTTTAACAGTTTGGCTTGTAGGAGGTGTTATGTGTAGGGAATTAGAACAATTGGCTATGAGTTTGTCGAAGCAATTATAGTTTATCTTAATTAAGAGCATTTCTATGCTAGTATTTGATTGTCAATATTAATAATTGATGGATAATTATTGAGTAAATTAGCGTGAAATATAATGAAGCCTTGTTTATTATTCTTTTGGGTATAGGATGGTGTGGCCTTGTTACCATGTGAGTGAATATGAATAAAAAAATCTAATCATGGTTAGTTTGGGTTAGCTTTGTATTGGTCAATAAGGGGAGTGCTCATTTTTCACAAGAGTGGGGTTATGTGTCATTTAGTAAAGCCTTAAGGGTGTTAGTGTTATTTACTCTAGAAAATATATAGTGTTTTTATAGGCTAAGAATAAAATCCTATTGCACTTTGGTGTAAAATACTTTACATAGGTGCTCACTTGAGTGAATTTGACATGAATGATTTGTTTGTGTAACGAAAGCACAAATGATTTCCATTAGTTTAGAGGCATATCTTTTATGAAGTTGTTGGATTTGTTGTCACCGTTGTAGATGGAAAATGAGAAGAAATAGACTTCACTTTGAGGTTCATCAATGGTCAAAATTATATAGATATTATGGTTGAGGACGTAGACAAGGGGAAGATGAGAAATAATGTATTTTCACCTAAGGTGTGGCAAATCATATTGTATTCACTTAACGAAAGAAGTAGGCATCAATTTGACATGAAACAAATGAAGCAAAAGTTCAATAGGTTGAGGCAACAACATGAAACATTTACTCACTTGCTATAACAAATTGGATTTTGATGGAATGCGAAAACTAATACCCATTGCTATTGAAGAAGTTTGGTGAACCTACCTTCCGTGCACCAAAAATGGTACACCTCAGTTGCACTTATTTTTGTTGTTGTCAAATTGACATTATAGGAGAAATTTATATGTCTCCAATATATTTTTATTAAAATTGTGTAGGTGCAATTGATGGAACACATATAAGTGCTTGGGCTTGAGCCTAAGTAGACATCATGCAGAGTTAGAGACAACCATACACAGAATATCATGTGTATATATGACTTCAATATGCTATTTACATATATGTATTTAGGTTGGGAAGATAGTGCTCATGATTCAAAAGTTTTTCTAGATGCACTTATCAATCCAAATGCAAATTTTCCTTGGCTTTTTGAAGTTGATATATTTTTATTTAATGAACTAGTTGTTAATTGGTTGTGTTAAATTTGATAGTGTCATGTATGAAATTACTTGGTCTTTGTTAATATCTAATAGTATTATTGATTTAGGTTCATTTTATTTTTGGATCCAGTTATCTATGTACCTGGAAAGTTTCTCCCACCTTATAGAGGTCAAAGATATCATACACAAGAATTTCATGATCATTGTAAACAAGCTACTAGAACTAATAAGGGGTTGTTTAATTTTAGGTACTCCTCTTAAGAATGACAATTGAGCATTGTTTTGCATATCAAAACTAAGATTCCCTATTTTAAGGAAAATACCACCATATAAGCCTCCTAGACAATGTCTCATTGTTATAACTTGTTGTACAATTCATAACTATGTGCGTAAGTGGGGAATGTGTGATACATTGTTTAGAGAATGAGAGAATATGGATCTTTTTGAAATAGAATCTTTGAATGACAACACAAATTTGGAAGGCAATTTTAGTAATGATAACACGACAAGATTAACTCGGTGGAAGTTGGAAGGGAAATAGCAAGAAAGCATGACTAAATTGTAAACGGATGTGGCAAGAAGAAACAAATGCAAGGATTGATTAGATTTATGAATATTTGAATGCATCAAGTTATATTAGACTTTATTTATTCAAACTTTGTTTATTAGATTGTATTGGGCTTTTGATTATTATGCCTTGTGAAATGAGACTTTTTATTATTACTATATTAAGACTATATTTATTAAACTGAGCAAGGTTCTACACAAATAGTATCAATCTTGCTTATTTCCTTTGTGTTATATGGGCGACTGTCGCGGACTTGATTTGCAAAGAGTCAAATGAGGTTAAACTTCCAGCATACTAATTAATAAAGTAATTATACTTCAATGGATTAAAGGGTTTATGTATGGTTGTTAGTTTTATGGACTTTATATGCATGGTGGTGTGAAACATTTTTTTTATCTTATTTGTTGTGGAACATTTTCTATTATTTAACTATAAAAAGACTTATTTTTTTAACTTTATTCAACTTTTTGTCAAACTTAATATTATGTTAAATTATGTTCTAATCACTAATAATATATTTACGTTATATATCTTTAGATGGGTTCTTATGTGGTGTTAGATATATTGCACATATGGTGATGAAAAATCTGCCACATAAAAATCCATCCAATGGCTAGGATTAAAAGCTTTTCATACTCTTCAATAATCCAAATCTTCCTCAACATTCATATTCATTGAAAATTTATGAATTATACTTAAGCCCACAATTTTCTTTTCTTTTTTGTTTTTTTGGTTAGGTGCTCCAATATTCTTTTAACCATTTTAACTTAAGTTATTTATCATTATTTGACAATGTTAATAATGATGCTTAACTATTAATTAATTATAGTCCTTAATAGTTGTGAATTGTGATGATTAATTCTTTTTCCCAGGTTATTTAAAGTTGGGGAAAATTTTCTCCCACTGGCAGCATCCTTCAGGGTCATTGCATTTTTGCTTTCCCTTGTGTCATATGCATCAACTCCTTTCAAGTTTCCATCAAGCTATGGCACTGTGGCCGACAACCTCCCCCCGCCATCCATGGTGGCCACATTCCTCAAATCCCAAACCACCAACTTAGATGTTCTCCTTGCCTTCACTGATACCGGCGTCGCCGTAACTCTCACCGTCGGCAATGGCGACATCCCGTCCCTCTTGAACTTCCCTGCCGCACAAACTTGGGTCTTCGCCTACATCCTCCCCTTCCATGCCCAAAACCGCCGTCAAGTGCATCACCATCTGCAACGAAATCCTCGCCACCGCCAAAAAAGAACCTCATCGCCCACACCCTCCCCGCTATGAAAGCCTTAAACCAAGCAAAGCGACTCGCTGCCTAACCCCTCCTCGCTCCTCCCGAGTCAAAATGCTGAGTCAAGGACGAGAAGGAGAGCCACCAGTAGCCATGGCGATTCTGCAACTTAACCTCCTCCTCCTTTTAATTTGTTTTCTCTTCCTTAATCTTTCTCTCTCTGTAATGAAGAACTTACTCTCTGTGAAGTGATGGGTGTAAGTGTGACCCACATATGAATACCCACATATGATTCGTTATAACAACTTAACTAGATCTATGTAAATGATGTTACTTTATAGATTTTGTGTTGTGTTTTGATGTGTTAATCCATGTATTAATTGTGTTTTTGCGAACTTTAGATCTAGGTAAATTAACTCATCTCTTATGGTTTGTGAAAATATAACTCACACTCCCTTTAATTGTCTAACTTATATTCACACCCATTTTGCTGCAAATTTTAGTATTTATTACAATCACATCTCATTCAGAGAATTTTATAAATTGTAACAAAATAACATTTTTGTGATATTAATTATTTTAATTAATAAAATTATAAAAATAAATTTATCCACTGGATTAAGTTTGAAGGGTATTTTTATAATTTTATTAATTAAAATAGTTAATATTATAGAAATGTCATTCCATTAAGTTTATTAATCTTTTTGTAAATAAAATGACTTAAATATAAATATTTAAAATTTGATAATAAAGGGGTGTGAATTTAGCTAAGGATGTAAGTTAATTTTTTATAAACAACAAGAGAGATGAATATAATTTATCCTTAAATTTATGGTACTAGCCCTCTTTTACATCTTTCAAATTTATAAAATCACCCCAATTAAGGTGTATAATTTTGGTTACACACGGTCCAAACATCTCAATACCATAGAACCTGCCATCTATTTATCAAAGCTCTTTTAAGAATAATATTACCAAACAAGTTTTTTGTTTTATTACTTGCAAAACTTATTTTTAAAAGTAAATATCCAAACGAATTTTTTATTTTTCATCGTTAAAAAACTGTTTTGAGAATAAGTTCCCAAACAGGTAATTTTTTGCTCTTTTACTTTTCAAAATTGATTTTAAACTTCCATTTTAAAACTATTTTTATAATTAAAAATAAAATAATGCCAAACAGGCCCTCTATCATTTTGGGTTTAGTTTTTGTTCTCTAAGCAAAGCACAGGCAAATCATCATTAAGCTCCAACGATAAGGCTGCCAACGATTATAAGCACTTTACCAACTCCAGCAATAGTGTTGGCATCAGCAGAAGGGATGATAGCTTAACAGAAGCAAATATACATCACTATTTTGTAAAATTATATTTAGTGTAATTATACTTAATATCTTTCTATTTTGTAAAACTATCACTGATCTCTTCTAAGATTCTCTAAAATTACACTGAACTCCCTCATAGATACTAGTTTGCTAATTTAAATGATAAAAAATGATAATATATGATATATACACATAATTACTAATGATAAAATTATAATATTTTAATAATATTTAACACAATAATTGAATAAAATATCTTTTTATCACGTGCAAATAAAACTTACAATTATAAATTATAAAAAAAGAAGAGCTAATTTAGTGGTTATATATGTCAAATGTTATCAAAATATTATAATTTTATCATTAATAATTATATATGTTTCATGTCATCTTTCTTTATTTATCACTTAAATTAATGAACTAGTATATACAGGGGAGATTAGTGTAATTTTAGCAAATCTTGAAAAAAGTTAATGATAATTTTATATAATAGAAAGATGCTAAGTGAAGTGAGTGTAAATTATATATTAATTAGGAGCTTGTATAGATTTACAATGTTGACTGGCTATAAGTTACGTCCACTTTCATGTTGCAGATGTAAAAAAAGGTTCAATGGATCTGTCACATCTAACGAAAGGAAAAATGCAAGCATTACGCAAGTAAACATTGCAAATCATTTAGTACAAGCAAATATATTAGATATGGTATACTTGTTTGTTTTATAAAAAATAATAACAAAAAGGAGTTTTTCTTCTGCCAGTGATTAAAACGTAGAAAATTTCTTATTAAAAATTAAAATTTTTTATTTTCAATACATTAAACATACCAATTTATTTTTAAAAAAAATTCACTTTAAAATCTCTAACCAATATTCTTGAAGCATTCGTTAAAAAACTTTAAAAAAATAGCTATCTTTTTGGGGAAAAAAAAATGATTTATGCTTAGCAATGTACAACTTGACCACAATATATCTTTCTATCATTTGTTTATAACCTTATAGGATAACATGCCATCAAATGTTTTGCTCAAACAACCAAAGGACTGCAAAAATTAAGAACACGGATGGGGGATGGCTTAAGAAATTAATCTATGCAGCAAGTGTTGTATCAATAGGACACGAAGGTAGCGTTTGGTTAGTGATACATGTATAGAATAGAAGATACTAGAGACACAAATCTATTTAGTGGTGGAGTAAGGTACAGGGATAAAATATAAAATTTTTGTACCTCAAAAAGTGGCAGGTTATAAAAACGAAATTTAATATTTTTTTCTTTCAATAATATCCCTATATATATTATTATTTAATGTGTCATCACAAAAGGTGATGGTGTAAGGGGTCGGGGCCGGCCAGCCGCGTCAATGTTGGTCAACTCTGCCTTTGGTCAATGGTGGTCCTGGTTGGCCAAGTGGTCAACAATAGTTCGGCAGGGTACTTATGTCTTTTATAGTGTATTTGTTGTATTGACCCTATGTTTCCAAATGAATACCCACTAAGTTATCACGTCTTGGACTCCACTACTCTACAACCAAACACAATAAGAAATAATATTTTTTATGTCTTCTGTCTTTCCGTTTTTATTGCCCCTGGATTTCTATCTTTATCCCCTACCAAATGCTACCTTGAAAGAACAAGAATACTTAGAGTTAAGGATCTTGTGAAGTTGGACAAGGTTGTGGTACAATTGACAAAATAAGGTGCATTACACATAGGGCACTGAGCCTTATTTACAAGTGTGGCTAAACCAATTTAAAGTATGGTGAATGAATTTAGTCACACTTTACTTTAAATGTGATTTGATTTACGTGTGTTTTGCCATTCTTTTTCCATATTAAGCCGCATTCATTACTTGTGAATAAATGTCTAGTGTATGGTGCATCTTACTTTACTTGATCTATCATAGCAAAAACATAAGAATTCATATATTTATAACCCAAATATACATGAATGAATTCATTTCAAGTGATTTTAGGGTCTTGAATTGTTTGGCCATCATCAATTTAGGATTTTAGAGGTTCAATCTAATTTGAGAGGTGCATGAACTAAGCCTATTGATATGATGCCGAAAATTGAATGATTCTCTAGGGATAGGCAAATATGATTTATGTGGTTAATTTTAGGATTTGTGCACAAACATCACCTTAACTAGATTTAAATATGCTAAGAGATTAGGTTATAAATCAAGTAGTTAGGTGATCTTGAGAGAGGCTCTTAACAACTTTAGGAGATTTAACCACCACAAAATTGGATTAGAGCAAGACTAGTTGAAATTCATATTGTATAATTTCTACTAATTAAGAAGAGAAGTAGATCACCCTAACACCTTAATTTACTGATTAAGTCACACATTCGATTGAATCATTTTAACATTTTATTCTTTTAATTCTCTTTAATTTCACTCCATTCCAACAGTTCAACTTGTTCCCGTAATTAATCGAAAATGGTACTTAAATTATCTATGTGGATACAAAACTTTTCCTCTGTTGTTATTATTATTATTATTATTATTATTATTATTATTATTGGGGCCCTTCATTGCTCTCTAAGGTTGGCTTTTGTGAACTTTTTTGTTTACATCTCTCTCACATGATGAAATTAAGTGGAAATTTAATTCAGTAGTAAAGACAAATACTAAAAGGAAAAATGAGTGTGAACGCTGAAAATTATGTGTAAGGAGTAGAATATCCTAAGCTTGACGAAAAAGATTGTCTTACTCGAATGGAAATTAATTATCAAACAAGTTGAAATATGTTTAAGCACTTCCGCGCTTACAGGTCTACCATATGTAAACCATTCATTATTGGCTGATGGTTATATTCAGATAATGGCATATAAATACAATATCTTTTAAGAAGTGCGCGATTAATTTTAACCTAAACTGTGAAATATAAGGCGTAATTTATTTTATATCATACTATAACTTTTCCATCTCAAGCCCTAATATTTTAAAAATATTACAGTGTACTACATAAAAAAAAAAATGTAGCACGTACTAATGTTAGCATCTCAAATTAGCGTAACTTGTCCTCAAACTAATTATTTTAATTAGCCTCGGTTTATCCCAATTAACGACCAGATAATCTAGCCATATATTATAGGCTATGTCAGTTCATTATGGGTATAACCACAGGCATATACCCACTAAGTATATTAGTCAAGTTTTCCTAAACTCTTTTTTATTAGATTAAGTTCATTTTTCATTTTACGTTAAACTTTTGGTTGTTGAGGTCTTTGAGAAAGAGACCATTGAAAACTGCTACTGGAACGAAAATGATCGATTAGGTTATATATACACATTGACTTTGAATACATGCATCTTTTATGTATAAATATATAGAGAGAACGAAAAATCTAAATCTAATTATTGGCAGTTTCCATGAAATTCATCATGACGTGGAAGAATATAACCTCTTCCAGTGGTCACTAGCAAACAAAGTCCAATATCTATTATCTATAAGTTAGTTATTTTATCCGGTGCATTGCACAGAATGATATAAATTAAATATTATGAATTATAATTTTTAATAAATAATATTTAATGCATTTAAATTTATATACGTTTAAATGAATTATATTTTAATTATTTGGTTTTTTGTTACAATTTTAATTATTGGTTTAAATTTGATTTTGGTCTCAAAAAATATTTAAATTTTCGTTTAGGTTCTCAGAAGGAAATATGATTAATGTAATGGTATGTATTTTAAAAGTTCTAGAATTAATTAGATTGTTTTTGGTTTTTTGCATTGTACAAAACTATGTACATGATAGTAGTGAAAAAATGGTTACAATTTTGTCTTTTATTCATACTTTCAAGCCCAAGATGAAGGGAGTAGACCAATTTAATCTGTAAGATCATCTCCCAGTTAGTCATGATGCTCAACACCATCATCATTCCAACCAAAGTAGAAAATGAATGCCGTCATAGCTCGGCTGCTTTGTTGAACTTTCTCTTAAGACACTTTTTTTTGTATTATGCTCTTTTAATTTTCTTATTGTTGGATTTGTTTAACTATTATTCAATAATATGTTATAATATTTTAGATACGCATGTTCTTTGTTTAGAAGTTTTAGAATTTTTGTTTTTTGTTCATGATTGTTGATTACTCAGTGTTGCATAGGATACCAACTAGTATTTTTTACTTGCACACTTCAAAATAAAATATAAAAAGCAGAAATAGAGGTTAATAGAAGACTATACAATAAGTTTTTTTTTTTGTTGTTGTTCAAAATCGCCAATAATTGGTACACTTTGGCATATACATGCTATTTTACGACAGTTCAAAATTGTCCGGAAGTGGTTCAATTTGGCTCCAATAAGCTATTTTGTGATGGTAGCGACGTTGCTATTTTGTGAAACTGTCATAAAAGACCTAGCACTTCAACCATTGGAAAAGTTGTGTGGTCAAAACCTATTACTAGATTTGCCAAAACCGCTTCCTTAACTGTCGGAAACCTATTTTAGCAAGGTCGCTAGTGGTTCCTCAATCCGCCACTAATGGTTTACGATGGTGTTATTAGTGGTTTTTTGGAAACCGCAAGAAAATGCTTTGTGGCTATTGAAAACCGATAAATCTAAAATAAAACTCCCAATATATAAATACCGTTTTTTCCAATAGTGAAATAAGAGAGTAATGATTTTGTGAGACAATGGAGAGATTGAATAGGAAATAAATGAAGGGTTAAATTGTGAGTCCATGCTAGACTTGGAAGCTTCTAGTGATGTGGAATTGAGAGAGATGCAACATGTTGATTACTAGTAAATCACTTAACACAAATCAAGGAGGAGGTTGGAGATGGGATCCAATGTGAAAACATCTTCCATACTCTTCGGGCAAGAATTGTAACATGATAGTTGATGGAGGTAGCTATGTTAATGCTGCTAGCTCTACCTTGGTGGAGAAACAGATGCATACCATAAAACATCCTAGACCATACAAGCTCCACAATGGCTCAACAATAGTGGTGAAGTCAAGGTAAGTAAATAGGATCTTATTTCATTTTTCCATAGGGAGATATAAGGATGAGGATGTATGTGATGTTGTGCCCATGCATGTTGGAAATTTATCTTCAAGACCATCTTAAGTTGACAGGAAAACTCTCCATGATGAGTACAAAAACAAATATAGTCTGGAAAAGGTTAGACAAAAGTTTGCTCTTGCTCCATTGACTCCCCGATAGGTGTGTGAGGATCAATTGAGCATCCAAAGGGGATGTGAGGAGAAAAATCAGAAAAATATGGAAATGATTCAAAAGGATTGCATGAGGATTTGATTTCCCCTACTGATATGAATGTCGATTCGAGGACAAATTGCTTTGAAGGAGAGAATGGTAGGTGCACCATAGGACAAATTGAACACTTTAATGCTTTGCAAGACAACCCAACACAACTAGCTTTTACCTTCATTGAATATTTGGGATTCGTTATGTGACCTGAGAAACATTATATGGAATGCACAACATATCAAGAGCATATCAGAAAATAATTGGGTGATTTGATTATGATGGTCACAACACATCTAGAGAGAATCTACATTAATTAGTTGATCTTATTTTATTTTAGTGCAATAAATTAGGATTTAATAAAAAGTGATTGTTAGATTTAGTTTAGATTTAAAATAATTGGTAAATATTTTTCATTTATTATTAAATCTTTTAGGATCAAATCTTTAGGAAGATAGGATTAATCCTTTTTTCAATTTCTATTTTTATTTATTCTGATCTACTCATGTTTAATAGGCAAACTTGCCTACAAATAATTTAGCTTTGAGATTAATAAAATTGTGAGCTTTATTCCTTCTTGTCTCCTTTTTTGGCGAGTTTTTGATATTCTTAGTTCTTGTTTTCATTCAAACAACAGATCAAGAATCCTAATCTTATCCAAAGGTTCTTATTCATAGGTTGAGTAAAGGTTGTGGGTGCCATACGGCTTCTAAATCTTTTATGAGTGTCACGTATATACAAGGGGTTCGTATCACTTTCATATACAGTTCTTATACTCCAATCAGGAATAATGCTATTCGTTCCAACTCTTGATATGCTCCCAATTAATGACCATTAGTGTATTGAAAAACTTTGTTGGAGATTTGTTTTTGTTTGCATAAGGATATATTAGTTCATACACCGTAATTTTCATTTGAATTACTCCTCCTACGGATTATTATCACATTTCTCAATATTTGTCTTTGTCCAAATTTGAAAAATATTTTGCAAGGGAGGGAATATCACCTTTCTTAATATTTATGTTTAAAATTTAACAAATATTGTGTAACGAACGAAGTATTTTTTTTGCCAAAATTTTCTAGAACTATTGCCTATCTATTATCTATAATTAAATGCATTACCACAAAATTCTACATGGCCTCTCCAAATTACAATTTAAAAAAAGTTTCACCATCAAAGTTTACTAAAATTATTATATTTCTATATATTATCCATCTATTATCAATAACTAAATGGACTATGTTTGGGATGACCCCAGCTGTCCTCATGGGGTCCTGGCGATGCATGCGGTGTTAGTTTTTTCTTTGTTTTCTGACACAAAAAAATAAAGAACTATCCCTAATTAAGTGCCACATGACAAACTCCTTCTTACTATTAAAGAAATGGACTATCCGAATAGTGTTACATGACAATTCTGAATTATATTTAAGGAATATTGTTCTTGTTGAATTTCCTAATTGAAAACTATTATTTATATATTTATCTTCCACTATCTGGAACTAAATACCTCTATATGTCGAATGACAATTCCTAATCATAATTAAAGAAAAATTGTCCCTATCAAAATTTTTAAAAAACTATTATCTATCCATTATCTATGTATAAATAAATGAATCCCCTTTAAATAAGTCACATGATAATTCTTAATTAAAATAAAAGAAATTTTTTCTACCAAAATTTTGCTAAAAAACTATCATATATTTATCTGTTTATGTATCCTTTGAGTGCATGTAATTTTGCACACCTTCCTTGAGTCCAACAGAATTTAAAATCAGGTAAGACTCATTTGAATATATTAAAAAAAAAGGGAAATATGCTTAAGCTCTATTTTTATGAGCCTGATGTGAAATGGTCTCTTAAAAAGGTCTTTAGATGGCCGCCTAATGAAATATGAGATATGGATAAGAAGAGAATGTAAAAGAACAATTGAGATGTAAAATATTTGCAAAACATTTGGAAAAATTATATCTTTTGGTCTTTTTATGTTATAATTTTTAGGGATAAATACATTTTACCTTTTAAATTTTAGATTATGTGCAATTTATACCTTGACTTTTCAAAATATACATTGCGACATCCTGATCATTCTAAACTATGCAAAACATCCCAATATAATTTTGGCAACTAATGAAGGTAAGATTTACGTACACTTAACCCCCTGATGTTTCTAATTTGTGCAATCCAATACCTTGTCTGTGAATACTATATATGTGCAACTAACCCCCTTTGATTTTTTATTATGTGCAACCCACAATATTCTGTTGTGACTTAAAGTTTTATACTATTTGAAAAGTGGATGTTATTCCAAGTGGCCTCAATTAACTCAAGAGGGGGTGAATTGAGTTCAAAAATTTTTCTTAGATTTCACACTCTAATCACTTTTTCAAAGAGTTTTAAAGATATGACTCAAAAACTTAATTTAATAATGCAATTGCAAGAGATTTATGAATGTAATTATGTATATGAACATGATTAACCAGACAATGAAAAATAAATTTGCAATAAACGTAAAGAGATAAGAGAAGAGAAATTGCAAACTTGGTTTATAGGTTCGGTCACCTCTTGTGGCCTACATCCAGTTCTCTCAAGCAACCCACTTGAGAGTTCCACTATCACTTCAATCTTTACACTTTGAAGAGCACTCTTACACCTTGGGATCCCTCACCCTTGTGTTTGAGTCTAAGAACCAAGAGACCCTCTTGTTCTATCAAGGGATGCCCCACCCTTGTACACAAACTTGAAAAAGTATTACAAGATATCACTCTCTGAATAGAGTAGATGTTACAAATTGAAACCCTATAAGGTTTCTCAAGAATAAGACAATTTGGCCAAGTATTGATCTCAAAGATTGATGATTGATAATGATTGAACAAAATGATCTTTGTAGTATGTTTTCTATGTTTTAAAGTGTGTTAAAAACAGGTATTTATAGAAAACAATTCGTGTAGACCGTTAGGAATTGATCCATAGGATGTGTCTCTTCAAAACACACATTTTCACACATTTTTAGGCATGGTAATCGATTACACTAAATTGTAATCGATTACATAGTTCAAATATTTGAAAACAAGCAACGGTCACTCTGGTAATCGATTACATTTATTGTGTAATCGATTACACGTGTGAAATTTCAAATTCTAGTCTATGAACAGCTTGGTAATCGATTACTTTATGTTGTAATCGATTACATGATTTCAGAAAATGAAAAATGAAAGGTTTAACATGATTTGAAGATATTCTTCCATTCTAAAACCATTTTAAAAGATCTTTGATATAAATCCAATCCTTTCAAATCAAACTTGTATTTTCACAAAACAAACTTCTTCATTAAGAACATATGAAATAATTCAAAATAAATTTTCCATAGATCAAAGCATGATTAACTAGAGAATGGCCAAATAGACTTATTAATGAAACCTTTTAACAAGACTAATCTAAGTTCTAGATATCCTAACCATAGGCTTGATCAAATGCTTGTACATCTTTAAGAACTCCATGTCATTTTGCTTCTATTCTTTTTGTCTTGTTATTCATTGGCATCATCAAAACCTACAACATAGCATTCACATTCTCTCCCTTTTTGATGATGACAACCATCTTAGGTGAGGAGCAAAAATAGATACATGACAAATATACATTGCGTTGTGTTCACTCCCCTAAGAGTATGCATGGTTTTCCATCAAAATAGATATGCAAAAATAGATATGCATGCATGCTCCCCCAACATTTACTCACCATATTTCTCTCCCCCTTTGGCATTATCAAAAAGAATGAAATATCACAAAGCATCAAATATCACAATCAACAACCATAGCAATCATCAAAACCAACATAATATAATCCAGGATATAGATATACCAAAAGTCCAACTATAAGTCATAAGTTCTACTACAAAATATAAGTCCAACTACTTATGATAACCAATAGTCATGAGATACGCCATATAAACAAAGTCCAACCAAAAGATAAAGACAAAATAACAAAGTCCATGAACCAAATAAACTAAAGTGGGAGCATCATCGTCAACGGGATGTCGTGTATACCCAAATGACGACGAACGGAACCCATATCACCCTTGAGACGAGACATGCGGGAGTCAAGAGCGTCGAATCGCTCTCCAACATATACACGAGACTACGCAACTCAGAGGAGTTCGGACATGGATGAAGACGATGTGTCCAAGCGACGTACGCGGAGGGGAAGGAGTGTTCCTCTCGATCTTCATTTTGAATTTCCCTTTTGCGAACCCATTGATCTTCAAGATTCTTTGCATAGCCAAAAGAGGAAATCGCTGAGCACCAATAGCATAGGAACGCTGAACAGGAACGAATGCTCATCATAAAAGGGACATCAAAATACTCTAGGAACATGGTTAGCAGGTGAGCATACGGAGAGGTGCATTTGCCCGAAGGGCCTTTTGCATCCGATAACGTACAAGATGTGCCCAATCAATTTGGCGACCAGTCAATAAGCCCAGAATTAGGAATAATATCTTCCTCAGTTAATTGCGCAAGATTTGTGAGCCTAGGGTGTAGAATCCGAGTAATTATATAGTGCATGATGCGACAGTTAAAATTCAAAGAACCCAGCAATATACAGAAATGTCGCCCCTTCATGACAGATCATTGACGGGCATCATGATTGGAGTAATCCTCCTTCCAATCATCAACAATACGGCCCTCGAATTGTTCACCATAGAGCTCAAATTGGTTATGTTATAAAACAAGCCTTGATCAATGACAATGGGGATTTTCTTAACTTCAGAAGATGCACCCATCCTTAATTTCCAAATTGCAATAAAATAAACGAACTAAATCTGAAAATGCCTTTTCTTAATAGTCATGAACTCCACTAAGTCATAGTTCTTGAACACTTCATAGCAATCAAAATTTTCAAACTCAAAGAACCCCTGATCTAGGTATTTAGGATCTATTATTTCTCTAGATTGAAAGGATTTGAAATACCTTTCTTGTTGTTCCAGAGTAGAGAAAAATGATGAAATCCTAGAAGAGGAGAAGGAGGGAGGTGGAGCCGCGGCTTGAGCACGGGCATTGCCGGCGGTGGGAGGGGACGGCGAGGTGCGAGCGGAAGGGCGCGACGCTCCTAGTTCCGGCGGTTTATGCGCGGAGGAAGGTTTCTTCCTCTTCGTCGCCCCTGGAGGATTCAGCCATTTGGGGGGCTTTTTGAAAGAAATATTCGGTGGGATTTGTAGAGGATGAAGAGATGAGGAATTTGAAGGTTGTATGAGAGTATTTGGTTGAGAAATGAGAGAAATCAAAGAGAGAAGGTAAAGAGAGAAAGAGACGTTGAGAGGAGAGAAAGAGAGAGAGTTCTTCGAATGAGGAGAGAGAGAAATCGGTTCACTTAAACGACCCTGGTAATCAATTACACACTTGTGTAATCGATTACATTGAGCCCATAGGACTAATGTGCACTCTCTGGTAATCGATTACACATAAAATGTAATCGATTACATTGAGCCCAATAGGACTCAATGTGCACGCCTCTGGTAATCGATTACACATAAACTGTAATCGATTACAACGTTTATTTTTTATTTTAACAAATAACCAAACAACACAACACAATTGACACAAATAAAATCAACCAAAATAAAAAAAATGATACAAAATAATAGAGCAATAAAAGCTTAAATTCAAACAAATAATCAAACAATCAATCAAGTAGAAATAATATAAACTAAATCAAATTTCAGGTGCAATACATAATTTAAATTAATTAAATATTAAAAGCTTATAATTTTTAACAACAAAACTAACATATATAGCAAATAACATCACAAAACACACAATTATATGAAATATTTATATTAAATAATTATGAAACAAATATTTTATCAAATAAGCACACAAATAATAAGAACAATGATGGATTATATGCATGAGAGATCAAATTATTCTAGTCTTCTTATATAAAAGAAATTTTCCTTGGACAAGGGTTTTGTGAATATATCTGCTAGTTGTTTATTTGTTTCCACAAATTCTAAAACACAATCACCCTTTTGCACATGATCTCTTAGGAAATGATGTCTAATTTCAATGTGTTTAGTTCTAGAGTGCAAAATGGGATTTTTAGATAAGTTAATTGCACTTGTGTTATCACATCTTATAGGAATATGATCAAGTACTAAGCCATAGTCTGAAAGTTGTTGTTTCATCCAAAGAATTTGAGCACAACAACTTCCTGCCCGCAACATATTCTACTGCTTGGATAAAGCCACACTATTTTGTTTCTTACTATGCCAAGAAACTAATGCAGATCCAATCAAGTGACATGTTCCACTAGTACTTTTCCTATCAGGTTTGCACCCAGCAAAATCGAAATAGAATATCCAATTAAACTATATGAGGTGCCCTTAGGATACCATAAACCTATATTTTTGTACCAATTAAATATCTCATAATTCTTTTAACAGCACTAAGATGTGATTCTTTAGGATTAACCTTATCTAGCACATAGACAAACACTAAACATTATATCAGGCCTACTAGCAATAAATAAAGGAGGGATTCGATCATACCTCTAAATTTTTTTATATCTACTGACTTGCCCCCTTCATCCTTATCCAAGTAACAAGCAGTGCTCATAGGAGTAGCAATCTCCTTTGCATTGCTCATTCCAAATCTTTTGAGTAACTCCTTGCAATATTTTGATTGATTGATGAATATGCCATCCTTGGTTTGCTTGATTTGGAGTCCAAGAAAGAAATTTAATTCTCCCATCATTGACATCTCAAACTCACTTTGCATGATATTTGAGAAATCCTTACACAAAGATTCATTAGTGGCACCAAAAATAATATCATCCACATATATTTGTACCAAGAGTATATCATGCTCCTTTCTTTTTATGAAAAGAGTAGTGTCAACCTTGCCTCTTGAGAAATCTTTTTCTAAAAGAAATTTGCTCAACCTTTCATACCAAGCCCTAGGGGCTTGCTTTAAACCATATAAAGCCTTTTTCAATTTGAACACATGGTTGGGTAAATCAAAACTTTCAAAACCAGGAGGTTGATCAACATACACTTCTTCTTGAATGAGACCATTAAGAAATGCACTTTTAACATCCATTTGATAAAGTTTAAAATCCATAATAGATGCAAAAGCAAGTAACATTCTAATTGCTTCTAATCTAGCAACAGGAGCATATGTTTCCTCATAGTCAATTCCTTCTTCTTGGTTATATCCTTTAGCCACTAATCTTGCTTTGTTTCTTATTATGACACCATTCTCATCTAATTTGTTCCTAAAAACCCATTTAGTGCCAATAATTGGATGATCATTGGGTCTAGGAACTAGTTCCCAAACTTGATTTCTTTCAAATTGATTTAATTCATCTTGCATAGCAATAATCCAATGTTCATCAATAATGGCTTCATGAATGGTTTTAGGTTCAATTTGAGAAACAAATGCCATATGATTACATGCATCTTTAAGAGAGTTTCGAGTTGTTACCCTTTTGATATATCACCTATAATATTGTCAAGAGGATGATTCTTTGAAACTCTCCACTCCTTTGGAAGATCACTTGCCCTTGGTTCCTCTTGAAGTAGAGTTTCCTTCTTAGTTTCCTCTTCCTTGGGCTCTAACTCATTTCCTTGAATATGAGTGTTTTCCAAAGTATCTACAAGATCATCAATAATTTCCTTTCTCGGCCTAAGGAGGTTAGTCTCATCAAAAGCAACATGAATAGACTCTTCTATAGTCATAGTTCTTTTATTATAAATTCTAAATGCTTTACTATGTAAAGAATAACCAAGAAATATTCCTTCATCGGATTTAGCATCAAATTTGCCTAAGTTATCCTTACCATTGTTCAAGACAAAGCATTTACATCCAAAGATATGAAAGTGAGAAATATTGGGTTTTCTCCCTTTGTATATTTCATAGGGGGTTTTCTTTAAAATTGGCCTTATCAAGGCTCTATTCATAACATAACAAGCAGGATTTACTCATCCGCCCAAAAATATTTAGGAGATTTGAGTCATTGAGCATAGTTCTTGCCATTTCTTCTAAAGACCGATTTTTCCTTTCAACAACTCCATTTTGTTGTGGAGTTCTTGGAGCAGAAAAGTTATGCTCAATTCCATGTTCATCACAAAAATTTTCAAAAGAAGCATTTTCAAATTCCCCACCATGATCACTTCTTATGGATGCAATGTTTAAATTCTTCTCATTTTGAATAACTTTTGCAAGTTTTCTAAAGGCATAAAATGCATCACTCTTATGAGCAAGAAACAATGTCCATGTAAATCTAGAATAATCATCCACAATCACTAGAGCATAATAATTTCCTCCAAAACTCATAGTTCTAGATGGACCAAAAAGATCCATGTGCAAAAGTTGTAAAGGTCTAGTTGTTGAGATAATGTTTTTAGATTTAAAAAGACCTTACTTGTTTTCCCTTTTGACATGCATCACAAAGTTTATCTTTTTCAAATTTGAGTTTTGGTAGACCAATTACTAGATCTTTGGAGACCAATTTATTTAAGTGATCCATGTGAATATGAGCAATTCTTCTATGCCATAACCATGAATCATCTTCCTTACTCATAAGACAATGTGCATGATTTGAAGGAATATCTTCTAAGTTTATCATATATACATTATTTATTCTATGTCCTATAAACTTTACTTGTTTATCCTTCTTACTTTCAATAAAGCAATAAAGTGAATCAAATAGTACCCAATATCCTTTATCACATAATTGACTAACACTTAATAGA
Organism: Dalbergia oliveri; assembly: GCA_030441495.1. NCBI lineage: Eukaryota > Viridiplantae > Streptophyta > Magnoliopsida > Fabales > Fabaceae > Dalbergia > Dalbergia oliveri. The sequence goes on from JAMLFY010000016.1 coordinate 12,043,330, forward strand.
CTATGTTTAAGACCATCAACAAGTAAAACATTTTCAATAGAGGTAGAGGGATCTTTACCGACATTGCCAACTCCAAGAATTTTTCCTTTATTGTTGTCCCCATATGTTACATGTCCACTTTTCTTGGGAGTTATGTGTGTAAATTTTGATGCATCTCCCGTCATGTGCTTGGAACAACCACTATCAATGTACCAACTTTGCTTTAAAAGTACCTACATCACAATTTCACAATTTTGATTTAGGTACCCAAATTTTCTTGGGTCCTTGAGTGTTAGAGTTGGGCATAGTGCCCTTTGGAACCCACATCATTTTTCCTACTTTGTGACCATTCTTTCTAATGTAACATGTTGATGCACTATGACCTTTCTTGCCACAGTAGAAACATGTTAGGAATGGAGAACTAGTCATTCCAGAGGACACAAAGAAGTTTTTATAAAACTTTTGTTGGCCCTTGGGATTGTATCCTAATCCGGCCTTATCAAAAACACATCTTTGTTTACCTAATAAAATATCTAAGTTATTTTTCCCAAAGGTAAACTTTGCAAGAGTGTTTTTCAAATCATCTATTTCTTTCTCAAACTTGTTGCATGATGTGCATGAGTAAGATTTAATAGCATTCTCATACACTAAGCATTTAGTGCAAGATGAATTTGCATCAATTAATCCTAAAGTTTCATTTTCAAGTTTGAGTTCCTCCAACTCTTTGTTCAACTTTGAAATTTCTTTTTCTAAGTTGGAGATGACTTTCTTGGAGGATGAAACAAGTTTTGCAAGTTTAATTGATTCTTCATGCAAATCATTAAATGCATCTTGAAGTTCATCAAATGAAGGAGATAAATCAAGATTAGAGGATATTACCTCTTCATCACTCTCACAATCTCTAGCCATGAAACTTAGATTTGCAACTTCATTTTCAGAGTCACTTGATGAATCTATATCATTCTCCTCCCATGTTATGTATGCCTTCTTTCCTTTCTTGTCTTTGAAAGATTTCTTCCCAAATTTCTCCATCTTCTTTTTGTAGATAGGCATTCCATTTTCATGTGACCTGGTTGATCACATTCATAGCATCTTGGGATTGGGGAAGATTCTTCACCCTTTTTGAAGTTCTTCTTAGGATGAAATTTGATCTTCTTTGATTCCCCTTTTTCTTTAGAAACCTGCCAAATCTTTTCACAAAGAGACTAAAACTTTCATCATTTTCATCTATACCTTCTTGTTCATCATTGTCTTCATCATCACTTTCTTCATGTGTGGAAGATGCGATTTTAAGTGCAATTCCTTTCTTCTTTTTGTCATTTTCTTCATGTTGATTGAGTCTTGTAAGTTCCAACTATGTTCTTGAAGTTTTCAGAAGAGTGGCAAGAGACATAGTGGCCAAATCCTTTGATTCTGCAATAGCCGTCACTTTTGGTTGCCATTGCCTATTTAAACATCTCAACACTTTGTTAATAAGATCCTCATTTGGAAATGTCTTTCCCAAAGAGGCAAGATGATTAACAATATGAGTAAATCTCTTTTGCATGTCTTGAATGCTTTCATTTTGATTCATTCTAAAGAGTTCATACTCGTGTGTGAGAGTGTTTATTCTAGATCTCTTAACTTCACTAGTGCCTTCATGAGTGACTTCTAAAGTGTCCCACATTTCTTTTGCACTTTTACAATTTGACACTCTAAAGTACTCATCCATCCCTAAAGCAGAAGTGATTATGTTCTTGGCTTTCAAGTTATATTGAACTTTTCTTTTATCTTCATCACTCCACTCATTTCTAAGCTTTTCAATTTTCTTATCTCCTACTATTTTTGTAGGAATGAAAGGACCATTTTCAACAGCATCCCATACATCTAGATCTATGGCTTCTATAAAGATTTGCATACGAGTTTTCCAATAATGATAACCATCACCATTGAAAATAGGAGGCCTATTGATAGAGTTTCCTTCAGGAAAGAAAGAGTTTGATGAGGCCATAACTATTCTTGAAGCGTTTAAGCCTTATACAAGAATCTAGCTCTGGTACCACTTGTTATCCAAGTGGCCTCAATGAACTCAAGAGGGGGGTGAATTGAGTTCAAAACTTTTTCTTAGATTTCACACTCTAATCACTTTTTCAAAAAGTTTTAAGATATGACTTCAAAAACTTAATTTAATAATGCAAATGCAAGAGATTTATGAATGTAATTATGTATATGAACATGATTAACAAGACAATGAAAAATAAATTTGCAATAAACGTAAAGAGATAAGAAGAGAAATTGCAAACTTGATTTATACTGGTTCGGTCACCTCTTGTGGCCTACATCCAGTTCTCAAGCAACCCACTTGAGAGTTCCACTATCACTTCAATCTTTACACTTTGAAGAGCACTCTTACACCTTGGGATCCCTCACCCTTGTGTTTGAGTCTCTCAAGAACCAAGATGCCCCACTCTTGTTCTATCAAGGGATGCCTCACCCTTGTACACAAACTTGAAAAAGTATTACAAGATATCACTCTCTGAATAGAGTAGATGTTACAAATTGAAGCCCTATAAGGTTTCTCAAGAATAAGACAATTTGGCCAAGTATTGATCTCAAAGATTGATGATTGATAATGATTGAACAAAATGATCTTTGTAGTATGTTTTCTATGTTTTAAAGTGTGTTAAAAAGGTATTTATAGAAAACAATTCGTGTAGACCGTTAGGAATTGACCCCATAGGATGTGTCTCTTCAAAACACACATTTCACACATTTTAGGGCATGGTAATCGATTACACTAAATTGTAATCGATTACATAGTTCAAATATTTGAAAACAAGCAACGGTCACTTTTGGTAATCGATTACATTGATTGTGTAATCGATTACACGTGTGAAATTTCAAATTCTGAGTCTATGAACAGCTGGTAATCGATTACTTTATGTTGTAATCGATTACATGGATTTCAGAAAATGAAAAATGAAAGGTTTAACATGATTTGAAGATATTCTTCCATTCTAAAACCATTTTAAAAGATCTTTGATATAAATCCAATCCTTTCAAATCAAACTTGTATTTTCACAAAACAAACTTCTTCATTAAGAACATATGAAATAATTCAAAATAAATTTTCCATAGATCAAAACATGATTAACTAGAGAATGGCCAAATAGACTTATTAATGAAACCTTTTAATAAGATTAATCTAAGTTCTAGATATCCTAACCATAGGCTTGATCAAATGCTTGTACATCTTTAAGAACTCCATGTCATTTTGCTTCTATTCTTTTGTCTAGTTTATCATTGGCATCATCTCAAACCTACAACATAGCATTCACAGGGGATTTTTTGCACAATTTGAAAAGTTTAGGATATTATAATGCACATTTTAAAAAGTCATTGTATAAATTGCATATGACCTAAATTTCAAGAAGGATAAATGCATTTAACCCTAATTTTAATTGAAGGAACTTAAAACCAAACATATTTAAGAACGGTGATTGCTAAGATACTAACAAGGTTAATGCCTATCATGTCTATGGTAATATGCGATTGACACATGTAGACAAAGGGTAACGGTTCTCCTCCCTTTAAGTCACTTTCCACTCAAACCGCAAACCACATTGCCACCTAAACTCTACCTTCACCACCAATGTCACAGCAAACCCACAACCTTTTTCTCCCATGTGGTTCTAATGAAAATCAAACTTACAAAAATACAATTGTAGCTCAAAATTTCTCTCATAAATAAGGTTCAAATTTAGAGCAATATTTTAAAATCCTAATCTAGTGATAACAACACCATCTAGCTTCAAAATTCTCAACATTCAAAAACCTAGAAATTAATCTAAAGCTCTAAAACCCTAACACATCTCATGGGCCAACAAAAATAAAGAAAATTGAAATTAAAAACAAAAGAGAGAAGGAAGGAAGAAGGAAATAAAAAAGGAATGGTGATGGGGAGGAAAACAATACATAACGATGAAGAAAGTGGCACATAACTTCTAATTGGTCAACCACGAACACAACAACATAAACGGTAGCAACGATAGTGAAAAATGACAAGATGCGAAGGTCCGTGGGTGGTGGCGGTTGGCAATGGCGAAAGGACATAAACATT